>LR990871.1:5450494-6682879 GCA_905163395.2 Endotricha flammealis | reverse complement strand
GAACGTCCCGTTACATCGTCAATGCTTTCCAACATGAGGAAGGGACGTGTATTTTCTTCGATGGCCATTGATTAAGTTCTCCTGTCACATCAAAGAGCCGATGGACCATTGTATGGCCCCTAATAATGATATTTCCATCAAATTTTCGTCTAATATTCTCTATACAGCTTTATTTATAGGTTTTGATACGTCAAATTTAGCTATTTGATGGACATAATTAAGATGTTTCTCGTCTTGTCCATGTAATGATAAATGATTGTGACGAAGGTGGGAAAGTGACCTTTGATTTGATAAATGAATACCTAAGTAATTTTAAGTAAAAAAATAATATTTCTTCTTATTTTTTATGTTGGCAGCACAATCGAGCTAACTTGTTACTATAATATTAGGTATAGCGTAGGCGATTACTGCCTTTCACTTGCAAAAGTTTTATAAAACCTACCAAGAAAATTACCACAAAATATTTGAGAATGAGTACACAAGAACAAGTGCCTTTGTTACTTTTTATTAGTATAAAAGGTAATACAAAAGAAAATAGTACCTTGTTGTAGTCTAGGTACTGTAAATACAGAAAACTCATTTGGACACAAATTCATAGTAAAGTGTTTGAGGTAGATAAAATCTCAGGTACAAAGAAAATTAAACAAACACTTTGCATATGCACTGAAATTGCTATTCATTTTCAGCCAGTCTTTAAAGTTAATGACACTGTAGAGGATAAAGGAAAGACAGAGAAGTGTATAACAGAGCTCAAAGTAAAATAAAATATAATAATAAAATACAGAGATATACCAGTGAAGCAGAGAGATCGATGAAAAGAGTACAAGTGCAATGAAGAACAAAAACAATATTGACAGCTATCAAAAAGTATAAAAAAAATTTTTTTTTAAAAGTATCTACACTCCAGCCTGACGGCTAGTTCGTAACAGATACATTAAATTAAAGCTGTCACTATCAAACTAAGGAAGAAAAAAGAGATAGCTTGAGACTTAATGGGAAATTCAAATGCGATTCGAAAGAATGTTTATCCGATAGAAAAAAAAACACTTATTAATTATGTACCAAAAGTTTTGGGCATAAATGAAAATCTAAATATAAGGTGTTATAATAAAAAAGATTTACAAATTCCGTTTGGGCAATGTTAAGACTGAAAGTCAACGTTGCATATAATGCCCAAGCGCAGTGCCAAATTGATGAAAAAACATTGTTTATGTGACGGCTTATTAACATGAGATTTATTGTTGGCATTCTTTACAAGAATTGTTATTTCGTCAATCTTAATTTAGATCTTTAACAAAAGATTATAGAATGTCGTCCACACCTCGTTTTTCATACTAATCGTGTCTTCCCGGAAAACTATATTTTAGATAGCACTTGATTGCTTAATATAAAAATCATTCAGGCTTAATATAAACGCCGTCTAACCAAATAGGAAGTATAAAGCATCATAATCGCCTCAATCCTGATTTTCTACACTCCTATTGGTTGAGAATGCAATTAACATTAAGTCCGCCTATTGTATCAGTACTTTGTTTATTGTGGTCAATAAAATAAAATAAATAATATGCTAAAGATGTATGTATTACAATACCAATGCAACTTTTAAAATAAATCCCTCCTGGAACTCTTCCTGGTATCATTATTAACAAAATTCCAGAACATTTAGATGCAACATATGCTGCGATGGCTTTTGTAATTGACTTTTGGATTCCCGTTTCGCATTGCAGATATTTGGGTACATCGATCAAAAACGAATATGAATATTATGCCCGATTTCACCAGCGCCTCCTAGCGGTAACAATAACCTTATGACATCATATGTCACACAAATTGTTCCAGTTAGGTTATTCTTAACGCTCTTGTCAGTAGGTTTGGTTCTAAAGAAGAATGTTAGACGACAGACTATTTCGTTGTAATCTCCAAAGATCTCACAATTATAATTTACACTGTCAAATATTTTTAATAGGCGCTAACTAATGTCATTCAACTTGTGACAATGTTGTTCTAAATAAACAAGAAATTTTGTTGTTCCTAGACCGGAGCAATAAAAAACTTGAATGCCTTGCAACATGATGTGAGAATCAAAAATCGATTTTAGTGTGAAACGTGTGTTTCGTATTATAAATTTCATTATATTAATCACTAATGCTATATTTAAAAAAAAATTTCTTCATGATTTGAAATTGCAGATTTTTTTATAATTTCTGTAATACACAATGTCCGCCTGTACGCAGTCGAGTGCCGAGACGCTTAATAGGTACTCGAAAGTTGTAATTATACATGTCTACACATAATTAACTATGCTAGCAAAGTGGTAGAATAAAAACATTTTTTTCGTCAATGGCCCAAAAAAATCAATTCAACTTCATGTTATGATTTCAGTTTTTGGAACGGCATAGTGTTAAAATAAAATAATGCTTATGTCAAAAACTAAAAAAGAAAATCACATACATTCCGTTGTTAGTATTTGATAAAAATCTAATGGCCAACATCAATACTGACATAGAGAAAAATACACGACCGATTATCAGATTATTATAAGAATTTTAAAAGTTTCATGTTAACTCCTTTGAATACATTATTTAAATTGTCTACTGTATAAACATGAAATTCAGAGACATAAACCTAAATAGATGAAGCAAGTGTAAATTGGAAAATAGATTCCTGTATATATCTTTACCGAGCTCAAACCTATTTGCTTGCACACTCTACACTCACTCAGCAGTTTGTTGTTTTTTTTTTAATTGTTCCTCGTAGTTTTTTTAAGTCAATGTCGAACTGAGGAAGAAACAAAGAGACTTAAATAATTAAAACGCGTTTCAGGAATTGGCTGTCAATATAATGATTTTATAAACATATTTTTCAGTGATGGTTATGGAATAATTACATAATGGTTACGCCAATTGAGCTTGTGGTGTGTCACAAAGGTTCATAATAGTATTATTGGAATTATTTTCTTTTGCGGTATCTTTATAAATTTACGTCTGTATTAGAGTATTAGAATTTATAATAAACAAAACACTTTGTAAAAACATAAAAAATTAAGATAAAAAGAATTTTTTGGGCCATTGACGAAAATTGCTCTTTGTAATCCTCCTTTCCACAGTCGAAAGCTAATTTCGCAATCTCTCATATGAGTATGACAGATTGTTATATTACAACACTGAAATATTTTTTGTTTCACTAACTAATACATCATAAGAATTATTTCTATACAAACAGACGTTGTCTCCAATGATATTTTAAAACTAAACTATTTATCTACACTTAACATAGTTTATGAAAAAAGTAGAAACCAGAATGGGGAAACTAATAAGACATTTTCTAAGACACTGCGGCTTTATTAGAAACATCTTTGAAGGAAAGATAAAAGGTATAAGAGGAAGAAGAAGGCCGAGAAGAGCTTACATGGATCAAGCGAAGGAAAAGGCAGGAGTGGTGTCTTACAAAGAGATGAAAGAGCTGGCACGAGACCAGGAAAATGGAGGCTTCTACGCTGACAAGAACACAGCTCTTAAATTTATAATTAGCATCTATATCTATATAAGTATATCCTGTGCTGACTGACTGACTGAGAATCAACGCACAGCCCAAACCGCTGATCGTAGAGACCTGAAATTTGGAGGGTGTTTTCTTTGTATTACGTAGGCATCCAATAAGAAAGAATTTTCCAAAATTCCCACGGGAAAGAGGGATACACGCAAACGAAATTGCGCGGGTTTCTCTAGTATAAATGTGGATATGATACGTGCAAAATTATTTGTAAAAGTCCCCTATCGATTTTCTCCTTGTTTCCACCTTTTTCCTGTTAATAGACTGACAACGGTTAAGTGACTCCCCGGTCTCTTTGTTTATGGGTGGCGGAAATCCCTCAACAAGGGACCTCATGTTCCGATCACTTTCATTTAAAAAAATACGTATCGGACTGTAAATATTCGCTTTCAGTAATGCACTCCATTAGATCTATACCCGGCTATCTGAGCCAAATTCTTGTGCAGATATTCCGTTTTTCTAAGGGTCAGTCACGACTTAAAACTGTGTAACTTATCTACGTTAAAAATATATTGATATGTTACACATTTCTCTCGAGATAAAGACGACAAATTACTATGTATGTGTAACGATTTGTTGGTTTATCGGCAACGTATGCACTATTACCTACTTATTAATGTTATTGACAATAAACTGTTTATAGATCAAAGAAAATTGGACACAAACAAATACAGAGTCATGAGACATTATGAAATTGAATGCTTCCTGAATGATAAGTAATGTAGCCATACTTTGCTATTTGTTACAAACTGTGTTTCTTTTGCTATTTCTTTTAGCGTGGCCATTTTGCTTTTGTTTCCGAAATAGTAGTTTAGGTACAGAGTAGATTTATTTATATTAATCAATATTATTTTCACTTCTCATGCTCAGAAAGTGCTTATTTGCGCAGGATATAGGCTGCACAAAATCGAATTTTGTGCACAAGGGCAGAAAAGTAAACTCATAAATGTATCTATATTAAGACAAAGGAAATAAGCCATACAGGCTCATACAGCCAAACACAACAAAAAGTTCAGAGATAGAATTTGTTATTTTATAATATTTACTTTAATTTTTTTGCCTTATGTGTTTTTAAGTCATCATAAAAGATATTAAAATTTAAATTAAAGTACGGTAGGTTATTTAATTAATTTAAGAAAATTATTTTATTACAAAATTAATTTAATAGTAGGCTGTATAGGTCTGCAGCCCAAGCCTAATTTCAAAGTCGAAAGATTTAAAAAAAAAAAGCGGCGGGAAATGGGAAACAGGGTCTTGTTTTTCTTGCGTTTATTTATTTATTTCCTCGCAATCGAAGTGAAAAGCAGAGTTTATAACTCGTCCACAAAACCATTTCTATCCTCGACATTACTATCAGCCCTCGCCTTCGGCTCGGGCTGCTAAAAGTCTCGGATAGAAATGATTCGTTTTGTGCACTTGTTGTAAAATCTACTATTGTACATGACAAGAGAAAATGCCTGTTAGGGTTTTAACTCTGAATAAATGGTTTTGTCTCTTTTGAACTAGCTATGTCAGGCTGGAGGTAAATACTTTTTGATACTTTATTATCTTTTATATAATATAATATTTTGTCTTTATCTTCTTGTATTCATCATTGTTCTATCCGTTGATTTCTTGACTCTGTACGTAACCTTAATTTTATTATATATTCTGTTTTATTTTGAGCTCTCTTACTCTCTCTCCGCTACTCTTCTTTAACTTCATTCTTTACACTTTTATAAAAGTGAAAGTTTGTTGAAATTGATGTCTGGATTTTAATTACTCATTCATGCAAATATGACTCAACCGATTTGCTTGGAATTTAGATTAACATATTATCACATAGGATAAGAATACAATTTTTTTTACCATCAAATTATCCTGTAGCCCCTTTCTCACCAACTGACACGTCGAAAATAGTTACCGACTTGATTCTAGGGCTTTTTCTGTCACGGTTCAAACTAAATCATTGTTTATTGATGACTCAATGCCAACAGGTTACATAACTTTCACGGAGAATCAAACGAAACGAGAAATGTTAAAAAAACCTTGATCCAATATTTTAACATTCATATGCATCTAATTCTAGATAGTTCAGGAAGCAGACGAAAATCATAATAGATGACTCTATTGTAAGTATTTTTAATGATATTTCCAAAAAATATTGCAAATGTTTTTTAAATTTATGTTTTTTTTATAGTTGTTAGGCAACTAGGCATTCTTATTTTCAAAATATTTTAATAGAAAAATTTCACCTCCCGCCCCAGGTGGAGCTTGAACTTCCTCTCGATATCCGGCCCAGTGCTCTTTCCAACTGAAATACCGGGTAGGCCTTAAAAAAATTTGTTTAATTTCATCGTGCTTTCTAAAACTCCGGGATATGTTACGAAGACAGAGATAAGATGCAATGTTAAAATAAGTATATAAATGACAATTATAGTAATGTCCTCTGAAAATACGTTACTTTGTAAAAACTAGCTAACGTTCTTATTATCATAGTTAGTAGTAAAACAAATCGACAAGTTTCGGTTTGAAAACGCAAAATATTTTAGTAACAACATCTACCACAATATTGGTAAGTAAGTATAATATTTTTTAAAAGATTTAGTTTTTTTAACATTAGCAGAGATTTTGTCGCAGACTAACTTGGCTATCATGTGAAGACCAATTTGTAATACAATAGGTAGGTAATAGGTTTAGCGTTATCTAATTTATTTTATATCATCAGAAACTCTGTTCGTGTTTTATTCGCATCGAAACATTGAGACACAAAGTAAAGTAAAGTAAATGAAACATCCGTTTACTATAAATGAAAATTTCTAATCTCGTTACTATTTATTATCTTCACATGTTGAATCTAGGCGGTTTTAGTAAGCACTAGTACTTGCCTGGCGTATTGAAAGGTTTTCAGTTAGAATTTGGGCCCTTTTTTAAATTATTATCATTGCTATGATGCGAGGAGCTCGATGGCGTCATTGTGCACTCTAAACCGATCACACAGGTTAAGCAACGTCGACCCTAGCCAGTGGTTGGTTGGGTTTCGTTATCTCGAGCTTGTCTGTGCTTCGGAGGGCACGTTAAGCTTTCGATCGTGGCTGTTGTCGGTGCATGACAGTCATTGGTGCTAATTCTGTTGAACATTCAACTAGACTAAACTAATTTTGACAGGACCAAAAGTGTTGTTGTCCTTCCTTGGTTTACAATTAGTGACAAGGATAGCAACACTTCTAGTTCTGTCAAAATTAGTTTAGTCCAGTTAAAAGTACAACAGAATTAGCACCATTAGGTCGTTTTTGTTAAATTATTTTGAGTGTGTCTATATACTAAATGTGTTACAAATAAACGTAGTGCCTATAACAAGATATAAGTTATACAATGTTTTGTCACTTTCACACTTCATTTAACTCTCATCAAGACAGACAGTGACACAACAGTGAATAACTTATATACTCGTTATTACTACGTTTATTTGTAACTCAGTTAATGTTTGAAACCATCCACACGAACACACCACAGAAGCATATTTTATCTTTAAAAAAATGCTACTAATGAAATATCTTTTATTTTGAAAATAATACACATAATTAGTATTGATAAGCTGACATAACAACAACGGAGAATATATTACGGTATTATTAAAATAGTTTATAAACAATGAACACGAAAATACAGACGGTAATGTCAAAGGAGATAACCTTATTGTCTTTCATAAGAAACCGGGAAATACAAACGCACTAAGATGACCTAGAGAGCATAAATTACCTATTTATAAAATGCGTAGAATGCATAAATTTATTTAACACCAGCGGACCGCCCTGGCTTCGTACGGGTTTTTCTAAGGATGGCTAATTTAAAAATATATATAATTATAGTCTATGTCATCCGGGGGAAAAGTAACTTCCCAATTGTGAAAGATTTTTTGAAAACGGTCTATTAGTTTTTGTGTTGATTCGTTTCAAACAAAAATACAAATCTTTTATCTTTATCTATACTAATATTATAAAGAGGTAAAGTTTGTGTATTTGTTAAATTGTAAGGGGTAATCTCGGGATCTACTGAACCGATTTAAAAAATTCTTTCACCAATAGAAAGCCACATTATTGCTGAGTGTCATAGGTTATATAAAAAACCAAAAAATAAAAAGGCTTTTACATTATGCCCAACGAAGTGGGCACGGGTCAACTAGTATGTAATATAGATACTACTAACTACTAATATTATGTGTGCGGATTCGATTTGCACTCGGGGCTATATTTGTGTGATGGCATTTGTGTCGGGAAACGGGGTGTTTTCTATAAAAAATATATTTACAATATACTATCGGCCTGCTAGTCGACCTAGATGCTACTGGAGCGATGAGGTGACAAAAGACCTGCAGAGCCTTGAAGTTGGTGGACAGCTGGAGAACTTTAAATACTTTTAATACTTCTTTTTTATTAGGTACCTTTATTACTTTGGGAAAACACACAGACTTGAGACAAACACAAAATGCCATTACATAATTTTTTGCCCAGGCCGGAAACGAACCCGCGCCATCTTGTGCCGAAGGTTGGAACTACCGAGCTGTCAATGTCAAATGTTAATCATCCTCTACAATGTTTATTTGAAGTAAAAACTTCTTTAGCGGCGGCGCCTCGCACTTTTTTAGATGGGTAAAAAAAATTAAACTCGCGTCAGATCCGTAGCCTGATCGAAAAAGCGTAAGATTCCATAACCATTCCAAAGTATTCAAAAATGCACAACTTTGACTTCTGACGGCACTCTCGGAGTGCAACCCGTCTTTTTTTATGATTTCCAATCAACGTATTTCTCCATTTCACTATTTAATATCTTACGTTCTATAAAAAGATATATAATGAAATTGTACCAGTTACTAAAAATACACCATCTTATCACACTTGCATAGTTACGTATATTAACCTAAATTTAACATAATTTGTTGATAAAACGACCAATATAGTAACAATGAATAGTTCAATAAAAAGGTGCTTATCGACAGGTCACACCGGCTATACATATGACATAGTTTTAATACGAGACAAAATAACAAACACCCCTATTATTTTAACCAATCTGAATATGCATCATACAAAAGTTTATTATCTATCGACCCTGAATGACAAAAAAGGCTAGAGCATGTAAAACTGCGATGGTTGTCAGAGGTTCCTGATCATATCAGCCCTTATAATTCACAATGTATGCTGTCTTCACTGCCTGCCACTCTTAGCTCAAGTTTTGATCTACACCCTTCAAGTTACTACCTCTAATTACAATTAGGATATTGTTGAACGTAACAATTAATTTTCCTCCGAGCGATAATGATGTAACCTTATAAATATTTCCAAAAAACACGTACAGTCAACGTCCACAACGAGGTCCGTCACAAACAAAAGCAAAAGATGTAGCATTAGCCCTTTGTCCGGATCAAAGCACGTGTGATTCGACTACTGAGGAATCCGACCTTTGTACCAACTATTTGCATACCAACTGGTTCCATCCATACGATATTAATCAAAGGTTTTATTAGTGAACATCAAAGAATAAACACAATGCTAAGATCTCTTATAAGGTACCCTCAATACCATTGTTACTTTTGTCTGAGGTTGATTTATGAGCGGCCACTGTTGTTGGACCACTACGTATTGTGTTGTCAGTTTTTGTTTGGGCCTCGCCGACATTGTGTACTACCCCTTCGGCGGGTCCAGCTCCGATGCCTTTATTCACGTTGATCTCACTTTGATGCCTCTAAGCCCGTACAATGCCCGGAGATTGTATGACTCGGAAAAGATTTGTACCATTACGCCGTTTGCATAATTCATTCACATCACCATGTACCTACGCGTGTACATGTCTGTTTTTTAATAATATCTTAAACTGTATAGTTATTAAAAGTGATGATCATTGTCCTAATATGGTTTACTATAATATTAAGCTACTTATTGCGTTACACGTAAAAACTTCTTGTTATTCAGAGATAATTTTATTTTGTATTTTGCAAAATAAAAACGTAAACGTAACAAGTTAAAATTTTTGTTATCTAATATGTTATTAATTATTAGCAATACTACGACGTTTTGTCAGACATAATTAAGATATATAACATTACTTACAAAGAATAACTAGAAACTAGATAATATGCTAATATACTATAATTAAATCCTTGTAAGCTTCCGTTTTAATATTCTTTAATACTTTATAAACGTTCAATAATATTTATTGTATCTACAAACACATTAGTATCATTAACATTTGTATTTAAATAAAGCCATATATTTATTTTATTATTGGGAATAGCCCTCCATATATTCCCACCGCAGACACTGCGTCTCATGTATAGCCAGAATTGACAACACAACCTCAAACTGACCCAAACTGACGATTAGCTGTAAACATTTTCATACCGGTAAAAAAACTACAACTGTCTTGAATTTAATCAGAAAGCTTGGAAGTAATAAACTTTTCTTTGATGATTTTTGAAAGAACTTTCCTCCATAGCAACGTCAGAGGGCAATTAAGTTAATTTAATAAATCAGCAACTAACCTCTGTTGTATCTAAGTATTGTAGAAGTTAATAATTCTTATTGCTACTCAAATTTTGTTACAAGTACCACAATGTCAAAACATATTCCAGTTTCCCCATCCAACCCTTTGTCCTTTGCCATCAAGTCCTTGACCATGCATTGTGCAACACAAAGGGCGCCCGGATTGAGTCTGCCTTGTAATTTTCATGGTTCGCTCCACACATTCACGCTTCTTACAACATATACTCTCTTCCGAATCATTACGCTCTTCACTTTTGTGTTCTCTTTATTACAATCTAATACCATTTGAAATTCTTTATTAGACATCACATTGTGAGCTTCTGTACGCTTCTTATTGGCTCTCAGTGTTTTTTCTACATCTGTTTTGAGGTTTGTAATGTTTGCGTCATCAATACTAATGATTGCAACCGCCAACACAATATGTTATTGTTGTGTACCACTTTATTTGTCGGTGTTGAATTTATTGTTAGAATTTACAACGTCATTACATTTAGTGAGTTTGGTGTTTTGTTAATGCTGATAGCAACAATAAAGTAATTCGTATTTCAATATGTACAAAGGTACTGTATTGTAAATGTTAACGGTGGTATATGGAATGTGGGCTTTTTGATAGCAAACAATCTACGGTCACAGATTATTGCTTTACTGTTTGTATATAAAAAGATGTTATGTTCGCAACGAAATTGAATACATAAAAGTTTCATTATAATCTTAAAGATAACAGAACAGTTGTATGATTGAAGACGAAGTATGGCGAGTGCACATGACCTTTCGATCTTAAGAAGTATGCTTATTGCCTGATTTTGAGTTAACAATGGCTATGACGAATAATATTTTGTACAAACTTTACTGTAATTTTAAAAAAAAATTAGTTGCGGAAGTAATACTGCATACCTAATATAAAATGTATTTAACTGAATCATAGATTACGCTGTTTTATTTTCTTTTAGTGTACTTCCCGTAGTAGTAGTAGTAGTAGTAGACTCAACTACTCTGGAGAATCTGGTATCAGTGTTTTCATGTCACTTAATGGTTACGTTAACTACTATCAATCAAAGTTGGACCAAAGAGTCTAACTTGCCCAAGAAAGTGCTCAAGATTTTTTTATATCCATTCAAATTCTTGGTCATCTTCTGAGTACCATCACTTCCATCCGATACTACATCCGTCGAAAAGCATCGGATACCTACAAATATAATCGCGATTGCATTCAAATTCTTGCAGTCGATCAGACATTGAAAACTCATCTTTATATTCTAAATCTGTACACAATCCAGCCATAAAATATGGCCCCAACAATAAAACAGAAGTGGTTCGTTCTACTTCAACACTGGCAAAAGTGCTCTGTATTAGAAGGATGAAGTTTTTATTATGCTCCAATGTTTAATTTCTTTTAATCCAGCGGATTATGGTCTATTTTGGGATGACACAGCTTATCTTCTTGATGGGAAACTGGTTTTAAAATGTTCCGCAAAGCATAATATACATCTGTTTATTTTATATCAATCCTAATGCTAAGCGATTTAAATATACGCTATTCGCAGGTTAATTAAGTGCATGTATTATGCGTAGCTGTAAATGAGTATTCGAATAGTTCAAAGTTTTTATAATTATTTATACAGACTGGTCTACCTACTAATTTAAATTTCATGTATTGCAATTTAAAAAATCAATGCTACAGAACAAAAATGGTCGTTGATTTTTTGTCTTTCGTTCATTCCGTTTCTGATGGTAAATTTACTTTTCTACTGAAACGATTGAAACCTGTTGTAGGTATATAAAATTATTTTAACGATTCTACAGATTGTTCAAGTTAATTTGATTACAATTGCTAAAGTCCATTCTCAGAATAAATTATTCCCAGAAATATTAACGTGTATAGATTTTTCAACAAAAATATAAATAAAGAAAAGACAATGATTTTCAAGGAGCATGGTATAATTGGCTGCGGGGTAGTCTATTTTTAGATCTTCTTAATCAACTAATGATAATTTTCTAAACGTTACTTTAAAAAAATTCGCGGATAATCCAATACGCAGAACAATTTTATCTTCATTTCCCATAGTAGAATCAGTGAAAAATAAACTCGTAGGTATACAGTCTGTAAATCAACCGAGAACAATGTTGTTCCAAGCTGAATTACCCTTTATTATTGTTTTTTATGAATTATCGCCTACATGTGATGTCTTTTTCTTTGAGCCGCCACCGGTAGCATTCATCATGTTGGCGTGTTATTGTTCCAGAGTTCGGTATGCGTGAGAGAGACAACTGATCACTAGCATTAGTCATAGGATTTGCTTTTGTTTTGTGAGGAATAGCTCGTTTGTGGGGATTAAGATGCGAAGAAGAAAATTTAAACATTGGATTAGCATTTCAAAGTCTTTAGATTCCGTAAGCAGTTGTTTGATAACGGTATTAACGGATGACATTATTGAGAAACTAATTTGATCTTAGGAGAATATAGTGCAAACAATATTAGATACCATTGAATATCATAGTGATAGATATTACTGACTAAACGAACTAAATATAACTCGAGATGATTCTAAAAATAATAAATTTTACACGTGAGAAGGAAAAGTATAATAAAAAACCTTATAACGATTTTGCGACCAATAAAAGCAGAATACACTTAATGACAAGGCTGGTAGTTAACGATGCTAATTAAATTCAATTCTACATTACCATTAACAATAATAATAGTTGTATGCATAATAACTATGAAAATCTTGCGTTTTATGCTCGTGTGAATGAGCGTTATAATATTCGCGTCAGAACCAAAATAAACCAAAACGCGAGCGGAAACGGCCGTTATATTATTAGAAACGACAATTCTATTATTTTTATTCGTAACACATCTCGGAGATTTGCCCATAAATCTACGATGGCAGACATTTCCACCTTTAATAGTATGGTAATGGAGGTTCCTAGAACAGTAGGCGTCGGTTCACACCCAATTACGAAAGTCGGTAATGGGACACTTCATTTTGATTTCGATACCGAAATAGAACTATTGGTATCAGATGCTTTAAAGATAATAAAGACGGATTGTTTAGAAAAAAATGAAGTTTTATTGATACATTTCAATGATTTTGGAATTTTACGTCTAGAGATACAATAATTGAATTATTGTACGTTACATCATTGTTCATAGCATACTTCCAAATTACAGGTGATACTGGTTGTGCTGGTATAAAAGTAATACTTTCTTTATCATCCTCTTACTTTACCAGCCAACTAACACTTGACATCACCTCTCAGCGGTCAGCTGAATGCAGCCATTAGGAGCGGGATATCATTCATCCGAGCCGCCACGCATTATTTATCAGAAACACCATTCTGTTCATTGTTTCATAATAAAACATTAATTTTGTCAACGGACTGTACGGGTGAACGCGACGCTCCAATATTAGAACTTCCGTTCGCATTCAAACAAAAAGACTTGGCTATAAAATTGAACAGAATCACTGCACAACACAAAAAATCAAGAAGAGCATTTACACGACGCAAATCTCACAGTATTCGTTTCCACACATGCAAATCTTGTACAACATTCAACAAAAAGCGATCGAGAGGATACCGACAAAAAAAGTTGAACTACACGTGCAGCGAAAATGGAAGCAAAAAAGGTCAACAATATGCCTAATCTACAATCCATGTCACAGGCTAAAGGTTAAGGAAGGTTGTACAAAAAATCTCACAAAACGATCCTGTGTTTGTATGAAATCGCCCGTAAATCCTGATTAATCGAGCACAACTTCGCCTTTATCTGACAGGATCAAGGTCCAAAATTGTCTGACTGGCTATTATGGGTTTGAGTACAGCATTGTTCGTACCTTAGGGAGTAATGACAACAGATTTTTGTCTCTTTTTTTCTTATTTCACATGTGGCATCGCAATCCTGGACGATATGTGACACATGTGTCGGTTTTAGGTTACTTCACAATAATGACTGCCTCTTCAGTGGTTCTCACATCTTCAGCGTCCATTACATTCGTATTTTAGTGTGATTTGGATGTCTAGAAAGAAGTCAATGCACTTTTTGCTTTGATCTCGTCTCGAGTGGAACCCGATACGGTGTCGTTTGTTTATCAGCAGGTGAAAAATGTTGTAGCCTAATCCGGACAGGTAGGTCCAGAAATAGCATTACTGCTGCATCATTGGGCATTATCGCGTTATGTTTCAATGGACATATAAATAGTGAGGTTGAAACTGAATAAGTAATAGTAAACCGTGCAGCTACTGAAACGTATCTGGTCAATAAATTGAGTTCAGCCATAAATAGAACTATAAAAATTATTTTACGATACCCGAGTGAGATACATTAAGACAATGTTAAGCGTACATTTCACAATGGCCACATTATGGACTAATTGATTCGGCCACAATGGGCTTTATGTGGGCACTCGTTGCCACAAAGATATTATTGTCTAAGACTGGGCAGACGTCTGCTAACACTTGACCGGAGACAAAATGGCTTTGTAAGGTTGGCTGTAAGGCGCCATCCGTAATACGATACATTAAACTGCTTACGATTGATTCAGGAGCAAAGTTTGTTTGAATTAAAAAGAACATAAAACATAGGTAATTAAAAATTAAACATTCATAATCAGAAATTAACATTTACATTAATGATCGAATACGCTGGTCATGAATATGTGAGTAATTCTAAACATTTGTGTAAACACAACTTCAAATCAGTGCGACCCGTATGCCGTATGACCATAGTCAAAAAATTTCGGCTATAACATTAACTCAGTTTTGTATAATTCTTGAAAATAGTCGGTTATTACGAATAATCACCTCATGTAAATGTGGAAAAAACTGTATTTATTAAAAATTGTATTTTTAATGAATTATTTAATTTCATATATTTGTTTAATGTACAAAAAAGTATTTCGTTTGGTAACACTAGCTAAAATATATCAAAGTATCGATCTAATATCAGTATTTATAAATATTTTTGTATGCAAACTTGGCGTTAATTGTTGATTTTTTAATATACATTAATCGGTTTATTTATGTCTATAATTTACATAATGTGGTAATAAACAAGATCTTTAGATAAACTTACATACTGGCCCTTGTGTTAACAGCTTAGTAACAAGATTTACCTGTAAACAAAATAATACTTAAGTTAGTCTTGACAAGCAACAATACGGCACACTTTTCGTTAATGCTAATTGTTACAAAAAACAAATTGTTTTTAGGGATCCTGTTAGCCTATTTTTCAAATTAGAAGTCTTCACAAGCAACAAAAATAGCACATTTACGATTGCAATAAATGCTAATAGGTAGTTACGTTTTTTTTAATATTTTAAATTAGTTTTTCAGGGTCTGTTGCGCAAGTGGTTGCTTACGTATAAAGATAATGTTAGCCTATTTTTCAAATAACAACCACACTAAAGAGATAGCTCTCTTTTTTTCTTCTTTAGTATGACAGTGAGAGCTATAGAAATTTTAATTTACCTACTTTGCGTTCCAAAAACTGGCTGTTAGACTATAATGTGACAATTCTTTTATAGTTTTTGTGTGGTTCTTATTGTAGAATTAAAATTAAATGTACTCGTAGTATGGTAGGTACCTATGTAGAGTATAACAAAAATAAAATAAAAATAACACAGTACCCCGAGAAATTCGATCTCCAAACTGCATTCACCAATTAATCAATACAAAGCTATAAAATTTTAGACAAAGAATCACCTAACGCCCATTGGGTTCGAATGGCAAAAAACTAGCAAAAACGAAATTTAGAAATTCGATATTTTTTTTATAAATACAGAGTGCTCCAGATGTGTTAATGCAGTGCATGTGTTCCGTTTATCTTTCGGTACAATACATCTCTGAGTGCGTTACGATTCTTGCCCGATTATATTTTTAGAATCGATTCCCTTTTGTTTAAATCGATTATACATATAGATTTTATGTCATATTTTTCAATGTATTACATCATTGAAACCACATTTAAAATGTTGAAGACCTACCAGATGCCCCAGACTATCAGACGTTTTCATGGATGACCAATAAGATATTGCAGGGACGAATTTGGCACATATTTCAGACACTGGCCAGTTCAGGGACGAATTTGGCACATATTTCAGATACTGGCCAGTTCAAGAACTTTGGAGACCTTTGTAACCACCAAGTGCCAAAAAAAAATTGTATTCCTAATGGTAGAAACCTTCTAATTCTAGCTTTACTTTTCAATTTCAATTCAGGCTTACAAATAATAAAATCAAACAAAAAAAAATCATACTCCGACAATCGACCCAATCGATCCAAGTTATTGGATATCGATTACCTAGGTATACTTTTTCGATCATGAAAAATGCATGAGTTCATAGCAATTAATAACACTATGTATCAAATGATTATGCCATTTTTTATTGGTTTTGACAAATAACCACTTTTTAACGACACATAATGTATAACTGAGGCGAAGGAAATGTTTACTTTTTGTCATATTATGTACCAGTAACATTGCAACATTATTAATTTTTACTAATGACTCAATTGATTATTGACAGCGGTTTCTTTTCAATAGACAGTTTTTAAATGATTTATGTTCAGGTTGGGATTTTTAGTAGGTGAATGACTGTGGTAGTTAGGAAATTTTAATTTATGAACATTTGTAGATGAACCGTACAGTTGCGGGAGCGGAAGACTCTTACGTGAGTGATACCCCTGGTATTAGGCTACGGTGATGATTACCATCAGGCGGGCCGTATGCTTGTTTGCCACCATTTTGACATAAAAAAAAATAAAAAAGTACTAACTACCTACTAATTAAATTCAATGGGGGGATTGGGAGGGTTGGCAACGCGTGAGTGATACCCCTGGTATTGCAAGCGTCTATAGGCTACGGTGATGCTTACCATCAGGCCGGCCGTATGCATGTTTGCCACCATTGTGGCATAAAAAAAATAAAAAAAGTACATACTAGCCAACTACTAATTAAATTCAAAATGTTTATTACCAAAGAAAAAATTCCCTCAAAATTTGCGGATGCATCATACAAAAAGTACCTATGGTAACTCAACACGCCAGCCAGCGGAAGTCCCGAAACAAGCGGCGTTTGATTATTATTATAACAATTTTTTCCATAAAATTAAACTCACGTTTATATTTATAATAAAGAATTTTATGGGTTTATGCATCGAACGATAGTAAAATAACTACAGGATGCAGGACTACGTTTTGAGAACAATGTATTTTCTCAAGAAATTTATTTGTCGTAAAATAATTTATAATGTACCGTACAAGCAGACAATAAGTACAAAGAGTTTATAGGACAATTATTTTTATATGGTTATTGTAGAAATTCAATTAAGTGCATATTTTTTCTGTGCACGCATAAACATACACATATTTAGAGTAGACAAAATATTCTGGAGTCATTAAAAACAATTTTGAATAAGCAATTTAACAATGCATAGAGTTACGTAATAGTAAATTTGTGGAAAAAATACAAATACCGCTTTCTGACAAATACTTCAATGAATGCATAGAGAGTTAAGGACACGAAACGGTAAAGTGAAAAAAAAACTAGTAGCAATTCTTAACAAATGGTTAGTTTTTTTAACGAATTTTAACCATTAGTATACTTAACTACTGATCAAACTGAATCAGCCCTTAATCTATTACAAAAAATGCAGAGATACAAAAAAGTCATTATAGAAAAAAAACTAATCCTAATTCTAATAATTTATTATTGGAATCAAAAACACACACCTGTTCAATGTTATTCTTAAGGCACAGAAACGATATCATCACCCAATTCTAAATCAATCCCAATACAATACTGAGGCAATATGTCAATCGAGTTTTGTTCCGTCAGCTATATTTCTCCTCAACAAACAAACACACGTCCGAATGACAGCAACATGTTTACTTTCAACGTCAAGGGACTTGCATGTAATTATAGGAATCGCATCTATCTCTCTTTGACTAATAACATTAGAATTATCTATGGCTAAAGCTTGGCTTGAGTCTTTAATGTGCGTGGTTTTTATGGATATTGAGTTATTTATTCGTTCTAAAGATAAATCTGTATAAACGTATCTACAATGTATAAAAGAGGCTTACCAATCTATCAAGGCATAGCTGTAACGTTCCCTTTTCGAGTATTTAAGAAAAGATTTTCAAATTCCCATGAAAAAGGAAAAGCGAGATAAGGGTACTTATCAGTTATGGGTCCGATGTTAGAACGACAGTATCTATTTTGACTTAAAGGTAAGAGTTTGGATCTCTTTACACATGAACGCCTGCAATAATATTTGTACACGTGCATTCTTTAGACCTTGTCATATCATATCAACACTGACTAATGTGACCCCCAGGGTATTTTTGGGTGCTGTACATATTTATTACATGAAAAGGTCATCTAATGTAATAAAATCTTTTTTTTTTAACCTACATAGGGCCACACGGTCCCAATTGTGTTATGGGTACCAGACAAAGAGTATAAAATTGTATTTCAAATATAACAGAATATCTCAAGACTGATTCAAGATATTATTTAATTGCAGGTATACTCAATAATAAAACGAGCAAATCGACAGGTTTAGTAAGAGCTTCATACAAAACCCTTTCTCACACATAACAACACGAAATCGGAGCACGTGTGATTCTTATGGTACAATGGGCATTTCCTCTGGGGTCAAATTGTACCATGACAATTGTACAGGAAACTCTTTATTTTCACGATCCAGCGATGAGACCGTACGGCACGTAGACTGTGAGTATGGTGAAGCTTATAATAATGATATTGGTTCATATGATAATAATGATCCTAGTAGTAATATTGGTATGTCATTGTAGTTAGACTAAGTATTAGGCATGAAAGTCGCAGAAATATAGGAACATCATAAAAAAGTGATATAATCTAAAAGTCAGGTAAATTGTCAGTTCTATTCATTTTCACATGAAAATTACACAGTTGACTTCCTGATCAAATAACCAATTATAATATCCATACATAGCTATATCTACGTTTTATCATAAAGATCTCAATTCATTGTAAAATACCTACTTTACCGAACACAATGACAATTCACTTCCTCAACATTCACTACACGCGGTGGCCCTTCAATAATTGTCCAATAATTGCACAATAAAACACGTGCTAAGCAAACAGAAGGGTTCCGTGGGGACAAACAATGGGGACCATTGTGGAAACACCTACAGGGTTTCTTTTGGCAATCCGTCTTTTGGAATACTACGACGCAAGTTAGAAGCGATTTCTTCATTATACATGGTGAAGTTGATTGTTGTGATGTTCTTCAAACACGGACTTGAAGAGACATTCTAATTCAGCTCGGGCATATCCATATCTAAACGCCTCAAT
The DNA here is from genome assembly GCA_905163395.2 of Endotricha flammealis. NCBI lineage: Eukaryota > Metazoa > Arthropoda > Insecta > Lepidoptera > Pyralidae > Endotricha > Endotricha flammealis. Next base: position 6,663,460 of record LR990871.1, on the reverse strand, counting down.
TATTTTTCCATTTATTTACAAGATTATGTCTGCATCACGTGGAACCAGCTAATTTTGTAATATTGATATTATTGATAAATGTTACAGACCAATCAATTAATGAACAATTAGAAAAAAAGTCATTTCTATACTTTCTACTTCGTCTAATATCGTTCCAAATTACAATTACAATACAGCGAAGTCAGTCACTTCCCCATGATTCTTCAGATTCAATGCGTATAATATCCAATCTGTGATTGCCGTTTGTTACGAATGGTGGGAATTATGGATTTTTATTGTAAAAATTGGTATATTAAGGAAAGCAGGGTGAGAAAGCGAAAGAGGTAAAAATGAATATAACTTATAAGACAGATATAATTTAAAAATATAAAAAATTCAAGTATAAAAAAGAAATTGGTTTGCCACATTGTTAATCCTAGATTTATAGGAGACCACGACACGGCAGTGGGAATGTGTGGTGGGCTTGTTTCATTATAGATAAAAGGAAGTCCACTTTTCTAACTCATCAAAGATAAACTACCTATTGACGTAGAAAAGGTTACTTCCCTAAATGAGCTCGTCTATTTACTAGTAGCCCGATTCATCCTAGGAAAAGTAACAAATATGAAGAAATAAAAGACAATATTCGCACACTCCTATGGTTTAATCCAAACAATATAATTCTCTGTCCCGTTCTAAGTACACACAGTGAAAGAAACGGAAGACTGTTGTCTACCAAAATGGACAAATTGTAGACGCAAGGGGTTCGAACCTTCAAATCTAAAGGGCAAATTCTATTGTCACCAAGCAATGAGGTTTATTTAGCATAAAAATGAATTGAAGGGTGTAAATTTTTAAATTTATTGTGATCTATTTATATCATTTCGAGGCTGTATTACTTACTTAAAAATCTAAAAAAAATCTTTTTTTTTTTTGAATTTTACCTTACTAATAACGTACCTAATGTAATAACAAGATTGTGGAAGTATCACCTGATCACGACATCCTACCACAGTTAAGACGGAGGTGGCAAGTCAGAATTTAAGTCGCCATCGTCCTCATTGGCATGAGATTAGACTTCGATAGACCACCGTCGCTACCACAAACGGTTGTAAATAATAGTATTTACATTGATCATGAAATAATAAGATTAAATAAAGTCACAAATGGGCTATTTAAACTATCGCACATTGTAAAAACAAGCAGGGCTTTAAATGAAAAGTTTGTGACCCAAAAAAGTTAAATAAACTTGTGATGCAGATTGACTACGTCTTTACCGAAAAAAATTGCACAGTGTATTACCTAACAAAAAGCGGGACAAAATAAGAAAATTCCCATTCAATAAGCTCAGTATTTCTATTACACGTATTCACAATGGGACGAACAAAGACGACGAGACGATACGTGTTGGGAATTAATAAAAAAAAACGAGGGCAAAAAGGGTGGCGGTAATACTGCCAAGTTACATGAATTCGATGTCACAATTCTAACGCGGTACGTGACCGACCTACTTAATTTAGTTGGGTGCTCTAAGATTTCTCCATCAAATCGATGCGACAATCGGATTGTGAAAGGATAATGGGACTTCCTCATGGAATATTAATAATGTCAAAGATTATATAGGCTTGGGGGACTTTTTGATAAGACAAAATTTATATAAATATAATTTGCAACTGTAAAATACCTACCACACTACCTACAGATACAGATACCTACAGAACAAGACATTTTTAACGCAAATTGTATTTGGATGACAATAGAGTGTGTTTGTAAAAATTGTTTCGTGCAGATAGACGGAACTACTGTGCAGTCCTCCGGACAAACTTGGTGGTTAATTGTTTTTATTTTAGCTAAATAGAGAAATAAAAAACACCATTGCCAAATCATTAGTCATAAGTGCAATGCAGCAATGGGGGCAATGCGAGGAGTGACACTCCGTAGTTCTCGCTAGACATACAAACATATTATTCAAGTTTTATGCAAAGCAAAATTTCAATTTTGTAGTGTCACTATTGTAAATAGTTAGCAATGTTAAAAAAACTAATTTGCTTAACTAAGTTTCAAGCGATTAAATCAAAATTACCTACTTAACCATTATTTACTTTGCTATCTAACGTTTAAAAAGCTAAAAGTCCTTACGAGTTGGCTTTTACAACCTCGCGGCAGATTTTACTGCTGAAAGTGGAGACCTATCAGTAATTATCTGTCAACCAATGAAGATAGACTGACAAAAATGTACATAAATATTGTTTATGTGTAAAATTGTAATATTATCACTGATGCGATTATCGTAAACCCACTTGCAATAGTCGCAGGTGATTTCTAACGATCAAGGTCATAAATAAATTATGTTTTAACAGTTTCCATTATCCCAGATTAAGCAAGACTTGAAATAAGAATTTATCTACACAGTCAATATTCTATAATTGAAAACAGCGTAAAAATGAATGACGTGCGTAAGTTTTTAAAAGATTTATAAATTCTGGATGTAAAATTCATGAAACACGGCGGTGGAAATGACGTTTAGTTCCCATAAATTTGGAAGCACCATTAACAGATAGATAGAGTATCAGACTTAAGACAAACGTAGGTTAAGCGTTTATTAAAATCTCTATGTAAATTGCTACTGTGCGTAGAGTCACTGTATAATGGTTAGTAGTAATAGCCAGGTATTTTAAATTTTAATTTAGAGAAGCTATATGAAATAGCCACGCTAGAATTTCAACTACGAATCATTCAGGTAATAAGCTGATTTCTAATCTATTGGGCGTTTACGACTTCTTTCAGTCAAATAAAAAAAAACCTTAATAAGTATACAAGGCCGTAAGAGATTTCAAAACACTCCAAAAGTCATTACTTCACTTCGTTAACCCGTGTATCGTAAACTGTTTTAAACGCCATATTTCAACCACAATGTTTGATTTTAATATATGGTATCTTAAAGACAAAACCACATCCTATCGAATTTTTTAAAACTAATAAATCGGGTGTTAAAATTTACCACATCTTCATACTTTTACGACTGAAGCGTATCTTTGACGTTACCTATTTAGTGTATAACTATTTATTGTACGTCTGTTTGGTTAAATAGTGTAATTTTTTTATATTCTTTGCATCCGGGCAACGTTGGAAGGTTTATATGATTTGGATTTACGACTGTTTTCATTGCGGGCAATGTTTAAGATATCTGTGATACGGTTTCCTGTTGGTTAATAACATAAATAATATTTATTAAAAACAATTGAATGTGTTATCCTAGTTTTTTTTCTGGGATTCCAATGGATTCGGCCCAGTTGGTTATAGATAAGTCTGCTACTTCAATCGAGAATCAGTGAACGAATACTTCTGTTAGTCTTGTTCTAGAATTTAATAATTCTATGTTGTTTGCATCGTACAAACTAGCAGATGTTAATGGTTTTACTCGCAAAATCTCGTTGTACCCGTTCCCGGATTTTAGTAGCGAAATGCTTTACATCATACAGTCTTCCTTAAGGGTTATTTAAACACTAAAATATTTTTCTATTCGAAACAACGCGCGATACTCCTGATGTTGCAAGTATCCATATGCTATGGTGACCGCTTACCATCAGGCGGGTCGTAAGCTTGTTTGCTACATTAGTGTTATAAAAAAAGTTAGTTCCTGAGATTAGCGCGGTCAATGAAACAAACTTCTCAGTTTAATCATAGGTACATACCTATAAGTAAAGTCGCATTCTCTGGTAATAGTAGCAGATCAAACCAGCAGAAGTAACTATTAACTAATCTGTGCCAACAGGCAGCAGATTAAGGTAGCAGACACCGTTAATTTATGGTTATTTCGACATAGAACCTATAGAATTCCTTTTCATGTCAATGAAATGAAATCAAATTCACTCACACTACACGCAAGATGTTCAGCCAGTAAGATGGCATTGTCCATGGCCTTCCACAAATCTGTTAAAGTACAGTCAATTGGACAACCCGGACAGGCCAGGTAAAAGAGCTAAATAAATTCAATTCTGAATAGTTACTCAATAATATATTTTAAATTATTAATTAATTAATGAGATCCGATAACAATATTTCATATTGTGCATCAGTCATTGAAAAGTTCAGTTTTAATTTGGCAAAAACGAAGCTACAATTCGATGATAAGTATCAGTTTAATGATAACGCGATATGCCTCGTCCGCAGATTTCTCATTAAAAATATAAAAAGATCGTAAAATTAAAAATATAGATCGTAGCCAAATAACATTGGTCTCGGCCATGTTGTGTTCCTACGGTGAGTAAGGTCTCCCTTCTTTTTTTACAGGGTCGGCAACGTGCGAGTGATACCCCTGGTATTGCAAGCGTCCATAGGCTGGTGACTGCTTACCATCAGGCCGACCGTATGCTTGTTTACCACCTTAGTGGTATAAAAATACAAATTAATACGATTTGTGTTTACGACACTGTAGGATAACACAGTGGGCACATTCTATGCACGCGTAGACATAAAATAGAAAACAGGGTAAACTAGACCACATAACCAGACAAGGTATAAAGTAAAACTTTATGATCCAGACTTAAGTAAGGGTTAAAGTAAAATACGTTTAACATTAAAATAATTATATAAAACGGACCACAACCCTGCTTCCTCACTTAAATACAGCATTTAATGTTTTGGAATTCAATTATAATTTTACAGTCTTATACGTTATTTAGACAGAAGCAGGCAATGAACAGTCACCTGTGACTTGTTGCAATGATTCGTTACGTAGTGCGGCGCCACGACTGATATCCTCGTTGTGGAATGATCATGCAAGTCAATTAACGACAACCCTAGTCAATACATAAGGTTTAAAAAGAGCTCTTCCGTGCTTCAGACGACACGATAAGCGGTCCTGATTGTTGTCAATAGATAGTAATCGTCAAGTCAAGTAAGTGACTGTTTAGTGACTTGAAAACAGTTGACACTAGGTAATAGCAGTTAACAATATTTGCGGGAAGCAAACGAAAATAATAAGAGGACAAAATTGACAGTTTTTGACAAATATGTTGAATTAGCGAATCAAGTATCCGCAATCGTGAATTTCTGCACTGTAATTCGAATAATCTGAACAAACTATACTTTATAATATTCGATGTAACAGTTTATTTTTAGATAAAAATGTAATTAAACAAATTAAACTAGGTGTTATAAGATCAACGCAAGATTTACTTTCATTACAAGAATGGTAAATACAAAAGCATGTGGAGTATCTTTATCATATTGTCACATTTTTATTACCAAAAAAAGAATGAGGAACATTAAAATTTATTTAAGATGGTTATAAACGAACGCGGTAAACACCGGTCGAAATTTCGACAAACAACAGATCAATTCACGGTAATTTACCACATACTTAATTTAAAAGTTTAAACACGGTAATTTGTGTGGTAAGTTACCATATCAATACCTATAAGTTCATTTACCGCGAGCGGCGAGCGAACATTGCAATTAACCATCGTCACATACATTTTGACGCCCTTCGTGGCGTAATGGTTACCATGCCGGACCCCCCGGGTTCGAATCCCGGTCGTTTCATGATGAAAAACGATTTTTTCTGATTGACCTGGATCTATATGTATTTGTTATAAAATATAGTATCGTTTAGTTAATATCCCATAACACAAGCCTCGAACTACTTTAGGGCGAGCTCATCTGTGTTATTTGTCCCTATATATTTATTTATGTACCGCGAGCGGTGAGCGAAGATTGCAATTAACCATCATCGTCACATTATTATTACCATTTTTGGCAATTTCTCAGTAAAATATTGCACGATACAACCCAGTCGTACGTATGGTCTTGGATCCCCAGTCAATATAAATATTATTCGTCCGAATTAAGTATATTTGCATTGATTTTTAGTGTTTTAATGTTGTCCATTACCATTTCAACTACTTACCATTCTTCCCTTCAGAATGGTTATAAGTGGAATAGTAGGATTCTGAAGGAAAGAATAGTAGTTGAACCGCTGTAAAATGTATCTTACAAAATATATTTGTATTGGTTTGAGCATATTTCGTGTATTTAAAATAACAGCCATCTTTTTAAATTAGGTATTATTAACCGAATCGATATAATCCTGACTAATGTATATTGATTGGCTTTTAAGTACATAATGTGCTTTAAAACACACATTTTCGGTCACGCTTTATTAAAAGGTATAAACCGATTATAACATTCTTACATTTATAATTAAGTAACTCTTTCAATATTCAATAGTATAACATTATAAAGGATGTTAAGGTGTATAATCAATTATTTTCTTATCGGATCAAACGCCATTAGTATAATATAACATTTGTGATTTGCGTTAGAAAATATTTAAATTATTTAAATATTAGTACTTTTGCATATCACACTTATGAAGGTATCGGAAGGACAACCCATTATATCTAAGAAATGTCGTAGTTGCTAAGGATAAGTACTTTCAATACTTCCAACTCCAACAAATTTATTTCTGATTTAAATTAAAAAATGAGTATAAAGTGTGGTTTGTGAAAATAAATTATTTCAATGCTAATTTAAAAACACCCCGAAAACGATGCACCAATTACGAAATATGTAATTGGTGCATTATGTGTTAACCTAATTAGAAGTAAAAATATTAAACTCAAATCACACAAACAATATAACAGGCATTTGTTCATATTTAATGTCTGTAAATCATTTATTAAAACATTAACATTTTCATATTTCTGTATTAAATTCTACTTATTACACCATAATCTGCTCAACGAAGCTAATTATAAATCTACTATATAGAAAAATAGCATTGTAAATCTATGGAATCCAAATCTTCAAAATAATTCAAAAAAGTGAAGTGATAATAGAAATTGCAACTGAAATCTATAAAATCCAAATCTTCAAAATAAAAAATAAAAATTACAATTTATGAAACTGGTTCCCATTCAAATTGTCGTAAATTTTAAACTATTGTAACATTACATTACGTTTCGCAATCTTCTTGCAAGAGGGTAAAAAAAATGTTATAAGAATAAACTTTTTTTGTCTAGAAAAGTTTGACCGTTGACACACTGTGCAAGTCTGAACAGGAATCGTTTATATTTACGAAATTCTAGCTATAAAGGTATCTATAAAATGTTTGTACCTATTCTAATATGATTCTTTTTAGATTATTTCGTTAAAATAAATAATAGGTTTAATAATTTAAAGAAAATTTTATAATGCAGTAACTTGAGTCAAAAAATGTCACACACACAGTAAGTAATACCGTAATAGTACTTATCTAAACTTAAAAACAATAAAATAAAATAAATTTACCTTCGGGCGCGTTACCATTGTTCCTTTCGCCTTTTGAGACATCAGAAAAATGTACTGTATGCGTCGAAAAACAAAACAAATTATAATAATTTAAAACAAAAAAAACTAAAACACGTCAAAGTGTCCAATCACACCTATTCTTTGGCATTATTTCCACAATAACCAGTTCGTAATAGTCCAAAACAGCAGCAAAAAACACAAAAACAATAACACAAAATTATAACAATAGTCAAAAACACAATATAAAATAATTGCGGAAAAAATAACAGTTCGGAACGCCGCGATCGAACGCGTTCGAAATTCGAAATCGGAACGCGGTACACGTCTTGAAATGGCGCGCCGCCGACACACAATGCTGGCAGATCGAAGCGGGCCGACAATACGCGCGCGCTACAATAACCACCGCCCCCCGCCCCCCTCCGCACGTGCGACAAGGACGCACCGACCTAATGTCACTGCCCTGCAAACAATGCTGTCCTTCGAAGGCCTTTACTACATCAATTTGAATCAAACCTTCTAATTTAACATCATATTGAGAATCTAGCCACCATTTTCTATCCAACCATCTAATAAAATATGCTTCTTCTATTTAACAGTGCATTTACAATCAATTGTCTATGCGGAATAACAGCTTTCGTCCCGCGGAATCTATACAAAGCCCGTTCTGCCCATCCTTTTCTAACGGGCGATGTGTGCGTGACCGAGTGTCGCGCTCTCTCGCTCCCGCGCATTCTTCATTAGCTAGGCGAGCGTCGTCCCGCTCTAGACTCCGCCCAGAGCAGCGTGTTTCACTGCGCGCGGAGTATGCATAGTGTGCGTAAAGCGGTGAATAGCCGAGCATTGTGATTGTGAAACGATTTTCGCACACCACAATAAAAATCAGGTGGGTGTGTGTTCTACGAGGGCGTTTTAAAAAGTCAATAATACAAGTTACATTTGTATTTGTGGAGAAAATTTTCTTTATTTCGATCGACTGGGCGTGTTGGGGCATTGTTAGGCGTGGCCACAAGGTCTATTGTGTCCACTGTGCGATTGGCGAGCCCCTATTGTGACGAGGCGCGTTTCCCACCGAACGCGTTACGATGAAATACGAGTTCTAAATTATTCATATTTTTAGTCGGCTTTTACTCTATAGGTACATCACTAAAATTCGGCGGACAGCTGTGCGAATCGCCATTTCTAAAAATAACAAATCTGTTACGGTTATTATTGAAGATTCGCTGGCTATTATTATATTGCCGTCAATTATAAATTAAGTTCATACGGTCACCAAACAAAACCCATTGGGTTCATATTGGGTTATTTCAAATTGATATTAAGTAATATAAGGTTACGGACTTGGCTTAACGACAACCGGGTAAGTTATAATTAATGAAGTCCTCACACACGAATATCTTATAAAATATTAGGTAAACCCATCTAAACCTGGAGTCTAGATTCCTTAACGTTTTCATTTTTGTTTCGACATGCAAAACAACGATGTGGAGCAGAAGTGATTTTAATTTATAAGAAAATATTATGAATATGACAGGATAGGACTCAGGATGGCGGGTGTACCTAATTTTTCGATCCAAATGTAATACATAAATTTAAAATAACAGTACTTACCTGTCATAGAATAAGTCCTGTGTAGATGCCACATAAACTATGTGTTGGTACATCAATGTAAACAAAAATGTAAGTAGGTAACAGAATATGTAATGCCACAGATAAATAAAATATTTATGTCTTCTAAAAAGACAGTGTTGATCAAAATGTAAAACTTTTTTTAACTGTATATTCAGTTTTAATACACTTTAAGTGGGTATAGAAAAGACGTATAAAATAAAACTTATTTATCTAGCTATTAAACACACATAAATATTTATCAGTGATAGTTAAGATAGCACGTGTGGCTCTTCTATCTAATTAATTATAAAAAATATTGTTAATTAAGTAAATCTTTATGTTATTTTAAGTTTATCATGGAACACGTGTTAAATGAGCTTTCCGTAGGTAAAGACATAAAATCGGATTAAATTTCTTGGGCTATTATTGTGGCGATTTTATTATTGTTTAATTCAAAAGAAAAAGCTATATTTTTTTTTAATTACAACCACTAACCATAAATAAATAAGTATATTCACAAAAGCCGCAAAATCGTTTGCGTGTATTTCGAAAACAATATTCTTACTGAATGCCTACGTCATATACATATACCTACAAAGAATATACCCTCCAAGTTTTACCCTATCTGTGTATAGCAAATAATCACTACATAGTATAAAACAAAGTCGCTTTCTCTGTCCCTATGTCCCTATGTATGCTTAAATCTTTAAAACTACGCAACGGATTTTGATGCGGTTTTTTTTTATTGATAGAGTGATTCAAGGGGAAGGTTTTAAAGTATCATACATTCCAAAATTCTCACGGGAAAGCGGGATACACGCAAACGAAGTTGCGAGGGTTTCGCTAGTAAATAATGAATTAGTCGCTGTTCGAACGTAGTCGACGTACATACGAACAGCGACGAATTCAATCAAACGTGTTGTTTACCAAAAACCGTCGACGCCAACAGCGACTAATTCCAAATAAGTACCTAATGCATATTTTATTTCTCTTTAAAAAAATACTTATTCACACCTAATTATTAACTTTGTAAAATTTCTAATATGAAATCGCAAAGGAACCCAACCTGCAGCATCTTCGAGGGGGACAATATGACCCACATACTCGGCGCAGGCGTGGGGGTGGGCGCCCGAGTGTGGGGGGACACCCCCTTACTCGGGACAGACATGTCAGCTTTTGTTGAAAGCTCTCTGCAAAGATATTTTTGGTCATTATCATTAATGGCCTCCTACCTGTAAAATTGATTTAGATAATTTATGTTTTACTAAGTTTTTACGTATTTTTCCTAAATTAATATTAAATTGTAAAAACTATAAATTTTTGATTTATATCCTTCTTGGGTTGAATTTACATACCTACTTATTTATCTATGTTTTTTGTTATCGAATTATTATTTTCTGACATTATTTGCAAAATTAAAGCACACAAAGTACTCAGAGATTCTACCAATAGTCTCTTAGAGTCTTGTCAATCATAAACTTCTTTAACTAACTGACGATAGAAAAAGAAAATATGATTCGACATAAAAACATTTTGTAAATAATTAGGCCTAGTTAAATAAAAACCTTTGACTTCGCAATCAGGTAATGTCCTATACTAGATATAAATAATGAAGATATTTTTCATTGCTAAAGCTACACATAAATGTGTAGTCTCATTTGTTTGATTGCAATAGCTATTGATTAAAAAAAAACATTTTCATGAATTGTAACAGAACTCATAATAACGAAATATCTATTGAAATAAAGAAAAATATTTAAAAACAATTTTGAAAAATTGTAACAGAAAATGGGTATAAACCCTTAAAAGCGGTGTATTTTTCACATAAAACATTCAGGCCCATTGCGGGTAACTTCCTACCCCATCCCCCTTTGTTATTAAGATTATCGAGTGAGGTGCCTCCCAGCAATTACTTGATTGGTTTTCGGTGTTGTGAGGACTTGTTTATACGAGCTCAGATAAGTTTGCAACTTCCTAAGATTGTTTACGTAATAAGATTTGAATTTTGGTTTTCTTTGATGGGTGGGTTATTTGTTGGGGGACACCGGTAAGGTTTATAATTGCTTTAGTATAGATGTGATTATAGTAATATACATATATAACATTCAAAGTCCTGACTGACTTAACTATATATTAACGCACAGCCCAAACCGGTGGGTCTAGAAATTCCAAATTTGGACTGTAATTTCCTTACGACGCCTATGGGTGTACTAAGAAAGGAGTTTTTAAAATTCCCACGGGAAACCGAGATATACGCAAACGAAGTTGCGAGGGTATATCAACGCACAGCCCAAACCGCTGGGTCTAGAGATTGCAAATTTGACATTTATGTTCCTTTTATGGACCGGCACCGGACCGACCGGACCGGGCGGGCGTTACTGTGGCATATTTTCATACATTTTGTCCAAGGCGAACTGTCAAAAAGTGACATACAATATCAACGGGAGTTGTAGTTCCAATTTCGGCCACTGTTAAGGGTGGAAAGATTAGGAAAAGAGGAAGGGATGAAGAAAACTTATAATAAATAAAAATATGTATTGATGGCAAGAAGGTGAAAAAGTGAAGTGAAGTGACAGTAAAATAGAATTAAACCATAAAGAAACATAACTATTTACAAAAAGGTTTTTAAAAAGAGTACGGTTTGTTGCCACAGCCACGTTCATAAATACTATTGTAGTAACAAATGTAATTTCAATTTTAAAAAAATTGTTACAACCCAGGAAATAAATCAGGTATCGAGCTTCACAGCGGAAACATTTCGGATCAGATCTGTTCGGCGATCTTTAAATAGACGGACGCGCTAAGTGACGCCAATTAGTAGCCCTTCTCGACATCGCACCGACTTTAATACCTGCAAATGTATTACTTAATATAGGCTACTGTATTTAAATAGGCATACCAATGGATGAATGTATTCTACAACTGTGCGATTTAACACATAAAGTGGTCGAATTACTAGCGATGTTTTTGGTCGACAATATGGAAGAAAAAAAGAAAAAATGTTCATTTGGAACACTATTTGCATACAATTTTAACTTATAATTACATAAGTCTAATCAAATGTGTCCAAATCGATCTGCACTCAAGTACCACGACGCTGGTTTTCTGTGAATCAAGATTTTATACTTTGGACCATGGTCTGTGATGAATTCGACACCATTTTCCTCTTTGAGATCAGTCTAGTTTATGTATTTTCTCTGTTTATAATCTTCTCTTTTCAGTATTATATTAGTTACTTACCTACTCCAGCATCGAACATTTTAAGTTATACTAATATCTTATACCTCACATGAAAATCCTCTCAAACACTTTCCATTACATAATTTCAGAGAATAACTCCTCAAGAAACTGGCAGAATGAAACAGCGACTATTTAGATATAGAAGGGGTTTCTAAAACATCATAATGCCTTAATGACATGCTTCAACCAATAGAATTAATGAACTCAAGCATCAAAAGGGTGTACACACACACACATTTTGAACATCAAAACTCAGAATTGAGAATCAAATTACTCAGTCATGATAAAGCAAACATCCCGAGGTACATCTGATTCTAATTCACAAACTTCCAGATTGTTCCGCCGTGTTTAACCTCCCGTACCTAACGGGTGTTACTGTGTCTCCATTTATGTTGAAATTGTGGATTTTACTAATTACCTAAGACCTTGTGCAGAAAGGGCGAACTCGCTGTGTTTTCGTCGCATTTCATTAACAATGTCTTTTTTGCAAATATGTCACTTTATTTTGGTATACTAACAAAACAACTTGACGACCTTGGCGTAATGGTTACCACGCCAGACCGCCACCCAGGAGGTCCCGGGTTCGATCCCCGGTCGGGTCATGATGAAAAATGAACTTTTTCTGATTGGCCTCGGGTCTTGGATGTTTATTGTTGAGTTAGTATCCCATAACACAAGTTTCGAACTTACTTTGGGGCTAGCTCAATCTGTATGAATTGTGTCAATCTGTGTGAATTTGTATTTATTTATTGATTCAAGTAAATAAATAAATAAAACTATAATGCGCGGGTGATACTTCTGATGCAATTATTTCTATATGATATTGATTGATACAAAACATTATACAGTAATCGAATGTCAAGTTAGACCAGAAAATTTTACTAGAAGAACCTTTGTTTACTTGCAAGAGCAACGGAATAATTGATGGCAATGGTAAGCTCTCATCTATTACAGAAACAAGATTACAGGGGCTCGATTCTACTAACACAAATGCACCAATGGACTCTCAATGGTGTCTCAATCGTGTCTCAAAAGAATGCCGATAGTGTATCAGTGGAATAGTTTTTGACATTTGTTATGGACTTAAACAATAAGTTAAACATTGTGTTATTGTTCAAGTCCATAAGAAAAGTCAAAAACTGTTCCACTGATACACTATCGGCATTCTTTTGAGACACGATTGAGACGCCATTGAGAGTCCATTGGTGCGTTTGTGTTAATAGAATCGGGCCCCTGTACTTTTGTTTTATTTGCATGATGACAAAACGTGCATATTTTAGCTAAGAACTCCCCTAAAGTTCCCAAGATGTGGCCACCCTAATTTCACCCTACCCCTCTTTACATGTGAAAATGGGACGAGATCTTCTTGTGATGTTATTAAAGATGTGTTTTGCATCAGTTTACATTAGAACACAGCAACTGGGTCATTGTAATTATTAAATTTTCCTTCATTTTTGCATTTTCTACATGTTCCTAAGGCGGTTGGCAGTTTTTCTTAGTACAGTCAGGAGCACGTTGAGCTTGCTTGTACTTGCACTTGCTGTACAATTTTGGTTCTTAAGACATAGAACTTAAGAATGGTACAACATCCGATATGTAAACGACCTGCTCTTGACTGTACAAATCTGCCGTCTGAACTGGTGGTATGGAAAAAAGTGACAATTCGAAAGAGCTTGTGAATAAAAAATATTTGGCTTCGATTATTTTACTAGCGTTTATTGTATGAATGGTAAAATAATTTTCAAAATTTCTGTGCAAAATTACCTACTGTAACTATTAAAAACTTTTTGGGTAAATGTTTTTTGTCACTGTTCTTTTATTTTCTCTGAACTTCTTTACACATTAGCTAGCACATAGCTTCTCCTCTTTTCATGAATAATACCTAATATATGTACCTTTAGCAAAGTAGGTACTATTTCATAGATACTAACACTCGTAAAATTGTTTCATTTTAAACAAATACTATAGAAGACTAATACCCACAGCTTCGGAAGAATTCGGGCAAGACGCGACACTAGCGCCCCTACGGCATGAGGGCGGCATGAGGTGAACGATTTCAAAACTTTTGTGCGTTTTGTATGCAAAATGTTACAGCGCCCCTAGCGGCATGAGGTGAACGGAGGTTGCCAAGTCATATGAGAAACATCAAGAGCTGTGGGTATTAGTCTTCTATAGTATTTGTTTTAAATGTCATAGCATAGACAAAAGGACAAATTTTCGAGTTTCTGTCAATCCTTCTTTTCATTTGTTGGTCTTTTTATTAAAATATTGTTTTAATTTTCCGTTCTCAGTGCCCGCTTTTATTGCTCGTCATTATATTCAATATATGAAACATTCTAATGAAATGCCTCTACATTGACAACTTTCTTTGATGTTTGAAATCCATATAATTATGAAGTTATTGAATTTTAGTTTGAGTAAAACATTATCATGTTTTAGTGAAACTCAAGATTATTAATCAGATTTCAATATGTAAGAGCTCTACCTAAATCCATGTGTTATTAAGAAACTAGTTAATTATTATCACTTATAATATTAAATTGCTATATTTTCTTTGTAAAACTTACATGTTACAACTGAAAATTGTATTTTTTCACTTTTTTTTTTTTTTTTTTTTTTTTTTTTTTATACCACAAAGGTGGCAAACAAGCTTACGGTCCGCCTGATGGTGAGCGGTCACCGCAGCCTATGGACGCTTGCAACACCGGGAGCATCACTCGCGCGTTGCCGACCCTGTAAAAATCTTTTAATGCCCTTTTTGAAGAACCCCATATTATAGTCTAAAGGAAAGACCTCGGCGGGGATCTCAAACAAACAACTCCAAATAAACAGTAGTAGGTATACCTAGTAGTAGCCTTTTTTCTTAATATTATTTTGTAACTAGATAGGTAACAAAATATGTATAATGTAGGTATACATTTATCTTATTTTTTATAGATTTTATACCTCACAGTGAAATGACTTGTGATTTTTCTATCGAAGATAGTTTAATCAAATTAGCACGCTGTATGGAGATGCATTGTTTCTTGTGACTAATATTATGATGGATACAGATACAAAATGGCTGAGATGATGATGATGCATGGAGTTGAGTGAGATATATGGGAGCCAGCCTAACCAATAAGAGACTAAGATTGCCTTATTCCTTTTTCAAATTGAATTCTAAGTCAAAAATAATCCCGTTAAAGTTCTCAAACGGCCACTTTATTAATGTTAATGCCCAAATGGGCATTTCCAAACTCCCTCATTACGACTGATGGCCGACGCTGAATGTTTTAAAAACGCTTTTTTTAAGTAAAAAATCGCAGATGTCTCCATTTCAGCCACTTAGCGATGTTTTAATTTATTGCCGGCTTATGTTCTATATAAGTTGTTCTTAAACTGTTTTAACTGACTGTGGCGAAGCGCGTTCTAGTCTGTTACAACGAAGCATGGAATGGAATCATTTGAGAAATTCCGTATACAAAGTCTCAGATCAGACATTTTATTATTTTTTGAATCTTTTCGTCTGATCTGAAACAGCATTAGATTCCATGAGTTATTGACTTCAAATATTTTTGTGCATGCAAATTGTTAGACCCAAGTAGGCACCTACTTCATACAAACAATTCTGTTCTATTAATTTTAAGTCTGTATAAATAAAATAAAAATAAGAATATTATTGTATGTTTTGTATTGAAATTACATAAATTTAATGATATTTAAGTAGTTACTTATTTTCAAAAATGATCTAGAGAATACGTACAAAGTGTATAGAAAACAATATCGGTAGTAGAATTTTAACGTTGAGAACCGCTGACTTAATGTGTTTTGGACCGCTTTTAAAAATATCGACTCTTTTACTTAGTGATTACATTTTGTTCGTTAGTAAGTATTTAACGTAGAAACGTTTCTGGATTGATAGATAGTCATGTTAGCTATGTACTTACCTAGAGTCATCTTCATAAATAAAATGTACTGTTTTATGTGATTTGAACACCTTACCAACTTTTATTTATTTATTTATTTATTTATTTATTTCAATCAATACATTATTCTTACAGGCTACACCCAATACAATAACGTAGATACATAATGCATTCTATTATCTTACCTAAACTTTACAAAAAATATTATATTTTATACAAAATTATTATGAAATTACATTTCATAAACATACAATAAATAAAATAGCCATTAATATTATTATTTCCTATAACAAATAGTCCACATTGCAGCTTTTGCAAATTCACTCAGAGCACAAACAAATATGTCGATCTCCGTATTCACTAAGTTAAGAGTGCGAAGTGTGCGCGTCAGTGGCGCCTCGCTCAGCAGCCGAGACCTGAAGCGCGGCAATACTAGGAGGCGAGGCCGACGACGCCTTCCCACGTAATCATCGGGAACATAGAAATCCAGCAGGCACAGCAACGGCGCATTATGTATCCTTCCTCTTATGATCTCAAACATATACTTTGTCAGAGAATATTCTCTCCTAACCCTTAACTCATTGTACCCAACCATGCCTAAAATGAATAAAGTTGGGTACATTAATGGGTAGAACGGATACACGCCGTACTGCTTTAAGTATATGTATCTAATATACTTATTTTGCACCTGCTCCACCATACGGGTGTATTTTGCTTCATTAGGACTCCAGACGACGGAGCTGCATTCTAATTGACTCCTTACTAGTGCATTATACAAAACTATGACAGCCTTGATATTTGTAAAATCATGTGCTCTCCTTAAAACAAAACCCAGATTTCTAAAAGCCTTTTTACATATTTTGGTAATATGGTCCCGAAAAGTCAGAGCAGCATCAAATTGAACACCCAGATCCCTAACTTCTGTTACTCTCCTCATAGTTGTATTGTCAACCACATAACAACGTTGGGCCGGAGTGCGTGCTCGCGAAAAAGTTATTGTCACACACTTTGCTGTGTTGAACTGTAATCGATTTTCTTGACTCCACGCCACCACTCTGTCAATGTCTTCTTGCAGCCTTTCACAGTCCCTCTCTTCTCCCACAGCAAGGTATAATTTTAGGTCATCAGCAAACAGCAAGCATTTCGCACTCTTGACCACCCTGGGAAGGTCATTTATCATTATTATGAATTCCAGGGGCCCGAGATTACTTCCTTGACTTACCCCTGACTTGGTATAATAAAGTGCTGATGTGTGACCCAGATATTCCACGTATTGCTGCCGGTCCCGCATATAACATGCGAAAAAAGACAGCAAATGCGGAGTAAAACCGACGCCTGCCAACTTCTTTAGTAGTATATCATTATCAACCAAGTCGAAAGCTTTCTGGAAGTCAAAGTATGCGGCGTCGACTCGTCCCCCACTGTCCACTATCGGCATTACATCAGTTACGTAACTGAGAAGATTACTGGAAGTACTCCTGGCAGGTCGAAACCCATGCTGCTCTTCTGCGAGTTGAGCGTTCATCTGTGAATAAACGCTGTAGTATATTGCAGACTCCAGCACTTTTGCTGGAGTCGAAAGCACCGCAACAGGCCTATATTCATTCACGGATGTTCTATGTTTACCTTTTGGCACTGGTATAACCCGAGATGTTCTCCAGCATTCTGGAAAGTCAGGCTTTGCCAAGCAAAGATTGTATATATGGAGCAATGGTTTGTCTACAACTCCTGCACAATCTTTTAGCATAAAAGACGGAATACCGTCCGGCCCTGCTGATTTCTTTGACTTAAGCTGACGGAGTGCACGCTGGACATCTTTTAACTGCAATTCGTCCAGGTGTATACGTGTACCTGCGTTGGTCTCGCCCGCCTCCCTCACAGCTTCGCCTACATTCAGTTCCGCCCTTTCCTTGCTGTAAACTGAATAAAAGTATTCTGCAAACTCTTCTACGCATTGTTCACTGTCTAATACCTGACCATCTTTAATAATGCTCTGACGATTTCTACTGCCCCTTTTCGCATTCATGTGACTCCAAAAAGATTTCGGGTCATCCAATACTTGATGTTGAACACGATCGCAATATTGTTTCTTAGCCATGTCTATTTTATTTTTTACATCCTTTCGACTCTGACTGAATGCCTGGTAATCAAATTGAGCCTTGCTTCTTTTGTATTTTTTATGAAGTATCGATTTTTGCTTTATAGAATTAATTATGTCACTATTGTACCATACTGGAAATATATATTTCGAATTAATACTACTCTGCTTTTTCCTCGGGACAAAAGTATCTATAATTAAATTTAATGTTTCATAAAAAAAATTCAAACTGTTATTTAAATCCAAATTATAAATCGGGGTCCAGTCTATGCTCGCTATCGATGAATATAATGACTTAAAATCGGCTTTATTAAAATTCCATCTTTTAATATTAATGTTTGCCTGTGTCGCGCCCCCCACCCCATCGCTATCAATCGTTGAAGGCGGCACCAGTGGTGGCGAAGGTCTACCTCGGATAGATATCTCGAGCGGCGGGTGGTACGCATCTACAGGTACGATTGGGAAATCTGTCGCACACACCCCCACTTCCTCGCATTTATCAAAATTACTTAATACTAGGTCTAATTGCCGACCATTACAATTAACTACATTATTACTCTGAGTGAACCCGCAAAAAGCCTTAAAATATTCAAAATAATCGGTAATATTCGAAGAACATGAATACAGATTAAAATCTCCTATTATCATTAACTGTTTATATTTTTTACTACACTGCTCAATAATTCTAAACAATATCATGTATTCATTGTCGCTACTGTTCGGCGGAATATAGATAACACATAATAAAACTAAAAATCTATTTCTCAAATAAACCGCTGCACAAACCAGTTCGAACGTACGCATATCTATGTTGACGTCACTCGAGATCGGCACTCGTCGCAGCTCAAAGCGCGGTGTGGCCACGAGACACGCGCCACCTTGCTTACGCCCATCCGCTCGGTCACATCTTAGTATTGTATAACCAGGCGGAATCATCTCCGCATCCTGGATGGATTCGTTGCACCCTGTCTCCGTGATTGCAAACAAATCTGCACACGATGATAACACTCCTACGTAAAACTGATGTAATTTAGTACGAAGTCCTCGTACATTTTGGTAATATATATCAATTAAGGACTTACTTGCAGTTTTAGGTGGGTTTATTTGTTGATTTACGAAACCACACCCATTCACAATATTCAATGTTTATTGCCCAGTTCTCAGGTCGGCATAATGTTTCATATTTGCTTTCAGGAACCCCTATAATAAAAGAAGAGTAATCTCTTTCTGTCTTGTGGTTTATTTTATCCACCTTAATATCATCTCCACATATAGTTTTAACATATTTTTCTAAACTTTCAATAGTTGTAGCCTTGTGTAGGCGCCATACATGTAGAAATTTCTTCCGCTCAGTCCCCTGTATTTCCAACAAGCTCGTGCTTCCTCCTTTTCTCACTGTGTTTTTAGGAAATTTATTTCTTTTACTATTTACGACTGTCCATTTATCTTCATCATAATTTTTCACTGTTTCTACTTTTTCTTGATCCTTTTTAGGTACAGCAGTAATGTTCAAATTAAGAATCTCGTCTTTTGTCTTTTCATCAATCACCAGATTGGCGGCCGACTTCGTGGCCACACTCTGTGTCGGTACCTTATTATTATTTTGTTTGACCGCCCCGGTGTATGAAATCGGTGCTTTGGTAACAGGTTGAGTTAAGTGCGGCTGTTCATCGCTTTTATTCTTTTTGATATTCTGAAGACATATTTCCAATTGCTCATTTTTCCCCTTCAAATTCTTAATTTCCATTTCTAAGCCGTTAATTTTATCCGTATTTTCTTGTCGCACTACCTTCATTATTTTTTGTAATTGTCGAAGTTCAGTTTCTGTGTTAGTGTACCTGTTCTGTAGTTGCTCATATGCCTTCGCTTGCAAATCCAGTTGAGACATCACCGCCGAACGGAAATCGCGCAGCTCTTCGATTATTTTGTTTTCGTTTTCTATAATAGACATATCATTCATATTCATACAACCTCCGCCGCGGCCTGTGTTTACATTTGAACTTGGTGTAAAAGTTTTATTCAAAGTGATACCTCGAACTGGTGTGTTGGAGTTATCCCGCTTGGGAATAGTGGATGTGCATTCCGGACACACCCAACTGTCTTTACATTTCTGTGTAAGTTTCTCAAATTTCTCCATAGGCCAGGCAAGACAGTTTAGGTGGAATAACTTCTTGCATGCTTGATGTGAACATTCCATGTAGTTGATATCATATATCACGGCCTCGCAGCCATTACATTTCGTAGCCATCGTCACTTGACGACAAATTTTATCTATTTTTAGATTAATAATTTAGCACAGTACTCAAAAACACGTCCACTCGCGGCGACTTTTTTTTTTTTTTTTTTTTTTTACTTAACTTAACTTACCCAATACATTTTCGACTTAAACAAGAGCGTCGTCTTGTGGTGGGCTCTTCGCTCTACTTCGTCTTAACTTTTCCTTTGTTTGTATAACCTCGTGCCTAACTTCGCCTTACTTCGGTCAAAGTGATGACGTGGTACTAAATTTGACACAGGATAAAAAATAGTACTACTTAGTCTTAATCCCAAGCGTTATCTTGCTCATAAGTTTATAATTTAAAACGAGCGACTAGATACCTATGGATACTAGATTTTAACTGATTTTATTACGAGACCCGAGATTTTTTTTTTCATAGTAGTGGATTAATAGGTCAGTACCTATTAATCCACTACTATGAAAAAAAAAATGAGTTGTTATCAAAAATCAAATCGAGTAAAACTCGATTAAAAATTTAGTCTCGCTGGGCGGTGCACGACGCACAGGTGGCAACGACAATAGGGTATTGTGTTGTGGGCGTGGCCCATTGTGCCCCTCGGCCAATCAGAGCGCGCGATTCAACAATAGCGCACCGAATTGGAATGCCGCGTCTGCTCTATTGTCGGATTGGTGTGGTGCGCGTTCCAAATTTGAAAATTTGTATTGTTCTCATAACATTCATAGCTATACTGGTTTAAGCAAATTGTAGGTATATAATTACGTAGGTCATAATTATAATGTAAGTAGGTAATAAAAAATAAAAAAATGCATTTTTTTTAAAATATATTTTCTGTAGTATTGTAACTTATTAGGTCCTATTGCCATTTTAGGCCAGACAGGCATTCTAGGCATTATTTGACTATAACTTTGAAATTATAGTTTTTAATTATAAAATGAGGCATAGTATATGTAAGGCTGCAATGCACGCATTCTAATATTTTATCTACCTATTACATATTTTAAAAAATATGAACAGTCTGCACTGCAGATAAATTCCACTGTTATCTTGATTGTAATAAAAAATATGTAAGAAAATATTTATAATAATATTTTTAATAATAAACACGAGACATCTACGATCTATTCAAAAATAAAAGACACAAAACTGTTACGTTTTTACTTTTTTTTTAAAACCTACAAAAATATCTCAATTCTTAATCTTCGCTCATAAAAAAAGTTAAATAAAACTTCCAACAATTCCTAAGCAATTTCTCTAGTGCAAACTCGGTTGCATGCTAAATGTGTGCGCATTCATTAGTCGTAGGCTCAATATCGGACCGGATACTCGGAACAGGTGTCATGCCTGACCGCCCCCGTACCATGAGACGCAACGATAAATGACGATAGAATGACAATAGTAATAATCAAGTGTAAAATTCGCGATAATTTAGATACTTACCTACATAAAAGTGTTGCGTGGTACAAGTCACGCTAGTGAAATTAATATCGACAGGAATCGATGTTACGTGTATGAGAAGACGTCGCTTATAGGTAATACCGCGTAAGTAATTTTTATCGAATTTCCAGGATGAATAAAAATATAAGTAAACAGTGTTTTGTCTCTCATGAAAACTTTACTTGCGCGGTATTGTTGAAAGTGTAAGCGACGGACGAATCGTAATAATCAACGACCTCCGTGGCGTAATGGTTACCACGCCAGACTGCCACCCAGGAGGTCCCGGGTTCGATCCCCGGTCGGGTCATGATGTAAAACGAACTTTTTCTGATTGGCCTCGGGTCTTGGATGTTTATCTATATTTATGTATTTGTTAAAAAATATAATATCGTTGAGTTAATATCCCTTAACACAAGTTTCGAACTTACTTTGGGGCTAGCTCAATCTGTATGAATTGTCCCCTATATATTTATTTATTAATTTATTAACGGTAAAACTCGCGATTACACGAAAGCGTTGCGTGGTACAAGTCACGCTAGTGAAATGAAACTCGATAGGATACGATACGGATTACGTGGTAGAGGTTAAACTCTATCTATACTTCTTCTGTATCTATTCTAATATTAATATTATAAAGAGGAAAGATTTTGTTTGTTTGCATTGAATAGGCTCCGAAACTACTGGACCGATTTCAAAAATTCTTTCACCAGTAGACAGCTACATTATCAGGGAGACATAGTCTATACCTTTTCCCGAAATTCAATGTGGTTCCCACGGAAACGGGTCCGGAACTTCATGCGAACGAAGCCGCGGGCAAAAAGCTAGTAGTCTTATAAACTAACAGCCGGTTTCTATAACGCATTTTAATTTTAATAACACATTGGTCTGTTTCATAAAACTCATCTTTATAAAGAACGAAATAAAATACATCGTCGTTGTATCGTCCATTCAGAAGTAACCTTGTGACGTTAAAAATAACGGGGACAATATTTGACATTGATATAATGACAAAAATGTTTCATAATACAGGCACTGATAGATCAATACATGGGTAATTCTCGTAACAAATACAGTTTCAATCTCGTCTCACCGTGCAATCACACCGCGGTTACTTTGTTAGGTAGTGGGCAAGATTTGATAAAGAACAAAAAGAAACTGGAAAAAGTTGAAGAATGTTACTGTTACCGTGTTGCATTGTGTTGCTCCACAAAAGTTAACTGCGGTGTGGATGCACGGTCGGTCTTGGATGTTTATCTATGTATGTATTTGTTATAAAATATATTATCGTTGAGTTAGTATCCCACAACACAAGTTTCGAACTTACTTTGGGGCTAGCTCAATCTGTATGAATTGTCCCTATATATTTATATAGCTAGGATCAACAACGGCGACCTCAAATTGACAATAAGCGATGAAGCTTATTGACGTCCCGGGGGAGAAACAGATGTCTTGGAACACACACAACGAATTTAATCAGAAAGACAATAGAAATAGGAAGTATAGGGTGAGTTATAAGTAACAAACAATTCGCAGTAGGTACCTACTGTACATGCTGTGTACATGCTTGATGACATTTAGTAAAATTTGTAACGTGAATGTCATGTCAAGGTGTTTGTATTAAAATAACAGAACTTACATTATTTTTGTTCACACAAAACCGCACACATACATTGCCACATTTCTACAGCAATGGCTTTTACTAGCCAACAATGACCATTTTAATAGACACCTCTCGCCCCTCGCGAATGTCCCAAAACAACACCACATCGGGGTAACGCAATGTCTTCTTGGAGGTCTCACATAAATGGCTATTGTGTGAGTTATGTTAACAACTCGACTACTCTTTAAAACTCCTATTTCTATGAACATATGGTTTATTTTTGCGTGATTGAACTTTATTTTAAGTTGGTGTTATATGTGCCTTCTTCTTACCCATACCTTCGCCCCCCTACCACCCCCTACCGTCTTGGAAATGTTTAGTCTTGCTTCTATAGACATTTTGTTTGCCTTTTATGCTATGCTTTCATATGAAAAACATATACTTCCACACCTATATATGGAAGTTGTGTGATTGAATTGATATTTACACAAAGCGCTTTGGTGCAAAAGAGATTTTCCAATATTAAAGACCGTCGTCTCAGCGTTCTGTATGATACATATCGTATTCTCTTGGAATACTATGAAATTAGTAGTTATAGGCGCAGTCAGCGATATAAATATGTTGTCATTTTTGTAGCTTGTCACTGTAATTTTGTTGATATGTTCACTCAAAAGTCTTCAGCAATTAAAATGTGACAAGAGACTAAAAGTGACAACATATTTTATACTGCTGACAGTAAGTACTTGATTTATGTACTTAATTAAATATTTCTGTCTGCTGAATCAATCGTTAAGCGGCCTTGAAAAGTGTTGACAACAATTCTACACGATTGTCAATTGTTTCTGAGATTGATTGAAGACATTATCGATGTATTTACGTGATTGAAGAGCGTTGATGTAAATCTATGTATACTAACTTCTTCTTCTTCTTTCTTAATTAATGGCGTTTCTGTCGTGTCTTAACGACACATAGACCATTTCGCCAATGTCGAGTATTTTAAATGAACACTTTTTAACAAAAAAGTACACTTTAAAAGGGCAACGTGGTACGGTGAGGATCCGAGGTGGCGACCTCGGATCCTCACCGTACCACGTTGCCTTGACGACCTTCGTTGACAAGGCGGCGATCTCGAATCTAGCGATTGTCATTTGATTGACAATAACGTAACACATTGACAACTACTTAAAAAAAAAAATTTTAGACTAGTGTATCTGCAATAAGGCTGCCTTATTGCTGACCAAGGCCCCCATCAACCATCATTATAAGTACAATTCACAATTTTGTTATTTCCCATAGGACTTAGTCTAGTTACATAGCTATAATTTCTAGTTTATTTATATTAACAACAGCATCAAACGAAATATTATAAACACTTCCTCACGGTTCTATACGAACCGTGTAATTGCAAAACAAGCACCCACCCCTAATAACAGGGATGATATGGGGTGATAGATTCGTTAGGGTGTAATGAGATGTTCTCGGTAAAGTTACGTAAACTTAATAAATAGATGACTTTATAGAAATGTTTAAGATTTAATGGAATACTGAGGGTCCGAAATGGGGTTTAGAAAGTTAAGATTGTAGTTTAAACAAATGTAGTAAGTAATTTTTGTTTTGAAATAAGTTTTTACGCAGACGTGTGTGAAATATTTTGATAATATTATTGAAAGAATTTCACCTGGCCCCAGGTGGGATTCGAACCCACTTCTTCTCGAAATCCGGCCGAGTGCTTGCTGTGTGTGATTTAACCAAAAAATACTTAGGTTTACTAAAAGTGTGTCTAGACGAAATAGGTTCAGTTTTCTAGATTGTATAGCTATCTCTCTTTTCTTCTTGACTACCTATAGGTAGCAACTTTAAATAACTTAGTAAGTACTTTAATGTGTCATTAAGTTTAAAATGCATTTTTGCAACTCACCGATCGAAACTTAATACTTCATTTACTAATCAAGAACTCAAAAGACATTTGCAGATATCGTAAACCTTTTGATATTGTATTTATAAGTCACAGTCACAAATGGCCACAAACGCATCACTGAGTACACAGTAAACACAAAAATTCCGTCGCATCCCAGGACAGAGGATAGGGGAGGGTGTAAGGGGTGGAACCTAAAAGTAAAAAGTAGAAGGAACGAGAGAGAAAAAGAGCAACTGAGCCTTTGTGTGCAACCCTCCTAATGTAGGGTGTGCAAAAAAGTTGTATTTTTATTTATGAAAAATTTAACCTAAGATTTTGTCTTCTTTTATTTTAGTATATATTTTTTTCTAGTATTATGAAACATTCTGAGGGGAATAGGTACATTTTTACAGTAGTTTAATCGATAGGACCTACACAGACGAAACAAGACCCGCGGAATCCTTTGACCTTATGGATATCTTGGTCAGGTAGACTAACTGTTGTATCTGAATCTGGCTCAAAATTACATTTGGTAGAAAGAAATAATAAAAATGTGAAATCAGTCAACTTTTGATCTCGCGGGTCAATTTGGGACGAGTCCAATCTACAAGAAAGAAATATACTGACTTGGGCTTATACACTTTCTTAGTCAAAGTGTACATGTACATTTAATTAGATGTTAAATCTACTTTGAAAACTACCATCATTTTGAAAGCAAAAGATTAATCTAAGTTTTAAAGTTAATGACAAAACAGCTGTCACTGTCAAACTAAAAAATAAAAAAAGGGATAGCTTGACTTACTGTGGTATTAAAATGCATTTGAGAAACTAAGTATGTAGCTGTAAATCTAATTATTTTAGCAGTGATGAATTCTAGTTTGAGGTCGAAACAATATGACTAAATATTATTTATTATAAACGAACGGGAGCAACCAGTAAATTATGGGACAGTGACTGAAATGTGACAATTTAACCGAGTAAATTTCGTTATTTCATCGCAATATGTTTTAAATGCCGGCACCGTGTCGGTCAACCAAACCAGTTTGTCATTTTAAGTACATACTGTTTGTATTAAAGTGTTTAAATATTTGTTGAGGAAAACATTTGTTTTGCAACTGTTCAAAGATATTTATTCGTGCTAACTGCACTGTTGGTATTATAAATAATAATAAATTAATGGCGTTCGTTTTATAAATAATTTCAGTACTCCTATGTGTGATTGAGAATTTGGGTTAGAATTTTAAGATGGAAAAGGATCATAATAATTTTCGGAGTCATATAAGGATTTGTTCCTCATTGGCCCCACTTTACGCCTCACATTTCTTTGGAGGGACAATTAGAACTCATTAGAAACCTGTCCCGTTTATTTTTTCTACATTACCTCCGATCACTAGGATAAAAATTTAAAGTTTTATATCACAACTGTCATTATGATTGTGAAAAATATTTTTTTTTTGTGACATTTTGTTTCAAATCCATAGAATCGGGGTCAGTTTGGAATAAACATATTCAATGAAAGTTAAATTCTTTTGACGTACACTTCTATTCCAATTTTAATATATTTTTTTTAATGAATTTTTATAATTTGTTTAATTCTAATTTCATTTTTAGAATAATATATTTTTAAATTAATTTTTATAATTATTTTGTTGTCCGTACCAACAATAGATACAAGTTTGTAAAGCTCTGTGGGGGAGGCGAAATTAAGAGACACTTTGTGCTGATTCATAAAGGAAAGCTCACATATACATTTATATAAGCATGTGCTCGTCTATCTTAGGAATGAACATTAAAAATACTAATTAAGATAACGGAGCAAAGGGTGGGCAGAGCCCAAGCAAGTTATTAAAACATTATTACTGTCTTATACTGAAACGACAACGTTTATTTGAATACTAGCGAAACCCGCGCAACTTTGTTGTCGCTCACTTTGACCTAGGAATTTCATTAAAACCCTTTTTTTATCGGATGCCTACGTCATATAAAGAATAAACCCTTCAAGTTTTAGGTCTCTACGATCAGCGGTTTGAGCTGTATACGCTATAGCTGTAGCAGTCAGTCAGTCAGTCAATTAGGACAAAGAATTTTATATGCATAGATTATACGGAGTGATATGAAATTGGTAGATCGACCGAGAAGTACAACTCTTTCAAGGTAAAGGAGCTTCCGGATCCACTCACCTTCACTCCGATATTTGAGAGGGTATTGTATGGTAATTGGAAGAAGATCTACATTGACAAAGTTTTGTCGACATGTCTTCAGTCAATGGTCATTTTGGAATGCTGGTAGATTAAAAAACAGGTCAAGTGCGTTTCGGGCCACGCAGAGTATAGGGTTCCGTATTTGCTGTGCTTTGCTTGCTTGCAAATGAGTCCAGCATCATATTCTATCACATAAAAATAAATTTAATTTTATAAGTTTGCCGGCTATTACTCGGTAACTGGTAGAGCTTTCTTAACCGCAATAGTTTTTATTGAAGGTTCAGCGTATGGACTACTACCATGATGTTTTTCAAATTTCTAAACATAAGACTTTCGGAGATAGAGGGGGGGGGGACCACCGTGCAAAACGAAAATTGCCACGATAAATGTAAATAATTCCAAAACGGATTATTGTATCGAAAAATGATCTTCCCACACCCACTATATTACCTTACGTGGCAAGCAATTAGTAGCACTTGACCTCACATTTTTATACCACTTGTCATATGAAGCATGACGAACAATCACATACTTTTGGTTCCGCCTGTAAGTATATTTTACGCAGATTTGTCCGTTTATTTCTGAACGAAGCGCACGCGCAGTCGACACACTTTTGTTTTCATTCATAAACAGATGGCACGTTCAGTTACATGCAATATTTATACTTTACAAGTTAGTTGAAGTAATATTTTATAAGGACTCAACATATTTTCACCGAGGTCTTTCCTTTAGACTATAATATGGGGTTTTTCGAAAGGGGCATTAAAATATTTTTACTGTGTCGGCAACGCGCGAGTGATACCCCCGGTGTTGCAAGCGTCCATAGGCTACGGTGACCGCTCACCATCAGGCGGACCGTAAGCTTGTTTGCCACCTCTGTGGTAATTGTGGTATAAAAAAATATATGTCATAAAATTTACCCTGTTTTTTCCTACTTCTGAAACTTCTGTAGCATTCTTCGGGTAGCCTTACCTTCTCGAGACAAAACAATATTATAACAATTTACACAACCAAAGTAATTGGCAACGAAGACAGAAAAAAAAACAAAGTATACGTTTCAATAATGAAAAAATAATAAAATATAATGTTTAAAAAAAAAGTTCGAGTCAGCCAGCCAGTCGCTAACAATCGGACTGTCAGATTTTATATAGATAGGTACTGTAAAGGTATTATATTGACCAAAACTATGAAGATTCATTCATGCTATGTTTTAGGATTATCTTTGAGTAGTATCTCGAGTTCCGTCCGTCCTAAATAACATGAAATGTCAACGTCTATTAGAGTGTTCTATGAATGAATATGTAATTTTAGCGTATAATTTATTAATATGTAATAACGTACACACATACATACCTACTTACAGAGAGTAATAAATTTTTGAATTTAATGTCACATGAAATAACTTGAGTCGTTTACTCACAGTAACACACATTTTTGTATTGTCTAATTGCGGGTCCAATCGACAAAAGCAAATAAATAAATATACGCAATTTGTCAATTGATCCCGCGGCGTCAATTTTTGCGGGCCCAATCGACTAAAGAGCCGCATGGCTTGGGTAATGCAGTCAAACTACAAATAAGATTTTACTGGTATTTTTTACAATAGGAATGTACCTAATATAAAATTAGGCCTAGTTTATAAAACAACATTTAAAGTGTTACATAAAATAAGTTTTTACAATAATTCACTTCGTTCCCTTTGAACTGAAAGGCACTTATATTTTTACGACTCTAAGGGCCAGTTTCACCACTCCGTAACAGCTTATTCGTCAGATAAACTGACAGTTTTTGACAGTTCTAGTATGGGTTAGAAGTTTCTAATGACTTTATTAGCAAATTAAGTCGGCACTAAACTTTACATAGTCCCTAGAAAGGTCCAAATAACAGACACACACGTAAAATGTAGTACAAATAAATCATTTTTGAGAATATTTTTTAAAGAAAAATATCCTTCCTCTCCTCAGGTGGCATTTGATCCCACGTCCTTTTTAAATCCGGCCGAGTTTTCTTCCAAGTTCTTCCTATAGCTACGCGGACGAAGCCACGGGTACAAGTATAGTATTTATATAAGTCATTAACATGTTATAACATGGGTTTTAGTAGCCGAAACCGGGGCTAATTGGTCGTAAATTATAATAATTTGCTTTACTGCCCACCCCGCACCATTTTAGTGCGCCGTGAATATAATTATTGGACGCTGGCGAAAAAAAGACTTTTATGATTTACGACACGGTAGCAGGTTGGATAGCCAACGTTATGTCAAAACTATAACTAGGTATATTAATTAGGTTATATTTAGTTTGTCAATATTTATTTAGAAATATTTTGTACGGAAGAGCGGGTCTGACCTTACACATTACAAGATTTTTTGATAACTTGGGGTCTTTCCAAGTTCCAACACATTAAAAGTTTTTTAGTAAACTTTAAAGAGGTAGGGCACAGCGGATAATCCAGACCTCCACGTCATAGAAGATCGTTCCCAAATAGTCCCGGCCATGTTGTGTTCCCACTGTGAGGTCTCCTGAGCTCCACTTTTTACAGGGTCGGCAACACACGAGTGATACCTCGGTATTGCAAGCGACTGCTTACCATCAGGCGGGCCCTATGCTCGTTTGCCACCTTAGTGAAACCAAATACTATAGAAGACTAATACGCACAGCTCTTGACGTTTCTCATACAATGACTTGGCAACCTCCGTTCACCTCATGCCGCTAGGGGCGCTATAACATTTTGCATACAAAAGTTTTGCAATCGTTCACCTCATGCCGCCCTCATGCCGTAGGGGCGCTAGTGTCGCGTCTTGCCCGAATTCTTCCAAAGCTGTGGGTAATTAGTCTTCTATAGTTTTCTTTGCATTTATTGTTTTATTAATATCTTATTCGTTTAATTTAAGCCGCAATCGTGAATTTCTGCACTGCCAATGGTTGACTGGTAGAGAATGCAATTAGCATTAAGTCCGCCAATTGTATCAGTACTTTGTGTATTGTGGTCAATAAAGTTATATAAATAAATAAATATAGTATTTGGTGAAACTCAACCCAAGTTCACATTAAAGGATTTTTTATGTTCCTTTATCCTATAGTTTAAACTTTAGTTACAATATCATACACAGTTTCTCGTTGAAATGCAAAATACATTGTTTTAATTTCTCTCTAAGACTGTCTAAAATTTAATTAATATCCTTCACGCCGAGCTGTGATCCGCCTCTGACAGCGGAATCCGTTTTATGTGTGACTTATGACCAACAAAGTCAATTGTCTGGTCTAAATCGGGTTGCGAATAACGTTAAAACTAAGGTAGTTTTACACATAAAGAGATGCTTTGCACGAACGCATTTTGTTTTCATTTATTCTCTTGCTTATGGGCGGGAGTTATTTTTTATTTGTGATCGAAGTACTTAAAAAAATATATTTTACACCTGTGATTTGTAAATCAAAGTAATTTACATGACAACTTATAGTTTTTATTTTCAGTCTTTTTTAGGGTTCCGTAGCCCTACAAGGAGCCCTTATAGTTTCGCCATGTCCGTCTGTCCGTCTGTCCGTTTGCGGTCTAGCGACATTTGAATGACATTTTTTTTGCACCGACCCTATCTTGTGGGGTATTGTTAGATAGGTCTCTTAAGTGACAGAGTTTAGAGTACCTATAGCTAATTTAAAATATAATTATTTAAAATATTCTGAATAACACTATGTAAAATATGATTGCAGACCGTTACAGGCACGGCCTATTGTCTGAATAAACGAATTTGGAAGTTCAACAAAAAGTTACTTCCAAATCGTGTTCCCGCCCTCGTCATACACTGACATAGTTATTTTTATAGCATAGCTTGCGATGGTCAATTTACTTAACATAAGTTTGTAAAGACTTTTCAAGGTAAAGCGAACGTCTTTATTAATTTTAACAAGCAGTAAGTAAGTACATTGTCGCTTTTCTTTTGGCAATAAAATGTCACGACTTTATGCAGTCGTCAAGCTATGTTTGCAAATATAATTTTAGTTCTAAACTTTGTTCTTATTCCTATAGAAATATTTAATATTTTTCTGTATAACCTGTTTAAAATTATTTGTGAAAAACTCTCACTTCTCACTAGCCAAAAGCACACCCCGGACACTCCTTACAAACGTCTCGTCATAATCACCTATTACTATTACATGAACAGAAGAACGTCTGCACACACTGCGCGCATGTGTTTTATTTTTATTTTTTATTAATTGATTATGTTCAGGTTCGGGTGTACTAACACCCTCTTCTGAGACACCGGGACTGTTGTGGGAGCGTAGGGCTCTCACCGCCAAACGCACATGTGTGTGCGTGCAAAGCGTGACCACCGTGCCTTTCAAGTGACTCGTTGTGGGCGAATGCTGCGGGAGGGGAGGGGTCGCCCGTTTTGGTGCGGGGTGGAGAGTGGCCATTCTGTACGTTAGTACTATTATGAATTCTGCGCCAAAAGTCAAAGTTTAGATTCTCGCTTTGACAGATGAACATAATATTTTCTTTTGTCAAAGCCTAGTTTAAATCAGGAAGAGGAGCTCGATGGCCTCATTGCGCGTGTCAAAGTGGAACGGTCACGCAAGTTAAGCAGGAACAACACTAGTCAATACTTGGATGAGTTTAAAAAATCTCGAACTCTTCTGTGCTTCGATAAGCTGTAGGTCCCGACTGTTGTCTATCTATAGGTACCTAACATTCGTGAAGTCAGTGGCCGAGGTGACTTGAAACACTGACACCACCTACCCGCAGTTGACACTATTTGCGGGAAGCACACAAAAAGAAGAAGAAGTTATAAAAAGTGAAAGCTGATTTTAAACTATGACTTTGCCCAAAGAAAAAATAATGAAAGAAAGAAAATATGTTTATTGGGCACTTTTACAATTATTTAGAGTGTTATTCTTTTCATCTGTCAAAGTAAGACTTCACACTTTGACTTTGACAGAGAGACAGTCTCTTGTACTATTTACTCTTACACCGAGATTCGCATATCAAGCTCAGAGATAATATCAAGGGACATTGTACAGTCGTCCACTTGTAAAAGGTCATCCATTTCTAAACACAGTCACCTGTCATAGTTAGTCATACTACACTTCCGGACACATGAATCGAGCCATCCTACATTTTTATGTGTAATGACATAGAACATAAAAATATTCTTAAGTTAATCAAAATGTTTTTATGCAGTTTTGATGCTGGTATATTCATAATGATTTTGAAGTGCTGTTGTTCCAATTTTGAATTTATCAAATGGAAAAACGATACAAAATCCAAATTAGTGCATTCTTTTGAAAAGAAAAGTTGATCTAAATTAACATAATTTTTTAATTTAATTCCATAAGTTTGAATTCATCGTAATTGTTTTGAAATTAAGACATCGTAAAATTGTTGTTTTTTTAATTTGAACGCCATTTAAACGTTAAAATTATGGATACACCACCTCTTCTAGCCGCGCAAGCTGTGGCGCTTCTACAGTCGGGCCGAAGTCAGCGCGATGTAGCATCACAGCTTGCTTTAAGCCGTTCTGCTGTGCAAAGGGTAAACCATCGATACCTCGACACTGGTGTATACGTGCGCCGTCCAGGAAGACCGCGATTTCGGGTAACTTCAGAAAGACAGGATCGATTTATCGCGACAACCAGTTTACGAAATCGTCACCTCACCTCTGTACAGATCCAAGAACAGCTTCGAGACTTTCATGGAGTGGTTGTTTCCGCGCGAACAATTAGACAAAGACTTAAAGAACGTGGTCTGAGCCCACATAAGCCAGCCAACGGGCCGAAACTGACAAGAGCTCACCGAATGGCGCGCTTACAGTTTGCACGCGAACATTTGCATTGGACTCAACGCCAATGGAGCAAGGTACTCTTTACTGATGAGACTAAGATTATGCTTTATGGTAATGATGGAAGGAGGAAGGTCTACCGAAGGCGGGGAGAGCGCTTTGTTCAGTGTTGTATTGAAGAGAGAGTGAGTTATGGCGGGAGCTCGTGGATAGTCTGGGGAGGAATATCTGCCGATGGTAGAACTGGGCTAGAGGTTGTGACAGGACCACGTCTACCAACACTAAATGCCCGTCGATACATTAACCATTGCCTAGAGACTCATGTGATGCCATATGCTGGATTTGTAGGCCAAGGCTTCATCTTTATGCATGATAATGCAAGAGCGCACACTGCAGGAATCGTCAGGGCATACCTTCATGATGTTGGAATCACGACAATGGAATGGCCAGCAAGGAGCCCTGATATGAATCCCATCGAACGTCTATGGGACGAATTAAAGAGGCGTGTTCGAGCTCACCAACCAGCACCACAAACTTTGGAAGAGCTGAGAGTTGCCATCGAGGAGGAATGGGAGAACATTCCACAACACTTCATAATGACGTTGATTAACTCCATGCCAAATCGCATGACTGCAATCATAAACGCTCTCGGAGGCAATACAAGTTACTGAATAATTTTTTTTTCCAATAATTCCTTTTTTTTTTTCAAAAATTCAACCCGAGTCTTGTCTTTGAGAAAGGGTAAACAGGACAAGTTTCACTTAAAATTGTAATTTTATCAAGTTATTGAAATTTAAATTTGGAATTAAGTATACCTTATTAATGTAAAGTGTACCAGCTTCCAAATTGCATAAAAACTTTTTCGTTGATCATATACTTTTGTTACGTTACCAGCAATCAAAGTTGAAACTGCTGGGTGGCTCGATTCAAGTGTCCGGAAGTGTAGTTTAGGTTCAGATACATGCGAGCGAGAGCGCGGTCATCGCTTCCGCTTATTGCAAGACGACACAAAGCTTTGTTTGAAGTCGGTACAGTCAGAATACATTGAATTGGTCTACCCATAGTCATCCCACTGCAGGGATACGGTATTTCATTTCCTTTGCCTTTCTGTCGGTATTTCCTTTCTCTCTCTTTTATCGAAGGGGATTAGAGCATACACTATTATCACGCGAGGACTTGGCTTGGGATCGACGACGCGACGACGGCTTCAGGTGGTACCTTAAGCCGTCGTCGATCGTCGTTCCCGGTTCGAAGCACCATTCAACCAAAAATCCTGCATTTATCATATATTACGCAAAAATTATAAATAAAATATGAAAGTAAACCTATCATGATAAAAATAATTAGAGAAACTGTTTTTTTTTTTTAATATACATAGAAGCCAATTAACGATGGCGCAACTATAGCATTATTATAGTGCGCACACGCATAACTGTTATGAATAATAGTGATCTATTCTAGGAGAGTGCTCTTTTAAGAATGGACACCGGCGAGCCGTTCTCGGACACAAATGGATCGATGCATTGACAGAATGTACAGCCAGCACAATAACAAGGCACACGTACAGTCAGCATGAGAAGTAGATTAACTAGTAGACTTTAGTACCATTTCAAACCCAGCTGGTATCTTTTCAAAAATAGACAGCTGTTGTCAGTTGTTTTTGTATTCGTAATGACGTGATACTAAAGTGTTAGTCTACTTCTTTTGCTGACTGTACCACAAGTAATTAGAATATTTTGCTGTTAAATTTTACTTTATAAAAACATTACTTTTGACTATAAAGTATACCTAGTAGTTAATTATCAATTCTATACATATTAAATGCTATGTCCAGAACTGACCGATGATTGTAGAGATCTGAAGCTCGAAGGGTGTGTAGTGTGTAGTTAAGTGATAAGAAAGGATTTTGTGAAATTTCCACCGCGGGATACAGACTAACATAAATGTACAAGTTTCGCAACTTTAATAAGGTATACAATATACATAACTAAAGGTGCTGATAGACTGAACATTCACTTGTAACAGAACATCGAGCATTCGCCGTTTTTATATTTGTCGAACTGAACAACGAGCCACGAGCTACGAGCCGTGCCGAGCATAGAGCCAAATATTGCTACGAACATCATGAGCATTCTAGCGAACAGAAGATGGAGGCAAATCTGAATCTAGAATGCTCGCCAGAACGCTCGATAGAATGCTCGCTAAAATGTACTCGTAATTTTTCTGTGATGTAGCATTCGCAAGAATGCTCATTACTAGTGAATGCTCAAGTCTATCAGCAACTTAAAGAAAATGTGAAAGTCTATTTGAATAAACTATTACAAAGTCAAATTCAAAATCAAAACGTTTATTCAGAACCAAATGAGTATAAAAATAAACGCGAGAGATGAATAAGACAACTTTAAAAAAAAATACAAAGTGCTTATGCATTATTTTAAAAATGGCAACAATAATATTTTTTCGCTCCTAATGGATGGCGTTTGGCACAATATGTCCCTGTTTCCGTTGCAGTTCGCGCGTATTATGATTGCATCCGGTGGGAGCTTTCCAGTTAAAATTACACTTCAGTTAGTCATAACAGAACTTCTTGAAGCTTTTGTCATAATATCTCATTGGGTTCGAGAGCTTTTTGATTTTTAATTTATTGGCTTTCGGCGCTTTCAATTTATCAGATGTGGACAAATGGTCGCGTCACGTATGAGAGAAAAGTACATTTTAAAGTTAATGATGCATTAAATATGACTGTTGTTGTCAAATGAAGGAAAAAAAGAGAGCTGTGAGAGTGTTCGTGAAACTCGCTGTTTGTCAAATTAAAGGACTTTGTTTGGACTAGTTGAGAGATGTAAGTACCAAATCTTCCCCACCCGTTGGAGGGGGTTATAAAGACGGTCTCGGTTTTTTGTAATTACAAAATATGTCGATAAATGTAAGTATCCATCTGATATCTATAATACTAAACATAGCTTAACTTGTGATTACAGTGACATCTAGTACCTATATCATTTTTGAAATTTTTTCAGTAATTTAAATATTATACAAAAGTGACAAAGTATACAGCATATACCGCTGACTGTACAGTGTAGGTATGTACATACAAAACGATGTGCTTGCTACCTTTTACTAAACCCATAAAGAAGTAATTTGTGTTGAATAATAAATCAAAATGCGTTGAAATGATAAATGTATAAATCTATTGCACAATCATTATGATCATTTGCCTCATGTCAGTATGTCTACTTGTTGAATACGCCTAAACACCAACCTCAACTTGACTAATGTTTGCTGCCGTCACCCCTATTATTTGGGGTTGCATTGTTGATAGGGTTGGCATACCTGGTATACATTTTTATTAGCTCTCAAATTTATGATGTCGCAATGTATTTATTTCGTAGTACGCATGCAAACATACTGGTTTATTGTCGTTAAAACTGAATTATATTTGAAATAATCATTTTTAAAATCCTGACCAAGAGAGGTAGGGCACAGCGGACAATCCGCTCAAACCGGAGCAGCCCGTCTGGGGAAGGACCCCCACCCCCACCTTGCAGAAGATCGTAGCCAAATAGCATTGGTCCCGGCTCCCGGCCATGTTGTGTTCCTACAGTGAGTAAGGTCTCCAGAGCTCCACTTGCTAACTAACATCATAATAATGTGAATGAATGACATTTTATCTAGTGAAATCTTATTTCAATCGAAAAGCAAGAAAATCATATTTTTTCTTATGTAGATGGCGCTGCCTGCCTGTTGCAATTTTACTAGAGAGAAACGCGTGATTTCTGTAGAAAGCTTACTTGAGCTGTAAAGAAATATGCAACCTGAAAAAGTATTTATATATACCAAAAAGTAGCGTTTTACGCTTTTGCAAATGCAAACATGCAAATGCATAAAATCTAGTGTAACATTATAAACTAAGAAATACTAAGTATATCCTTACTTTGTGAGAGAGAGAAAGCTCTATAGTGACAACCCTAATCTGAAACCGTTGGTGGCTAGTATCTACTAGATAAAGCCACTTGTTGCTCCCCCAACAATGAATTTATAGCGATTTGTATTCTTGTTCAAATTGAAAATGTATTTGAAATTACCTGGGTCTCGTGTTCAATTCCTGCGTTTGGACAAATATTTAGTGTTCTTTCTTTTATATGTAACTTCTTTGTATACCTATGTTTGTATCTGTTATGTAATATTGTTACCTGCTTAAAGGATTGGAAGTTGTGATTCAGTTTACCTGAAAAGAGAAAAGAAAATGAATTTATAATAATCGTCATTAAAAAATTCGTCATATTTTATACATTTCAAAACATTGTGCAAACTCCACAAACACAAGCTTATCATCACCAAAGAACAGCTGTAAAATACAAGGTGTTGTTTTGTACAGTTGCAATATTTGAACAGAAAATCATGTTCATCATCATATCACTACATAGTATAAAACAAAGTCGCTTTCTCTGTCCCTATGTCCCTATGTCCCTATGTCCCTTTGTATGCTTAAATCTTTAAAACTACGCAACGGATTTTGATGCGGTTTTTTTTAATTGATAGAGTGATTCAAGGGGAAGGTTTTAAAGTATCATACATTCCAAAATTCCCACGGGAAAGCGGGATATACGCAAACGAAGTTGCGCGGGTTTCGCTAGTTTGTTATAAAACACGTATTGTATGTCACAAGTTTCGAACTTACTTTGGGGCTAGCTCAATCTGTGTGATTTCTCGCTATATATTTGTTTATATTTAAATAGCAAACCACAATGTAAACCATTTCAAACGTATGTTAGTGAATCCAGGAATGAAAGGAGTTAAGTTTACGACGCCTTGTTAACACAAGGAACAACAGCAATTGAGATGTCACTGCACTACCACGCGAACTATTGTACTGCAGTGTGAAAGTACAAACGTGTAAAGAGAACATGATCTGTCTGGGCATTTCACGAAATAAACATTATATCTTAATGGTTTCGAGTCGTAATTTCATGATTTAACAAATGAAACGTGTGTAATATGAAAACGTAAAGCCGTAATGCATTACGTTCGGTCATGTTGTGTTCCTACGGTGAGTAAGGTCTCCAGAGCTGCACTTGAGGGGGTTGGGAGGGCTGGCAACGCGTGAGTGATACCCCCGGTATTACAAGCGTCTATGGGTTACGGTGATGCTTACCATCAAGTCGGGACAAGCCCACCACACATTCCCACCACTGTGTCTCCTGTGTAGCCAGGATCAACAACGGCGACCTCAGATAGACAATAAGCAATGAAGCTTATTGACGTCCCGGGGAATAAACTACAGCTGTCTTGGAACTCACAACGAATTTAATCAGAAAGAAGATAGTCGTAGTAGGAAGTATTGAAAGGACTGAAAGGACTGAAAGGACTTCCCTCCTTAACAACTACGTGAGAAACAGCAATTTGAAGCAAAAGGCATTATACCCTAGAGAGATGGCAAATCAAGTGAGGCTCGATTGCCGAGCACCACGGTCTATTGTTACATTACTATTGGGACCTAATGCTATGAGCTGTTGTTTACTATTTTGATTCCAATAATATGTATTGCAAAACCTTCTAAATGCCTGATAATTCTCTCTGCTTGCTACGAGATCAGAATAATAAACTACGCCCGAAGTGACATGTAAAGAATTCAACATGATTACGCGTTCGTCATGCCAAAGATCACACTCCCACAGAACGTGATGAGCTGTTTGTTCTACTCTGGTATTTGCGGTAGAACACTCACAGAAAGGAGAAGGTACAACCTTGAAATAAAATAACTTGGCCTTAAAGTTTCCGTGTCCCGTTAAAAATTGAGCTACTTGATGGTCGACCTCTAGCCAGGTTTTCTTTAATCTGTCTCTCACAGAGGGAAAGAACAGATACAGATGACGGCCTTTTACGGAAGTCTCCCACCTTTCCTGCCATTCCGATAGAAGAGTCTGTAATACGTCATCTAACGGATTAAATAGTCTATTTATTTTGTCACGATCACGTGTCTTAAGGAACGCGGAGGTCATTTCTTTTGATCTATAGTACATCGACGCGCGACGCTGTATCTCCAAATCGACGGGTATTACGCCAGCCAGCACAGGGAGTGCCTCCGTGCTGACAGTTCTGTAAGACTTACACAAAAATATCAAGGCAAGACGCTGACTTTGCAATAATTTTCTTCGCGCGGCCCCAATTGTTACACGATCCGCGAAAACCGCTGAACCATATGTTATACAACCCAGGTACGTCGCAGTATAAACCATTTTTAACGTTCTAAAGGTTAAACCCCAGGTTACCGCAGATACTCGAGTTAAGGCATAAAAATTCTTTTTGGCTTTTTCTCCTACCTGCTTCATATGTTCAATGAAATTAAAGTTTTTGTCTAAAAGTAAACCTAAGTAGCAGACTGAGATTTTATTTGAAACTGAAACTCCATCAAATCGAAAGCGCGGAGGGACTTTTAAATTTCCCTTAAGCATAAGTTGATACGTTTTATGAGGTGCAAATTCGAGACGGTTACGATTTCCCCATTCCGAGATAATGTCAAGACTCGTTTCAGCTAATTTTTCTAAAGATGCCCGCGAACTGGCATTAATTAATAAAAGACCGTCATCAGCATAACCCGTCAAGGAGCATCCATCCGGTAAGGGGAGGCTGAAAAAGTCGTCAAATCCGATATTCCACAGGTAGGGACCCAATACTGAGCCTTGTGGGCAGCCTAATGTAAGCACCTTTGACGCAGCATAGTGTCCGAGTTTTAATTTAGATATACCATTTTCAAAGTACGTCATAATAAGAGAGTAAATATTACTATAACATCCTCTGGTCTTAAGTTTAAGTAATAACATTGGCCACCAAGCATTATCAAAAGCACCCGAGATATCTAAAAACACGCCTATCACATATTTACTTTCAGAATGCTCAACTGCTTTACGGACGGTAAGAGCTGCATCGACGGTAGATTTCCCGACGGTGAAACCAAACTGTCTTTCGTGAAATTTGGGGCCACCTGGTAGCAAACGCGGAACTATGAGACGTTCGAGAACCTTACCCAATGATGGTAGAAGGGTAATAGGACGATAGGATTTAGGATCGTCAGGCTGTTTATCACCGCCTTTAGGTATTAATCTAATGAAGCCTTGTCGCCAGACGGCAGGAAAATAACCTTCGTCGATGCAACGATTGTAAACCATTAAGATGGAATCAGCGGCTACTTTGCATGCTTCTTGAATCATCCTATTAGTTATTTTATCGTCACCAGAAGCCTTATTAGTTGGCAAAGCCTTAACTACCGATAGAAACTCGTCTAGTGACGGAAGATCGGATTTTGGAGTTAGAGGGCATTGCGTGGCCGAATCTCGAACGTCACGATGATATTCGCTATCCTTACTTATGTTATCGTCCGGTATCAAAACGTTTAATAAGGCATCAGCAGTCTCCTCTACACCAAGAGTATGCGTGTTATTGAGTTTAATATTAGTTACATAGGCTTGGTCAATACGCCTATTTGCCTTAAACTCGTGGTATAGTGGAGACCACGGACCCTCATCATTTAGTTTATCTACAACGCGTCGTAATAGGTCGCCTTTGGATTTTTGAACAGCGGCCCGATAGTGAGATCTTGCAATACGTAATTCTGTTAAAGCCGTTTGATAAATTACTCCCTCTATTTTTCGTTTCTTTAATTTAGCAGTCTTACGTCGAGCACTACGAAAAGCCCTACGCAACCGCGACAAGGAATCGTTCCACCAGTCGCAACGTCGTCGATCTACCACCGCTTTACGGCCAAGTGTGACGTCAGCGCAATATGTGAAGGTGTCCGACAGAAGTTCCGCACTTTCCGCGACCGTCAACTGAGCGCGAATGAAATCCTTGACATGAGCAGAAAACATGGATCTAAAAAATTCCCAGTTTGCGTTTCTGGTTTTATATTGAAAGTTGATTTGTTTAAATGTGTATAAATCATTTACAACAGGAGAGAACTCACAAACAATTAGACGGTGATCACTGCAAGAAGCATCTGGAAGTACGCGCCAATTAAGTATATGGACGTCTGCACTAGAAAGTGTGACGTCAATAGAAGACTCGCCCATTGGGCCACTAAAAGTAGGTGGTGCTTCTGGGGTGTTATGAATAATAAGGTTCATCTCTGCAATGAAATCCTCGACAGAAGTTCGTCTATCGACGTCTGTCGATCTAAGTTTACCGTACCATAAAGGAGACGAAGCATTAACATCCGCTCCAACAATTACTTTACATCCTACGAGCGCTTGCAACACGGTACGCAAATGGTGTATATGGGGACCGACAGGGTCGGAGTATTGAAAATAACAGCTCACAACAAAAACTTTAAAACGAGGAGACGTTACTTCGGCGACCGCACAGTGAGTGGACATCAAGTTTGTAATAGCGGTTACGGTTAAATCGCTCTTTGGCACATAGATACCGGCGCGTGCTTTATTATTGATCTGTACAAATTTACTATTTAAATGAGCCCGCTGGTATTGCTCTTGGACTAGAACGAGATCAAGCTTATAATCCGCAACAAGCTTATCTAACTCAGATGTCGCAATCCTATCGTTATGGAGATTTAATTGTGAAATTACAACTTTATCCATACGTGGTGTTTAAAATTAGGTATTCTAACTTAGCCGCGTACGTAGGGCAAATCTCAGATCCGGTCTGATGGTCGGCCGCTTTCTTTAGACGGCGGCACGTTGCGCATGTTGGCTTAAAGTCTTTTTCGGATTTTTTTTTACACTCGCGCGAGTCGTGTGTTCCGGCACAGTGTGAACAAGTAGGCTTGTCTTCAGAACAATATTTATGCACGTGGCCGTATTGCTGGCATTTTAAGCAACGGACTACTTCAATATCGTCGATGAATCTACAAGTTGCAAAATCAATGAAAATTTTATCCTTGGTTGAAATTAAATGTTTCCGAATTTCCGCGGATAACTCGATACCTATCCATTTTCTGCCATAAGCTGCTGAACGACGACGCACTATTTTGACTTCCTTCGTAAAGTCCGACGCACTAATGCTCATCTCATCTTTAATATTTTGGTTATACAAAGCCGATAAAAATTTGGTGTCGTCCATATTGCCGGGAATGTCTTTTATAATGATACGCGGTCGGCGCCCTTTCGGTTTTTCTAGCTTAAGACCGGCCGATTTAATTCCTTGAACGGATTGTAATTTTTTAATTTGGGCTTCATTAGAGACGCGCAGTACAACTCCGGATTTGGTTGTTTTTTTAACACCGACAATTTGGATGCTTACCATCAGGCGGGCTGTATGCTTGCCACCTTTGTGGCATAAAAAAACGTTCGGTAAGTGACAGATCTCGAAGATCAATTCCTTTTCCTCAAACCCTTCTCTCCCTATATTACTTTAGCAGACGACGCATTGGTAACGCCTCTGGTATTGCTGATATTCATGGGTGCCGGAAACCTCTTTCCATCAGGCCCGCTTGCTTGTTTGCTTGCCGTATGACATAAAAATGTATCCAGAATCTCGACAACAACTACTTTGTTTAAGGTAGGTACTTTTATCCATAAATTATCATTTTTAATGCATGTCAAGTATATTTTAATTTTTATCTCAACGCTGTCGATCAAATATCTACAAGATAAGTCTACAGGGCGGTCGTTCGAGATTTAATAGCAGTTGTTACACTCGGCAATTGTCGTGTCAAGTTTGTTCGCGATCGGCATTGCTGCATTTTATGGGTGTCGTGAGCACACGCAAATGTACCTTGCTTTGCCATCCGATAATATAATTGTCGACGTCGAAATATATTAAAAGAGGCGTTATCGTGAGCATTTGTTGCTTTCTAATTTTGGCTTAGTAGATATAATTGGCAGTGTGGTAGATGATAATTGTAATGGAAAGGTAGGATAGGTATAGGGATGAAATGACTGCAAAAAATTGTGACATTAATTTTGCGATAGAATGACTATTGACATCATTATAATTAGAGCGCTGCACGAATGTGAAATAGATACAGACTAAGGAAAAGAAGAAGAAAATATGAAATATAAAAAAACAGAAAAAGAAGACACAGTACCTACTGCATGACACAAGTTTCGAACTTACTTTGGAGCTAGCTCAATCTGTATGAATTGTCCCTATATGACCTAAACAAGTTAGCGGAGTGCCATTAGATGCAAATATTTTCGACTTAATAGGTCGGCGTGAAAATCTTTGGGGAAGACCTGTGATCAGAAATTAATATCAACATGCAACTGACAACGAAATTAAATTAGACTTAAAGATTGATTTTATAACGGTCTTGTTTATCAAATTATTCAAAAAGAATACTGACAAAGAATAATATATTTAAACAAGTAAAACAAAATTAAATAAGACTGAATTCATTATAGAATTTATAAACAAACCGGATCAAGATATAATCCGATTGTTCTGTTATGCAGCGAATAACTCAATGAGCCTCACTTTCATTGATGATACTCCAGAAATACACGACGCGTGAGCTGAAATGCCCTCTTTGCATAGACACTTAAACGTTTTAGAGGGTTACCTAACAGAAAATCATTTTAATAGAATTTTGGGGAGGTCTATGTCCAGCTCTGGACTTCTTGTGGCTGAGATGATAATGATGATGAAGATAATATCATAAAACTCGTTTACCTACGGATTAGGATTCTTAAATCCTGCTCCACACGATTTGAAACATTGGTTTGGAAGTGAGGCTTAAAACAGTGTTGACTAGACTATTTTACTGGCATAGTAAATAGATTTAGTTGTGCCAAATGAGGACTTTGACTACAATAATAACTGACACCAGTGAGATTGATTGCCTTGGCAAATGTTTATAATGTAAATAATTTTCTGCTAATTGTAGAATAGTTACCGTACCATAAAATTCCATTTTGAAGGGATGCCCATAAGCCATGATACATTTACAAAACTAAAACTTTGATTAAAAAGAAACTTAGCTTAAAAACAATGAACACAAAATGCCGTATGAAAAATCTTTACAATAACAATAACAGAAAGAACAATGAAAAATACACAACAAACAATAAGGAATGAAAGATGATATAAAAACATAATGTCAGTTCTAAACTTATTGCATTCATTGACGGGCAGAGATGAAGAGCAATGATTATTATCTGAGTGTATTTCCTACCATCTTATTAGGTATTCTTGTACCAACAATGCGAGCCGACAATGATTATTTATCTACCTAAATCAATACGGAATTCT
Organism: Endotricha flammealis; assembly: GCA_905163395.2. NCBI lineage: Eukaryota > Metazoa > Arthropoda > Insecta > Lepidoptera > Pyralidae > Endotricha > Endotricha flammealis. The sequence continues at coordinate 6,618,981 of LR990871.1, read as the reverse complement.
TCACTTATTAGCATTGAGTTTGTTTTGCTTGTGTTAACTCATAAACTCTTATGAAGTACGAACTTCTGTTTTTGGTATGTTTGTATTAGTTTCTTGCAGATTTTTGTTTTATTATTTTAACTTGCATTCGGATTCCTATGTCTTCTATTTGTAAAACATCTTATTGGAATTGAAAATTATTAGACAAACTATAAGTAGTCTCTAAAATCTTTATGTTTTTGGTTTTTTGATTGGTCTATTGAGTTAGTTACTGAGATTAACAAACAAATATCCGTGCACCACAGAAAACATCAAAAGTGCATTGGTTGATAGAGAGAAAGATGACATTGAAAAACTACTCGACCTTCATTTAGCATATCGATATAGATAGATAGATAGATAGATAGATAGAATACTCTTTATTTGCATTACACACAGGAAAAAGTACAAAATCAATCTTATAAACTAGTGTAAATGCAACAAGGCGATATAGGTCTGTGTTTCTTTTTTTTAAAATAAAAGCCAATAGGATGGTAAGCATAAAAGAAAGCCGTATTAACAAAATGTTAAGAAATTCATTTCTATTCTAATCAGCTGCCACTAATATCACTGGCTTCTTTACGTTCTTTTTGGGATGTCACAGAGGTGAAAATACATGTTCTCTTTAAAGATCTTCCATGTTACTGGGAGGAGGAAACACATAATTCTTCTGACATCTGTTGAGGTCATAAATTAAAAAAAGTGCCCGAATTGACCTCTCATTTGACAAATTAAAGACCGCTCTCATTATCACATACCCGAAGACTGACAAAATTATATTCACTTACTAGTTGGCTCAATACCCGACGGCATTACAAAACGACTAATAGGTCCTTCCATTCAGAGAATTCTCCTCGCTAGAGTGAGACATAAATATCATTTTGTAGATGATGTAAAAGAGATAGCTGGTGCCCTTACTTCGATTCTTGGCAATTGTCCACCGGAAAGCGGCTTTTAGCAAAAAGATGATATAGAATTGTGTATCTGAAATACAAAGCTTCATTCAATGGTTGACGAGAAAGTTGGGTAATTGGCTCTGAAATGTCATTGCATTATATTTGATTGTGAGATGTAATTAATTCCATCTGTGTTCCATTCATAAATAACATTTAAATCACTCAGTTGCAAATGCATTGTGCTGGCTGACCACTGAGTGGGTTTTAAATAATTGTTATAAATGTCACTCTATTTCTGACTGTAATGCATTGTCTTCCGGCTCTGTGAGGTCATTTTGTGTGTTTATTGAATAAGATCATAATTTAATTTTCTTCCATCTACATATTAACAGGAGTTAGGTTCTGAATGCATTTACTTATAACTAACATTCGCCCGCTTTTTCATTCACACACCCCTGAATCTGTTGTGTTGAACTCAAAATACTTTTTGATAAAAGGAATATAAATCTTTATAATTATAATATTTTTGTTCCTTGATTAAAATAATTACTGTCTAACATTGTAAGTATTGTAAATGATATTCAATTATTACAAAGTAAACAAGCTGGACAAGATTCAACCACTCAGTAACTCAACTGCTTTCCAGTGACAGTCTTATCTGAAAAATGTTCTTGAGATAACTACCAGTTTAATACATAATCTGAAGGCACATTAAGATTGCCAGTTTAAATGCACGAAGATACAAGCACGTTTAATTTTAGAAAACAAGACTCCTTTATTTTTGTTTACTAAACAGCATTAGTAACAAAGGCTTATTTAATAAAATTAATTTACTTTAAATAGGTATGTAGACCAGTTTCTCAACTTTAAATGAGTGAGTGCAAATGAGTGTATGAGCTCATTTACACTCACTCATTTCACAAGTTTGAAGTACTAGGTACCTAGTAGAGCATTTATGAAATGTGTCGATCAGGCAAGTACAAAGGTACTTCTCCGGTTGAGCTAGCTCTCTTTCATTCCTCTTTTCATCTTGTTAAACTTCTTACATGCCATCAGATATCTCACATACTCGTTTGCAAACATTTTCCATAAAATAATCGGGATAATAAAGAACGAGTAAGCGTGTGAAGAAAATACACAGCTTTACATTTTAAAAATTATAGTAATTTTTGCAGGTTCGGGACAAGCCCAGCAAACACATTCCCACCGATGTGTCTCCTGTGCAGCCAGGATCAACAACGGCGACCTCAGATAGATAATAAGCAATGAAGCTTATTAACGTTCCGGGGGAGAAAACTACAGCTGTCTTGGAACTCATAACGATTTAATCAGAAAGAAGATAGTCGGAGTAGGAAGTATTGAAAGGACCTCCCTCCTTAACAACTACGTTAATTATATATAATTTTTGCAGGATACACACTGAAATTTATATCACAAACTGTTTTTACACTCCTACATTGAAATTGACAATCATTTATCAATGAGTTGTCAATTAAAACTCCATAAATATCACCAATTTTTATTACTTTACCGATGCTTTTTTGGGCTATATTTAAATAACCTTTTACTAGTATCTTACGTTATACAGAAATGTTTAAATTATATCTTGTTGGAAAATGTAAATTTTCCAATCCGAAATTTAAAAAAGAGTCTGAGATATCATAATCTGTCTATGAGATCTATTACTCACTCTCTATTATGTTGTGTAAAAAAGGTAAATAATAACGAAGTTTATTTTTACGTCCTTACAAAATATAATATATTTCGGACATGTTGTCTAATTCTTCAATCTTTTTAACAAAAACTTATGCGCATAATTTACGTTATATCATAAGTTTTTTTTATATTATATTCTCAATTATAACGTACAACATAAACATTCAGTGGATACATCAAATCGCGTGCTTCCCTCAAATACATTTTAAAGCGCAATCAATCAGGATTAGATTCTATGGAATTTTAAATTGGATTCTTGTTAACAATACAGGGATTAGTTTGCTCTTGCTTTTGTCCGCCCCTCGTATACTTTGATGCGCTATTGTCATCTCAAATTCGACTACATCTTTATATTTTACATCTAATGCTTCATTAGTAGTACCATCTTTATCATCATTATATACATTAACGGCAATGGTTCAAAAATGTATATTATTCTCACTTATATTATATTGTTCAGTGGTAGTGATGGTTATTTTACACTGTTGATAGGTAGTTTCGATGAATTTAGGATTATTTGTGATTTATTACGGTTTTACCGATTTTTGTTTGTTTAACGTCAGATCAATTTTAGTTGTAATACTATAATGTTTCTTGGGTTCCGTTCTTCAATAGAAAAAGGATTGAGTAGGCCAAAGTATGATAGTGGCAACTTGGAAACACTGGGTTTCATCAGCTGAAATCCCACTAATGACATTGTGACGCGAATTTCGGAAACAAAAAATATGCTTTACCAGCGAAACTCGCGCAATTTTGTTAACGTGTATCCCGTTTTCTGTGCAAAATTTGATTTCTTATCGGATGCCTACATCATACAAAGAACACCCTCCAAGTTTTAAGTTACGATCAGCGGTTTAGGCTGTTCGTTGAACCAGTCACTAAGTCAGTCATTCAGGACAAAGAATTTATATGTATATACTTGATTAGATGAAGAAGAATAAGCAGAAAAGCATTCAAAGCCGGCGATTCAAGTTTTTAAAGTTTCGTTGTCATCTGATAAAACGTAGCTAATAAATTACTTAGCAGTTAAAAAATATTATTTTTCTACAAAACTTAAGTAAATGTCCCAATTCACTGTTTATTGCAAAATGGATATTGCTATTAATCTTGGCTACTCAAAAGAATATATGTGTAAATATATTTTAATATACCTCGTAAAGATAGTTTATGGCTTGTGTTTAAGAGTTATTTAAAACTTTGTTGGTATTCTTGGAGATTAAGTGGCTGGAAAAAATACTATGACTAATGTATCGTGAGTTTGATTCCTCCATTAAGATATGTCTTTTTACTAAAGTTATAAATGATTGACAGATTGGATAAAGGTGGAGAGAACATAATGGTAGAACCAACTAGATTAGATTAAGAGTCGGAATATAAAGACAAGACAGTGCTAGAATTGCGATCAGAGTTTGAAATAGAAAAAATTGTCGAAGGAACCAAAATCAACGAAGCAAAGACAGACAGAGCAGTGACTTCTAAAGAATTAGAAAAAAAAAAAAAAAAAAAAAAAACAATCTGAGCGACAGACTCAACGAATTTTGATACCATTTTAGTAGGATATTTTTGCGATAAGTTTAAACCTACCATCAATGAAGAAAGAAGGAATTTCAACAATAAATTGAAAATTAAGTAGTAAGAGTATGGGAATGCGGTGGAGAATTTCAAATTTCATTTCTGTGGTGATAGTAACAACGGTACTACTTGGGCAATTAGCAAAGTGGCTAGAGTATGCACAAAGAAACACAATAACGATGACATAATTATAACTTACTTACTACCATGGCGCAGCGACCCAAAGTGGATCTTGGCCTCCAACACGAAATCTCGCCATCTCTTGCGGTTCTAAACCAGCTGTCGCCAGTCGCCAAATTCGAGACTCTGCAGGTCTTTCATCACTTCGTCGCTCCAGCAGCTAATTACGTCATACGAGTAAAGTACCAACAGTCCTAAAGGTATTATGCTTTTAAGGTCTGTCGTAGCTTTTATCATGCAATGATATGACCGTAAACTTCCGTTTCTCGTTTGTGTAAAAGCTTTTTTTCCAAACTCATAGTAAAATATTATGATGTACATAAAGAGTCCACAATAAGTTACAGCACTCGCTTCGATTATCCTTCGTGTTTGTCTGAGTTTTATAGCGGTACCCGGTTTTATTGCTTTTCGATATTATTTCGCGTATTTTTTTTCTCTCCTGATGGGCCACTGACGGTCGTCTATAGACGAAAGGAGGATGTGGATGTGACGATAAAATATTCATAGTAAAATTTTCTATTACTTGTTCAATAATTTTGTTCAACTTTATTTAAAGTAAATACATTATTATTGTGTAATCCTACATTTTTATTTTTGATAAATCTTAAGATATACTGTAGTTACTGTCAATTTTTTTTAAACAAGATATACGTAACAAACCGGTGAACGAAGTAACAAACAAAGTCAAATATTTCAAATATTTTAAGCTCTTTCAAATTTGTCACAGTTAGATTACTTCCGAATATAATTGTTTATGTGGTTTATTAATTTGGTATTCTGTACATATCACAATATCATATACATTTTATTGGATTTAATCCTCTTCAAACTCGTATCCTATGAATGAATGAATAAAAGCTATGACAAGAAACATCATTAAGGTGACTGACCGCGGGCTAAGAGGAAAACCACTTAGTTATCTAAGAGGAAACCCATGTACGGTGGCCTCGAAGATAGGAGGACCATTTTAGAAAAAAATCGCTTGCACATCTTGTAAGCGGATTTTTTGTCAGCTCCGTCCTTTTCTTTGTTACCAAACAGGGTTTTTGTTTATTAGAGCCACATGTGTCCACTAGGATGTTGGATGTTGCAACCAAAAATCATCCTAAAGATGGTCCTCCTATCCTCGAGGCGACTGTACTTGGCGTAGAAAGTTAAATCGGATTGCACTGCCGTCATCTTATTTATAACTGATTATGACAACAAAAAACTGCATTCTGTTTACGTTTCCAATAAGATTTTATTATACAATAATACGACAAATGGATGATTGTTATGAAAATGTTGGATTATAGACAAAATCATATTTTTTTAAGATTAGTTAAAAACGTCGTAAATAGATATCATTATTTTGAATTTGAATTTACACCTAGAACTACTTAGGACCCTAGGGCATGTTTTATTTTAAATGAAATTATATAAGAACAATATGGAATAAAGAAGAGACGCAACAAATAAGGGATAACGCTAGGGCGAGAAAGGCTTTGGGACAACCCCTCCACACATTCCCACTATGTCACCTGTAGACCCGGATCAACAACGGCGATCTCAGATTGGCAATAAGCAATGAAGCTTATTGACGTACCGAAGAGAAACTACAGCTGTTTGGAACTAAGAATTTAATCAGAAAGAAGTTAGATGGAGTAGGAAATATTGAAAGCACGATAATAACATGTCCACATTAACCCTACAATCACTCACGCTGTCCTCTACAATACTTCAACCTATCGAGTGTTTGAAAAAATGTAAAAAAAAAATCCCCAAACCTACCGAGGGCCATAAACTAGTCTCGCTGCCAATTAAATATGAATGAACTGCCCTTCATTACAACGAGTTTTCGATCTACCCTCTTTTTGTTTATGTTTATTGTACGAGGTACGGTCAGTGTCGTGAATTATTTAAAACAATTTTATTTATTTGTATAGATGTATTGTTTATTTTATATTTTTTTTTGATATCAGCATTATTTGTAATATTGTCACATTTAAGGATGGAGTTGATGCAATATTCGTTTACAAGTTACTTTTTGTACTTATTTTACAATTTACAATTTTTTAAGCAAAATTTGATTGACGTGATAATATAAGTTATCAGTGATTTTGAAGAATGCATTGAAACTTTTTGTTAGCTCCCAATGTTGTATAATGTATGGTGACTGTATAAACATTTTTATCATCAATAGTATGGTATAATACCATTTTATGAACAGTTAATAATTAAATCGCATGTATTACGTATAATTAAGAAACAATTACAAATACAGTACAATAGCTATTCATGTAAAAATATAACATTATTTTTAACTGGTTGTAAATAAAATATTGTCTATAAATAATGGTTACAAAACTTAATTACAGAAAATAATATACATACTTTTTTTCTTTCTTTCTTTACCTTGTCACATATTGACAATTTTGAATGAAAACCATTGAAATAGAAAACAAATCGAAAACCTTGATACCCAACAAGTGTTCTCCTATACCAAAAACCAATTTAAACTTAACAAAAAAAAAAACGAATAATCAACTCTATACCGGTGTAATACGATCGTGCTTACAATTTTGTGAGACAAAAAATAAATTTGCAAAGATATACAGGGGGGTGTGATAATTGCGAACGAGACAAAGTCGCGTCAAAGTCATTGTAGGCGTTGTATAGACTTAACAGTCTCTTAAGCACTGAAGTTGATGTCAACCGCACTTTGTCGTTCGTAATTACACGATGCGCATCTCAATGGGACACCCTGTACGTCTTGAAAAACGACAAATTAATGAGGGTTTTTTTTATTGTAGTCTTTTGTGAACTTTACATACAATATACCTATAATTAATACCATAAAAACTACAAATTATAAAGGACATAAATTTAATTGTATAATAATTAATATGCTTTGTAAAAGTTTTATAAATTACCAATTAATATTCCAAAGTACTCTTTGTTATAAAGGCTGTGTTTATTGTTGATGAAAAATAAAAGTATTATATTATCTCCACAATTACAAACTCACAATAATAATCTACGAAAAACAATTTTGACGATCTCCGTGGCGTAATGGTTACCACGCTAGACCGCCACCCAGGAGGTCCCGGGTTCGATCCCCGGTCGGGTCATGATGAAAAACGAACTTTTTCTGATTGGCCTCGGGTCTTGGATGTTTATCTATATATGTATTTGTTATAAAATATAATATCGTTGGTTAGTATCCCATAACACAAGTTTCGAACTTACTTTGGGGCTAACTCAATCTGTATGAATTGTCCCCATATAATTTAAAACATACATGCAATTGGATTGGGTTAACAGTGAAATCATCACATTTTAAATTGTGGAGAATATTGTCATATGAACTAAATATTTGGAAAACCTGTATCACAGATCAATAGGGGGTTAACCATGATAATACCATCTGAAACAAAAAAACACATAGTCCTGACAAAAAAGACTGTCAGTTCCTATTTTCGGAATTTCGTTTCATGGTAAACCCCCACCAGGTTTGGTATGTTTGCCAACAAAATATATTCTATTTGTTAAAGTACTAAGATTGTATTACTATGCCCTGTGTCCGTGTCCATAGATACAGCTTATTTCCCCATCAGAATAAACACAAGATTTAGATCCTATCATTCTTAACCCACACCCCTGAGCAAAGTCAGACTTGTACAAAACTGAATGATTAATGTCTTCTCACATTAGCCCGTATCCGAGAATAGGGGTGCAAAGACTTGTGGAGATAACGGCAGGGCCATAAAGTATGCAAAATGATAGAGAAGCGATTTTATAAAAGCTGGTTTATATTTAACTTGCATTACTTCATGTGACTTCAAATACATGCATAATTTTAAAATTACGCTTGTTTGTTACTTCATGTGACTAATACATGCATAATTTTAAAATCATGCTTGTTTGTTTTATTTTATATTTTGATTGTTTTTGCGGAATTGGTAGAAAAAGAGATTATTGTATAAATCTCATTTTAGATTCAAAACATGCACAATTTTTAAATTATGCTTTGTTTGTTTTGAGAAATACTTTGGTATGTTTTATATTTCTTTGATTAACTACAACAATTTGAATGTTGCATTCAGTTACATTATTAGAATGTAGCTGAAATTTTTGGTTTATTCCATACTAGCGTAACCTGCGCAACTTCGTTTGCGTGTATCCCGCTTTTCCGTGGGAATTTCGGAATGTAATATACATAAAAACCTTCCTCTTGAATCACTCTATCTATTTAAAAAAACCGTATCAAAATCAGTTGCGTAGTTTTAAAGATCTAAGCATACATAGGGACAGACAGACAGCAAAAGCGACTTCATTTTATACTATCAGGGAACATTATTTGTTAGTAAGTAGGTACCTACCTACTTGTTGAGTAACGTAAAGCTTGTGTACATGTTGGATATTTCATCGACTGACACCATGAAGGATTGGAACCATGGTGTCAATCGCGGAAGGACTCTTTTTGAATTGGATGATTTGACACCATGGTGTAGATCGACAAACTTATGTTTGGGACGTGGTCGATTGACACCATGGTGTCAATCACGGCAGGCGTTTTTTGATTTACTCGATTGGAACCACAGTTTTGATTTTTCTAGTTGGGTAGAGGAAGAGTAATTTAAAGCTAGTGTTAGTAACATACAAATTTAATACAAGACATTTAAGTGAGAGGAAAGTGGAGGTAGGAGGGGCGGCTTTTACACACCGTTTGTACTGGTAATGAACACAGCAGTTGTATTTTTTTTTTATATACAAACACGCTACTTTCTCCACAAGCGCCAATATCGCGCTTTCTATATCCACACATCCTTAATGTAAATCGATTTCAATACCTATACTCAAGTTATCCACATTGTGCCTACTGGATTATGTATTGAAATAATTACTCGTATTTGGATTATACATCTCACTAATATTATAAAGACGAAAGTTCGTCAGTATGTTTGTTACTTCTTCATGCTCAAATGGCTAGGTCAATTTTTATGATATTTCCACCGGTCCTTTCGCGATTGACACCATGGTTCCAATCCTTCGTGGTGTCAGTCGCTGAATTACATATGGTATGTAGGTAGCTGATACCTTGGATTAACATATAGGGTCACACAGCTTTTTATATCGAAAAATACGCGATTCCCGTACGATTTGGTTAAAAGTCTGATAGTCAATGGCGCTTTTTTAAAGTAGATGGCGCTGCTGTGCATCAAATTAAAAACGAATTTTAAAAAATAAAACGCGGGTAACACCGGAGGCAGCAGCTAGTTTTGTTATAATGACAATTTTATAGTTTAATCTGTACAATTTATTATTATTAAATCATACTAATATTGTAAATGAGAAAGTGAGTTTATTTGTTTGTTTGTTATTCCTTCACGGCTTGACTAATCAGCCGATCATTATGAAAATTTGTATACATATTGATTGTCAGGGGTACAGAGCCCAACATAGGCTACTTTTTATCCCGTGAAAGTATGTCATTCCAATGGGAAAATTTTGATGTCAAACTAGATTTATGTCATAAAATTAACAGCGAGCGAAGCCGCGGGGAAAAGCTAGTATAATATAAATAATACTTTATTCAAAATAAATAAGTTATAATACTGTTATCAAAAATTCAAAAATACACTTGATATTAACAATTTAAATAGTTGACAGCCCTGAAGTTCTGTGTTAGTTTAAAACTGTGCCATTTAAAATTTAATTTTGTTTTATAATATCAGATTTCACTAGAAAAGCTACATAGATTGATTGATTTTAGTTTATGGTATTAAACCACCTGTGGGTATACTCAGAATGAATTATCTTCAGTTCGTTAATTAATATTAATTTTATGTAAAACAATTTTGCAGCAAACGACCAGTTGTACGCGAAGTTGACCGAAGTGAAGCGAACAGGCACGAAGGCAAAAGACAAAGTAGGTCGAAGAGCCCGTTCAAACTCTCGTTTTCATTCAACTTCGCGAGATAGTAGTCGGCTATACTGGACGCCAACGCTCCTGGCTTACGCAGTCATATAACAATTTGAGCACTAGGGCTGCATGCGCGTGCCAGGAGCGTTGGCGTCCAGTAGACCATCAACCAAATTTACACAACATACGACCTTCGTGGTGTAATGGTTACCCTGCCAGTCCGCCACCCAGGAGGTCCCAGATTCGAACCCCAGTCGGGTCATGATTATAAAAGTTACTTTTTCCGATTGTCCCCGGTCTTGGATGTTTATCTATAGGTACTTATATGCAGTTGTCACAAAATATAATAGTAAAGTCTCGAACTTACTTTGAGGCTAGCTCAATCTGTGTGATTTGTCCCTATATATTTATTTATACATACGTCATTTTGCATAGGTACTTTAATGAATATCTAAAATAACTTAAAAAATATCTTTTGCTCAAGTCTCCGGAGTAAAATCCAGTCTTATTTATGTGACCCCAAGGTCTTCATTACGCATCGGTGTGGGGTGTCCAACAGCCTGCAAATTGGCACTTTTAAAGATTCAAGTTACAATGTCGTAAGTTATGCGTATTTAAAAAAAAAAAGATACTTATTATGAATGTTATGAAGCATTGTTATTGCTTATATTTTTAATAGTGAGACTGTAATGGAACCTGTACAGCTGTAAGTAGAATAAATCATCTCTTGAACGGTTATCGTCTTGGGGGACTGGTCTGCTCGTTTCATCAACACCTACTATTTACGTTTAAGGATTTGATTATAATGTTGTACCTATCGAGCGCTATTTGGATTCACATTCCGTTTTTGTATATTTTAAATACCTGTTATGTACATACATATTTTATTTTGAAAGAAAAATATGTATTGTTAAATGACAAAAACAGGGCAAGTACATGTCAGGCCACGCACAATGCAGGGTTCCATATTGGCTACGCATTTCTTGCTTGCAGATGAGTTTAATGCCATTATTATATTATTATTATTATTGGACGAATCTCACAACGCCATCTAGTCCCAAACTAAGCAACTAAGCTTGTACTATGGGTACTAGATTGCTGATAAATACATATAAATACTTTTTTTTGTAAATAAATACTTACTTGTTCACATTGTTCATGCACACAAAATGTTTGCCTTGCGCAGGATTCGAACCCGCGGCCCTAGAGATAAAATGACCATTGCTAGCCACTCGACCACCGGGCCTGTCAATAGTTTTCGTTGTAGGTTCACTATATGGACTACTACCTACTATCATGATTTTTTTCAAATTTCTAAACTCAAGACTTTCGGAGATAGTGGGGCCCCACTGACGGGCGACCACCGTGCAAAACGAAAATTGGCACGTTAAATAACACTTTAATATGTAATAACATTTAGTGTACCACCCACTATTCAAACACTTTTGTCAATAAATATTGGAAATATGGGTATTCCATCAGTCAAAAGTTACATATTTATGAAACCTACCTTATATACAAAATTACCAGGAAAACCAATTAGTTTTAATTAATAATTTATTGTCAATCGAAGTAGCGTGATAAATATTGACAAACTCGTGTACCCAGGCATTATAGTGTATAAAACCTAAATTTATACATCAAATAATTTATTTAAGAGTAAATTTACTTGTAAATTAACACCAATCAATCAAGAGGTAACAGATTTGATTGAGTTTTAAGAATTTCTAATTTATATTCATATATTTTTAATTAACAAGCGTTTTACTCTGAAAGTAAATTGGTTTAATTTAGACAATTTTATTACTACAGTTTCACAGGAAAGGGCTGGGTTTACAGCATTAGGAAAGTGACAACTATATTATGGTCATCCATTATCGCAATCCAATAGACAGCGTTACACTCCAACACGCGAAAGAACTCGGATATTTTTTTACACAATTCGCACAGCGCTACCCGTCCCAAGTAAACTAGGCTTAAACTGCTTGTGTTAGAGTACCAGACAACGAATATATTTGTAAATATTAAATACTAATAATACATAGATAATAAAACACCTAGACTCGATTACAAACATGAATAGGTATCACATAAAAATGTTGCTCTGAGCGGGAATCGACTCGCGCCCTCTGTTGCCGAAAGTAAAAATCAAAAATCAAAATATTTTTATTCAAATAGGCATATTACAAGCACTTTCGAATCGTCACTTTTTTTTCCCTACCACCAGTTCAGACGGCAGATTTGTGCTAAGAAGAACCGGCAAGAAACTTAGCACTTGCTCTTTTAAAATGGTAATGACATAAGTTACAATTACGATAAATAAAAGTAAACATTGAAACAAGAATAAAAAAATAAAATACCACTGCAATTTTTTTTAAATAATAAAGAAAAATTAATAGAAAAAGTAGAGTAGAATTACTAGGTAGCAGTACCAACGCACCACCGGGCTCTCAAAATTACATATTTAATATCTCGATAATTTAAAATCTCATATGGACAATGAATAAATGAAAAATTGTATAGGGACAAATCACACGAAAACGATAGTGTTTATTGTTCCTTAAGATTGTTAACAATCTTAGTACTAGCACGGAATACTAGTACTAGTGGCGAAGCGAGAGGTTAACCGCTTACCACTTTTTCCAGGATATTATGAAACAGCTATTACCTGGCTAGTTTTAGCTTAACCGCCACAAAAAATTGTAGCGGTTAGCCGGTTGTGCACAAGAGGGCACTCTGTTAATTCTTAGCAGGACATTATGTAAAGACGGTTGGTTACCTATTAATACAAACAGCTACTAAGATCTTAAATATAGTATTCAACTTATGTAATAAGTATTATTTGGAGCCTATAATGTCCCAATGCAAGGCATAGGCCTCCATACCATTGTTCCAGTACCTACTCCCGGTCTATTGCCTTTAGAGTCCATTCTTTATCCTACGAGTCTAGGTCTTCCCGCCATATATTTCTCAAAATTCCGCCACATCTTCTAGAATATATAAAAATAACTTGAGAATGAATAGGAATAAACACTTTTAAAACAGTAAGCGGTACTTCATCATACAAGATGTCATTTTAAGACTACACTGTAATCTTTTAAAATAATATATGATTTTAATACGTGACTTCTACCAGATATCTTAAAGACAATAATTTTATATTATTATGAATAACACAATGTATTAATATTATTTATTTTAGAATTATATTTTTCAAAATTAAATATACAAGTCCTGAGAATTGAAAAGAATACTCTTTACTAAAATTTACGCACTAGTTGGCGCCACTTTGGCAAGAGGTCCCATCCATAATCCGCGCTGTCAAAAGCGTCAACGTCAAAATATCTGACGTACCTACGTCAAAAAATCTGACACTCGAATATTAAGGCGCTATGACACTTTTGACAGGTTTCTGGAGCTGACGCCTCAGTGCTGCCGCCTAGTCGGTGTCACTTCTGAAAACCCTCATTGTTGACAACAAAACTCAAATTGTTTTGAAATTGCGTTGTCCTTATTAATAAATATCAAAAAATAATTGGTAATGTTTTACGAGTTGTTTTTATTGAAATTGTAACAAGATTAAACAAATATAAGAAAGCTTAGCATGCCCTCTTACTTTCTCAAACCCATCTGAATACTAACTTAGGTAGATGCTTGCTTGACTTTCGCATTTATTTCATTTGATATGCAACGATATAATGGGACTCTTGTTATTGATATGTTTCTGCATCCTGTTTGTCCAAAAATAAAAGTTATATATTTATTTATTATCATTGGCAACCATTGGGAAGTCACGAGGGTCTCCGCGACCACCGTGTTACAATTACAATAAATAATAGAAGACGTTTCAGTTAATCGGTTCGGTCGGGCGGTTTATAGCCTACTTTAGGGTCACGAACATTGACGAATCAGACCGCACAGTGCTCGATAGGCCAATGTTTGCCAAATGTTTGTAATTATAAAAATATGACAAATATCTCGATTCTCGACTTATTACTTAATCAATGCAAGCAACCTTCTTTTTTTTTAATTACGTAAAAAAAATATTTTGTATAGGTTAGGTGCCTACTTTTTCAATAAGTATTACCAATTTTTTACGCACCTTATTTTCTTAATTGATCACATTATTGATTATAATAACAATGCAACTCTAAAAACTTCATCCATTTGTAATAATTGAAATGCTGTTAGAAATGACGAATCAAAAATCAATTCCAAATGTTTGTACAAACATTGGCGCAAACAACGTCACCTGTCCCACATAGCAATCAATTGTACTTAAGGCGAAGACCGCATAAATTTCGCGAACTAAGCGCATCTCTAATTAACCCTGCAGACGCACGCGGCCCTTGTAAAGACGTGAGACGTAAATCTCCCACACTGAGAATTCCGGGCCTTAATTGACGGCATTTTGTTTGTATAAAAACATTCATTGTCATTCTTTTTAAGCCTAACTGCAATTCTTAATGCTAATTAAATAGTCGCTAGGTATTTATGGTAAAATAAATGACAACATGTCAAATTAGTTCTCTGTTAGTTTACTACTAAACCCTAATAAAAGAGGTCATGACCTTAATATTTTAATATAAGGCTCTTTACACACATAAACCCATCATAAGGATAAAAAGTAAAAATAATAATAATTCGTGGATGAAAATACTTTTTTCGTGTGATTTTTTTGTCATAATATGCCATTTAAAAATCTTATATTAAAAAAACTAACACAACTCGAAAACAATACGTCACCACGTTGTGATGTTGCTATCAGTTATATGGGTCTTTGGTTTAGAACTACAGTATTATTTTACCAATATAAACATATTATTAAATAACCTACGACTGTAGTTCTATAGCAGTTCTATAGGTATTAAAAAAAAATTAAAAAGTATACTATTAAACTACCTATTAACTCCGGGAAGAAGTTTCCTTTTTTCCTTCTTTCTAACACCACACCGATACTTTTCTCTATTATCTGTGGTCATAGGAGTTGGTGGCACGATACTTGTGCAATTTATAACTATCTTTATCATTGTAATTTCGTGTACACTGTTTGTTGATCCTAAAATAAATAAATATTTTTTTATTCCGTACTTATGTGAATAGAGTCTTATACGAAAAAGATATTAAAAGAAATCATTAATATTATTATCCTGAATTAATTAATTAAAAGTAACGTTGATCCATACGCTCCTTTCAAAGTACAATATTCGACGAAAAGTTCAAAGCGTGTTTTGTTTTGACTGGCAAATTTTCGGTTTAAAAACGTCCGTTCCTTATTTTATTGTTATAATAAAGTTCGGGTGAAATTATTTGGCACTTATTTAAGGTCTGATTAATGTCGACTTGACGGCTCGTTATGACTTAAAATTTATACATTTAGTTTGTGTTTTTATGTTGAAAATATTATGTTAAACATAATTGAAATTATGATGGGGTTATTCTTGTGTCGTGAATCCTTATTGCAAACTCAGGAAAAACGAGACACAAGTTCTGTTTCTTTACCGAATCATGTGGGAAAACTAATCTTTGTTTTTATAAAAAAAAAACAGTAAAGTAACAGTGAGGTTATTTTGTATTTTCAAAATAAAATAATAGATATAAAGATCATAAGATTTTATATCTAGGAATTGTACAAAATAACAATACTAATAAATCTTAGTAGCAAAATAATCTCACTCGCTTATAAAATAAAAATAAACATGATAAAAATCTATTAAATAACCTCGTGACTCCCAAATAACCCATCTTTACAGTACACTTTGTTGAAATGAGGAACCTTAACCCAGTGTATCATAATATGAATGAATAACTTTTATTCGTATTGTTGCAATTGGGCCAAATTTCAAGATCGAACAGATAAAGAACATTCGTTCAATCATTCATTCGTATTATAACAGCTGGTTAACTTATTTAATTAGTTGGAATGATTTGCCAAAATCACAGACAGTTGAGAGTTAAGAAAACATTGTTAATAGGTTAAGTTTGAAAGTTTAACCAATAATAGACACCATTGATGTACGAAACGTACAATGCCTAAAAATAGAATAAGTTTTTTTATGTTATGAATGTGTACAATGTTTATAATAGAATATTCTTTGTAACGAATATATTTCTGAATACTTTAATGTCAGAAAATGTAACTTATTTCTAAGTATGTAGGTACTTATTAATGAAGAGTTTCTTTTGTTTGAATTTCAGCATAACAACAGCTTTTTAAAGAAATGGAGTCTTAGATGACGTGACTCTCTGTAGTCCCTTATGCCTGAGAATCACGTCAGCTTCAGGCTTGCATCTCGAGCGTATGATATGCCTCTACCGGCGTCTGTCCAGTGCATCTCCGACGGACGACTCTTATACGAAATAAACTCATTATATTTCTACGTGTAAATAAAACAAAATACTGTTTTATAGAATGATTAATGATCTAAAGATCATATTCTCTAATCTGAGATGTCTCAGATATTCTCTAATATGATCTTTAAATAGTATTTTTATTATATAAAAACACCTTTTTATTACAAATCATAAAAAAATATGAAAGAGAAAACCCGATTTCTATTTTATTGTATAATAACTCTATGTTCTATGAAGCATTTCTTGCTCAGAAGCAATTGTAAACGAGTGATTTGCGAAAAACAGAAAGCCTTGTTAACCCTTCATCAGTGTTAAACAATTAATCAATTTCAATTTATAAGTAAAGGGTACAAGTTTCAAAACATAATAAGAGAACTTAGTTTTTTATTTAAGACACAAGTCACACAAGTCAATTTTGGGAATGGGTTTACAGTTAAAAACCGTATAATTTATTTAAAAGAATATTTAAAAACAATCGTTTTATTTTTCAGTCCACATTCACTTGTGGCTCGCTTTTTTATCTGCATATGTAATCTATCTATACTTATAATAAATCTGTAGAGAGGTCAATTCTGTACATGAAATATATTTCCAAAATAACTATCAGGGGGTGATTAGTGATCGATACTGATGCCAAAAATGCAATCAGTAAAATTTTTGTCTGTCTGTCTGTCTGTATTTCCGTTATAGAAACAAAAACTACTCGACGGATTTTAACGAAAGTTGGTACAATTATTCTTCATACTCCTGGGCAGGTTATAGTATACTTTTCATCACGCTACGATCAATAAGAGCAGAGCAGTGAAGCGAAATGTTGGAAAAACGGGTGAAGTTAAAAAAAATACATTTCTTATTGAAATAATATTTTAAACACAAAAAAAAACTCTTTATTATGACGCAAAGGTTTTTTTGAAGGAGTTTCGAAAGGCTTTCGAAGGACTACAGCAATGTGTACCTAATAATAATTTATATTAATTCTGTATAAATATAAAACAATAAAAAAACATCTTCGCCTTGATAGTTTGTAACACCCTTAAGTTCTATAATAAAAAACACGATACCATAACAATAGATTCCCTCTAAGATTAGAATAAAACTCTAGTCTATTATTAATTGTCCGAAAACTAGTTATTTATGGCAAGATGTAAGTTTTGTCTGCCACAGATTGAAATAGAAATAGACTATGGCCCACCCATAGAGATGCAATGTCGTTTGGATATAAAATTAAGTGGTTTCTTTAGTATTTTTATAGTCGTAAATGCTACTGTTATCTAATATTATAAATGTTAATGAATATTTCAAAATTAGGAACTCTATTAAAAATATCTTTTATTACAAGTATTAAATTAAGGTATTACACGTTTAGATTTGACCAATTAAAATGTGTTACATATTGGGAATGTTAAGTGCACGACAAGCTTTACTGATTTACGCCATAATGTCAAAATCGAGCTGCTTTTGATTTACTTGAATGTACAATTGGAAAATATACATTCTGAACCATAGTAGTTTTTTTTAAAATTTCGAAATAGTAGTAATACGTACAAAATGGTATAAGTTTAAAGAATAGATTGATAACACAAAAAAAATTAATTAATGTAATTTTTAACGAGTGACAGTGTCTGTGAAGATCATTTCTCTAAACACCTAAAGGTTTTTAATTTTGATTTAATTTTTTTTGCTACAGGACTTCTTTTGATTTTCACAAAAGTTAATAAAAAAGATATTGTCTTCACAATGCTCTTCTATTTCCGAGTTCTCAACTTCAGTTTTCATCCACATCGAGCGATTTCCTGCGACTTTTAGCTCGTCTGATCACCTTGTTGCAGCATAGGACGGTATCCTACCGAAATATAAGTAAAAAGGAGTGGTAGAGAAATTATTACGAAATGGGCTAGCTCGACCGGGGAAGTACCACCCTCTCACAGAATATCGACGTGAAGCAGCAATGCGTTTCGTTCGGTGAGTGAGAGATCCGGAAGCCCAACTCCTTCCCTATACCCTCTTTCTCCCTCCTTCTTTCCCTTCCCTTCCTCCTTCCTTTCCTCCAACTTCCTTGGTGACAACGCATTGGTAGCGCCCCTGGTGTTACTGATGTCCATAGGCGGCGGTGACCGCTTTCCATCAGGTGGCCCGCTTGCTTGTTTGTCTACTGTATGACAAAAAACAAAAAAAAGTTAAAACTTTTACTATATTGTTGTTGGTCTAAGGGCCCACAGGTGGGCAAAGACCTGACCTATGAAACCCTCCACAGAACCTCTTCCAATGTGCTCGGAATATGCGCTCATCTTAATTATAATAGAAAACTAAAAAATATTTTTGTGACTAACCGACACATTAGTCGTGTAGACAGTAATCTATTTTATGATATAACATTATTTACAATATTAATGCAAATATTAAATTGTTTAGATAAATGCATTCACTCGTGTTGAGGATTTAAACTAATTTCTAAACGACTAAATGTAGTTATAACTTACGTCAAAGTTAATTTTAGTATAGAAATATAGTGTCGTATGTTCACGTTAAAAACTATTAGTGAAATTGATAATTTTAATATATTATGATTTGCTTCTGTTTTTTAATTTTTAAAAAGATGTTTTTTTTACGTCAGCTGACTTGATAGTAAATAAATTAAGTATTTACTGCTGCCCAAGTGAAACAGAAACCCCAAGGGATGTGTCTCATTATTATCAACTCATAATCATTGCACTGCAGGAATACGGTCTCCCTTCAATCGAAAGTGGTTAGAGCGTACTCTGACACGCTGCTCCAATGCAGATTGGCAGAGGCCAGTTTTTTTTTTATTTTTATTTTTTTTTAATTGATATGTTCAGGTTCGGGTGTAACTAACACCCTTTTCTGAGACACCGGACTGTTGCGGGAGCGTAGGGCTCTCACCGCCAAAGTTTTGAACCCGTCAGAAGGCCACCTACTTGACATTACGACTGTCATCTATCAATAGCTGTGGCGGAAAGAGATGACGAAACCCAACTGAACACTGGCAAGGATCGACTTTATTTTATCAGTTTACAATTAGCATTTTTAAATAGAAACGTGTAGTTTTATTTATAGCCAAAAAACGGCAATCCTTTGAACTGTTTGTTAGATTCCACACGATTTTTTATAAGACGTTGGTATCAATTTGAATAAACGCGTACATGAGTGCGAAATGTCACAACACATCGTCACTACTAATTCGATCCCTTTGATATAAAAGTATCAAGTATTTTTTCTAGCGAATTAATATTAGAATGAAGCGAAGACGTATTGTGTGTCCAATTAGTAAAGTAACGGGCCACACCGCTACTTCTAAAAATATAATAAAAACACACTGTTACCATTTGTCACGGCACGCACTGTATTTATCAAGATATTTGAGGAATACAGGATGTTTTGTTGGTTATATATCTCATTTTTTCAATTGTTATGGAAATTTGGTAAATATTGCTGTTTATAATAGCTAGATATCAGTGAAAGTGCTGTCGAAATTGGTTCGTCCGTTACAGAAATTATCCAGAATAATAAACAGTTTTTTTCAAAAATAAAGTAGGTATTAAATTGTTTTTTTTTAAAATATAAAAGTCTGTCTCTAGCGAGATTCGATCGCGTCCCTTGGGATAAAGCATTGCTAGCTACTCGACCACAGCGCCTATCAGAAATATTTTTCTAATAATAAAGTAGAAAAATTTGAAATGACTTTTCTCTCTAACAATGTAAGAGACGGCAATTTAAGACAAAAGACATGTAATATAAGATTTCCTGCCTAGGCATTTTCACGGCTCCCCTGTACGCGTAGATACCATAGAAATAACCACGGTTAACATTCCTATAAACAAGATTGTCGCAGTCGGGCCATGATTGATGGCGATGTGCGTTGCGCTATTAGTGACGCTTATAGGAAAAATTGTGGTAAAAAACGGCAGTGTGTACAGCACTATTGCCCGACGGTAAAACGCAAATAGTATTTTTATCACGTACTAACCATGGAGGTTAAATAAAACTCAACTAAATCAGACTTTTACCGCAGAGGTTTTACTTTACTTTTTTTTTTGACGCTTGTAACATATATATATACAGCGTCTACCTAAGGGCGCTCCAGAAGGTCCCGCACCGCGATTTAGGGCGGCATTATGGGACAAGTTGACCGGTACAGAAAAAAAATGTTTTTAAATTTTATATATTTTTTATTAAAATTTTCAAATAATGTAATTATTGATTACCATGGACCATGATCGATTAGTTAAACTACAAATCATAATGTTTGAATATTTTCTATTAGCTTAAAATGAAATTATTGAACTGAATCTAATGGTAATCTCAAAAAAGACTAATATTCATTCACTTTCAGTATTCAGAAACTTTTGTTAACTAGTCTTCAACATCACAGACTTCTCAACATCAAGAAAAGAACTGTCATCTATTCCTGTCACCCTATTTCACGGGTCAAGTCATGTCTGTCAATTAGTCTGTTTGTCTTTGGTCAATTTGTACCGGCTTCCCTTTCGGACCTTTGACATGAAAATAATTAACATTTCAAACATTTGACATTTACTTATTAACACTTGCCTCTTGTCATTCCGTTATGTCATCCTAAAATATAATATGTAAAACTTTTGTTGACTTTTTAACTGTTAGTTGCCTACTTTTCTATTTCAACTAGAGTGGTACTGTCCATAGTTCTGTCAACATCTTTGTGAGTTATTAAAACCATTACTTTTGTAGAAACTATGTTATTTATTACTGACTAGATCACCTTGGGATAATTGTTTTAAGAATTTTATCCGTTGTTCACGTTCTCATTGAGATTTTAAAGAATCTGGTCTTATCCCTTTCCTACGTTACGAAGCAAAACTATTTTCAAAGTTTTCAGCTTTCTAGATCCAAGGGAGCTGGGCTTTGATGAATGAGGGATTAAGAATTTATTCTCTTTAGGCGTCGGGTGATTGATAAGATTGTTTTTTACTTTATATTGCTTAATAAATAATCATCTTTTTTTTTTGAGGATGACATTTGAAGATTGAAAATGAAGGAACACCATTTTATGCGTCTACTTGATATTCCTCGGTTTGTTTGTTTGGAATTAGTATTGCATCGTTTTCTTTTCATACTCTTCTGTGTTTCATTTCAGAAGATACTTCACATATTTCTTTGCTATTCTATCCATCTTCATTCAATTCTCTGATAAGGTGAACATTTAGAATCAAATTGAATGACATCTTAGAGACATTTAAAAGAAAATTTAATAAAAAGAAACATTGGCCTAGTTTCGTTTATACGCATTTCAATGACGTCAGTGCGCACATCATACTTTCGAATGACGAGAATACACGTATCTATAATTATTATCACTACTGTTTTAAATTAAGAGAGGCCAAAATTGTCTTACTGGATCAAAAATAAAACAGTGTTGCTAAATTTAATCATTTTGCTAATGATCTACTTATATTTTTGTTAGGACTAGATAATTGCAACGTCGAAAATGTATTCTTTTGGATGTATAAGCTGCGTTTTAGAAACTTTTTATTTACTATTGTTAGAATATTCTCATTGCATTGCTTTATTGACTGCTAAATCAGTTTATGACGTTTCCATGTTATGATGGATCTTTTATTATTTTCTATTTCAGTTCTTGAATCATATTCATGATAATTGCCTCTATAAAACGTGGACCATACTCTTACCTGATTAAAGTATTTATTTAATCTCTTTATATTTTAAAATATTATTTTTTATACCACATAGGTGACAAACAAGCATACGGTCGGCCTGATGGTAAGCCGTCACCATACCCTATAGACGTTTGCAATGAGTATCACTCACGCGTTGCCAACTCTCCCAACCCCCCAAGTGGAGCTCTGAAGACCTTACTCACCGTAGGAACACAACATGGCCGAGACCAATGCTATTTGGCTACGATCTTCTGTAAGGTGGAGGTCCTTCCCCAGACGGGCTGCTCAAATTTGAGCGGATTCCTATTATTTAATTTCAACTTTATTATTCTTTCCGTGTCTACCTTTTTTTAGAATGGACAAAATAGCCAAATCTGCTGCGGTCTTTTGCTACGACACCGGGCAATTGCGGGAACGTAAGACTCACAGTGTCTACCTTTGCTTAATTAACAGATGTTTTAATTTATTCTTCAAAGTGTACTATTACGCAATACTTTTTAATTACTTTATTCGATCTTAGAGGTCCGGTCTAATGTCGATTACACATCAAGTAAAACCTCAATAAAGTAACAGTAAAATTAAGCAACAAATTTCAAAAGCGGTGCTGGCCCAGATATCGAGTGTTTGTCATCGCATCTTATTATTCTCATACATGTTTGACGTCTATTTTTCAACGCTCTTCAATATTTTTGAACGGCTATTTTCGTATTCGACCGCCTCCTTAGTTTGCCCAAAGAGTATTCAGAGATGTTTATGCAGATGTGTCTTGTCTATAGAAAAAATACCTTCACTTTTGCTTTATTATCATTATTAAAGATCTGATTATTTATTTATAATGATAATAATTGATTCAGATTCATTAGTTGTTATAAGTGAAAAGCAACCTTTACTTTTGTACCTATCACTATTTTCATTGTCAAAGAAAATTTCTTCTTCAACTCTTATGAGATGATGAAAGTTTTTGTACAATATAGTTTAGTTGATGAATGAATAGATAAATCAGATTAAAATTTCCATAAAATCAAAGTATTTTTTTTTCTGTAAGTATGTTATAAGATCCAGAATGATATACACGCGGAAATGGAGCAACAACAAAACATAGTTCATTTGATTGTACATATTTGAATATATTGGAAGATTTCCGACAGTCAACAATTATGTGCCTAATTCTAGTTCTGTTGATCACCTAATCTACATTTTCACACGTCAGTCACAATGTCGTTTTGTGGGCCATTCTACAGCTCTTTATTGTCGCTTGCCCATTGTTTATTTAAACAATAACTGGCTATTTTATAGTGGTGACAATTTTAACGATTATAAACGATAAAGCACCAGTTTGTGGTATTTTAGACGATGTTTTTTTTTCAGCAGTGAAATATTTGTCTTTTATTGTTTTAGAAGCAAGTGAAGCATGTCTACATGGCGTTATAAATTACAAGTTTATTGTTAAAATCCACATAAATAATAGTAAAATGACATTTACTGTTAATACACGAAATAAAGCACTTAAACGAGTAATGGTTTGATCGTATTTTATTGAGAAAATTGTATAATTTACGCTTATTGGGTATGAGAAAAGTTTATTTGGAATGACTGACGTAAAGCAAAATGGAACAAGGAAAGAAAAAGAACTAGAATTAGTGTATACAGGAAAAATACATTATTGTTTAAGTAAAACAAATGTCCGGTATAACAAAGATATTTATCATTTAGGAATTCGCGACAACTCTTGATCTTACTAAATTAAATGAGCGCAAATTAATGGATGGAATCTGTTTAATGGACGTACAACTATTTGTAAGAAAATTAGCGACCGCCATAATGTTGCAACAATACTCTCTGAGATTTCACGAGTCCGTTGTTTTGACGTGAGCATCTTCTGGCATCCAAAGATCGCTTACAAATCAGCACCTGTCACTTTCGTTAACAAAGACAGAAATATCCCGGGCTATTGTTTTAAACTAGAAAACAATTCAATCTTCACTTTAAAAATTCTTGCTTTATTTTCCGAGCGTCTTTTTAATGGTCCCCGATTATTTTTACGGAATAACTCTCAATGTGTTTCGATTCGAAATGTGACTCTGTTGTTAAGCCAATAAGATTCTATTTGGTTTTTGTGTGAGATTTTCTTTTGGAAATCTTATTAGTGACATTATTGTAGCGGCGACAATAGGACCGGTGGTGTTGACAGTTTATTATAGTTGAAACAATGGAATTTTCGACAATGTCCCAACTGAGTGACAAATCACCGAATAATGCCCCTTACCATAACATTGTTTTTCAAATTTCTTTGAATTGTGTGTTTTTATTCTTGTTTAAATAATATTTATGGACATTGTTAAAGCCATAATATGAATTATGGGATTATTACTTTCGTATAATTCGGTTGTTTCGCGTGAATTAATGTGACTTATAATTTTTGTTATTTACTGCTTTTGTCTTTGTGAAACTTTTATTGTTGTTTTCGTAACCGCCTTTTTGCTTTTTGCGGTCACATGACATGATAATAACCGTATGTTAAAATGTTATTGTATTTTTGTTCGAGTTTTAGTTAATTTCTTCATTTTGTAATCTAATTTGTGTGTTAACCATGTGTTACATTTAGATTAGGTTCTTAACGCACATTTTTATGGATCGTTTTAAAAATCATTAAGAAGAACATTTTTTTATGTTTTAAAAATAAATGTATTGTTGTCATTTTCTTATGTGTTTTCTACTTAATTTTATTAGTTTGTAGCAATGCATTAAAAATTATCAAAAAATTGACGTTTTGATAAAAAAAATGTAAAAAGCACAAAAGCTGTAGCCATAGGCTCTTATCAGCTGCTTTTCACTAACCATTAGTACCCGCGGGCCCAGTTGAGCAATAATGGCAGTTAGATCAATTGTGAAATTCTTTTTCCACGAAAAAAAATAGTTTACATTAAAATAAAATAATTTATACCAAGAATTCTAAATTGGACAAAGACATATACGTTTCTTTTGAGAAGCGTCAAGCGTATTTGCCGTAATCCTACTAGGGATTACATTGTCACGCGATATGTCGCTTAAAGTATACATTGACACATTTCGTATACGTGATGCTAATGTTTATATAAGCACATCACTAGCTGATCAAAAACAAAATCTTGCCAAGATATTTTCATCTTTATTTATAAAATTTGAAGATATATTTTATTTTGTTTTTCGATTACAATTGTCAACTGTTTTCACATCGTTCAAAGACTACATGACATGTTTTTAAAAGTTTTTTTTTTTCAAAAATATTCTGTGAATTTTTAGTAGGTACGCTGCACTTTTATACAGGATGTCAGTATTTTGGTCCAATTCCTATATAATATCTATTCCTATAAATACTACTTAGTGGTTAAACTGGAGAGCAACAAATTAGCCCTCATAAATAGGGGGTCGGAAGTGAGCGGTTTCCGAAATTTTGGTGTTTTAAGATTTTTTTCGAAATGTTCCGACTTACCATAGAAAATCATGCTTAACTGAAATAGTAGTACTCAAGTGGCACGTTTCTGGAAGCTGATGAAATAGAAACCATTTTCAATTGAAATGCGGCGGTTAACCATTTTTAAGGAATTGGACCAAAAACCTGTCACATTGTAAATTATTATACCTAGCTGCAGTGTGTGACGAGGTTTGAAATGGCGATTATTGTATAATTTCGACTATTACCAAACAAACTCTACTATTAACCCAAAAATCACGTAATATATTGACGTCATAGCATAATAAAACGTAATACAATACGACAAACATGAAAATTAATTGTTCCTTACCGCAATTAATATTTGGCTGGTACCTATAAATTTGGTAGCATTGTCGTCAGGCGAACATTTCGTGTTTTAACGTTCATTTGATGGCATAACTCTTCTATAATGTGACACACTGATTTCTGTTAAGGGGAATGCAATGTTTTATTATACGAATATTGTGAATGGGATGCTTCAGCTTCAGCAGACTCACGGGCGGATTCTGTTATCTTTTCGTGTCAGCAATTATTATCAACTTCGGGTAGATGGTGTCAATGTTTTTAAATCACCTAACGGTCATTGACTTGGCATGACAACTGTTACCTATCCACAACAGTAGGAACCGACAACTTAAGGTACCGTCCGAAGTATGAAGGTGCTCGAGATTTATTAAACCCATCCAAGTATCGATTAGGGTTGTCGTTGCTTGATCGTTCCACTTTAACATGCCCAACGAGGCCATCGAGACAACTAACTAAGAGATCTGTACAAAAGATGAACAACAAAAATTTCAAGGAAACCTTATGCGGTCCCTAGACGATTAAAAATGCTTGACAAGCACATGAATTTTACGTGCTTGTCAAGCAATTTTGACAGTTTAGAACGAAGCTTGGTGTGCTTGACAAGCAATGCTTGATAAAAAGTAAAATTTTTGCAATGCTTGTCAAGCATGCTTGATCGCCTAGAGACCGCATTAGGATAACGAATCTTTGCATGGAGTGTTCTAGCAATTTAAGAAGTAATAACATACTTCTTCTTTAATCAAATCAAATCATTTTTATTCAAAAAGACATATTACAAGCACTTTCGAATCGTCTCATTTTTTCCTACCACCAATTCAGGCAGATTTGTTCTAAGAAGAATTGGCAAGAATTTAAAAAGAGCCACGCTCTTGGCGGTGTATCAGTATCCACTCTCCTCTCTCTTATGCCAGCTCCTCCACCTCTAAATTCAAAATTCAAAATATTTATTCAGCGTGTAGGTCACTCACACTTTCTTTCGTCAATGATTTCATTACAGTATTAATTAAATTATTTACTTATGTAATTAATCTACTCTATAAAGTACTACCATTTCGGAAAGAAAAGCAAAATGACCACTCGTAAAAGAAATGACGAAAGAAAACGAGTTATTTAACAACAGCCTTTTTTGTCAATTAACAATACATTCCAATTTTTTTTAATAAAATACAGATCCAGGTACATTCAGAAATTAAGTACTGAACGCGGGATGTCGATCCAAATAGCGCTATGGTCAAATCCTAAATATGTCAAATATGTAATGTTGATGAAACGAGCAGACCAGTCCGCCGAGATGACAACCACAACTGAGAGTCAGGTCATCATCTCTCTGTAAGACACCAGACTTGATCCATGTAAGCTCTTCTCGACCTTTCCTTTCTTCTTCATACATTCTCCTTCTTCTTCCTCAACATACTAAGCAGTAGTTTGTATAAAAGATATCTATGCTTGAATTATTTATCCATGTATAATACTTGTTTTTTTAGTTTTACGTAAAGCAAGTTTTAAATCGAGAAATCAAGTGCGTGGAAATAGAAATTCATTCGTTATCTCCGGACAATCGGACACTCCTACCAAGTGATTTAAACTAGCGATATGAAATAAATTAAAATTATGATTAACGCGCAGCTATAACAGTGGCGAACTATTTTCATTTTTATTAATATATTTTAATGATATTTAAAATTTTAATGAGTTGTAAAAAAATGTGTTAACTATTTTCATATTTTATATTTTTATGTTTTTTTTATATCTTGTAAAACATCTGATTTTAGAGTACATGGACTGGAGTGGGCAGGTGCATTTATTCTATTGGAAATCTCCGTTGACATTAACTCCACCCAGGAGGTCCCGGGTTCGAATTCCGGTCGGGTCATGATGAAAAACGAACTATTTCCATTGGTCTCAGTTCTTTTGTTTATCTATATAATGTATTTGTTATAAAATATAGTATCGTTGAGTTAGTATCCCATAACACAAGTTTCGAACTTACTCTTTGGGGCTAGCTCAATCTGTGTGTTTTGTCCCTTTTATTTATTTATTTAATTTAAACTACTTCGCCTTAAATATTAACTTATTTAAAATAGATAACAAAACATATTAATCTCTTTTAAAGTGTGTATTAAAATTAAAAAAAACCGCAGCGTTCCATTCCACGCATTCCGCGTTACTCAACACTGACGTTTTGTTAATTTATACTAAACATTTGTAGGCAAACAATAACATAATATAAAAATAGAATTTTTATGTTTAATTTGAAACTAATTCGCAATAAACCGTAACCGCAAAGTAGTAAAGTATTGTGCTGACAACGAATTGAAAGATTCTGCTGTTAGTTCGGGAAAATTTTTTACTACTAAATTTGTTTAGACAATAAAAAATCTAACCCCCCCAGTGCATTGGAGCTCTAAGTGAGAAGAAACACAAACCAGGGTTTTTGCAAAATAAGAAACGTCAAACTCATACCAGATCTGTCAAAAAAATTGAATGAAACTGACACTTTATTTGACGAACAAATAGTTTGAGAATGGAGAAACCAGCCTATTATTCATTGCTGTTCTACAATTATAGTAAAGCGTGATGTGTGTGATATTGTTCACTAAGATAATATATGTCAAAATGGATAACATCCCAGACAAGGCGTACTTGCCACTTCTAGTCTGTTTGTCTACGGGTGGTCCCAAATACCCAACTAGTTCACTTCACATCAGTATGTGGCATTTAAAACAGCGGTCCCAAACAACCCTAAACCCTTAAGTACTTTCTTTAATCCCTCACATAATGAAATGTTTAACCCGAAAATTATTTAGTTGTGTTCCACGTCAGCCGATGATGGATCGGGGTAATAATTGCGCGAATATCGCACCCCTAATTTGTCCAATTGGGGGGTGGGGTTATTGATGGATTAGGGTGGGTTCGTGTGCGTATTGTTTTTAGAGTGTATTTGACTTTTTTTATTTAGCTAAAACAACTTGCATCCACCTCACATGTTTTTTAACTCGCGTTTGAATACGAGCGCGTTGGAATTTTGCATGAGAACCCAGTGAGCTGTGGCCGATGACGCCTATATCTTTCTCATGCAAAATTTTAATGAGTACGAGTTTTCACCTCACGTTCGAATACGGGCGAATTCGAACGTGAGGTGAAAAACTCGTATGCATTCTGATGTAAAGTAGCAGTGGAGCTCAGAAGTGAGACCTATCAATAACAGAAAACACTATCACCAGTCAGCCTGACATTGTCGGCCTGAAAACCTTCTTCACGCTCTATTTGAAAAACCTGGGATCTTACGAAGATGGAAACAAGTGAGCAGGTAGTGTTCCACATTTTAGTAGTATGTCACAAATAGGAGTGCTCATCATCGGTACCTATTGCTAGAACCGTATGATATTTAGGAGTTGCTAAATCTTTGAGAGCGCTACTTAAAGATATGGTTACTCATATTGTAATGTTTTTTCAATCCCGCTGGTATTGATGGGCAGGAACGGAGTTATGAACTTAATACTAATAATTCTAAACCACAGTTTTACAACTTACAACATCGGAAAAACGATAAGACAGAATTCATGCACAAGAATCTTCGTCTTAAGCGGTATTTTACAGTTGCGAGTCTTGGGATAAAGTAGCCGTCGCAAACGACATAACACCTGATACCACGCTGAAAATAACTTCTTCTCGTTTTAGAATTAGCTTCTAAACATAGCCCTATTTTAAAACTCAATCTAAAACGACACATTACAAACCCCAAATCCATCAAACACCGACGAAAAACAAATTATCCCTAACATTCATCACACAATGGGCTTTCATAAAGCCTGAACAAAGCGCCCCCTAGCGGAGTGGCGTGTAATCTCCATTCAAGTTTGCAGCAATCCGTCAAGAGATGGCGCTACAATAGGGGATTAGCGGTCGTTATTACGTCACCTTTGTGGTTCGAGTCTATGTTATGATCGAGAGCCAGCGAATATTAGGGATTATGACGGCTTCCCCTTTCTTTGAGTTGCGTAAATATGGTGTGGAAACGGGTATACGCATTTTGATATTAAAACTATTAGAACCAAAGTGTTAATATAAAATTGTGTATTATATATAGATGTTGAGGTCGAATAGTAAAGCCAGTCTTCTCTTGATTTTTTTTAAATAGGTAAGCATTTAGAAAATACCTTCTTTCCATCCATCGTGTACGTAGCTATTCCTCGATGTTTTTATCTGATTCGAGAAGGGTAATTTGTTTTAATAAGACAATTCCTTTTCGAAAAACTAAATAAAAATCTATGAAAAAGGTTTGCGATGAAAACGACAACTTTTTGACTACAAAATGCCACAATCAAATTAAAATAATACTTTACTTTTAAAAATGCTAATTTCAATAATTATATTTGACTTTTCTATTATTGTTTGTGTTGTAATTGTAACGTTGTGACATTTTTATGGTAAATGTAGTAAAGTAATCTGTGACAGAGTTCCGTTTCGACTTACGAAGCTGCTTGCAGTAGCTATTATTATTATAAAAAATATGCATTTTTTTAAATGTAATTTTACAGACAATATAGAGCATCAGCAATATACTAGATACTAATTGACTTAGACAAGAAACAGAATGCAATAAAATAAAAAAAT
The DNA here is from genome assembly GCA_905163395.2 of Endotricha flammealis. NCBI lineage: Eukaryota > Metazoa > Arthropoda > Insecta > Lepidoptera > Pyralidae > Endotricha > Endotricha flammealis. The sequence goes on along the minus strand of LR990871.1, from coordinate 6,588,270 downwards.
TATGGTAGTTACCATGTCATTGTTTGGTACAATATTCAACCTTCATAGACTTGTTGGTATAACGCATTACGCTTGCCCTGATATTAGTTTTCGAGACATTTCTTCAGCAATTGTTTGGAGAGTTTTTTTTTAGAAAAGCTAAAAGTAGGGATATTTGTTTTCACGTGTGTCTGTCTCTAGTACCTATCGTATCTCCTAAACTATTATCCAATTTTTATGTAGTTTTTTATCAAAGCTAATTTTTACTTTGTTCGTAGCTGTGAGTATAGTAAATGAAGTGCACTAACTTGACCGGAGAAGTACCTACCCTCTCACAGAATATTGGCGTAAGGCAGCATTTCCTATGCATGGAAATAAAGAGAAATGTTTTTTTTATACCACTAAGGTGACAAACAAGCTTACGGCCCTTGATGGTGAGCAGTCACATAGACGATTTCAACACCGTTAGTATCGCTTGCGCGTTGCCGACCTTGTAAAAATCTTTTAATGCCCCTTTTGAAGAACCCCATATTATAGTCTAAAGGAAAGACCTCGGCGAAGATCTCATTCGCGGGAGGAAACTCCTCTGTAACCGCGCAGTACGCGACCATTTTGGACCATTTTGGTTGGATTCCCCGCCGGTGACGAGAGGTATAAGGAGTTCGACCCAACTTCGAAATTCGTTGCTGTTTCACGCCGACATTCTGTCGGACAGTAATACTTCCCCGCTAGCTCATTTCATAAATGCTGTACAACTTCAAGAGCTAGATTGTTTGCCTATTGTATGTCATGAAAAAACACCAATATCCGTTAGTATACGTAGAATGTGTCTACTTAGTCGGTCAATGTCAATAAAATAGTATTACACTAAAATAACATAGGATAGTGTAAGGTTGCCTTGAAGGGTGGTAATATTATAAGGATTATGGGGTATTATTTCTTTAGAAAGAGTGCTAATTTTCCCCTGACTGTTCATAAAGTTTGGGATACAGTGAGACTTCTAACAGATCTTTTTTAATCATTAACTCGCCTTACGGGGGATCAGCATAGAGGTAGTAAGTATCAGGTTTTAAGTCCGTACAAATTTTTGTCGTTAGAAGAGGAGAGCACAACAGATCCCACCCGCTTTCCCAAGCGGCGGGACGTGTAGTACAGTCAGGAGCACGTTGGGTACAAGCACTTGCCGTACAATTTTGGCTCTTAAGACATAGAACTTAAGATTGGTACAAAGACCGATATGTAAAGGTCGACCTGCTCTTGACTGTACCTAATGCATTTTCCTGACTTAAAATAAACAAAATGCTGTACCTACGTAAAGGAAATAAACAGAAGAATCTTTCAGAAGATTTTTATATTATAAGGTGATTTTTAAATTTAGTATAATAAATAATATATGTGACTCTCTGGGTCGCAACTACATATGAAAAAAAGCAGATGTTAAAAGCGGTTGATAAGAATGTATGGAAAAAGATCTTAATTTTGCCTTTGTCTTCTAATTTCACTTTCTCTTCTCTTCTAATTCACTTCGGATAACTTCGCAGTGTAGAGCTAGCTATGATAATGTTATTCTGACATTCTAGGTTATTTACAAAGCACCATACTCCATTTATGACGACAGATCTTAGAGTTTTGTAGAAACAACAAATGCACGCCCAGTGTCTCCACAACTTAATCTAAAGTAATCAATTCTAACGACACAATACATTGAGCAAGTTGTTAGTACGCTTCCTAAGAAGTTTGATTAACATCGAAGCGTTTACTGTACTTGTGACGTCATGACGGTTAATGACATGATTGTGACAGGCTTGTGTCAAGTACCTACATACAAAATCATTGATAGAAAAATAATGCCTCAGGCTGAGAACGACAACTTCCTAAAACGACAACTTTCTAACGTTTTAGGATCTAAAAATAAATTAGATGTTCTAATATGTGACCACGTTCCCAGTTTCTATTAAATTTGTTTTTATAGTAGAAGAGTTTTTTTGTCGAACCTACCTTTTATCTAAATTTTTACAAGCAGGCTAGGCTTTTGGGTCCCGTGGAGCTTTGCGAATTGTGTAGATCTTTTTTCTTATTTTAAACAAAATTAAGTGGGCCGGGATAGTTAGCGCGGCTAAGCTGTACCGTCGTGCGAAGAATAATGAGGACTGTACCAAGCTGATCGCCAACCTTTACTAGTTGGACAGGCAGGCACCACATGGAACCGGTAGTGGGTCGACCCAATGGAACCACGGGACAGAAACAAAACACAACAGCTCTCTTGCAAACAAGAATCGTGTCGCGTGCGAAGCCAGGACAAGCTAATATCTATAAAACAAACATATTATTAATTACCTTGTATTTTTTGTATAATTTTCGGATTACAACTGCATACTTTATGACAAAAGTATAACATTTCATTTTAAATCCTTCGCGTTACAAAAATAAAAGACAAATACGTATATGTACTCGTAAATAAAATCTCGAGCGTCATTATGTTATGTAAATACGTATGTCATGACAAAATTATTATTATTTATGATACATCATAATATAGGGAATTTTGTTTACATTATTGTCACGGTTTGGGTATTATACAAAGTATAGGTTGTCGTCCAAAACACATTTTTCGTACCTACCAATAGTGTCTTTTTGGGAGGTTCGAATCGAATTCATTTGTCTCTCAATATTGACTTTGTATGAAAATTATTTTTTAGCAGATTTTTTTTGTGCAGCGTTTGCAGCCGCCTAAAGGCCCCCGACTTGGAAGGACTTGGATTAACAACTGTCGTCCATCGAATATAGCCTAAGTTAGCCTTTAGCGACAGCTTAACGTGCTCTCCCAAGCATGGATGTTTATAGTTTAGGTTAATTTATAGTTTACTTTTCGGTGATACATAAAAAAAAGTATATTTGAATTATTATGTAGAGCAAAATTAAGTGTTGATCGGCGTTTTTATTGCTTATGAAAACATGATTGGTACGAAAAGCGAGGTTCGAACGATGGCCTATTATATATCGAACGGGGGTAAGAAAGAATAACAATCGTATATATAGTAATAAAACGTGTCAGCGTCAGAATAATTGGGGCACAAAATTATTATGATATTATAAATAGTTTAGAGGCTGAGAATAAGTTTATACGTGTCATATGGGAGCAAGCCACGATCATAATTCATAATTCTGGATTAACTCGGACGTCATGGTCTTGATACTTTTCTTGCGTGGACGTCTTGGGGTGATTTTTTAAATAAAAATTCGTATTTGTTCGAAACTTTGTATTTTTGTTTTTGACAAATAAACTCAAAAACTGCTGAACCGATTTCAAAAATTCTTTCAACGTTGGAAAGACATGTTATCCCCGGGTGACATAGCCAAAAAAAATTTGAGACTCCTACTAAAAATCGTGCGAAGCCGGAGCAGGGCGCATATATTATATAGGTATTAAATAAAATATTTGAATATTTTAAAAATTAGAGTACTTTCATTAGAATTTTGGAGGAAGGTGTCTCCGAGGGTGATAAACATGAAAAGAAAAGTATGCTGTGTACGTATGTAGGTACCTATATTGATTCTGACATCGATTATCTAATTATGATAGGAAACTCTAGATTTGTTACTTAACAATTTCATAAGATGTTATTTGAATAAGTCTGAACGCTGGGACAATATCTTATTTATAATAAGGTAATTCGAATGATTTAGTATAGCACTCAATTAGGGTAACAATAAAATATTATGTAAATTACAAAACGTGACACACAAACAATGAATTCGTGTGGGTTGTATCTAAATCGTTCTAGAATTGACAATCGAAATTAAGTTAATTTATGATAACACTTAAAACGTGTTTGGTAATATCGCAAATGCTCTTTTTAATTCGATAAAACCTAATATACATTTCAATATACTTGGCACAACAAACAAATTTAAAATATAAATCGATATGAAATAAACATGAATAGATTAAAGATCAACTTCGTTGCGATAAAGCACGCGTCTTGTGCCAAGCGTATTGGATTATATACTTGACTGTCAAATTTGTCAATTGGTAGGACATTGTTTACGACCTAACAGTATTATTGTTATAATAAATTAAGGTTTTTATTGTCTAAACGTGATAACAGAATACGTATCGCCATATTTAGAATTTTACAATCTCATTTGTTATTCACTTACGATCTGGCAATAGTGGTATCGGGTTGTTTTAACACATTTAGTTTTATCTGCGATTGTCCAATCTCAGCTCAGGTGATTTTATTGTATTATGTTTCTTATAGTCATAAAAAAACTATAATAGATACTAAATTCCTACCTACTTCTATAATAAAGAAATAAATCTGAATATTAAGATCGGCTTATGAAATTCTTAAATAAATTGTTGTCAGTTCAAAATTTTACGTTAAAACTGTTATTTTATTATTTTTTATATAATATTTCGAGTTTGAGAAGTTGCACGAAAGCGATAAATTGGAGTGAGCGAGAGGTTCGGAAGCCGAGTTAAACTTTCGGGTCGCTCAGTCACCCGCTATATCTCTTCTTCTTATTTCGCCCTTTCTTCCTGTTACACAGCGGCAACGGCTTACCTAGAGCATCTCGGTGATGCCATGCTTGTTTGCGTATCTCTTCCATAAAAAAGAGTACTTAATTAAAAGTTACAAGTACCAAGAGTTTTCCGTCGAACTGTAAATAGACAAAGATTTTATTGTACTCGATAATAAAATAATTTAAATAAATAAATAGCTGTTTATTTCAGCGTACCCAAAAACTACAAGACAGGCCGAACTATAATTTTATAGTTTTATTGGCATTTCTTTGGTGGAAAATATCAAGAAAAGGCGGGCTTTACGATTTATAACAAGTTTTTATATTTCGTTTCCGCTGAAAAGTCACTTCGATTTTTTGTCATTAGTACAACAATTTTTTCATTCCTTTAATCTTTTGCTCTCGACTGTAACTCCTACTAATCATTTATGTTTTAATGCCGAATGATAGAATGTGATAAATAATAGTATTTTATTTGTAAAACATGTAATAATGTCAAATAAAAACCTTGGACATGGCTTAATTAATTTACAAAGTGGTATATGTATAAGATTGTCACGCGGTTAACCTGGGAACTCGTAAATAGTGTGATTAGAATAAAATACATTATTATATACTTCTTCAACAAATGTATAAAGTTTTTTCTAAAATAAAAGTATGAAAACAAATAAGTTAACAAGGTTCTTTCCTAATTTCTGTAAAATACATAACACATTTTTTTTCACGCTCAATTGCTGGATCAATCTGTATTATAATAGGTATGTACTTGCTTCGAAGATAGGAGGACCATTTTAGAAAAAAATCGCTTGCACATCTTATAGGCGGATTTTTTGTGAGCTCCGTCCTTTTCATTGTTACCAAAGTTTATGTTTATTAGAGCCACATGACATGTGTCCAATAAGATGTTGGATGTTACAACCACACATCCTAAAGATGGTCCTGCTATCCTCGAGGCGACTGTATGTAGCTGATACCTTGGATTAAAACATAGTGTACTTTTTATACCGAAAAATATAATTCCCGTAGAATTTTGCAAAAACTCCGATGGTCAATGGCGCTTTTTAAAAGTAGATGGCGCAGCTGTGCAAAAATACACGTAAACGAAGTAGATTATACAGAAATTTCTTCCCAAGTGACGTAAAAACTTACGTCATCATTATATTCGGAACCATCTATTATACTTTGGTAATTGTCTCTTTACTCCTTAACCCCCCAGTAATCCGGTAGCTCAGTGTGGCGCAAGTTTGATTAGATAGCTGCCCATGACGGGACAGTATTACCAGAAGATTAGCACTTTATCACACAACAAAACTAATTTTCCTAACAGAGATTGTATTGGTGAAGTCTTGGTCATAAAAATGTACCTGTTATTTTAGAACAGAGAAAATATAATAAATAGTAATCTAAGTATATAAACTTTTTCTGATTGGCCTGGGTCTTGGATGTTTATCTATAATTATGTATTTGTTTTAAAATATAGTATCGTTGAGTTAGTACCCCATAACACAAGTTTCGAACTTACTTTGGGGCTAGCTCAATCTGTGTGATTTGTCCCCATATATTTATTTATTTTATAAAATTCGGAATGAATAAATAATGAGAAATTATATTTTATTTTTGGAATATTTTTGCGTTAAAAAAAGTAGTAAATGTAATTTTATTAAAGGCTAACATTAACTAAAAAAAAATAGATTAACAACAAGAACAGTAATTGTATCGTCAACTTACTTTCTTAATTTGACAATGAGCTTTCATTTCAAAAACACATTTTTGCAACCAACCAACATTATTAAATTTTAATATTCATAGATTTATTTTTAACATAATTGAATTATTGTTTACTTCAGGAAAGAATAAGTACTTACCTACAATGGTGCTAATTCTGTTGTACATTTAACTAAAACTAATTTTGACAGGACTGTTGTTGTCCTTCCTTGGTTTACAATTAGTGATAAGGATAGCAACACTTCTAGTCCTGTCAAAATTAGTTTAGTCTAGTTAAATGTACAACAGAATTAGCACCAATGTATAAAATTAAAATATAATATAACATTTCAAAGAAAGACTAATGAATACAAAAAAACAAACACCTTCCTTATTATTCCCCCGCGGGAGTTAACCCCTTTTGGAAATTATAAAAATAAACTTCATAAAATTCAAATTAGCGTCAACCCCCAGTCTTCGGAGGCCATTTGAATTCATAAATAAAGATGGTATAAAAAAATCCCCAGCCATTAACAAATCGGTAGCAGTTAAGGGTTAATTTTAACCCATTTCTCTGCTACGAAATTTTAGATCTTTTTTTTTTCATGGTGAATTACTGCGGTAACCTGAAGCGGTGTTTGAAACAATAAATAGCGTGTGACAATTAAAACATGCGGGTTTTGTATTAGTGAACATTCACACTGTCCGGAACAAGTAATTTCTGCAAGAAAATTTCTCAGCAAGAAGATTCATATTGGCCTTCGATTAAATTACAAGACGCAGATAGGTTCGTTTTTAATTATATAATATAGCCTGTAAATCAATTTATTTATATTAAACCCAAATAATATGTGCATAGATTAGACACAGACTAGGTGGATAAAAGCAAGGTGCGTGTAGTTAAATACTTAAGAATAAGTTATAAAAAAAAATATAGTTCAGTCAATCTTGTTTTTTTATCATTTAATTTTTTGAAGTGGTTTTAGGTCCTTTATTAAAATACAGAAATTTTGACATCAAGTAGTTTAAAATAGAAAAGATAACGAAAAAAAAAAATTTTTTTTTAATACTCTTGAGAAAAAACATTTTCATTTTCAAGTTTTCAATGGCTAAACTATTAGAAATACAGAAAAAATGATTAATAAGTCTAAAGACCGATTTTGATAAAATCAAAATAGCTTTATTATATTTTTGAAAAATCAATTCTCTACCCAGGAATCGAATGTGCATACCTCTTTAACCCGTTACTCGAAACGTTTTTACAAAGATGACATCTGTTTGTTATTCCGTCTATTTTTGTACATCCGAGTGTTTTATTCCGCCCCTGTCATTGTGCCTCAATTAAGAACTCGCATTTCTTTTTTAATGGCGCCAATGAGCCAATAAGATACCAAATACGCATTTAATTATTTTTGAGACTTAATTTAAAATATATGCTTATGCTTGTTTGCCACCTTAGTGGTATAAAAAAAATGTTTCTGCAATTCGAACAGTTAGAGAGGGAACGCACGAGCAACTTTGTCTCCCGGCAATTTATTTGTCTATGTCGCCGTCTCTTTGAAAGGTGCGCGCACGAGAGCGACAGCGACACAACTTTTTCTCAGTGTTGCCAACATTTTGCGCTTTGTGTACGTTTCAAATAAACAATTTTTAACCCTTGCTTTCGCTAATTTTATTTGTATTTATGTTTTTAGACGTTTCTAGCCCTTATTTTGGCAAAATTTTGCTCTAATAAAAAAATCTAGCTCTTTTTAGCTCGTCCGACTGCCCTTTTTCAAAAACCAAGGTGGCAACACTGCTGTTTCTATAAAATTTTACGCTATAAGTTGGCAACCCTGGAAATTTATTTTGTCGCCGTGCGGGCTCCCGCGGACAAAAAAGTCTCCCGGGTGTTGCGTCGCTACGTGCGCGCACTTTCATACTAACCCATAGACTTGATGTAAGAGACAAAAATGTCGTAGAGACAAAGTTGCTCGTGCGTTCCCTCACTTAGTTTCCTTGTAGGTTTTTTATACCACTAAGGTGGCAAACAAGCTTACGGCCCGCCTGATGGTGAGCGATCACCGTAGCCTATGGACGCTTGCTAGATAACATAATACTTTAGAAACCCATTGTATCCTTTAAAATACTTTTTAAAACAAGAAAATGTATTTCTATAAGTGTTGTCGCCATACTCCGCGACGCGCCGCGCGACAGATCAGTGGGGCAATTCATGTAACAAGAACCGATTCTAGTTCGATTCAACGACACTCGCTGTCTCAAACAAAGTAGGAATTGAACGGGACAGCGAGTGTCGTTGAATCGAACTAGAATCGGCTCTTGTTACGTGAATTGCCCCACTGGGCTCTTTGTTTTAAACGTTCTTTTGAGTAAGACATTCAATTATAAACCTGATTGTCTTGCAGTTTTCCAACTCTTTCTGTTGTTCTCGTACAGAAGACCAAAAAGACGGTAGACGCATGATGTGTGATTTATTGATGTGTAATATGAACCACTTCAGAAGACAACAAAATATTTGTGTACCATCACGAGTACGGTATGATAATGCCATATGCATTATTTTTCATACATCCTAGTACAATAAATACATCAATCGTACCATCCTTGCTTAGATGTATTTTAGTACTGTTTTCTGACTTAATTATTGCTCTAATTGAGTAATTTATTGAGTTATGCAAGTAATTTTTCTTTTTTAAGTGTTGGTATTTACTTAAGAGATCTTCATTTGAATATAAACCTTGATATATAAAAGAATTAGGTTTATATTCTCATGTACTATTAGACAGTAACATAGTGTGCAGATAGGTATTGAAATAACAAAGTTATGAAGGTGCAATTGAAAATTGCTCCAATGCGGATTGGCAGAGGCCGGTGTTTTCAAACCGTCCTAAGGCCACCGACTTGGCTTAACGACAGTCATCCATCTACAACAGCCGGGACCGACGACCCTCCGAAGCACGGAGAAGCTCGAGATAACGAAACCCAGACTTATTTTCAGGTAGCATAAATTACAAGGGTTCCTCAATAAAGTTTTATTTTAGAGATCCAACAATCTATTTCTCATCTTTCGAATCTCGAATTTCTCATCTGACATCTGAGTAAACTTTGAACTTCATAATATCAGCTCTTACATTTTAATATTGAACGACCTGCTTTCGGTATATTAGGTAAACTATAACTGAAGAGTTGGTTTGTTTGAACACGGTCGTACTGAAAACGTTTGGGCCGATGTCCAACAGTCGATAAAATAAATAAAATGATTTATTTAGCAAGTAGATTTACACTTCAGACGTGAATGGCCTGTTTAGAAGAAGTGCAAGAAACTCAACTGTAGCCTTTTTATATAGACTTGGACTAAAAACGTGGACTTATATTCTGTTCGTATACATGGCAGAAAATCTTCAAACAATTTGTCTGATTTCAAATATACCTACATGATGTGAAATAGACATGAATAAAAAAAATGCAATAAAACACACTATAATAATATCACAATAAAGTATGATATTCTAGTTCAAAAATCAACAATACAGTGGAACGTAGTTACGCACGGCGCTACTCCACCGCGTACGGTCCTTATCAACGCTTAGTGCATATTCCTCGTACTGCCCACGCATTATCGGACCACTTTTGTTTTGTCTGGCATTTTAGCGGACTAGTATTTTGCAGTCCTTTGTGTAGACTTATGTTAGATTTTAAGTTAGTCTGTAACAAGCTCTCATAGAGAATATACACTTTTAATTTTAAAATTTGTATTTTTTAAAAAGCTCCCTCGACGCCGTCGAAACTTAAGTGGCGCAGCCGGTAGGATATCCGTCATTATCCTGCTGCCGAGCTAACGCTTGTAAAATCCAAAAATCGATTTTTTACGTCAAGTTCGGTTCAGCGCGGATTCGGGTATCCTCGAACCAAATAAATAACTTATAGAAGACGCGATTACACTATAAACTCAGTGTTACATCGGGAGAGAGCTTCGAGCAGCAGAGCAGACTCACCGGAAGACATGGGATCGAGCAGCGCGTGAGTAGACCTCTTCACTCCTGTTTTTCATATTCCCTGTTTTTCCACATTTTGTCGACCCCAAATAGTCGACCTAATTAAATTACGTCTATCTGATTTTGTATGATACAAGTGTCGTAGTATTCGTAATTAATTAGTTATTATAAATAGTGTTAGTAACATGACTACGAAAATCGAGTCTTGTTAATTTTATATAGGTAAATAAATATATAAATAAAATAAATATAAACAAAATTTTTATATAAATATATAAATAAAAATGGAACACTTAACTTTGATACCTAGAGAAATTTTAAATATAATTCCCAAATATGATGGAGATGAAAAATTGTTGAATTTGTTTATATCTAAGTGTGAATATGTCCATAGAGCTTTCTATAGGGAAGGAAACTTCCATCAAAATATGTATTTATTCCATTCCATAACTAGTAGGCTTATTGATAGAGCTGCGACTCTACTAAGTGAACATCCAAATTTAGTGAATTGGGAACAACTTAAGGAAGTCCTTTGTCAACATTTTGGCGACCCGCGCTCTGAAGAGTGCATTGCTATTGAGCTTGAAAGCTTAAAAATTAAACATGGCGAATCATATATTCAGTTTTGCCACCGCGTTCAGAATGTTAAAAGTTCTTTGTTTGCAAAAGTAAACATATTACAAGATGAAGGAATTAAAGGGGGAAAAATGATCATTTACAATAATACAGCGATAGACGTGTTCTTATATAATTTACCGGAGGATATGATACGTATAGTGCGGTTAAGACAGTGTGTTAGTTTAGAACATGCGCTAAGTGTAGCAGTCCCGGATCTACAATTTTTTTTAGGTGGGGCAAAAACTGAAAAATGCCGCCCCCGCCCACTTATATTTATTTTTACCTGTATCATCTATATAATTTCACTGAATTGATTAATCTATATAATAAGTCCACTAATTGATTGACAATTGGACATAGCCTACATAGGCCCTTCGGAAATAATGCATCCGTCGCTGTTTTTCTGCATGGAAAAAGTTTTTTTTTTTTTTTTTTTTTTTTTGAATGGACTAATCAGTTCGGGTGTACTGACACCCTTTACTGAGACACCGGACTGTTGCGGGAGCGTAGGGCTCTCACCGCCAAAAATTTACAGTGTCTGCCTAGGGGCGCCCCAGAGGGGGGCTCGAACCTCGGCCTATGGCGACACTGGGGGAAGGCGAACGGATCGGAGAGAAGCGGCCGGGCACGTGCCGGTACCGCGAAAACCGAGTCCCTACAGGAGGGTGGCGCGACGCGCGGCCCCGCCGGCGGGGCCGATATGACGGACGTGTGTGTCTGCTTTGTGTCGCGGATTCTAATTGTTTGTACGCCTCGATGGCGACTGTAATGGCGTCGTCCGGGTCGTTGAGGACGTGCCGCGGACGACGTTTGGACCTAATGGTGTCAGCCGGAGCGGGATAATCCCCTGCGGCTTTCACCAATGGATTGGGGTGATGGTCGAGAGAGTCGAAAAATCTGACTGAGCATTGCTTTAGGTGGTGCGAGATGGTCGGCACACCTAAGTCAATGTGGAGGTTTTTGTTCCGAATGAACCAAAGCCCACCGATGGCTTTGCGCAAAAACCTATTCTGGATGGTTTGCAGCCTGTGGATATGGGAGGGCGCGGCGTGGGCGAAAACAGGACTCGCGTAAGTCATTATCGGCCTAATGCACGTTGTGTAAATTCTCACCTTATTTCTAAGAGAGAGTTTACTACGCCCATTGAGCAGATAATATAGTCGGCCTAGCGCGAAAGCGGCGCGGTTGCGGACAATCTTAATATGATCGCGGAAGGTGAGTCCCCTATCGAGTGTGACGCCTAGGTAGCGGACTTTCCTTTCCCAAGGGATCGGTTGTCCGAACATTTCGACTCTGGAGGTGGGATTTGGGGTGCTACCTCTAGCGAAGAGGATAGCGGCGCTTTTTTGAGGATTGACTTCGATGCGCCATTTCCTAAACCAGTCGCCAAGAGTATTGGCGGCAGTTTGGAGTGAGTCTATAATTGGGGGAATACTACGGGCTGAACAGTAGATGGCAGTATCGTCTGCGAAGAGAGCGGTATGGGTCGCTAGTGGACTGGGTTTAAATTCGGGGAAGTCGCTTGTGTAAAGCGTGTAAAGGAGAGCCGAAAGCACGGACCCTTGTGGTACTCCGGCTCTAATGGTGTGAGGGGGGGATAGTGCCCCATCCACCCTATAGCGGAAAGAGCGGTTCGACAAGTAGTCTTGAATGATGAGCACCAGACGATTTGGCGTATTGAGTTTGTAGAGCTTATAAATAAGCCCGTTGTGCCAAACTTTGTCGAACGCCTTTGCCACGTCAAAGAAGAGAGCGCCCGTTTTATGCGGGCGGGATCTGTTCGCTCTCCGGTCCAACACGTGTTCGACTATGCGATGCACTTGTTGGACACAAGAGTGTTTGGCTCTAAAACCAAACTGCGCGTTAGGTAAGAGATTGTTGGCAAGGGAAAAATCTTTGAGACGTGCGAGAACTATGCGCTCATAGATTTTTCCTATTGAACTAAGAAGACTGATAGGGCGAGGGCTGATCCTTGGGCTTGCCGGGTTTTGGAATGCCGATGACGGTGGCTTCCTTCCAAGTTTGGGGGAAAATGCTATTTTTGAGGGCTGCGTTAAAGATAGCAGTCAGGAGTAGTATAAGATGGGCGGGAAAGAGCTTGATGACTCTGTTAGAAATCCCGTCAGGCCCCGGGGCCTTCCTATTATGTAGGTCTTTGATAAGGGACTCTACCTCATCAGGGGTTACCGGCTCTAACGGGGGGTCGGCATCTGTAAGTGGGCTCGCGAGTCTATTTGCTACCACAGTATCGACCTCGAGTAGGTGATCTGGATCAACGGGGAGTGTGCTAGGTGCACATTGTGCCTCAAGACTGGATGCTAAGCATTCAGCTTTTTCCTCGTCCTCGAAGGCGAGGGGGAGGGAGGGATCTGACTGTACTAACGGAGGGGTGGCAGCCGCTGTATCTGCCTTAAGGGCTCTGGCAAGTTTCCAGAAGGCTTGGTGAGATGGGACCAGATTGGAGAGAGTCTCGTCCCACTGGTCGTTTCTAAGCTGTCTGATACGACGCTTAACCGCTGATTGAGCAGCGCGCATGCGGACGCGGTTAGGCTCAGTGGGAGCGGAGAAGTAGGCCCTTTGGGCTCGGTTTTTCTCTGTTAACAGAGCGCGCGCATCCGGCGGAAGTGTCCAGCGACGATGAGCGTTCACTAGGACACGCCGCGAGCAGTCGCTAACGACTTTCTGCACGTGCGCTGATAACGAGTCAATGGCACCTACTGCATCGGGAATTGAGACAATTTCGTCTGGAATTGGATCTAACAAGGGGGACGAAATGGATTTGAGGCTTTCGCCTAACCTGACCCAGTCGGTCTTGATCATAGTGGGATCTGTGGCTGCCACATTGGGAATACTCACTCTGGGAGAGAGAGAAATGATGACAGGCCTATGGTCTGAGGTGAGTTCGGAGTGCACTTCTATTGAACTCAATCTAAGATTGATGTTCTTTAGGAGGGCTACGTCTAGGACGTCCGGACGATGATCAACATTGTCCGGGTAATGAGTAGGGGACATGGGTGCTACAATGTCGAAATTGAGACTCTCTGAGAGTCGCTCGAGCTGTCTACCACGTTGGTTTGTGGTTAGGCTACACCAGGCAGGGTGCTTGGCGTTTAGATCACCCGCTATGATAACAGACGGGCCAAGATCTAGAAGGTTTTGTATGTCACTATCGAGTAGTGATCTGGGGTTTGAGGAGTTGGAGTTAGTGGGAGCTAGATAAGCTGACACTAAAAATATGGATTGGTGACCTGTCATTCCTAATCTACAGACAGAGGCCTCAATGTGCACGAGATTGGGTGTATCCACAGGCGTGCAGTGTAATGTCGCTTTGTAGTAGATGAGAGTGCCACCGAGGGCAGAGACTGTGCGATCATTACGTATGATTTTATAATTCGCGATTTTGGGATCGCGAATTGATGGTTTAAGGAACGTCTCCTGGATGAGGAGGACGTCCAACTGATGGGTGTAGAGGAAGTCGGCTACCTCAGACCTCTGGGTGCGAAGCCCATTTGCGTTGAAGTAGCCGATTTTAAGGGAGGTCGGTTTGACTCTACTCGTATGGTGTAAGTCCATAATTATTTATTGAAATTTTTAAGGGCAACGAACACGTCTGTAAATTGACAGACGGCCATTAGGAGAGCGTTGGGACTGTTCGCGTGTTCATTGACCAACGCGGCCATGGCAAGAACCCTATCTATGTCTAGGACGGCTGCGAGCTTGTAGAGCCCTTCGGTCCCGTTGGAAGGTGGCAGCGATGCCTTTACTGGGGGGGGTGGAGGTGTTGCGACTTCCACCGCCGCGGGTGCAGGCGTGCCTGAGGGGCTGGCCTGTGGGGGTGGGACCTTGTTGGTCTTGTAGCGCCACGAGGGCGACAGATTGAGTGGTGGCACCGGTGCCTTAGCTGTTGCCGGGGCGGCCTCGGCAGTTTGGGACTGAGGAGGAGCGAGGACTCTGGATGAGGAGGGAGTAGGCCTCCGGCTCTTTCCTTTGGGCGCTTTTGAGCACCCTCTGTAATTAGCCGGGTGCCCCACCTCCCCGCAATTTACGCAGCTCGGAGGTTCCAAGCATAGCGCGCGGTCTTTGGGGCGTGGACACTCCGGTGTTGAGTGGGCCCCGAGGCATTTGACACACCTGGGTGTGTTGTGGCAATTTCGGGCGGAGTGCCCGTACAATTGGCATCTGTGGCATTGACCCACAGTGCTTTTATGGTGAGGGGTCTCGACGACGACCCCGGACAGTCCGCAGACTTTATTGATATTAAAGATGGCTTTCGCCTCTTTAAGGTTAGTCCTGTCCAAAATGACAAGGACCATGTTGAAGGGGGCGGAAGGCCCACGGTGCATGCGGTGCACTTCGAGGATGGGCAGTTTTTGGGCGCGAAGGTCCTCGAGTACGTCATTGCACTCGAGTTCTTTCGGGATTCCGCGGATGACTGCGCGAAGGCGCCGGTCCTCCTCTAGACTCCACGTGTGGAATGTGATCGACATGGCGTCGAGAAGGCGGGTGAGGTTTCGGTAGTCCGTGATGGACTCCGTTTTTAGGCGGATACCCTCAGTTCGGGTCTCCGCAATGAAGAAGATGCCATTGGCATCACAACGGGCCTTGATGGCCAACCTATGGCGGTTCGTGATAACGACCGCCGGTGGGCGCTGGGAGCGCTTGGGAGGGGTGGGGAGAGAAGCTCCCTCGGCACCCTGTTCAGCCGCGGGGGGCGAAGCGGGCGAGTCGGAGAGAGGGGCGGCCGGTTTTGACTCGGCGGCTAATTTGGCGGCCTTTTTGGCAGCGCCCTTGTTGCGCCTTGTGCGCTTGCGGCCTGAGGCCACAATGAAATCGTCCGAGTCGGACGAGGGGGCGGAACTGGAATCTGAAGATTCCGGGATGATCTCCATCTCGTCATCGGAGATCGAGGAGGAGGGAGCGGTGGTGGAGGGCGCGGCGGCGGAAGTCGCTACGGCGGGGTGCACGGTGGCGGGGGGCGCGGCAACGGGGGACGCGACGGCGGGCGCAACGGTGGCGGAGGGCGCGGCGATGGAAGTCGCGGCGGCGGAGGGCTTGGTGGCCGAGGGCTTGGTGGCCTGAGGGGCCGGGGGGAGAGCCTCTTTATTTGCTCAATGCGAGACAGCAATTGGGGGTTTTGCTCTAGTATTAGAGCGACTAGGTCGTTGATTATGGCATCGCGCGGGTCGGTCGCCATGGCGACCGGCCTAGTAAGGGAACCTACAATGCTACAACGAAATGATCGCAGTTCGTCGCGTCACGTTCCGCAAGGAAGAGCTGCGAAGAAACCTTGCGGCAGTCGTGCCTAATTTGGGAGCGCTCGGGGGGAGAACCCGAGGTGTGTAGTCCTAGTCCCCCGCGCCGGGTGAGGCGAGGGGGGTGCTTCTAGGGTGTGCCCTAAGCTTGTATGCCTCTGACCAATCTTAATGTGTCAGAGGGTCCCTAACTGCTTAGGGTTCGGAGGGTAGCTTCGAGCCGGAGCCCTAGGCGCCCAAGCCGTTCCCTAAGGATAGGAAGGAGGAAGGGGTGGGCGGGAGGGGGCGATAGCTAGTGTCGGTCAGGGGAGCCCCCTAGGCCGGTGGTTCTAGCCCCGTCCGGGTAACTGCTTCACCCTGAAGGGGATCGGCGAGTGCCCGGGTCGCACTCCTGGCTGTGCAAAGTTGGCACCGTGAGGTATCACACAGCCAGACCACGAAACTGTGGTTTTAATCGGCAAAAACGCGCGAAAAACCGAGAAACTCTAAAAATCACGATAATGCCTCCTTGTCTTAAAAAAGGCAAGGAGACACGTGTGTCGGAGCGGCGGTAGCGTAGCGCGGCGGCGGGGGGCGTGCGTAGCACGCGGGAGCAGCGTAGCGCGGAGGCACCGGGCACCGGACGTGTGACTCGGACGGCGTCGCGAGCACGAATGTGATGGAAAAAGAAAACAAAACAGGAACTTTTATAGTATGAAATAGTAACGTGGCGCTTCAAATGCAAAAGTGGAAAAATTACAGTTTCAAATAGTAAAGTTGACAATTAATTCAGTAAATTTGACAGTTTAAACTCTAAATCTTACATTTTAAAACTGTTCAAAGTTTTACAGAAATGTAAAATTTACTATTTGAATTTGACAATGTAATTTTTTCATTTTTAGTTCGAAGCGCCACGTTACTATTTCAAACTTTAAAAGCTCCTGTTTTCTTTTTTCAAATTTTTTGGGGGTTTTACAAATTGCATCTCAATCATTGATAGAATTTTCGTGAAAATTGGTTTGGCGACAACAAATACAATATATCTACTGAATAATCATCATAATCATATAAATTATAAATATTCGCTCTTCTCATTATGAATGTGCATAATGCACGTTTATAGGGAAAAAGATGCATCGTGGACATTCTTAATAAGAGCTAATATATATATTTCTTTTATGTCATACAGTAGACAAACAAGCAAGCGGGTCACCTGATGG
Organism: Endotricha flammealis; assembly: GCA_905163395.2. Taxonomy (NCBI): domain Eukaryota; kingdom Metazoa; phylum Arthropoda; class Insecta; order Lepidoptera; family Pyralidae; genus Endotricha; species Endotricha flammealis. The sequence continues at coordinate 6,570,996 of LR990871.1, read as the reverse complement.
AAAGCGGTCACCGCCGCCTATGGACATCAGTAACACCAGGGGCGCTACCAATGCGTTGTCCACCAAGGAAGTTGAAGGAGGAAGGGAAGGGAAAGAAGGAGGGGGAAAGAAAGGATAGGGAAGGAATTGGGCTTCCGGATCTCTCACTCACCGAACGAAACGCATTGCTGCTTCACGTCGATATACTGTGAGAGGGTGGTACTTCCCCGGTCGAGCTAGCCCATTTCGTAATAATTGCTCTACTAATTTATAATTTATTTGATAATTATTCAGTAGATATATTGTATTTGTTGTCGCCAAATCAATTTTCACGAAAATTCTATCAATTGAGATGAAATTTGTAAAAAAAAACCCCAAAAAAATTGAATTTCCCGCGCGGATCGAAACGTACCACCTTATACTGTTGCATTGCATTGTATTGTATTGAATTAATAGCTGGAATAAAAAGGCTGTTTTACTTCTCTCTACTGTAAACATTTCAAGTAAGTTTGAATAATGACGAATTGACGACGTAAGTGATTGTACGTATTAAATTGAATAAAATTTTAAAAATAAATATAGTAACATAAAATAGTTATGATAAAATACTTACCTAGAAAAACGATCGATGTGCTGTGATAGATTTATTGATGCGACACTATACAATCAGTATTTTACCTTCGGTTGATCGACAAATACTAAATAAATAGTAAATAAACAAACAACACGTTTAAACAAAATACTGTTGTGGAGAGAGATCGACGTGGGACTTTTCGAATATAGCTTCATCCCTTTCGTAAGAAAGGGATGAAGCTATATTCGCGCCTGGCTAAGCCAGAGCCAGGAGGGCTACTACGAAACGTAAATCCGATTCTTCGGCCGAAGTATCGGAAGAATTTTAACCGTGAAATACAAGTTATTTCATGATTATAATTCAATGAACTACTAAAATAACCATAAAGTACAAGGTATTTCATGGATAGAGTTCAAGGAATTACTAAAATAACCATGAAATACCTTGTATTTCACGGTTAAAATTCTTCCGATACTTCGGCCGAAATATCGGATTAACGTTTCGTAGTAGCCCCCCAGGCACGTGCTGCCGCGATCTGCGATTCCTGCGGGCGCGTATTTTGAACTTATGCCTACGCGCCTCGCGAATAATAATGTTCTTGTCGCACGTCTCACTCCGCGCCCCGCGCTCTGGGTATCGGTCGAGTTTTATGCATGAAATTTCTGTACTTGTACCGTCAGAAGCACGTCGAGCTTTACACTTGCAGTACAATTTTGGTTCTTATGACATAGAACTTAAGAATGGTACAAAGTGCGAAGTCGACCGGCTCTTGACTGTACTATTATTTAATTTTATTCCGTGGGCAAAGTTAAGTAAATGATGAGTTGTCTTCGTCTGTAAAGTGTGAATTTAGCCGCCCTCTGAACTTGCCGCCCGGGGCATGGGCCCCGGCTTGCCCCCCCCTAGATCCGGCACTGAAGTGTAGTAACTGAGGAAGTCAACTTTTTAGAACAATATAAAGCTAAGAACACTAAGCCAAGACCGTTTGTAAGTCCAACTACGCAAACATTTTCAAGGCCTTTTGCCAGTAGTCACTTTAATTTTACGCCTAATCAGCAGAATTATAGATTTGGTATTCCTCAAAATCAGGAACAGGTAAATTTTAAACCAAACTTTGTACCAAATAGAGTCATGCCGTTCCAAGGTTACCGATTTGGCGGTCCACCCCAAAACCAGAATACACTTCAGCGTAATTTCAACCCTAATCCTATGCAACAACCCCGTGCACCCTTCCAGCACAACGGTTTTAGATTTGGGATCCCTCAACAACAGTCTAACCCCAACCAATTTAAATTTGGCATCCAAAAGCAACAAGCGCCGCCCATACTGAATGAAGATACAGACGTCTCTATGCGGACCGCACCTGTAAGACAAAATATGATTACTAATCAACCTCTTTATAGTAAACCAACACCCTCGAGTTCCGAATATTACCCAGATAATTATGATTTAAATTACACTGTTAGTGAACCACATATTGATTATGTAGAGGACTCTACTAGTTATGATTATGCTAAAAGTCCTGACATTGCGATTGACAGTGAAAACGCAACTTTGAAAAATTTTCACACAAACAGCCTAGGACATTCAGGTGAAATAATTAACCTTAAATTACCTTACATAGAGTTACCGGAAATTAATTCGAAATTCCTTGTAGACACCGGAAGTAGCAGATCATTTATTAGCCCAGCTAAAGCAAACAAATTTTTTAACAACTTTAAGCAGTACGAACCCTATACCGTTGTTAGTACCCATGCTCAAAGCACCCATGATGAAATAATTTGTATTCCGTTATTTAAAACATTTAAGAGTACGCTTACTCATAAATTTCATGTGTATGACGTAGACGGTAGATATGACGGCCTCATAGGTTCTGATCTCCTCACAAAATTAGCAGCTAACATAGACATGAGAAATTGGGTTTTACAGACGCCTAACGCACAGATACCTATAATTTATAAACCTCCATATCAGGTAGTTTCAGAACCGCGAACTGAAACAAGGATGAAAGTCCCTACGAATTATCAAAACGAGAAAGCTGATAATAATCGATCACGTTCTGCATCCCCTATATCAATTTCTTCCGACGATTCAGTAAAATCAATAATTGAAGTAAGGCCACGCCGACGATCTCCTTATTCCATCCCATCAGTAGATAGCAGCACAGCATCCGCATCTGAAAATCAAAACAGTGATGACATAGATACAATACATTCCGCGATGCATTCAGAGACAGAAGGTATACTTATCTTGCAGGAAGCTGTAGACACGAAGCCAAACCAAATACTCGTATACACCTGGAACAGAAATGAAATGTCAGTTAAAAACTTATCTAGGAAATCACAAAAAATATTAAAAGTACACTTACCTGAAGATAATCCCGATCTTATCAAACATTTTCTTAAAGAATACACCAGACCTAAAATTAAATATTTCTTTTATTTTCAGAGTGATTTACACCACAAGCAATTTTCACAAATAACCGCGACTCTATTTAAAAAGGGCGCTGTAAAATTTTACGAGTGTACTAAACGGGTAGTAAATGTAGATGATGAAAACGGGCAACGTCATATTGTCATTAAGTATCATACAGGTAGGACTAGCCATCACACATAGGAAAGTCAAAGAAACTCTAGCTCACCTCATACACACGTTTTATTGGAACGATATGGATAAAACTGTAGCTAAGTAGTATAATTAATTCTTGTGAAATATGCCGAAAAATGAAATACGAGCGTAAACCTTTAAAACCAGAACTGCAGCTATCACAGACCCAGATTAGACCATTTCAAGAATTGTTTATCGATACTTTCACAATTGAAGGAAAAATTTACCTTACAATTATTGATGCTTTCAGTAAGTTAGGCTAAGCCATAGAAATGAGTAACAAATCTACCCCGGAAGCAGTTAGGGCTTTAATCAAGTATTTTTCCCTGTATGGAATTCCCAACAGAATAAGTTCAGATCCCGGTATGGAATTTAATAATACTTTAATGAAAGAAATGCTAGCATTCTATAAAATTGACCTTCACGTAGGGACACCACATAACCCAAATTCAATGGGCTTAGTAGAAAGATTTCACTCAACTATTATAGAGATATATCGCATAGCTAAATACGAGCGCAAGGTCACTGACGCTACATCCGTTATGACCTATGCAGTTATGTCCTATAATAATACTATCCACTCCACTACCGATCTAACACCTTTTGAGGTGGTATTTGGACACACTGAATCTAATAATCCATTTTCAGTAAATTTTGAAAAACAATTTACTCAACAATTAGTTAAAGAACATGTTCGAAAAACGAAATATTTATACGAATATTTGACCGATAAGATTGTTCAAAAGAAGCAATCTACTATTGCTAAACGTCCGGGTGAAGTTCATTTTGACATTGAGGCAGGAGACGAAATATTTTTAAAAGGGGTGAATACTAGACGTAGCAAGGACAAACCTCGCTATCAGAAGGCTCAGGTCACGGGACCAATTCATAGGAATGTTTTGCCTATAATTACACGTAATCGTGAAACTAAGGTTCCTATTAAAGACATTAAGCGCCCTCCACAGGTGGTTACTTCTGGTCATCCAAATGATCCGAAGCCAGGCCCTTCTACTGCACCGGATTGACAGGAATCCGGGACTACTTCCAGTTAAGGAAGGTCAAGCATTCGTCAGCTACGACAAATGGACTATAATTAAGGTTTTAGATTTAGAAAAAATTAATGAAGAAATAGAGTTAAATATAAATAGGTACGTAGCCCTTAAGGATGATATTCATAGTTATATAGGCATTAACAATTTTAATTCAGATTTTATCGACGTAGAGTCACAAACTGATTATATTATGTATAGAGCTATAGAGAAGTATAGGCAATTAATTCCTTCAACTAAAATTAAACGTGGTTTGCTTAATCCCTTAGGATCTTTCATAAAAGCTATAACTGGCAATTTGGATAGTGATGACGCTATGAGATATGAAGAAGCAATTAATAATATTAAAACAAAACAGGATTCCTTAAATGCTAAAATGACCATTGTCACTGAAATGATGGATGCTTTCACTAAAATTGCAAATTCTACTAGAAGCAACTTTATAGAAATCGGAAATACCGTACGAGAATTAAATCTTTACTTAAATAAAACTAAACTAGATGAAACAGCTAATGAAGTTTTACATATCTACACAACATTTTTACACAATTTCCAAATGATCTACATACGTCTTAATGAAATAGAAACCGCAGTTGCTTTTAGTAAAATTAAAATATTACACCAATCTATTATTAATTCTGATGAATTTTTGTTAATATTAAAGGAAATAGAAAATAGTGATAAGCTAGTGTTTTCTGCCACTGCCGAAAATATTGTTAAAATAGAACGTTGCACGGAGATAAAGGCCTATATCAAACAAAATCAGATAAAGTTTATTATGCATATTCCATTGATAAGAAATGAAATTTACATTTATTATAAATTAATTCCATTGCCTATTTTTGATGAAAATAAAGGTCAGACTTCCATTATCCTTCCAAAATATCCATATGTCCTTGTGAAGGGGTTGAAAGTAACGCCGCTCTCTCAGTCATGTCCTGAAATTGATGAAGACCGGTTCCTGTGCTACGAAGATAATGTCTCTCCTTTATCTAGAGACGATTGTGTCGCTGAACTTTTACAGTTTTCCACCAGCACGCCGAGTTGCCACCCTGTTCCTGTTGTCATTAATGATGTAAAAATAGAATCAGTACAACCAGGTCGTTGGGTAATTTATACAAATAATGAAATTGTACTTACCAACCACTGCGGTGAAGAGATAACCCAAGAGGCTATCTGTGGAACTTACCTTTTGACTATAGACAATAATTGCTCTGTGAAAATTCAAGGGGTCATTCTGAAAACGCACATTACAGAAGGAAAGAAAATGTTTGGAGATAAAATACCACTAATCCAGTTACCAAGGGTAAACGATACTTCGGAGCTGCCAAAACCCATCAACCTGGATGAAATCAATTTGACCGATGTTAAGCTTCTCAACTATTTAGTGCATAAAAGTGGCTCACAAGTTACCAGTGATAGTGTAGAGCTACAAGGTGTTGTGAAAAGTGTTAGCATAGGAAATGTAGCGATAATTCTGACTCTAGTTTTCATAGCTCTATGTTATAGATATAAGTTTTGGAAAAAATTAAATAAGAAAAATATTCGAGATAATCCTAGGGATGATCTCGAACTTGGTGAGGGAGGAGTTATGCACGGCGCTACTCCACCGCGTACGGTCCTTATCAACGCTTAGTGCATATTCCTCGTACTGCCCACGCATTATCGGACCACTTTTGTTTTGTCTGGCATTTTAGCGGACTAGTATTTTGCAGTCCTTTGTGTAGACTTATGTTAGATTTTAAGTTAGTCTGTAACAAGCTCTCATAGAGAATATACACTTTTAATTTTAAAATTTGTATTTTTTAAAAAGCTCCCTCGACGCCGTCGAAACTTAAGTACGTACTAAATAAAATAAATAAATATATGTAAACAAATGACACAGATTGAGGTAGCCCCAGTTCGAAACTTGTGTTATGGTATACTAACTTAACGATACAATATTTTATTACAAATACATTTCAAGATAAACATCCAAGACCCAGGCCAATCAGAAAACGTTCGTTTTCCATCATGACCAGACCGGGATTCGAACCCGGATCGCGTGGCGGGCCAGCGTGCTGATATAGCTAAGATGATGATGGTTTCTGAAACTATCGAACGGATTGCATAAATCTCTAACTCTGTTTTTCTCCTTTGAGTTGACAGTAATAGCCATAATTTAAACATGTCATTAAAATCTGATTTTTAAATTAAAAATCTGATTGCGCAACTCACCATTAGAAGCCGGGAAAATAAAAAAAGTGAGGTATCAATGTCATTGTTTTTATTTATTTCTTTTTGTTGGACAGTTAGGTGCACGTAGAGCTTTACACTTGCTGTACAATTTTGGCTCTTATGACATAGAACTTAAGAATGGTACAAAGTCCAATATGTAAAGGTCGACCTGCTCTTGACTATACTTGTATTGCAATAAAGCAATATTCTCTCTATAAAGAAATTTATTTATCTAAGCAACTTAATTACAATTTCAAAATAAACAAATAAAATAAATAAATAAATATATAGGGACAATTCATACAGATTGAGCTAGCCCCAAAGTAAGTTCGAAACTCGTGTTATGGGATACTAACTCAACGATATTATATTTTATAACAAATACATATATAGATAAACATCCAAGACCCGAGGCCAATCAGAAAAAGTTCGTTTTTCATCATGTCCCGACCGGGGATCGAACCCGGGACCTCCTGGGTAGCGGTCTGGCGTGGTAACCATTACGCCACGGAGGTCGTCAAAAATAATGTTCTAATATCAACAATTTAACTTTTCGTACGTTATGCCCATTTACACTGGCGTGCAAAACACTGATATCTATACTCATTACGTCCCGTGCAACCCAGGGCGCATGTTCCTCGTATCGATGTCAGTTAATTTTCCACCAAGTGTAATTACCGTGTATCGCTTTGTTTTTGCTACTCACTTTATTTGCATAGCCAAGGAAGCGAATGTATCTCGTATAGTGGAACACAAATTGTCGTGGAGTAGTATTGATTTGAATTTTTTAAACTGATTAATGAATATTTAAAAAACAAAACCTATTTATTTTTTGTTCTATTTATTTATAAAACTTTACATTAGATTATTACAAATGAAAATTAATCAGAACAAAAACAATTTTGAGTAACTTTCTAAGAGTATAATGATAATATGAGTAGAAATAAAATTTTGAGTTAATTATTATGTTTTTTTTTTGGTTTATCGTCATGAAAATTGGGAAAGCGGGGATCTGATTAACCTGAATGATTCCTCATCATTACCATCTCAGCCACAAGGAGTCCGTTGCTGTACATAGGTCCCCCAAACATTTACAGCGCGATCAATTGGCTGTAATTACTTTAGTTATTTTTTTTATACCACAAAGTAGGTAAACAAGCATACGGCACGCTTGATGGTAAGCATCACCGCAGCCTATAGACGCTTGCAATACCAGGGGTATCACTCACGCGTTGCCAACCCTCCCAAGTGGAGCTCTGGAGACCTTACTCACCGTAGGAACACAACATGGCCGACACCAATGCTATTTGGCTACGATCTTCTGTAAGGAGGAGGTCCTTCCCCAGACGGGCTGCTCCGATTTAAGCGGATTATCCGCTGTGCCCTACCTCTCTTAACTTTATCTTGATTCTGACTTTTTTAGTTATGTTTTTTTTTTTAGTTTTAGTTAATGTTTGACTTTATTTAATAAGAAATAACAGGTGCTTATATTTTAATGTTAGCCAAACCCGCCAACTAACAAACAACCAACTTCGTTTGCGTGTATTAATGCACAGCAGCGCCATCTACTTTTAAAAAGCGCCATTGACTATCAGACTTTCGACTAAATCCTACGGGAATCGCGTACTTTTCGGGATAAAAAGTACTTTATGTGTTAATCCAAGGTATCAGCTACCTACACACCAAAAAACAAAAACATCCACAAACTTTTATAATATTAGGTAGATTATTTTTAAAAGACAGTCCGCTCCACAATTTTCGCTGTCCCAATCTAAAACTCCAGAATAAGCTAATAGAGACATTGTTCGTTCCCTCGTTAGTTCCATCAAGATGCGCCCGCGCACCCAGGGGGGCCGGCTGGCTTCGTGCATCTACCGTCATCTACCTAATGTATTATTGTTTTACATTTATTTTAGAATATAAAAGAGGCATCTAGAAGCACTGACTTTAAATATTTTTAAATTCAAATAGCCCATTGCGAGCTAGAAAAAGCATGAAGTCGGAGACATTAACTTTTTACATACTCGAAGCTTTTTTACACTGGTAGCTTTTGTTTTTTGTTTTTACAATCTGTAAATGTAGATGGTTATTATAAGCTTTATTTGCAATATATATATATACAGTAGGACACTGACAGACAAGGCGGCCTTATTGCTAAAAGACCGTTTCACACGTACCACAACGAAGACAACACAAGAAATACATGGTCGGACGCTATTTTCTATAAAAATAGTACAATTATTCACATGGACAAAATGTTGGCGTCATTATTGACCGTGTGTAAATAAATGATTTTATTTTATTTCGTTCATTGAATTCGCTAATTTCAGGACTACTGGTTCGGTTTTCATTAAAAATGGCAGATAAATTAACTGAAATTAATCAGCATTCAATGAAAAAACCACAAACTACTTAGAAAATAATAAATTATTCAGACTATTATAGATTTTATCTTAAAAAATATTCTTAGCACGAAAATAAACGAAACTATTTTCGTACGTCATTTATAAAATAAAGAAACACGATCTTTTCTGCATTTGAGGGTTGAACCCTGTGAATGCTCATAAATCTGCAGCCAAAGGGTTGTAAATTCCAAACCCCTCGAACTAGTGATGTACTACCTCCATTCAAACTTGACCTCTCAGTTCTCACTATTTTACATCACGTATCTAAGAAAATGTGAGCATGCGAGCAATATTCGGGGGTCAAATTAGAATGGTCAGTTTTGTATAAATACGAATAAAAATTTCAAGCAGCTCTTAAGTTATGTTTCGGTTTACCCTTTCTATACTGAAAATTGATGTTGGTTTTGGCAAACGTTTATCTTGGGTATAAATTATTAATTTCCACATAAATTAGATATTACAATTACGAGGTAGATCATTTACCTAATAGGCTAGGACCGGGGAAATCTCACAACAATTCAGTATCAATATCAGTTCAGAATAAAATTAATTACGTAGTTCTACGTAGTTCATGAAAAAAATGGATGGCACCTACATAAATTTTTATTATTTGAAAATATTAGCATGAAACAAGATTTGACCCTGCTAAGAGATACATACTCGATGGTAAAAAGTAACAATTAAATAATCTGTGGTGAAAATGCTGTAAAATATTTAGCGTGATGCAAGAATTGACCCCGCCTGTGAGTACTGAATCATAGACACGATTTTCACTGAAAAACCTAACAAAAATAAATATATAACACACTAGCACACCACAATCAACGAAATGTACCTTAAACCCCCAATGGTGCAAAGAGCCCTTAGCTCTAAACCCGTGATACCCTATTTTTTACTTTTTTAGAGATCCAAAAGTGAAAACATGGCTTGCCATTAAGGTATTGACGCGGGTCCGTTCCTGTGTACGGAACCCGTAATAATTCACAAAGAAAGCCTGCTGCCAATATAGGAGTAGTGTTTGATCAAAGATTAAAAACACATTTTGTATTATTTCCACCTTTCTTTTATACCTGTAAGTGTAATGTCTCTCAGAGGCTTAGATAAAAACTTCACTGAAATATAATTGCGCTAAGTCTCGTTATAAAAATAGTTAAAATCTCATACGCTATCTCCCTCATTTTACATATTGTGTGAGCGAGAAACTAGATTTTGATAATTTTGCTTAAAAGAAATGGCCTGTAGGTTACAGATGGTATCATAAAGACTGCCCATTTAAGTATCCCGTAATAAATTCCACTAATCAAGATTTGTATTAATTTTTATAACACGTTAGTATAATAGTATCAGGGAAATAGTTATGAATAAATTAAATTATGTTTTTGAATAAAATACAAATTTTCAATAAAATACTGTTAAAAATAGTCTTAGTTCATAATTTAACGTAAGGTTTTTGATATAATTAGCACCTGGTGACAAGATCAAATATAATAAAATCAAGTTGAAATTTAAATAATTGTACAAATTAACATTTATAAATTAATTAAACGCCAAAATATCAATATGTCACAAATTTTATTTGAACAATATTTTTAGAATCTATTACTCTTATTCTTATTACTGGTTCAACAACATAAAATTTGATTATCTGTTGTTAATTTTTATCTGACTAACTTTTTTTCTTTTGACGACCTCCGTGGCGTAATGGTTACCACGCCAGACCGCCACCCAGGAGGTCCCGGGTTTGATCCCCGGTCGGGTCATGATGAAAAACGAACTTTTTCTGATTGGCCTCGGGTCTTGGATGTTTATCTATATATGTATTTGTCATAAAATATAATATCGTTGAGTTAGTATCCCATAACACAAGTTTCGAACTTACTTTGGGGCTAGCTCAATCTGTATGAATTGTCCATATTTATTTATTTTTGAATTTTAATTCCACACAAAGTCTTGCATCTCTTTTTTAGTTTGACAGTCACAGCCATAACATAATGTGTCATTAACTTTAGTTATATTGCATGCATCTTAATAACTGATATGCAATTAAGGCAAGCACAATCCCAGTACTTGGATGGGTTTGAAATCTTGAATTTCGGAGGGCACGTTAATCTGTTAGTCCCAACTCTAGGCGATGTTAAGCCAAGTCACTGACTGTCAAGTGGTCTGAAACCTGACCTGAAATTGTCACTACTTATAGGAAGCATGATTCGAGATCGTCGCCTTGTCAACGAAGGTCGTCAAGATGGCGACCTTGGATCCTCACCGTACCACGTTGCCTTTATAAAGTGTACTTTTTTGCTATAAAGTGTTCATTTGTAATACTCGACATCGCTAAAACACCACAGAAGCCATTAATTAAGATAATTAATTAATCAGGAAGCATGAACAAAACTGACGAAGAAATCATCTTCTGCAATAATTTATTCTTTGTGACAACACAGTGGGTTTAAAAGCACCGACATTGCGCATAATTCAGTACGGATACAATATGCTTACTGATCGGAATTTTATAGACACCTTGGGAATATAGTGCTCACTTACCTTTATATACTTACTACAAAGACAGTAAACATTCTGAGGAATTTCTTTGGTATATCATATTTTGATGTTGCACTAAATATAAAACAAAATTTAGTTGAGATTAAGACCCGTACTTTCTCTAGTCATTTACAACTTGTATAATTAAATTAATATATAATAAACTACCACCATTTCGGAAACCAGACCATGGGTTAAAGAAATGAAGAAAGAAAACCAGTGTTTTTTGTCATTTATCCTTTTTTTTTCAATATTAAATATGAAAAATAATCTAGTGACTGGGTAATTAAGTTTGATTTTTACTAAATTATTATAATATTAAGAGAGGTGAAGGAGGCACAGGGAAAAGATAAATGGAGACTGCTACATGCACTGCTAAATGTTCACTAATACTCAGGGGGTCCCGGGTTCGAATCCCGGTCGGGTCATGATGACAAACGAACTTTTTCCGATTGGCCTCGGGTCTTGGATGTTATATCTATATTTAAGTATATTATGTATTTGTTTTAAAATATACCTAGTATCGTTTAGTCAGTATCCCATTAACAAGTTTCGAACTTACTTTGGGGCTAGCTCAATCTGTGTGATTTTATCCCTATATATTTTTTATTTATATTTATTTTATTCTTAAATTTAAAGAATAACATACTTGCCTATTTTATTGACATTATTTTTTTATTTTTATTATTGTAATGTACAGATAAGATTCATTTACGATTTTATTTTAAGTGTAGATTTTATAACTCCGCCGTGTCTAGCCGAACCGTTAATGTGCCATTCTTTATAGATACAATATGTTAATATTTACGGTATTTTTATATGTGATTTTTATTTAAATATAAACGTCCATATTGACAAATTGGTTATTCAAGGATGTGCGTCAAGGCCGAAACTTAGTGCTTCTAAGCTTAGTATTAAAATAAATTAAGGAAAGCTATTGTAAACTACATAATTATCTTAAAATATATGTTTATAAATTTGATTATTGATAGTATATTTTAATATATTTTATATTAATAATAATTTAATTATATTATTATTTAAAATGACTCGTGTTCATATTAAATTATAGATACAAGTTTGAAATTTTTAAATTTTAAGTCAAGTCTCATTTATTTGCGGATTAAAAAAAAATTAACAGTTTTAAAATCGGTTATACATTGTAAATTGTAACTTTAATTAGTAACACTTTAAAAGAGCAAGTGCTAAATTTATTGCTAGATTTTGTCTTTAGTAAAAATCTGCCGTCTGAACAGGTGGTAGGAAAAAATGAGATGATTCGAAAGAGCTTGTAATAGGCCTAAAGTGTGCACACTGGTTTTATGTTGTATAACCATGTAAAATATTATTTTCCGTAGTCCGGTTGACCCGACAACTGAACTGTACCACGGACAAAAGGGGTCTATTGGAATAAAGACTGAAAATATATCTTAAACGGCTAAGAATAATTGCTTTAAATATATTACAAGATTTGACTCGTACAAAGAAATATCACATCACACAGTCTGACCGATTATTGTAAAAAAAAATGGTTTAAAAGTATTTAAAAAAAAACAATTTGCAAGAAAAATATCTAAAATCAAAATACTTTTTTTTAACATAAAATGTTAATTAGAAAATACAAATATTTAAGAGTGTTTTTAGCATAAAATTATAAATTATAATTAGTTAAGCCAAGGTTGAATTTGACGTTTACTAAAAACACCATAACTCAATATAGTGATACCAGATCTTACAAAATGACATCACACTTCACTATTTGGAATAAAATAGTGTCACAAAACACAGGGTGTTACAATTACGCAGGTATTTTTAAAAGATTGCTGTCGTGCCTTGTGGTCAAATACAATGTAAATTAACCGTGTTAATTCTTCTTTATTACAGTAAAACTAAATGTAGTACATAAAATTTAAAAGAGGTAGGGCACAGCGGATAATCCGCTCAATTAGGAGCAGAATCGGAGCAGCCCGTCTGGGGAAGGACCTTACAGAAGATCATAGCCAAATAGCATTGGTCTCGTCGGCCATGTTGTGTTCCTTCCTACAGTGCGTAAGGTCTCCAGAGCTCCACTTGGGGGATTGGGAGGGTTGGCAACGCGTATTTGCGCGGTTAACAAAACATAAAGTAAGCTTCAAAAGTACAATTAGGCGTATTATATTGTATCTGAGTATGTTGAATGTCATTTGTGTATGACAAAGTATGTGTTATTATTCTATTAACGGTTTGATTATGTATTTAAATTAGCTTAGTTTTAAACGGCTCAATTTTGACCGCCTTTGTTTACACATATACACACTTTTCAACAACATACTGTATGTCACAGAACACTACAGCATTGTGGGAACAGATACCACGTTTAAAATACATTACCGTTATAATTATCAAAAAGATGCTATTAACATACGTATTGGTAAATTTGCATAATTATTCTAAAATCTATGTATTTGCATTTTTATTGACGTAACGCAAAACTTTTTAAGTGAACAGGTGAATTTAGGATAAAAAGTTTAAAATAAATATAATATTTTGTATATTCCGTCCAAGTTTACATAAAATAATATTATGTATACTTGGCACAAAAGATTTTTAAATCGAAATTAAATAAACATGAATCGATAAGAAATCAGTTTATGTAGGGTAAAAGCACACAATATTATTTATGTTACCACAATAAAATATGACACATTAATTCAAAGGCTGTCATTGAATTTCACTGGAAACTGTTTGCCAAGTATAGTGGAACGAAATACATATAGATTCTTTATTTACATAATAATTATTCTAAATAAGAACGCTTTATAATAATAATTATTACACCTATTACATTGAGTACCTATATGTTATTTGCAAGCCAACCCAAGCAAAAAAAATACTAGTATTTGCAACAAAGCGGCCTTGTGACTGACAATCATATGGCTACCTTCAGAAAAAAAATAACAGGACGGTTCAGACATGAACTATTTTTTTTTAATTGAGATTTGATTGATTTTTGTCATGCCTTTGATTTTTCCCATGGCGACAGGCAAGGTGGAGGAAAACAGACAAAGAGCACGCAGTCTTAGACGATGAACAGACCAGATAGCGGAAAGTCTGGAGATACCGATAAGCACAGCTCTCCATCTGCCACAAGATCGGAACAGATGGAGGAAAGCGGTGACTAAATTGCGTCGGAGTCACGATCCTCAACATTGAGGGACCGACTATGGAGGAGGATCTTTCCCCAGTCGAGCCAACCCATTTTCAGAATGACTCTACCAATAATGATTTATGAACATTATGTTAAAACAAAATTTAACATTCAAAAATTACTAATCACATCATGAAACCACAGACTAGTCGAAAATCTGAACAAAAAAATCAATAGAAATAGTGATGCGAAAAAGAAAACCTCGACGTATCGATACCCATATCTTTTGCCATTTGCTAATGACTACACCGCGAACCTTTGTGGAGAGTGTTCTTTTACTAAAAATACTGACTATCCGTTCACAAATACTCTTTGGTATCGAGATACCAATACTTTGAATACATTCGTGTTCGCACCTCAATCTCTTATTAGTGTTGTAACATTCTTATCGATGCTTTTTATTATTTTCTTCTATTTTAAAATTATTTACAGATGTGTCATTGTAATTTGTATCTTATAAATACCATTTTAAAAGAGCAAGTGCTAAGTTTCTTGCCAGTTTCTTCTTAGCACAAATCTGCCGTCTGAACTGGTGGTAGGAAAAAATTGTGACGATTCGAAAGAGCTTATATTAGGCCTATTTGAATAAAAATATTTTGAATTTGAATTGAATTTGAATATTTTATTTATTGAAATAAAACATACGTTCGATTAGAGAAATCTTCACGTTATACATAAAGAAAAATCTAAAAATATTAGTAGCCGCCTATAGAAAGAAAGTGCATGGTTTCGGTTTTGCACTATGGTCAGTTCCATTCCATTTTACAGTACAGCTAGTTTCCAAAACGCATTTTTAAAGTCAAAGACATAAAATTATAAGAAAAAAAATATAGCTGTCTCAAGTCATCTCTTTTTTCCAAATGTGAACTTAAAATTTAAAAGCTTTTCAGAAACTATGGCCGTGTTTCGAACTAGCAGACTGGAAGTAAATACTTTTTCATTTTAATGTATTGTTAAAATTTTGATATTTGTCTTTCATTTTTCATAGTGCTTTCCTTTGATTTCTTGACTCTCAATGACCTTTATTTTATTAAAAAAATTTTTTTTTTGAGGACTCTAATTTTTACTTTTCTCCCTTAACCATCATCTTTTAAAGGCTTACATAAATGGTTATGGATAAAAAATAAACTGTTAATTTAGAATACAATCTGTCTAGTCTTTAATTTTCAGAGGTCATCGACATATCGGCCAGACCAAATGTCGCCGCTCGGCCTTCGTGAGAATCCAAAAAATATGTTGATTCCAAACAAGTTTGATTTGCATAATCGTGTTCTAACTTAATAAATTTCGTATCGTATAGACATGGCCCCTCGCCAGGGGCTATTGGTCACACTTTTACTCGGATTAAATTTGGGTTCAACTATTTAATATCTAGTTTGTCATTTTCTGAACTGACAATGTCATTTGACCCTACTATTGAAATAAATTGACGTTTTGTTTCTAAGAAAGAAGTCAATTAATAAGTAAGCCCGTGGTTATAGTGTTGCTCGGGTTAATTTTGAGTAAGTACAACAATTAAACATAAATAAATAAATTCAATTCTATGTTTTAGCAAATGAAATCTATACAGAGATTAGAAATGATTGTTGGTCTTTCATTTCCTATGAATTGATTGATATGAAATGAAATTTATTGTTGTTATTATGGAAATAGTTTACGGTCTGCAGAGCATCATAGAATTGACTAGAAATAAATGTATTATGAAATTTGCCATATACCCGACCGCTTGGACCCGACACGAGGAAGTCCTCGTGTCGGGTCCAAGCTACTGGAAACAGTTAGCTTTTTTTTATACCACAAATTGGCATACAAGCACATGGTCTGCCTAATGGTAAGCATCACCGTAGCCTATAGACGCTTGCAATACCGGGGGTATCACTCACGCGTTGCCAACCCTCCCAGCCCCCCCAAGTGGAGCTCTGGAGATCTTACTCACCGTAGGAACGCAACATGGCCGAGACCAATGCTATTTGGCTACGATCTTCTGTAAGGTGGAGGTCCTTCCCCAGACAGACTCCGATTTGAGCGAATTATCCATTGTGCTTTACCTCTCTTAAAATATTACTCTATTAAATATTTTAAATTTGATATTTATTCTTTTTTTAGACCTGTGTGAGACATTAAACTTATTGTCTTTATAAGAAAACGGTGTTGTTAAAAAGGATGATTAAACAACAAAGTTTTACAATGCCTTTCATTTTGATTGCTTGTTACTATCTATAGTACAATTTAACTTTTCTACCATGGTTACAATCATAACCAGTAAACGGGACCTCTATTCAAATTATTCTCACATGAAATCATGGTTCAATGTGAATTGGGTGTTGTACATAATAGCTGTTGTAACATAGTTTTCTTTATGTCTTAATAAGATATTTACGATTCCGTCTGATACCATGTCAAGAGTTGATAATTGTTATATAAATATACCATAAATGTATGTACAAGTTATTTTGTTTAATTTTATTATACTTCATTTTTTTTAAAGAAATGATTTCGTTGTCCATAGATAAATGAGTACAAATTTTTAGTAGTTAGTAGGTGGTTTCCGGTGGATATTTACCTCACTTTAATAGTGTTATCATTTAACTTTGAATAATTTGCATTTCTTTTCTCTAAAAATTATTCCACATATCGCTAATTATTAATAATTTCAATCAGTAATCTGTGGTGAACGATGCTGATGCCATATTTACCTTGTTTTACAACTAATTTATATATAAAGTAAGATCTTATTGTGTCATTGTTTGTTTACCTAAATAAAGTGAAACAATAATAATATTTAACTGTGTTTTGAATAAAATAACTTACCTTTTTCTAACTCATCCCGAGGATCAATGAAGTACTTCTTGACTAGTACCTAAAAAAAAAGAAATATTATCAATATTATACATAGATTTATTAAAACTTACTAGCGTAAGAAGATTGGCAATGCAAAATAGATAGATCATAGCATACGCGTTTGTTAGAGCGAGATAGATAGACGAGACCATTTTTCCTATACACGCTATGGGCTTGTATCGCCTTAACGTCAGTCATGTTATACCAAATCCCACATAATTTTACAAAATTTATGGATTTTAAGTGTAGTTTTGGTGTTAATTCGACGTGATTAAATATGGTCACCTGTGCAGTGCCTTGATGTAACTCAAACTAAAAGGAAAATCCATAAAATTATATATCTTGCTTGCACACATGTACATTCCACGCACACTAGTGTATTTTGTTTTTGGTCTCGCCTCAATCAAACAAAGCCGATCTATAGGTACGCTAGTATATACTAAATCTATGATATTATACATGTTTTATAAGTGAATCCATGTGCAAAAGTACACATACATACAAAAGAAAAACGACCAAAAACATTGATGTCTATCAAAATGTTTGTTAATGAATTTTTACATTTAACCAATTTAAATAATCGTCGTAATAAAAATAGCTTGTGTAATGCCGTTTCTTCGATCACTCAATGCCTTTGAGTTTTACCGGGGATTCTGATCAAGCCACAATTTGATTGTGGGGAGATAATTTTGAAAATTGTATATAAAAAAAACATTTTTGCAGTGAACAAAGGAGCCGACTCTCTCGCGAAATTCACAGATTACCCTGGCATCCGATAAACCAATAACGCGTATAGTGATGATCACGTGAATTGGCCAATTAATTGGTATTTTTGCTTTATAATAACAAAATAATACAAAAGACCTCTGGGCTTGTATTATTTTTAATGAAGGTGCAGATTTATTAAAATAATTGTTTGTAGACAACGTTTTTGGTAACGCCTCTGGTATTACTATGTTCACAGGTGGAGGCTTCCATCAGTTCCCGCCTGATTGTTTGCCTGCGGTATTACAAAAAGTACACTTCTTTTTGTTTAACCAGTCAATTTTGCAGTTAAGACAAAATTGTCACGCAGTTTACTAACGAGCTTCTATAACACAGTAGATACATCTAGCTACACAAATGTAAATCATAATAAAGACGATAATATCAGAGAAAGTACAAGGTTAAAACGGACATACAAAATTAAAATTACGCTACCAATTAAAACGGCAAATTGAGCATCAATACGACAAAGAGATCTATTGAACGAGTCCAATTAATTACAAATATTTGGTTGGCAATAAAATGAGCCAATGCACGCCGACGTCACTGTAAGAGACAAAGTGTCAAGATGAAAGGAGCCGCCGACGATTGTCGCGGCATTGTATCGTCACTCGTTAGTCCCGCATTATCGTACCAAGATTTATTTTAACGATTAACTAAATGGTATAAAGCTAAAGCTTTAAGCGGGAGCTTCAAGGGGAAACTTTAAGCGGAAGCTCTTCTATTTTGTAATGGTAGAGAATTTATGTAATGCCGGCTTGAGCAGGGAAGCACTATCCTCTCACAGAATTTAGGTGTGAAGCAGGAATATTACATTCTGTGAGTGACCCGGAAGCCCATCTACTCACCTATTCCTTTTTTTTCTCCTTTCTTCCTGTAAAATCGGTAATAGCTCGGAGGAGTAGAGAGTATTTGGTTACATTTAACAAGCTGGTTAAAATTACAATAATTATTACATATAGATGCACCAGAACGGCCTCCGCTTAGCATGTGTTAATCACAGACCATGGGATGATCCACTCAGAAATCAACGCGAGTACAATCGTACCACGAGAGATGAGACTTGATTGCTGATTAGACTTACGCCGTAGATAATTTTTAGTCAAATGATATAGAAATAGTCTACTGCGCAGGTCGTATCCCGTGATACGCCAGAGTGCTTTGTACGAGTTATTGGTCACATTCGATCATGTCAACGTAAATATCAGCCAATCCACACACACCCAATTTTTGGGCCAATTTGATATATTGTCCTGTTCTTGGTGATATCTAAAGATAAGGACAGGTATACAAATTGGCCAATTAGATTGGGCCGTGTGGAAGGGGTGTAAAGCGACCAAATAGAAAAGAATTCTCATGATGCGAATTTATAAGGCGCGTGTTACATATCAAAATTATGTGTCTTACTTGCTCACATTTTGAAAAGAGTAACCCGGCTAATTTGGTTATGTAACACGCGTCTTGTAAATTGACAGTATGAATATTCTTTTTCAATTCAGTCGGCTTTTAAACTTTAACATGTTCGAATGTGATTTAAAATCGTACTGACCTCTGGTGTCATCTCTCGTGACGCGGATCGTAGAATATTCCCGCGCGCGCTTACATTTTGTACCATACACCATTTCAACGATTAACGCTTATAGCCCCAGTCATTAAACCACAATTGGTTTGCAACTTACAATTTCTGTATGCGGCTAGTATTGTTTTAACTAACAATAGACATTAAATATATTATGAGACCGAAATACAATTCTTAAATGCCTGCCTACGTCAACCTAGCTAATGAATCACTTCATTCCCTAATAGATTAGCTTTCACTTAGAACTATGTATGAACTGAACCGGAAAGAAAATGAGCATATTTGTTTGAACGAACAGTAATCTTGAGAACTATGAGAATTATAGGGAAAACTACTTCAGGCGTCAGTTCTCCACAACTTTGTACCCTTCTGGTAATATGGGAGACACTTAATATCATATTTACCGTTTTTTCGTTATGTTTATATCTGATCTCCCACGTCACTATGGCCCCTGTATCATTGTACCGTTCATAGACATGTTGTTGAGTAACAAATAAATAAAGTTTATTTAATTTTATTTAAAATAACGAAATTTATACACTCTTGTAAAATTTACAGAAGTCACATGAAAACCTTTTTTAGTCATAATAATTCATTAGTTAGAAGGAAAACAGACAGACATTTTATTTGTACGGTTAACAAATGAACACAAGGCGTCCAGGTATCCAGGGCCGGAAAATGATTTAACTTTTTTAAATATTATTTTTTATTTATCATATACCAAATTATACTACACTGGGCGTCAAAAATAAGTAGTACAGTTTTAAAATTGCAATTACTCTTAAACAATAGAAGTTAGAGTTTTGAAATAAAAATCAATCTTTAAAAGACGATATTATGCATGAAGTTTTTATTAAATGAAATGAAATTGTCCTTTAACTTTTTTTTTAAACTGTACTACTTATTTTTGACGCCCAGTGTAGTTAAGTAATTAAAAACTTAGCATTATTTGCTTAAAATATTTGTTTTCAGTCTCTACGTCGGATATCCCTTTCACCAGATCCGATGGCTGTACAAGTAACCTGTAAATATTCTTCAGCAATAAGTAATAAGATGTTATTTTAACAAAATGATATTAACATATCAAATTTATTTATTCGTATTATATTGACCCACTTAAAATTTTATATATTTCACAAAACTATAACTATTGTTTGGTCACTTCATTATAATAATTCTCGAATAATATAACAAAGTGATCTAAATGCATACAATAATATCATTTTGTGAATACAAAGAACACATTATTCATTCTGAGTTGTTTAAAGTAGGCCACAGTAATAAAACAGAGACGACTTTCAGATTAGTATTATAATGGATCTAATCCGAGGAATAAATTTAGATATAAGGTAAATACCACCACCGAGGAATTCAATGATGTCGCTGTGTGGTACACTCCAAAGCGAACACATAAGTTAAGCAGCTTCAACCCTAGTCAATCCATAATCATTTTCAATGCAGGGATACGGGTCTCCCTTCAATCGAACGGGTTAAGAGCGTACTTTGCCACGCAGCCGATGCTCGGTTGGCCAGTGTTAGGCCGCGTGAAGGCCAGCGACTTGGCTTAACGACTATCATCCATCGAAAATAACCGATGGATGCTTAACGATGATGAAGCACGGATTGTAATATGTAGGTACAAATGACCATTAAAAAAATAGGCTGGCATTGTGATGTAGCTAAATAGCGTCTGTTTGATTTTAAGTAGAATTTTAATTATTAATTTAAATTAATAGAAATTCTTTAAATTTTTAATATTTTTTCTCTTGAGGAAATATCCCTTTGTGATCTCACGGTATATTTTTCGAAAGTTACCTCATTAGTAATCACAACAATAATTAATCGTAATTAACACGGAGTTGTTAAAAAAACATAATTTCACAGTTACACAATTGTACAAGGATGCCATAAACAGGAAGGTACAGTCACGCTCGTATTTTTACATAGAGCTCTTCCATTCAGTCGACCGACGGCAATGACAGGCATCAGCCGGGCCACTATAATTTTCATACATTTTTCACTTTTCCGTGGAATAACGAGCACGCGAGTTAAACAACTTCTAAGGAAGTTAATTAATAAATTAGGACCCCATATAGGTACAAATCACACAGATTGAGCTAGCCCCAAAGTAAGTTCGAGACTTGTTTTATGGGATACTAACTCAGCGATACTATATTATATAACAAATACATATATAGATAAACATCGATGACCCGAGGTCAATCTGAAAAAGTTCGTTTTTATCATGACCCGACCGGGATTCGAACCCGGGACCGAAGCGTAGTAACCATTACGCCACGGAGGTCGTCATCAATCTTTTATCCATAGGTTATCTCTCTTATCATCTAGTTAGTTACTGTATAGTTTGGGACTAGAAGTCGTGTAAATTTATATTTACAGTGCTACAAAGCTACAACTCCCGTTCATATCGTATGTCACTTTTTGACAGTTCGCCTTTGCAAAATGTATGAAAATATGCCACAGTAACGCCCTCCTACAAACGTCACTCACGTTCATAAACATGCTTGTATATTAATTTTCATGACTGACTGTACAAAAATGTCTTCATTTAAAAAGTAGGCACACAAAAAAGTCAGAAGTATTTATTGCGTTTCTTACTTTTGGCGTTATGTCTTATTGTAAAATTTTATTATGTTATGTTATTGCTTGTAATGAAGATATATAAACGTGACCACACTCGTAATGGTTAGTACTGTTTGTTTTTGGAAACAATCACCATCTCACAAGAAGTTCAGTAATTATACATTTTTCGATCAAGCTCGAGATTGCGTAACCCATCCAAATACTGACTAGGGTCGACGTTCACAGTTCCTTGTATCGCCCCTGGTGTTAATATTAATCGCTGTAACCACTATCCATTAGGAGGCCCGCTTGCATGCACCAAGACATAGGACTAGATGGCGTTATGTGATTCGTCCAAGAATATTATTATAGTATTCATTTGAAAATTAGAATGCATGAAATTTTGGCAAATGTTAAGTATGAAAAAGAGAACGACTCTAATATATTAATTACAAACAATTTGCCTAGGTACTATAGATACTTTTCAATTAGATTTAAGGTATAAAAATATAACTTTATCTATAAATACGATCCGTAATGTCCACCTGCTCAGTCAAAACACTGCCTTATCCGGTCTTACCTTTATTAATTAAGCCGAAATCTTTATCAGAAACCGACCGCGGCCCCTACCACAAGCTGAACCCCGTTTTCAAGAAATAATATTGTAAGCATGTGAAACATTTGGTTTAAATAAAAAAAAAACGTATATGCAATGACTTTGCACTAATAGAGCCTTTCTTTTATATGCAGTTAGTATAATTAGATGCTCTTACTTATCAAGAAACTGTTAAAAAGATGGAGGTTTGATTTAATGGATAAAATAACTATAACACAAACATTATACTGTTGTTGTTTTATGAAGACTTATATTATTGATTATTGAAATATTTTGTAAAGGTTTATGTCGCGGCGACTCTTATGACATCATAGACATCATTTTAAGAATATTTTGACAGAACAAAAGAGTAACTAACTACTAACTGTGCCAAAATATTCAAATCTTTTAAAAATTTTCAGTAAAGGCTAGCGGTGATACCAACGAGTTTTTTTTTGTATAGAACAATCGGCGCTATATCGTTGAAATCTCGTGTCAAACTCATTCACTATCACACTCTCACTCATACAAAATAAGAATTTAGCAGGATTGATATTGATATGAGATTTAACGATTTTTGTTATGAGAAAAAAGCCGAATATGAAATATTTCAGTTTTGTGGTGTGGTGTAATGATCGGCTTAAATCGAAGTATACCATAGTAGGGGATGCGACGACTGTCGGCAAGAACAAAGCGATTGTTCTACCGATGACACTCATTATACACTTCCATTTCAACCATTAACGTATATTCTTATTTATGTACATTTTATATATGGATAAAGTGACAAACAAGCATGGTCATGATAATTCTTAAAACGTGCAATGGTAAAATAGTATCCATTTGAAAATGAGCCGTTTGCCGCAGACATAAAGTTGAATCACAATGGAGAAAATGGGGAGAAACAAAAGACTGACATTATTGAATATTCACTGTGTAGTGAACGAGTTAAGCACCGACTGCTCTAGTCAATATTCGGATGGGCTTAAAAATTGCGAGCTTTTTAAAAGTTTTGGACTATTGTCGATGCAGGAAGCTGAGCTGTGCCTTTGAATGAGTTTCGTTATCTCGAGCTTCTCCTTGTTTCGGAGATTTCGTTTAGACGTCGGTTTCGGCTGTCTTCGATTCAATGGAGACCTAAGGGAAGGTATCCCTGCAGTGGGATGATTATGGGTTGGTATGAAAAAAAAGTAAAAGTAAGAGCTCCACTTGGGGGGGTTGGGAGGGTTGGCAACGCGTGAGTGATACCCCCGGTATTGCAAGCGTTGCTACGGTGGCTTACCATCAGACCGACCGTATGCCTTTTTGCCACCTGTGTGGTATAAAAAAAAAGTAATCAGTAAAATTTTATAATATATACATACAATTTACACACCAGTTCAGCGGTGAATCAAAATCATTTATTATTATATGTATTATTTAAAATTGATATGAGAAACTGTCAGTGAAAGCCTACTTTGTAAAAATAAACGATTTGTTTTTGATTTTCATTATATTACAATATTTAAACATCAAACCCCACACGTCCATAACAAAATGAAACCCCGAATCAGTTTTTCCATTGATGGAAACTTTCAAAAATCTATTTCCTGTCTGGACGGGCTTCCGGTTAATGGCGTCGCACCTTTTCCGGTTATTTTGAAAGCCTATTATTCGAATGGATGGCATAACGTTGTATTTTTATCGCTATTTGTTGATATGTTTTATATAAAAAATATTTTCATGAAAATTATTCTGTTTTGACGTACCTGAATTATTTATTGCCCTATTATTGTTTTCAAATGTTAAGAAAAAAGTTATTAATTAAATCTTTACTTAGTTTAAATGAAGTCGCACTGTCTCTTTGTGCCTATGTATGTTTATGTATAAAATTGAACTTGTATGAATTGGGACTAGCTAGAATGAACTAAATAAAATGAATAAACTGAACTTATAAGATTGTATTTCCTTTAAAACTGAACTAGAACTATTTATAATATTATTTATAATTATCGTGATCTTATTGAACTAAAGACAAGAATTTATTGACGTATTTAAAAAAAATGACAATAGAAAATCAGGAAGAAGAAAGAGGAATTTAAAAATTGAATTTATGTAACAAAAAAGAATGTATATGCACGAACAGTTTATATCTCTAAAACTATGCAACGGATTTTCATGCATTTTTTTAAAATAGATAAAGTGATTCACGAGGTACGTTTATATGTATAATAATAAGGACTTTCAGAAATTCCCACGGGAAAGCGGGATACACGCAAACGAAGTTAAATAATAAATCTGTTTGTTACCCATTACCCAGGGAACGGAAGCTTTGGAACTGAACAAAATATTGATAATTTTAAATAAATAATTAAGCAATAAAGAAATAAAAAATCGATGAATAATACATATGTACAGTGCTACAAAGGTCTTTATAAACGTGGCTGAAATTGGAACTACAACTCCCGTTCATATTGTATGTCACTTTTTGACAGTTCGCCTTTGCAAAATGTATGAAAATATGCCACAGTAACGCCCTCCTACAAACGTCACTCAAGTTCGTAAACGTCTAAGCGTATGCTAGGTCTATTGTATGTGTACCATTCATAATAATAATCATCGAAAAAGTTTTATAAAAGAAAGCATTCAAAACCTCATATAGTACCAAAGGCAATATTTACAAATCATAAAACGGATGTCAGACGAAAAACTGTCATAACCCAAATATCAAAACCTGATCAAAACTTGAGGCACTTGAAAATTTGCATTTTGGAATAATCAAAATAAAATGGCATTTAGAACTACAGCAGTAGCACGAGACGCCTGGAAGAAGTGGGCATACAATCTATCAGGTTTCAATAAATACGGTTTGATGAGAGACGACTGTTTATATGAAACTCCTGACGTTACGGAGGCCTTACGCCGGATCCCTGACCATGTTTTAGATGAAAGGAATTTCCGTATGGTAAGGGCAATTCAGTTGCACATCCAAAAAACTGTTTTGCCTAAATCCGAATGGACAAAACTTGAAGAGGATGTCCTGTATCTAACTCCTATTGTTAATCAGGTTAGATTGGAAAGGCTGGAGAGAGAGAAATGGGAGCAGGAATATTGAATTTTGTGGAGTTGTGGCTTTAATAAAAAATTATTTAAAAAGTATAAATTTTAATTGTATATTTTGTACTTAGATCATTTCATACTGATCTAAATATTATAAATAAACAGTTAAAGGATCCAAATCTAAAATTATCTTCTTATCTTATTTCTCTACCTTGGTCATCTGTTTCATTGGTTGACGTTTTTTTATATACCACAACGTTGGCAAACAAGCATCACCGTAGCCTATAGACGCTTGCAAGTCCGGGGGCATCATTCACCAACCCTCCCAACCCCCCCAAGTGGAGCTCTGAAGACCTTACTCACCGTAGGAACACAACATGGCCGAGACCAATGCCATTGGCTACGATCTTCTCTAATATGGAGGTCCATCCCCAGACGGACTCCGATTTGAGCGGATTATCCGCTGAGCCCTACCTCTCTTGACGTTTGTAGAATCAAAGCTTGAATTTAATAGAAATCAAATAATTATCGGTTACCATGCCGAATGTTTTACATATTGACATTACAGCAGTTTAATTGCCTACCACCCGTTGACAACACACGTTATGTGAGAAACTCGACAAATTACATAGTATTGTTAATATTGTTGTGAAGTTAAATGAAACCATTTATAATTGACCTAAAGAACATACAATTTTTTTATCAAGCGTTGCATATTAGTGAGATCTAAATAAATTGGACCGTTTTGTTTATAAACAAAATATATAATCAATAGTATCAGCTGGGGGTCCATAATTAAATAATTTCTTTAGTATACGTGAGCGGTAAGCTGTGGTGTTTAACATATAAATAGTTTTTACAAATAGTTTAAAACCATGAGATACTGCCCTTACACTGCATGAAATTCAATATGCTAATAATACTATTATTAATGTATTTTCTTTGAATAGTTAAAATAGTAAGTAGATACCCAAAAATATACAAATTAATTTCACCGACTACCGACTATTCAATATCGATAACAAATCGATACATATTGATCATTCGATCGATTAGATATAGTAAAATATTATAATGCTAAGTAGAGAATTTGTCAAACTTCAAAAATATTTTATGCTTTTTAAAAAACAAATAATTTTCGGTGTGACAACATGGAAAAATGTTTTGGTTCTCATATTACTTTTTTCACATGATAAAACTTTTCGAGAGTATCATATTTTAAGCTTTGAGTATGTTATTTTTTTATTACGATGTATTCTTAGGTATATAGGTGACAAATTTGTATCATGGGTATTACGCAATGGATTCTACATTAATATGCAAATACCCACTTTTCTTGTAGTATATTTTAGTAGCGCCCCTAGTGTTGCTAATATTCTTAAGTAATTAAGTAATTTTTTTTTAATGAAAAGTATCATAAAACACCGAGTAAAGTCATAATTTAGTTTGGAAGTTTATCAAAGTAGTTAAAAATTAATCTGCTTTATTACCTACGACTATAAAACTTTAGATTTAATTAAATAATAATATGGGTGTTATAATGACTTTTAATTATTATTATTACAAGTTTTTTTAAAGTGTAAAAACGAAAATAAAAGTTCTAAGTTGCAAGTTGTCATTTTTCAGAAGCATTTGCAGCTAACCGTAGGTCATTAGAGTCGTTCAGGAAAGTGCGTTTTTTTTGTTAAACAGGCAAGGGCCTGTTTAACTGCCTAAGGAGGCATCGTCCTAATAGAACAGGAATGCGCGATCATCGCGCGAAAGCGATGCGACCATCGCGTGTACGCGCGATGATAAAATTGTTGCTGGGTGTCCCTAATTGATCATCGATCATTCGCGCGAATATCAATTAGGACGCCTATTCGAATTCAATATGTTTGATCGCGCGTTCATACAAACTAAGCTAGCGGGAATGTATTTACAAACATTTGAGTCGCGCGACAGCGTTGTGCGATTGTCAGTTACGACACCTATTCGAGTTCAATATGTTTGATCGCGCGTTCGTACGAGTAAAATTCGCGCGAACCTACGATGATCGCGTATTCGCGTTCTATTAGTACGATGCACTTGATCAATGACATTGGTACCTATTTAAAGTATACAAGAACATTATAAACACTTATGTGTTTGTGGTCAACATGAAGATTAATAAACAAATAAATCATTGCAGATGAATGAAGAATGATTAACAATAAAATTTTATAATACCAACATTTCACACAACAAAATTCTATTAATGTACCGTTATAAGAAATTAATGACAAGAGAAGATTAACTTCTTATCCATCCGAAGAATACGCATTTTGCATTAAAACTATGACAAATTAATACTTAATCTTTATACGAACTAAAATCAATTTTCTCCGGGTCACCGCCCTACCTTATCTAAGGTCACGTGAGCTATGCATAAATACATGTTAAGTATACGACATTTTTTAAACTTTTCTCATAATAAACACAAACTTCTGTTATACGTCTAAAACGATACTTATATTTAAGAGTTTAAATGTTATTTTCGCATATTTATAATACTGTAAGTTGGCAAACGTAGTTTAGCTAGACAGACGGGCGCGGGATTAGTTGGTGAATATTTCAAACTGCAATCTCAGAGTCACTGGCCACTAAAGTTTCTATTGTTTCCAAGCAATACCATCGGCATAACCGGTGCTCCACTTAATATATTAAAATTTTATTAACACGATAGATAACACGAAACAGTAAGCATTTAAATAACGTTAGCGATATATTGCGTTATTCCTTTCACCATATGATAATAATTTTTATTTTATCATTTTTATTTTTATGTTGGAAACCTGTATGTGATAATCATCTGCATTTTACTGTATCTGGCTATAACGAGTTGATTATTGCTGTAGGATAAATATTAGTAATGCGATGAAACCGTTTTTATTTTTGTGGCGCGAGGTAAATGTCTTGATCGCGATGCTTGCCCCTGAATATTGTAATCGACACCGTCGATTTATGATCTCATATTTTATTTAAAAAATATTTTAGCGATGTTATATTTTTGATTGAAAATTATACCTGTTTGATTTAAATAAATGTAAGTTTTAGCAATCAAATTACAGTGAAAAAATAGCAATTAAAGAAAAATAAGTATAATTTCATTAGCTATGTAATCTGATAGTTTCGCATTAAGATTTAAATTAATTTAAATAATATCCTTGTGTCAAATATTGAATACGTCTATACATTTAGATTAGTATTATAAAATTTCTTTTTACATAAGGAAAACCGTATTGATCAAACAGCAATCATAAGCAATCAAATTGTAATACAATGTCTTTATCACACAATAAAATGGATCTTTGTCCCCGGCTTTGCGCGGGTTTTAGTACAGATCCTAATTTAAAAAAAAAAAAAATATATATATATTTTTTTTTTAAGTCGGTCCAGTAGTTTTTGAGTTTATTCGTTACAAACATACAAAATAAATCTTTTCTCCATAAAATATTATTACCTATACATAGATGACCATAGGCGACCTCCGTGGCGTAATGGTTACCACGCCAGACCGCCATCCACGAGGTCCCGGGTTCGAATCCCGGTCGGGTCATGATGAAAACTTTTTCTGATTGGCCTCGGGTCTTGGATGATGACCTATGTATTATGTATTTGTTTTATAATATAGTATCGTTGAGTTAGTATCCCACTATAACACAAGTTTCGAACTTACTTTAGGGCTAGCTCAATCTGTGTGATTTGTCCCTATATATTTATTTATTTGATTTATACATAGAAGTATCAGATTAAATCAGAAGTCTCAAACTTTTATACATTGAATTTTTGGAATATTCTTATGTTCTGCATCATAAAGCCGAAGTGGCAAAAGGCTGTACTTTTTTAACATACTAGCTTTTTTGCCCGCGCTTCGTCCGCGTGAGGTTGCGGACACGTTCCAGTGGGAACCACATTGAATTTCGGGAAAAGGTATAGCCTATGTCACTCCCTGATAATGTAGCTTTCTAGTGGTGAAATAATTTTTGAAATCGGTCCAGTAGTTTCGGAGCCTATTCAATGCAAACAAACCAACAAACAATCAAATCTTTCCTCTTTATAATATTAGTATAGATACTGGCCAAATAGAGCAACAATATGGACGATAGCATCGCGCAAGTCAACAACTTGTCACCGTTGCGTTGTGGTCCGTTAAAAACAAACAACAATAGACCTTCTCTCCATACAATATCCTTTGTCAACCTTTTTATCAGACCGACGGAACAGAGCCACTTGTAGAGTCGTTGTTCGAAACATTTTTCTCTGACCACACTTTTACTATTCCTAATTTTAAGGATCTGTTTCATAAGTTCATGATGTTAAATTATCTATCGGATTTTAACTGAGAGATTATCCCGATAAAGCCCGAGAGAGATTGATGAATTTATCTGATAACTGTTTAAATTTATTAACATTATGGTGGCAATGTGGACAATATACCTACATATTTGGCTATTTGAAAAAAAAAATACGTATCTGCCTGTTTGTCAGTTTTCAACGAACACACAAAAATTTGGCTTGCGCGGGATACGATCCCGCCGCGGTGGAATAAAGTAGCCATTGTTATCATTCTACCTTCAGCTGTGGGATAAGGTGGTAATTGCTAGCTATTCAAAGAACTGTTAAAAAAATTAAACAAGCCATGTACAGGTTGATCTATTTTGCAAACAATGATTAATGAAACAAAATTAAAACATTGACTCAAAAACAATAATACTTCGTTATATACAAAACAAGAAAGTGAACGGTATACCTAATGATAACTAATAATATAAATCATAATAAGGATGTCAAGGCCGTAATACCACGTATTCGTATACGAACAGGTCCATATGACAGGTAGAAATCAATATTTGCATAATCTTTATTTAATTGTCTATGTAATTAGGCTGATTTCTAAACACGTGTGAAATTTAATGAAATGTTTTTTTAAAACTTTACTAATATAGTTGCTAAGGAAGGAAGTCTTTAATTTTGACAGGTGCAATATTGTCGAGTGGCTAGCAATAGGTCGCAGTGGCGGCAGGCACAGATTACTAAATAGTTTGCCACAGCCTAGAGAATCCTGCTCATATGAACATCACTAATGAAAAAATCTGCAGTCGATAGTAAACATTTCCTTAAAAATTTTAAAATATGTGTAAATATGAGTGTTGGTGTGTCTGTGAAAGTGTTTTGTTGTGAATTCGCTCTTTGTCTGGTTGTTTCTCTGTGTAAAATAATATTATTAAAAAAAGGTTTTTATCATCTACACTGGGCGTCAAAAATAAGTAGTACAGTTTTAAAATTGCAATAACTCTTAAACTATAGAAGTTAGAGTTTTGAAATAAAAGTCATTTTATAGCAAATTTAACAAAGTTTTCTAAAAATAATATTTTATTTAGCATTAGTAAAGTTTTACACTGAAAATTAAGAAAAAACTAAAAAGCTAACCATTTTGAAGTAACTATCAAGAACTTAATTTTTAAGTTTTGGGCCTTGTTCCCACTTTAGTAACTTGTGTTGCCGCCTCGGGCTCTGATGACATCTTCGAGCCGGTTTGGCATGCTGAACACTAAGTTTCGGAGGCGGTGTTGGGGAATATTCACCCATTCTTCTATCAGGGCCTGTTTTAGAGCCCTGAGGGTGGCGGGGGGTGGTCTGCGTCTTCTGACTAGCCTCCCAAGCTCATCCCAAGTGTGTTCAATCGGGTTAAGATCTGGGTTTCTTGATGGCCAAGCCATCAAGCTGATGCCAACCTCCTGAATGTACTCTTGTACGAGGTGAGCGGTGTGTGGCCGGGCGTTATCATGCATTAATATCGCTCCATCACCCATATTTACTAAATATGGCCCTGCATACTCGATAAGGATCTCTAATGCATATCTTTCACCAGTCAGAGTGCCATTTTCTGTGACCACTAGCTCTGTGCGACCCTCTGAAGAGATGCCAGGCCATACGTGTACAGAGCCCCCGCCGTATTGAACTCTTTCCGAGATGCAACCTTGAATGTATCGCTCACCAGGTCGCCTGTATACTCTCCGCGTTCCATCGGAAGTGAATAAAGAAAACCGAGACTCATCTGTGAACAAAACTCTTGTCCATTCTTCTTCGTCCCATTGTACGTGTTGACGGGCGTAGCGTATTCTTGCTACTCGATGCCCTGTCTCAAGATTGGGGCCATTTGCTGGCCTGTACGACTTCAGGTTGGCTTCAGCAAGGTCTTCTCCTCATTGTACTCTCACTAACGTAGTCTCTTCGGGTCTGAAGAAGCTGTTGCTGGACCTTAACTGCATTAAGGTGACGATTTCTTAACACAGTAGAGACAATTAAGCGGTCTCTCCGGTACTAGTGCACCTGGGTCTGCCATTACTTGGTCTCCTTAGATGGTTTCCAGTCTCTTAGTACCTTCGCTTTACTTGCTGGATCGTTCTTAGAGTTACACCCACCGTTCTTGCAGTATGACGCATACTGATGCCTACTTCGAGAAAAGTTATGATTCTTGCACATTCTTCTGGTGAAAGAGGCATGATTAGTGACTTTTACTCGCTGAAGACACATTTGCTTTTGAATTGCAATTGATTTATCAGAAATAAAGAAAACAATAAAAAACAAAAGTACAAGCCAACAGTTTAAAAAAGAGTGTTTTTGTTTATTAAGTTTTTTTTTCAGTCAATCTTTAAAAAATGATATTATGCATGACGTTTTTATTAAATGAAATGAAATTGTCTTTTAACTTTTTTTTATTTGAAAGGTCTAGCTTCTGTAGTTTAGGAGATATTGCAATTTTAAAACTGTACTACTTACTTTTGACGCCCAGTGTATTTAGCACCCTCGGGTAAAAGCTTTGCTTAAATTAGAACTAGATGGCGTTGTGTAGTTTGTCCAGGAATATGCAAAGCAGGAGTTGCAGGACCACAAGACGTGTGTTATATCTCATTTTCACTCAAGAATGTGACCCTAAAACAATAGTCATTAATAAAATGAAATATTTTAATGTGACCATTAAATAATCAAAATTACACATACAATAAAACAGATAACATTATATTACTCAAATACTATATCATGTGTTCACAATTTATTAGATACACAAGACTCGACAAGAAAGACATTAACCTAAATAGATACAGCTAATATCTTTATCTAAAAGCAAGACACTTTTTCTCTGTGACGTCAAAAATGCGTTTTGTCGTTTTTTTTAAATTTTTTTCGTTTGCATTCAAGTGTTCCATGAAGAATTAAAATTTACACAAATAATATATTTTCTGAAAAATTTATTTAAAGATCAATTTCTTTAATAAATCACCATAAATTACAATGAGACATTAAATTCGTCGAGAGTTCCAAGACAGCTGTAGTTGTAGCCGGGACGTCAATAAGCTTCATCAGCGCAACGGTGAGAATGTGTAAACAAAATAACAACGAAAAATAATTTTAAATCGTTCTTTGATTGAACTTTGACACATGAAGTATGCTTCATCTATTTACACATAAG
Source organism: Endotricha flammealis (assembly GCA_905163395.2). NCBI lineage: Eukaryota > Metazoa > Arthropoda > Insecta > Lepidoptera > Pyralidae > Endotricha > Endotricha flammealis. The sequence goes on along the minus strand of LR990871.1, from coordinate 6,537,543 downwards.
TCTATATAAAACATTATAAACTGTATCAGTTATAAATTATTGTAGACATAATATCACATCAACAGTTTCTGTGCGAACACTTCAAGTAAGAACTGGCGCAAGCATTCGAGTTTGCAAGTGGACGCAAGTGCATATTGTTGTATGAAACTGCAATACAATCGGCCATATCTGCATTAAATCTTTCATACAAACATCAACTTAAACCTTCTAGTACTTAAGGTTGATAGTTATTTAAAATATTTTAAGATTATCAGACCTTTGGAAATGATAGAGTATGCATTGTTGCGAAAAATTGATTTACGTTACTACATCTGTATAGTATAAGAGTTATGAACATAAACGTGGGTACAGGTGCGAAATGTTATAGGAATTTAGTAGCTAACAGTTAGAGGCGAAAAAGGTCCAACCGAGCGTGGGACTCAAACCGGACTTGGGGAAAGTGACAGCATAGATATAATAACGACAATAGTATGAAGGTAGTAAATCATCTTCATATGAATGCTACTTTATGTACCTTTTTTTGTTTTATGTCAGGAAAATTCCCCTGTCCCGCCCCGCTTGCTGGGGAAACGGCGGGGGTCTATTGGACACTCCCCTCCTATCGACACTTAAGGAGAAAACCAACTAAAACCTGTAACTACCACCTCTTCCTGAATATGAGTGGCGGGATCACGGAAACTGGCGACCAAACCCACGTTAAGGCGCGCTTCGTGTCCTGTCATATTGACTGGCTAGAAGAGCAGTTTATTTACAGACATATAACATTCTTATAATGATACAAATGGAGTAATAATCTTTAGGTACACAATTATTATTGCACTAAGTCACTTCATTCACGTCTGTTCGCTCACACAATATGCTTGAAAACGAAGATGATGGCTGATAGAAATAAGAACGTATTGTGTACCTAAACCTCAAATAATGAGAGTGTAGAACTGATGCGGGGGTGATATGTAATAAAATCAAATAAATTTGTTTAAAGTGTGGGCCGGATTTATGACTCGCTGGCATCACATATAAGTTTAAAGGTAAAACGGAACGCACCCTCTACGCTAGGCTCCGTCCGTCTCTATAATCTGTGGTCATTAAGTTCAAAGCCTAAAAACTCTTGATTTTACAAAATAGGGTCTATGTAATTTTCTTGAAAATTACCCCGGGTAGGGTGGGACTCTTCATCTTCGGAAGGAATAACAAGGAGAATAATTAAATAGTCAAACGAACTTTTTCATAGGGTTTTTCTCTAGTCATAATGTAAGTACAAATCTTTTTTGTACAATATAAAGTTAAAAATATCGTTGTTAAAAGAAATGAAACAAATAAAACTCCAGCGACAAAAACGGCCGTATTTTGTCATAATTGTAAAACGTACTTTACTGTGTCTGTAATAAACATTACAATCCTAATGTTATTGAATGTCTGTACGTACAGTGTTTGCATATACAGCGTGCTCCAATACGATTATAAAATTAACCGTATCTATAAAAATGAGCTACTGTATCACAATATACTGTGGCCTGCCAGATGATGTGTTAGTATACATTTTATTGGTTGGCCATTATCTAGATGTTGCGGACTGCTCATTAATGGTTTTATTAGCGTTTACTTTGCTACAGGAATTTCACATTTTGATGGTCGGTAGCAATTAAAATGGTAGAGATTCGCTGTCTCAAATAAAGACCACAATTAAATATTTATTGTAAATCTTTATCAAGAAAAAAAAAATAGGTTACCTTTTATCAATTTGTACTTACTGCATAATTATTATTATTATGATAACACTATAATTATTAATATGTAAAAGAATTAGGACAACTTCAAGCGACTGATCCAAAAAAATTAAGATGGAATCTAGTCCACAGATAGAGTTCAGAAGCAACAAAAATCAAAAAGACTTTATTCTGTGGGACCTCGCGGGCACTTAGACACATTTGCAATGTTTTATATATGTAAATATTTTTAATCTACCAGCATTTCGGAGTGACCATGAGAAAAGAAATGCTAAGTGAAACTGTCAATATAAGTCTGGTTAGGAAAAAAAATGTCATATCAAAAACTGAAACAAAGGTAGGTCCACACTAATCTTTGGGACAAACGAACAAACAACAATTACGTCAGATTGTACTCGTACACTGGCTCGATTAATTATTGATACACGTCAAATCGAGTGCCAGGTGACAAGCCATCGATCATCGTTCTGACTGCAGAGGCGCCGATCTGATCGATTGTTCTTTATATCTACTTTTGAATAAATTAAAAATGGATTGTTGTAAAGTGAAATGAGTTATGTGTGAGTGTTGAAAGAGTAATAGGTTTTTCTAGAGACTTTTTCTGAGGTCTGCAACTACCGTTATGTTTAAAATATGGTTTAAAATTTATTAAACAACAGTTTCTGAAAGGCATTTTTACTTTTAGATTATAAATAAATAATTATTCTTGCATGAATCACACAACGCCATCTGGTCCCAAACTAAGCAACTAAGCTTGTACTATGGGTACCTACTATATCTATATTTAAACTTTTTTTTGGTAATAAATACCTATTAATACATATAGAAAACACCCAGACCAAGGCAAACAGACATGTTCATACACACAAAATATTTGCTTTGCACCGTATTCAAACCCACGGCCCTGGGGATAAAGTGACCATTGCTAACCACTCGACCACCGGGCCTGTCAAAATCTCAAGTTATCTGATTGAATCTCAAGTTGTCACTGTCAAAATCTCTCTTTTTTAAGAGATGTACTCTTGGCGGTGTAGCAGTCTCCAATTTCCTCTCTTGTGCCAGCTCCTTCACCTCTCTTTAAGAACGATGCCTCATTTTTCCTTCACTTGATCCATGTAAATAGAGTCAAACTATAGAAGAAAGAAAGAAATAGCTTGATACTTAATCTGGAATAGAAATTAAAATACGTATCAAAGACTGTACGTTAGTCAAGTTTCAAAGTGGGGGTGGTGTTAAAGTGAATACTGTACTGAATGTATAACTCTATTTACAATACAATACAATATTCTATAGCCAAAATAAATACAAGATAGTGACAAGAAAGCAATCTCTTCCAGACAACCTTCGGGTACAGAGATCATACAAAGAACAGATAGGATGTGCAGAATCTTTTTTCGAATCCCACCTTGGGCAGGTAGGTGTTAATTTTGGGGAAGGACCTCCACCTTACAGAAGATCGTATCTAAATAGCATTGGTCCTACGGTAAGTAAGGTCTCCAGAGCTTTTGGAGGCGTCTTGGGGGGTTGGGAGGGTTGACAACGCGTGAGTGACACCTTTGTGGCATAATAAAAAACTTTCAAAAACATTTTAATAATAATGGTTCGTTGACCCGTAAACAACTATAAAAACAATCATAAATTTGTATGTAAGGACTAAATCTAATATTCGACACAATAATGATAAAAAAACGGGGGCTAAGTCCATACAGTTCTGCGGATGCGTCTGTATTGAAACTAACAACTTTCAATTTATAATTTGGTTGTAAAGTTTAACTTTATTAATTTGAAATCATCTGCCGCCTCGCAGTCTCCGTCTGGTCGTTGCATAACGTTGAAATGACTTCTTGACACAGAAACACTGATGGATGTTAACGCAGGTCATTGTGGCTTATAACTTTTACACCCGACTTTGTGTATAAAAGTTGTCACGTCATACAACATTACGTATGCATTAAAACAAATGAATCTCTACACTATTCACAGTGGGCCATCTTGTCCCAAAGTAAGATATTCTTAATCTGCTTGTATTATGGGTACCAGACAACGGATACATTATTGTAATTGTTATACAATACAATAATACATTACAATACACTTTATTGCACTAAAAACACAGGTTGCGTGGCACAACATACAGTAATTATTACTTATCTATTATCAAATTAAGAAGAGCGGAAGAGCGGAGTCTCCTGGCACAGGCATCTAAATGCTTAAAAGGAGGCTTCGTCAACTAGTTTATATTCAAATTATGTAGATGAGGTAATAAAACACTTTTTTTTTTATAATAATAATATTAAATTAAAAACCATTCAAATTAATAAGCTAGAACCACAGGGGTGCGTCCGCAGCACTCACTACTTCACATGCAGCCCTGCTTAAGTAGTTGTAATATATAGAAAACACCCAGATTCAACAACAAACATTAATGCCATCACACCCTGAACGGAAATCGAATCCGCGACCTCTGGTGTCGAAAAGGTAGGTTAGGCACCACCACCGGGCTGTAAAGTTTTGACATTATAAAAAGTGACAGATTTTTTTTTGTTTTTTTTTATGAACACATTACAGAAATAATAGAGTGTTAATGAGATACATAAGCGTTGAAAAGAGTTGTCAAGTCATACAACATTATTGTATGCATTAAAAAAAAGACAAAAGATTTTTACACTTGCATACCTCCATGTGCATTTATTACTTAATCGAAACAAAACAGCCTACATTTTATTTAAATTTAAGCATTAACCCTAAAGGCGTATTACAAAATCACTAATTGCGATATCGTATTATTGTAAATCAAATAAATTGCCAGAGCAACAATCACTACTGTTGGTTTCTCACAATTAATTTATTGAAGTGGAGTAACTTGTCTTACGTTTCGTTGTATGTACATGATGTTACAAAATTTCGATTGCTTATCGTTTTGTGAATCCCTATTTCTGAAGAGTGTGACGGTAAAATTTGATCATTACCGTCATCAATCGGTATAATGCTGTCGTCCTTCCATCAGAGCAGGTTTAGAACATAGTCCGCCACGACCTACTATGAGTTTGTGAAGGTTTGCGTTTGATAATTTTTGTTTTTTTCATTGATGTAAAAGAAATTTGTATTTGTTTATCAAAAAACAAGTACCCATAATACAAGCTTAGCTTAGTTTTGGGACTAGATGATGTTGTGTGAATGTGATACGTCCAAGAATATTACTTATTTATCAATATCAATAATACGGGTTACCTGATAGTAAGTGATCACAACCGACCATGGTGTTTGCCAAAATGCGGGTCATCTGATGGCACATGGCTACCAGGAGAGTGTATGATTAAGTAATAAAAAAACTTTCACATTATAACATTAGACTAAAAAACATCCTGTATGTTGATTGGAAGAGCAAAGATCACCCACACACGAGCGATACACGATACGTTGCGAAAGTTAAACAATCGCTAGTTGCAAAGTTGTTAGATAACTGTTTTTTTTTGTTAATATAGAGCTCATTATTGTATAGAATAGATCATTAACATACGTTGAGGAGATGACGACGCTTTGTGTTGTGCTGTAAAACGAACACGCAAGATAAATAACGTCCACAATTGCCAGTGTTTGGATTCTGTTACACTAGTAGCTGATGAGATCTAGTTGACATATCTGTTAAATAAATTGACAGTTGGATTATGGTTTTGACAGAATTAGAACATACGTAGTTGAATTTAAATTGAATTTGACAGCATTTACTTATCTTTAAGTAAATGTTGTATTTTTTTTTACCACAAAGGTGGCGAACAAGGCGTACAATGCCGAGGGTATCACTAACGCGTTGCCAACCCTCCCAACCCCCCCAAATGGAGCTCTGGAGACCTTACTAACCTTAGGAACACAACATGGCCGAGACCAATGCAATTTGGCTACGATCTTCTGTAAGGTGGAGGTCCTTCCCCAGATGGGCTGCTCCGATTTGAGCGGATTATCTGCTGTGCCCTACCTCTCTTAAAATGCTATGCCGGTGAAAGAAAACATGGTAGAACACTTCTTCTGGTTTTGTTGTGTATTCTAAGACAATATCTATTAAATGTCAAGTTAGCGCACTGTGTCTTAAAACTAATAGTGCAACTCGCAGGTACTGTATACTCAAGTAATTAGCCTCGATTTTCTTACCTACTTCGAAGACAACTATTGTTATTTAGACTACTTAGCAAACCTGACTTTGCACGCAACGTATGTTTCAAATAACAGGTAGGTATGTGAAGGAAATAATATCTTACAGTAAGGTTAATTACTATTAACAGTAGTCGGAGAGCCATTAATAATTATAATTATATTTAATAATTATTTATTGGTACAGTATTTTGTAATTAAATTGACCAGTACCACCTTGTCACAGAATATTGGTATAGAAGGTCCGCATTTCTTCAATAAGAGACCATCCCATGTTTATCCACGATTCAAAGAGCCTAATGTCCATTTTCACCAATGCCTTCTAGTTAGGAATAACCCAACAACAACAAATTGTGTGACAAGAGGTAATCCAAAACAAACCCTAACAGAGGATATTTATAAATACTATTCTGAACCATCACTAATCTATCTCTCTCTATCGGGTGGTAACACGTTTTTTTGCTCATAAAGATTTGTAGGCGTTCATATTAAAATCTTCGGGTCTGCTATGAAAATGTCCATCCGAAACAACGAAATACGTAGCCGTATCAAAAAAGACATTATTAGTTCGAATACTGGTTCAAAACGTCAGTCCGTTTTTTTTTCTAATTTGCTTTCATGTTTGGCTCGCTTATTGTGGGTTCTTCTACTAAGGGAATTGTATCACCTCCTTTGTATGACAAGATTTATTCCTACTCATCATACGAAACATAGCAGTAATACCCCCGCGCTGGCCCTCACAGCGTAGGGGAGCGTCCCCAAGGTGGCGGATAGGGGAATGGTCGGTAGTACAGCCTAGCTACACTAACCGGCTAAGTCCGATGGACTCGCTGACCAACGACGGGTGTGGTCCTCCAGCATTTCGGGGGTTGTGCGGCGGGTTGACACCTCGCCCACGTAAAACCTATGTTGCTGGTGAAGCGTATCCCGTTAGCGCTTCACTAGCTTGCACAACATTGTCAAAAAAAAAACATAGCAGTATTACCACCGCTGTTGTATGATGTCGATATTCTGTGAGGGGATGGTACTGCTCCGGTCAAGCAAAATGATCCCATGTTCCAGCACACCACGGGACTGTCTTTGTATGGCAAGAGACACAGTTGTCCAACGCATACGCAATGTATGTTGCATGCCTACATTAGGGCGAAATGGTGAAAACTGACAGGCACAAGCAACAATTTATTGTCTTCTGAACGAATGATATTTCCCATTTCGTTCATTAACCAATTCTAAACATACATAACTCTACACAAAGTGTACTAGGCCATTGCAATCTCTAATTGATTGTTCAGATCACTTATATTTATTGGTTTGTGCACTGATCGCAATCAGAATCTGATCAGGATCCACTGTTAGGTGTTAAAATTGCTTCACGACTTACGATTGTATCTGTATTGTGTTTTGATTGTTAATTTTTTGTTGCAGCAATTATCTGTTTAAGTTCTGTCAGTTTTGTTAATTAAAATTGAGGTCAAGGGTGAGTTGATTCATTTTAGAGTTAAATGTACTTTTTTTAAAAACAATCATTTTTTTTATTCACAAAATGAATCTTATTCTTTATTAAAAAGTAGGTATTTTTAATCTGCAAGTTGACGATTTCTGCCTGAAGATTGCTCCGCTAGATGCACAATGAAATTGACAATCCTAACGGTGCAACACCTCATCTTTGATAATTATATTATACTAGCTTTTGCCCGCGGCTTCGCTCGCGTTAAATTCGGGGTAACACGGTTCCTCTTGCTTCCTACCTTAAAAACTGCGAAAAGTGTCATTTAAAATTTCACCCCCTCTTTTTAAGGGATTGGGGGCAGATTTAAAAAAAAATGATGACGATTTTTTTTGTTAGTCACAAATAATCAGCATACCAATTTTTAGCTTTCTACCTTGAAAATTGCGGAATGCTCCATACAAACTTCCACCCCCTATTTTAGGGAAGTTGGGGGTTAGAAAGAGAAAAAAAGTAGCCTATGTCACTCTCCATCCCTTCAACTATCTCCACTTAAAAAATCTCGCCAACTCGTCGCTCCGTTTTGCCGTGAAAGACGGACAAACAAACAGATACACACACTTTCCCATTTACAATATTATATAGCATGGATTAGTACGAATAGTGTTACCACAAAAAAAAGTTTAGAACCAATGTATTAAAGTCACAGTCACAATGCGAAATCGTTATTTTTACAAAGGTCAAGCATTGCACTTGTTTGAATTTTAGATGTGACTCGACAGATACCAAGTGTTTGTGTTGCGGTATTTTTTTTGTTGAGATAAGTCATCAACAGGTTTCATGTGTCATCATTCGTCAGTAAATCATTTTTTTTTTTTTTTTTTTTTCAATCATTACCGGCATTATTATGTTATTAGACATATTTTTGACTATGTTATATAAAAAAAATGTTTAGATAGATTTGAATAAGCGGCCCAATTCGCTAGATATTTGTAATTACATCTGCGGGGCAACCATGAAACGAAATTCCGAAAATACAGACTGACGTTTCGTTGAATTCTAAACAGTTTTGAACACTAGTAATCTCTTTTTTGAAAGGACTACGTTTCGTTGTTTCGGATTTCGGACACTTTCATGTTGCTCCGCTCAAGTATTTTTGTCTCTTTCATGTTCTATATAATTGAACTAGCCGCAGCTGACACGTGCAATATCGTTTTCGAAATATTTATCTCCTCTCTTTTCCTCCTGCGTGCCATGACTCGCATCTTCGGCGAGTGCTTTGTTTTTAATGCGAAATTGGTATGACAAGTGCATGTCTGGTCATTTATATTAGTTATTGGATAATCCAGAAAAACACAATCTCCACACAATAAAGATAGAAAAACGACCAAAGAGAAAGAAGTCTTTAGTACACTAGACTTGGTGCTTTAAACTCCGCAATATACATATTTAATTTTTTATTATTTTTGAATGAAAGTAATGGGTTTTATGAATACTGTTTATAAGCTTTATACCTCCTAAACAGATGTTAAGACCTATCAATTCAACAAGCTTGTTATAAGCCATGTCTAAAAACTGATTTATAAGCTAAATTGCTAAATGAAGTATGAAATTGCAATAAGGTGTTGAAAAATCATATTGGCACAAAAAAGTTGATACAAAAAACTTATATACAAAAATTAAGTTTTGTAAAAAATGCAAAATTATAATGTACCCACTAACTGTATACAAATAAATGTATTGCTGACTATTATGATAAAAGAGGTTATAGCCACAAAAACGCTTTTTTAGTATTGATTTTTTTTATTTGACCTTATAATTTCCTGTCAAATTTTTATCTGTTTTTTTTTCCACTTTTATGTAGAAAGATAGGTACCTATGTGGACTAATACTTCAATAAATAAAATACTCGTATACTAACTAGTGTATTTGCAACAAGGCCCCCTTACTGCTAAAAGTACTTATTTCAAGGCAATCCTTTGACGAAAATAATGAATTTGCGTTTCCGAAAAAAGTAAAGTAAAGAGAGGTAGGGCACAGCGGATAATCCGCTCAAATCTGAGCAGCACGTCTGGGGAAGGACCTCCACCTTACAGAAGATCGTAGCCAAATAGCATTGGTCTCGGCCATGTTGTGTTCCTGCGCTGAGTAAGGTCTCCAGAGCTCCACTTGGGTGGTTTGGGAGGGTTGGCAACGCGTGAGTGATACCCCCGGTATTGCAAGCTATAGGCTACGGTGATACTATCAGGCGGGCCGTATGCTTGTTTGCCAACTTTGTGGTATAAAAAAAAACGAAACCTTTCACCCAAATGTTTTCTCCAGAAATCGAACTCACGGCCTTTGCTGCCGACGATAGGATTACTACCAATGCACCACAGGGCTGTCGGGCAGATGTGTAACTTGTTAAGATTACTCCATTAACACAGTACAGGGTTAATACTAATAGTTTTCAACGGTGAAGAGAATAAATGATTATTTTGAAGCTATCGATTTTTCCCGTACGCAATCAATGGAAGTTAATTCCTCATATGTGATTGACAGCTGATGTTTCTATTCAAGTCAAGATATTAATCGTGAACCGATAACTACAGAATGACTAAATATGGTATACTTTTAAAAATAATTTAACCTTTTGAACTTGGGAAAATAAATTGACACACTTCATAATATTTTTAGTTGGTGTTATCATCGTGGGAATATTATAGGGACTGTGTGACAAAGGGTGCATTTCATTTGCGGTCAATTTTGGATGATATTGATCCGGTTGAGCAAGTTAATTTGAGAAAAGCAAATCATAAGAATTAGAGGTAAGGCACAGCGGATAATCCGCTCAAATCGGAGCGGGTCTGGGGAAGGACCTCCACCTTACAGAAGATTGTAGCCAAATAGCATTGGTCCTGGCCTGTTGCGTTCCTACGGTGAGTAAGGTCTTCATAGCTCCACTTGGGGGAGTTGGGAGGGTTGGCAACGCGTGAGTGATACCTCTGGTATTGCAAGCGTCTATAGGCTACGGTGACGGCTTACCATCAGGCCGGCCGTATGCTTGTTTGCCAACTTTGTGGTATAAAAAAAAAACATAACATGGCGCTATCTTTTGTTTGAATATGACTTGTTAGAATTTGATTTCAGTGTCATGAATTGTAGTAAATATTTATGTAGCCCAGACAAATTAAGCCGAATATAGGCAGTAAGGAAAAATAATTCGTGTAGTTTTGAAAATTGATACAGTAAAACCTTGTGGAGTTCAGATGGTTCAGATCAACATTCTAAAAGTGCTAGGATGGCGGGTGTGGATGCTGTAAGGTCTCTTTTCTCACTTTTTGCTCATCTCGAAAATCTGTACAAATAGTTTAATGATATAAAAAAGAAACCTAAGTTCACCACTATTTGTAGTGCCAACAGTAGGTAGAATAGCACTGAACGTTTTAACAGAGTAGACTTAAGTAGGTATATGGAAGTCACCTTGAAACAATATACAGTTTTATATTTAAATATGATTATAACAATAATAAATTTAATAATCCATTAATTTACAATGAATTCACCTTATTAAAGGCTGTCAATCATTATTTTTATACGAAAATCAACCTTTCTGCCGACATCCATTGTTAAAACTTCGGACACAGCTTATAAATAATTGTCCAAAATAATAAAGTAGGCATTGTGGGTAGGTACGTATTGTTATAAGAGGAGCGTTAAAATGTTGCATTACGTAGAATCATTATTTAATACACATTAGTACAGTCCGCCAATGAAAGAGCAAGCAGGGTAAATATGAAAGATTTCTACATAATTGCGTGATGAGATTTAGGTACTAATTTTTTTTGTCAATAGTATTCATATTGTACCTACTATCCTACTAATATTATAAAGGCGAACTTATTGTATGTTTGTTACTTCTTCACGCTCAAAATTAAATGGCTGAGCCAATATTTATGACATTTGGTATGTAGGTAGCTGATACCTTGGATTTACACATAGGGTACATTTTATCCCGAAAAGTACGCGATTCCCGTAGGATTACATCAAAAGTCTGATATAGATGGTGTGTGTATAAATACAAGCAAACCCCACTGTGCGTACAAGCAAACGCATTGCGCGGGTTTCACTTGTAGAGAAAAAAAAGTAAAAAAATGTTTTTTTCAAACAGTTCATAAAATGAAAGGTACCAGGAAATGATATACCTAAGATAGTTTTTATCCTAGATAATCACCTCGAGAACGTAAACATCTGTTGTTTCATCTGTCCATGGAATCCATTATTTTCGTTCAAAATATCATTTTTTTTAAATATGTTTGGATATTATAAGTATAATCTTTCCACTTGCCGTAAAACGTCCATAAATCTATTTATTAATTAATTGTTTAGAAACTACAGATTTCATATTCGTTTTTCACATTCATTAGTTGGATTTTACTGGTTTTAATGTCAGCTAATAGATTGGACTTTCGTCATTACGACACACCTTTCAAAGCTTATAAGAACGTTAGCTAAATTGGTTGTAAACGTTATATGTATATATTTGAATCGTATTAAAAACAATGTTAATTTTTTGAAAGGAGTCAAAATATGTATATTTTCTTATTTATTTTAATGGGTTTTTTCAAATCCAAATCCATTACTCTAGTATTCTAATTAAATTTGAGAAAAATTGAATTTTGATATATGTTTTTTACATAATTGTTTAAATTTCTTTAGTATTTCGTAATTACAATGAAAACGGAAATAATGATGCCGCGCTCGTAGTGACTGAAATTTATAAATACGGCTTTTTATTTATAACTACATAATAATAATAAAAATATGATCATTACTTATTTTATCATTATTTTACAAAAAGCGTCATTTTATCGGCTCTCCTCGGACAATCAGTTTTTGCGTTCACACAACCTTTTAAAGCAACCAGCATCCCGGATCAGAGTTCTCTCATTGTGATTTGATTAACATGTAATACATGGTGTTGCATTATAAACATGTTTCTGGTAAACATGTTATTGGGATACCAATTATTTGTGATCGAAGAATTCCAACATGTGAGTTATTAAATGCTGCTGTTCATAGACGGTGATAACTTTCCATCGAGTTGCTTGCTTATCTCCTGTATGATATGTTTTAAAAAGTATACTATATAATGTATGTAATCTGTTCGAGATGGGTTTAAATCGTGCATTGCTGACAATAGAAAGGAATTAAGGCTGATTACGACATACTATGTCCTAGAAACATGTAACTACTTATTTTGATTATTTATAAGTACTCAAATGATTGCAAAATTAATTGCACATTATCATAAGAATAATAACCTTGCTTAGTTCGATCACAATCACAATAAATCAATGGAAAGGTCACGGAGAGAACAAGACACATGTATGGAGTATTTTGATCGACATGAAGCTCGATTTTTATATCGATGGAGATGGTAATTATTTATCTCGAGAAATCCTGGTTCCGTAGTGTTTACTACGGAACCCTAAAAAGGATTTCGTAGTAAACATTTGTAGTTTTACAAGGAACCCTTATAGTTTCGCCATGTCCGTCTGTCCGTCTGTCCGTCCGCGGTCTAGCGCCTAGATGCATAATGCTATCGGGACAAGCCCACCACACATTCCCACCACTGTGTCTCCTGTGTAGCCAGGATCAACAACGGCGACCTCAGATAGACAATAAGCAATGAAGCTTATTGACGTCCCGGGGAATAAACTACAGCTGTCTTGGAACTCACAACGAATTTAATCAGAAAGAAGATAGTCGGAGTAGGAAGTATTGAAAGGACTTCCCTCCTTAACAACTACGTGAGAAACAGCAATTTGAAGCAAAAGGCATTATACCCTAGAGAGATGGCAAATCAAGTGAGGCTCGATTGCCGAGCACCACGGTCTATTGTTACATTACTATGCATAATGCTAGAAAGCTGTAATTTTTTTATGTATACACACACATATTAACAATGCTAACAAAGTGCTGGAACAAAATTTTGAAAATTTTTTTTTGTACGTGTAAAGTGGAAATGTATTTTTTTTTTCGCGCCCTCCCCATTTTGTGGGACATACTCTTCAAAATATTGAGGGTGTGGAAAGATCATTTTTCGATACAATATTCCGTTTCGGAAGAAATTTGAAAAAAATCATGGTAGTAGTCCATAAGCTGAACCTTCAATGTAAACTATAACGGTTAAGTAGGCTCTACTAGTTACCGACTAATAGCCAACGAATAAAATTTTTCTTTGATAAAAACTTACAAATGTGATAGAATTTGATATTGGACTCAACTGAAGGCAAGCAAAGCACAGCAAATACGGAACCCTACATTGTGCGTGACCCGACACGTACTTGCCCGGTTTTTATTTAATTAATTAAGTGATTTTAGTTTGTTAGACGACAGTAAGTCGCATCGCATCGGCTTCGCGCGGTTACATAATTTTCATCGCCCATTTATAATGCGATCTTTGTACATTTTTCACGATATTTAAATATTTTTTTGCAATCTCTACAACTGTGGCAATGTTTAGGTTTTCTTTAAATGAGGGGTGCGTGTAAATAATAATAATAAGTACCTAAAAGAGATGCAGTGACCACCAACATACTGATAATACCTGAAAACAAAAAAAATATAATTAACATAAGAATACATTATAAACATAACATTGAGAATAGTAAATATAGGCCGTTCGTAAAGTCTTTTGCTTAATTAAAAAGTTCTCTCGTACCTTAACACATAAATCATTTATTTGCTCAAATAAAGGTACATTTAGGTCTTAACATAAGTGTACCTATATACAGTTCCTTAAAGCCATTACGTACTGTCGACTAGCCGCCGCCGGCGACTCAGTCTCTCGGCGACCAAGACATAGGCAACTCGGGCCGGGAGACTTGTCGAGCGACAGTAGTCTAAATCCATTCGTGCAGAATCGACGTCGAAGAAGTTGCAGTAATAGCGCTACTAATTATAAAGAGAGAGAAAAAAGAAGAAAACCTTTTCGGGATTGTATTTCTAATATGATTTCTCGGTATTAAAAGCGTGAGCCATATTTGTGAGCGACGTGCAGTCGTTACGACAGTTGCTCGCAGTGTAAAAGCATCCATATGAAACCGTACTCCTAACGGTCGCCGGCGACCAGCAGTCGCCTGTGCGTCGCCACGTATATACAACAGGCACAAGCAAGTTTAGGCCTATCTTATCGACCTTGTATGACTATCCTTAAACTATTGTGTAAACGAGACGTCGCCTTACATCATGTATGGCGCTGTCTCTCTTACTCAGCCGTTCTTGTTTTGCTTTAAGCGGTTATGGTAGGCGCCCAGGTGGCCTCGTGTGAATGTGTAAAGAGAAAAGAAGTTTCATTGATAGTCTGTAGTCTGCGGTATCCAAAAGGTATTTTTTTAAACCAAAACAAAAGAAACCTCACCACTATTGCACAACCAAATCTTGGCATTCGCACTAAGTGGTTAATTTTGAAAGTTACTTTAAACAAAAAGGCACAATGCGACACTAAGGTGGTCCTCCACAATAGTGGACCACCGTAAAGATGGACACACAGTTTTCTTGTTTGATTAGCGTCGTCTGTTTACAATTCAAGCAAGAATATTCATACGTTTACTAGGATGTTTGATGTTTGGATGTGGCATTTTGATGGTAGAGATATGGGTGAGTATTTTATTTTTCTTTGACCCTTTAGTCACAGGTGTTCAATATGAAAAAATTTGTTCTTATAATAAACAAATTTAATGTTTTATGAAATGGAGAAGACATAAAAATAAAAAAAAACAAACCGAACCGAAAAAAGATCAAATATGAAGAATTTAAGATAATGTGTAATAAAAATTAAAATTGTATAAACTTTAAAACTATCGATAGAATAAACATAGCTAATGTGTTCTCAATATAATATTTTAATTGTCCTAGTTTTTAACCACTGTATAGAGAAAGTGTGACTTTGACATAGTCACTAGTATTCCACACAAATTATATTCACAAAATTCATTTTGTTCTGAATTATTTCAATGCTATTATTAAAAAAATAATTACTAAGGTTGCTACGCGCCTACAATCTCGATACCAAAGTTTGTAATACTCAAGAAAAGTGTTCTTATCACAATGGAATATCCATTAAATGAGTTTGTCTTCAGCACTCCATGTAACACCAATAGTGCCTTCTCACACTATGGTTAACAAAGTTAACAATTGTTTGCGACCGTCATTGTATTGTCCGTTTCGTAATTGAAACCATAGTACACTGTCGAAAAACCACTTTATGTGGAGGACTGTACCTCACACGTTTTACACTTGTAACAAACGGTAAAAGCTTGGTAACTATGAATCATTTTAGGTTCAAATCCTGGTTTGTATTTTACGAAATTCGCGTTTTCGGATTAATGTTAGCATATTTAGAACTAAGGATATTTTTGAGAAATTATAATTCGAAAGAAATCAGAGTGCTGTACGTGTTTTTTCACCTCACGTTCGAATACGAGCGTTGGAATTTGTACGGACATCTATGTCCGTAGTCTGACTGACTACCTACAATACTATATATGCGTTTAATTAAAAAAAATATTTCGCATTACAAATTAAACAACATTAAGTACAAGAAAAAAATTCATGTATTTAGTATTTTTAAAGTACAGTAGTCTGCCCACACCCTCGCAAATATTACCTTAAACATACGCCTACTCACACTCGAGTAAATAAACAACAATACTTGAACGCACTCAGGTTTCAAAAGAGGTCAAAAAGCATTGTCTGGTTGTACAAAAAGTTTAAGATAGTCGTAACACTCGACTATTATAACTTGACCTTTGGGTCATGTGTGAGATGTGAATTTGAAAAGTATTTGGATTTTTTTTCTTTTGTTATTTTAATAGTAAAAAATATATTATTAATATGTAATTATATTATTTATAAGACCTACATAGTACCTACTTTAAATATTTCCTACATATAAGTAAGTAGGTAATATTTTTTTTTGCTACCGTAGGCATTTAAACTTTAAACGAACCTTAAAAAGGTAATTTTAATAGAATGAAAAAAAGAATAATCAAAAAATTAAAATTTATTTTGTTTTATGCTGCAATTTAGACACAGCTTTTTAGCAACTAATGGATAAATCATGAATTTAAGAATTATCTACTATAATCTACATTTAATTTATGGTTCAATTAAGTAAGAAATGTTTTTAATTTAACACACAACATGACAGGAGAAAACATGACAATACATGTATATTCCGAAGAATTAGCAAAGTTTTAGCATACCTTTGTTACCTTAAAACCTATCTATATTACTTCAAATATAACATTGATTCGTAACAATACAATCATCAATTAAAACACATTCTATTACACAATAACTAAGTTCCCAGATCATCGTAAGATGGCCTGTAATTTTAAAACTTGGGTCATAAGGTTAAGCATTATCTTATGTTAATGTGCAGTCCGCTCGGCGTAAATCAATTATGTCGGTGAACCGTGGGGGTCACGTGTTCGGTTCCCGGCTGAACTTGCGATTTTACACTTAATTGTGTTATGTAAGAACTTATTGTCTATTGAATTAGCACAATTTCTAAATTGTTTGGCATTTAATAATTATAATAATACTGTCTATAATTATTCTTTACTAGCGAAACCCGCGCAACTTCGTTTGCGTGGAAGCCGCTTTCCCGTTTCCATATTTATTTTTATTTTTATATATTTACTTCAAGGAATATTCTAAAAAAAGAATTAGCAAAATCGGTCCAGCTGTTCTCGAGATTTGAGCTTAGCAACACATTTAGCGATTCATTTAATATTATAGAAAATTATTTAGATTATTCAGAAGGGGGATAAAAGTCCGCACAGCAATAAAACATTCTATTTATTAATATATCACTTACCAAGTTTCTACGATAGCGAAGCGAGGTCTCTGTGTATAAAAAAAATGTAATTTCATTGCCTCCTCTGATGGGGAACCCCAAAAGTTCTTCAACGGTAACAATGAAATGATGATGACTTTACAAATTGTACATAATCCAATTGTCAGCGTACTGATTTGGTGATTACGGCCATTCAGTAGCGTCAGGAAATTAAATTATTTAATCATTCAATTGTTTATCATCTTAATAATTTTATTGTGCTTAATTAGAAGTCTTTTGTAAGCAGTGTTTTGTTTTATATCTGACAGAGGAAAGTTTTTTTGTTTTAGTTTTCTGTAATTGCTTTTTGATTTATTACGATTGATACGATTTTTTTTTTCAGACAAGTGTTTTAAAAGTTAACTAAAAAGATATTATGATTCTGAAGACTTATATTCTACACGAGCCGTTACCCGCGACTTCGTCCGCGTGATATGTTAAAATACGGATAACTCTTTTTCCTGACATGCGATTTAAATGAAACAAGTCTATACTCTGCTCCATCCCGAGCTCTATCTTTCTGTAAAAACAGCATTAAAATCCGTTCAGTAACTTAGAAGATGTGCGCGTTCAAACAGACAGACAGACAGAAAAAACAAAAAAAATTTTTTTTGCTTTTATTACCTTACTCTTACTGTTATCTCCATTTTTGATAAGTATGTCCAATGTACAGACGTATCGGGGTCTACTGTTTTATTATATGTATAGATATTTAATAGATAGACACATCTCAAGAGAGTCTGTAAAAACATTCACTCTCTTTAAATTTAAGAGGCGCGCTCTTGGCACGCTCTTGTCGCCGTAACCGCGTCCATTTTCATCTCTCTTGTGCCAGCTTCATGATAAGTTTGATTTTAGCAATAAGGCCGCCTTGTTGCGCTTACCCGAGTCTGTAAGCTGTTTATGTATTGTATACTGTGTCACTGTATTGCAATAATGTATATTCTATTTAATCCTAATCTCCTTCACCTTCTTGTAAATAACTTAACAACTAATATAATAATATTTTGCTGATCGTACATAAACAATTACTCGTTGAAATAACTATTGAAAGCACATTAGTTAGCAACAAACGTATCTTACAATAATATTGTCATTAGTGAACTAAACAAGTATTTTTTTAGTTTATTTTTTACATAATCAAACCAATGATTTATAAGAATATAGATGGTTACAAGCGACTCATGATTGCAAGCATGTAGCGCGTTGAAACCAATTCCATACTTGGAAATATACGAATTTAGTTTATCTCTATGAAAATTCTTTGTAACCTATCTAGTTTTAATCATATCATTGGTATCGATTTAAGGTTATTGAACTGTTTCAGACGTCCTCTGTTGTTGCTTATTTTGTAGTCAAGTGTCTTTTTATGTTTGTAATTACGTTTTTTAGAATATAATAATGATTAATATCGCTATTGTTATTTTATACCATAAAGGTGGCAAACAAGCTTACGGTCCGCCTGATGGTGAGCGGTCACCGTACCTAGCCTATGGACGCTTGCAACACCGGGAGCATCACTCGTGCGTTGCCGACCCTGTAAAAATCTTTTAATGCCCCTTTTGAAGAACCCCATATTATAGTCTAAAGGAAAGACCTCGGCGAAGATCTCATTCCACAAACTCCTCTGAAACCGCGCAGTACGCGACCATTTTGTTCCTAGTGTGTGAGGTTGGATTCCCTTGGTTCGATTTTAGTGGTTACTGTAATGTCCAAAATTCAAAATGTGACCAAATTCACGGGATCCATGTAAGTTTCAGACAACAGACACATTAACGACAGAAAGCCTTCAGAAATGTAGTAAACGGAAATAAAAAAAAATTAAAAAAAAAACATTTTATTTATTTATTTTATTTTTTGGTGTGGTTGGTAGAGCAATTATTATGAAATGGGCTACCTCGACCGGGGAAGTACCACCCTCTCACAGAATATCGACGTGAAGCAGCAATGCGTTTCGTTCGGTGAGTGAGAGATCCGGAAGCCAAACTCCTTCCCTATCCCGTCCTTCCCCCTCCTTCTTTCCCTTGCCGTCCTCCTTCCTTTCCTCCAACTTCCTTGGTGGACAACGCATTGGTAGCGCCCCTGGTGTTACTGATGTCCATAGGCGGCGGTGACCCCTTTCCATCAGGGGGCCCGCTTGCTTGTTTGTCTACTGTATGACATCAAAAAAATTATTTTGCAAGTAGATTTTGCAGGAAATACGCACGTCAGATTTATTTTGTAATCCTACCAGCACTTGGAGAGAGAGAATCAATGTAAGCATTGTTATTATAATTAAATTACATCAATGTGAACACCTTGTGAACACACAATTCACGAAACGTCAGGTCTTAAAGTAAGTTAGCTGTAACTTGCTTGTATAATATAAGTACCAAGACAACAGATAAAAATACTTTTTTTTGGCCTCAGAGATACAGAATTCGTTGCTTGTTCAGAGGACTCAGGGCTCCAAACCCATTGATAACCTACTGTATTTGTTTACATGAATAGTCATTAAAAAACTCGTGTAATTTTGTCTATGTAACCCTCGATAACATCTTCACTTGGTGAAAAATTTAATGTACTATTTGTTGTGTATAATAAATAAATAAAATATAATAAAATTTTTTTTTTAATAATGTAGTATTAAAATGTCCATCGATTTATTTAAAAAAACAAAATGTTCAAAGTGAAACAACCTCTTTACGAGATGAATATTATGATTTTACACTGTTGCCACGGTGCTTATCTTGCGGTTGAGCCTGTGTCATAAGCTGATAGCGATTAATGAATTTTAATAAAATAAAATAAAAACAAGTCGCTTCATAAAGCATACACAAAAATGTTTTTTCTATTTATTTTTATATATCTATATTATTACTTATTTGTATAAGACAGGACAGTAATAAATAAATAAAATTAAGTAAGTATTTCTTGTAAATCTACTTGCGAAATAAATGATTTTATTTTAAAATGCTCTTTGAATGACTTGTTGGGTTGGAGCTGTCGGAATATAATGCATCATTGTTACTGTTTTTTTATAAGTTCTGTGAAATTCAATGCAAGTACACTTTGTTTTTCAGACTCTGTACTTTATTAGTAAACATGTATGGAGTAGTAGTTTGCTAGAAATTTTATATTCTACATGTAACCATTCGAGACTGACCCCTACTAAACAAAGATCAGTCAAGTTATTTTTTTCCAGAAATATTACAATAGTGTTAAAAATACATTTTCTGCCAAACTGTGTAACAGTTTGTCGGCAGGTTCTCTTTATTAAAAGTTTTGTCACTTTTGCACTTGTCATAGTGCTTCTCTATCTTCTCAGGAATGACAGTGACAAAACAATCTCTCTGTAAGCAGAGTTGTAGGTGGTTGTAGTGTTAAAATCTGCAGTCACTAGCGTAATAAATAATTTAAAACAAAATATCAACATCTTATCACTTGTGTCGTAGTCAATATGACAGGTGCTCAGTGGTTGAGCATCAATCACGTAGAAACAATCGTGGCAGAGGTCAGCCGTATATCTGATGACAGATACCGTCTATGGCGTGCCCAGTGTGATATTGTAATGTAACTTCTAAATAGGCAAATGTAACTTTTAAATAGAAGTTTTTGCCTGTAACCTTTTGTGCGAAGATCCAAGAGAATCACGTCTAAAAAGTTTGCTATCTTTCATAATTAAAATCAAAGCAAAAATACTTTTTTCTGCGGAGTCTACATCTTGCGATCTTTTAGTTTTTCGGGTTCCGTTCCAGAATGATTATTTGCGAGATGACATAACATCCCATAAGTATTCCAATATTTAGTTTTCGTGGTGAGTTACACCTTCATACACTTAGAAAGAGTTACATTTTCATTTATTGTCCTAGGTAGGTAGTACTATTTATTCTGTGTCCTAGATGCTAATTTCGGGTACAAGGGAGATTGAGATCGAAAATAATAATGTATCAAAAAGTGTTTATTTCAAGTCTGATGGCTAGCTAGTAACAGTTTTATAATATTTTGAGATCATCGTGTCCTAAAAAAATATTTAGAAAATAAATAACAGCTTATCAGACATTAAGGCTCATTATAATAGAAAGATAGTCAAATATGCGCAAAAACTCGTTATAAGTAGACGGGAATTTAGCTACTGAGGTCACAAATAGCCATATGGCGAATGTAAAATAAAATATAAATAAAAACTAACCGGAAAGTTAAATGTATGGTAAATCAATTTTAACGTCCCAAGGAGAGGTCAAGGCTGTATAAACATTTTTATAAATATTTAAATTTTTAATAAACTACAACGAAATTTATTGTTCAAAATTCCTTATTTTTTTATTTATAAATAGTATTGTATATTTTGCACTATTCAAAGACAGGTTTTCAAGAGCCATTGGTCGTTTATAATAATGGTAATGAAAAATAGCGCTGATAGACCAGTGGATAAGGAACCAGCTTAAATTATCGACTGGTCTTTGGTTCAAATCCTGGTGAGTTCACTAAAATTGAATTTCTTCGAGTCTAATTACATATTTAACGCTGCAACGTCGAAAGGAAAACATCATCATAAAACCCGCATGTAAAAGTATACTACATTGTTCACCAAGGGAAGAAAGTGACCGTTTTCTAACGAGGGAGTAGTTTGAGCAATACTCCCGAGGTGTAAATTTCCAGGAGTTACATTTTTCCTCCCGCATATTGTAGGAAGGAATCGCGTACTTTTTCGCTAATTTTGAACGAAGAAGGGGTCCTTTCCGTGCAGGTGTGGTATAATAGATTTTTACCAATGCGTTGCCTGCTACAAAGAAGGGAGTAGGAAGAGAAGGAATAAGAAAAAGGAGGACTGCATCTCTCATCGAACAATACGCATTGCTGCTTCATGCCGATATTCTGCTAGAGAGTGGCACTTCCTGCGGTCGACTTAGCCCATTTCATAAATGTCATAAGCTACCAACCCGCGCTGTCACGGGCAGTGTGCCCATTAGCCGAATCCACACCAGACAATTTAACACAGGATCTCGATCCAAAGACCTGAGAGATCCTGCCCCCCCCCCCAAGTGGAGCTCTGGAGACCTTTACTCACCGTAGGAACACAACATGGCCGAGACCTATTTGGCTGCGATCTTCTGTACGGTGGAGGTCCTTCCCCAGACGGGCTGCTCCGATTTGAGCGGATTATCCGGCTGTGCCTACCTCTCTCGAAAAAATATTAAATTTAATATTAAGATTACTTATTTCTTTCCAGAAAGATAAATGTTAATGAGTGCGTTGATAATAAAAAAAAAATATATAAATCTATAGTAAATAATGTTTTCGAACAATGTTTCTCAGTGACCCTTGGAGATCAAAGCAATTCCTAGCCACTCGACCAACAGTTATTCTACACTAAATTTTGTATATTTCGGCAATAAATTATTTTAAAAGTATGTGCGAATAACTTGCAGTTTTCACTTCATTTGGCCTCTTAAGTAGCCATTAAAGATGCTATCTAAAAAGGTTATTATTAACTCTCTTTTGCTATTAAAAGAAATTGATAATTTATTCATGAGATTGTTAGGTATGATGTCATTTCTAAATACACCGTTCACCGTGTAAACCCAACTCCAAACGTCAGCACATGAGTAAATAAACTGACGGACAGAGGCTTCACTTCCATACAACGTCGCGCGCCGAGGACACGCACACAAGCATGAGGCGCGTGTATTGCGTGTCCTCAAAGCGCTCGTCACGTACACATGCTTGTGTGCGTGTCCTCGGCGCGCGCTATTGTATGGAGTGATGTCTCTGTTCCGTCAGTTTATTTACTCATGTGACGTCAGTGTGTATACCTACACGATGCGTCAAACGCATGCCACCGAGAAAACTTTTGTCAGAAGCAATCATTAAGGCGCGGTCCCACTGCTGCGCACGCTGCGCACGAACACGTGGGCCACGTGGCACATTACAGCTGCGTGGATGACTACGTGGGTCTACGTTTCCACAGCGTGCGCAGCGATGTGCACGCTTTGTGGAACAAGCGGTGTACCGCATTCACTGCGTGCATGGCGTTGACAGCGTTGAGCAATGTTGAGCAAGCCACGCGTGTATCAATGACGTCACTTGATGGTTAACGTGTCCGTGGGTTGCAGTGGAAACAATCACGTACATCCTCTTGCAAAGCAAAGCTTAACACACGTGCGTAGCCTCTTCGTGCGCAGCAGTGGGACAGCGCCTTTATGCTATTTGTACAGATTTTCGAGATATGAGCAAAAACCTGAAGAACCTATGACCTACTCCCTCAGCATCATCTAGAGAACTATTATTATGTTGATCTGGACTTCACAGGTTATAACTCTGCCAATTTTTAATCGAATTACTTCCTCTAATCGCTTATTTTTGACTTAATTTACTCGGCCCACAACCGTTGGTATAAAACCGCTTGACTCATCATATGAATCCATAATCATCGCACTACAGGGATAGGGTTAAGGTGATTAGAGCGTATTCAGTTGTAAGTACTTTGACTGTAAGTCTATCAAAATAAGGCGTGGGAAATCACGGACAACAGGTAGTTTTAATAATACAAATAATAGTTATTATAAATAACGTTATTTTTAATTTTATCGTCCCATCAACATATTTCAGATGACAGGAGGCAGTAATATCCCAGAGACATACTTCAAAATGTCATAAAAATTGCAATTTAATGCATATAACGACGGTGTAACGACAAAATCATGTTGTTACATTGTAACAAAAGGCGGGGGTGAGCTATAAAAAGTAATGCGGCATGTAAGCTAAGCTAAACGACGTGCTATTTAAGCTCAAATAAGAATAATAAAGTTTTACTTTCGTGTATGATGAATGATACATAGTTTTATGATAATTACAAATATGAATAAATTATAAGGTTACAAGTAATCAATTCATAATTATAATGATACATTTGTCTAATCAGTGAAATGGGATTTTTTTTATCATAACAGAAAAAGGACGATAACTTGACATACTTTTATGAGGTGATGGTATTCAGCGTATTTTGTTTATTGTGTACTTCATTATTATTTTCAACTAGCTTTTTTGCCCGCGACTTCGTCCGCGTGAAGTTCAGGACCCGTTCCCGTGGGAACCACACTGAATTTCGGCAAAAGGTATAGCCTATGTCACTCCCTGATAATGTAGCTTTCTACTGGTGAAAGAATTTTTGAAATCGGTCCAGTAATTTCGGAGCCCATTCAATGCAAACAAACAATCAAATCTTTCCTCTTTATAATATTAGTATAGATTGTCTTTTAATTTTGTATTCTTTTGAATACTGTATGTATTAAACATTAAATAAAAAAATGGAATGACAAAAAAGGCCGTAACTGGGTTTCTTTCGCCATTTCTTTCCCCAGTGGTCATTTCGCTTTGTTTCCGAAATGGTGGTAGTTTATAGAGTAGCTTATTTATTTAATACAGATTCATTGTAAGTGACGTGTCTAAGTGCCCTCGAGGGACTACAGAATAAAGTATTTTGGATTTGTTGTAGAAAAGCTATTAAAATTTAATCTTAATTTTCATTTTACGTAATATTTCTTTTTCTTCTTGTTTGACAGAGACGGCCATTAAAATTTTTTTGTCCAATTCTAAAAATACTAATAAGTTTAGTTATTAGTAGATCTTGTAGTCGTGGATGTCCATAGGCAGCTGAGATTGCTTACCATTGACGACCTTGGCGTAATGGTTACCACGCCATACCCAGGAGGTCCCGGGTTCGAATCCCGGTCGGGTCATGATGAAATACTAACTTTTTCTGATTGGCCTCCGATCTTGGATGCTTATCTATATATTTGTTATAAAATGTAGTATCGTTGAGTTAGTATCCCATAACACAAGTTTCAAACTTACTTTGGGGCTAGCTCAATCTGTTTGATTTGTCCCTATATATTTATTTATTTACCATCATGTGACCCGCTAGCTCCTCTGTCATAAAAAAAGACTTTTTTTTCGCATTAGTAGTAGCCACTAGCCAGCTAAGTAATCAATTCCAACGAGATCACTAAACCTAGCGCACACTAGTACACTCAGCCTAATCAACGCTCCGGTCATGTGTGCACGTTGTCATTCTACTTTCTACATAATTTTTTACGCGGCCCTATCTATAGTGTTACTTATATAATGGGGTATTTTAATGACGCATATGTAATGGTAACTATAAATTAACCAATAACCCAACGCGTAATGTGATAAAGTAAACGAATATAGATTAAAATTCTACTATACTAATGCTGTTATTTTTTTTTATGTTAAAAGTTTGTTTGCCACACTTTGAGTAAAATTGTATTTACTCTAATATTTTGATTAATTTTAATGTAGTAATAGAAATGAATATTTCTGTTGTTCAAAAGTGTGTCTTTTTTTTCTAAACGAAAAATATTCCTAAAATATGTATTATCGCAAAGTTAACCGAAAATGACAAATATAACCGGGCTCTACGTCTCTCTTCGTTTATTTTTTTCTAATTAAATAAAAAAATTAAATCTGCTTTATAAACTGCCACCATTTCGTTAACAAGCAAAATGGTCACCGGTAAAAGAAATGGCGAAAGAGCACCGGTTACGGCCTTTTTTGTCATTCCCCCCCCCCCCCCCCTCCCCCCCAATCGTTACAATAATATAAAAATACGCGGAATGTCATACACTTTGTGTATGTGTGTGGAATAAATAATATAAAACCTCTACTATGAATACGAAACGTATTTCCAGACTGGTCATCTGCCGGTGTTTGCTTTGTTCGGCCACCGTCGCCCAGTGGATCGGATCTCCTGATATATCTCGGGACAAATAATTGTTATTTTATATTCTAGATAGTGTAGTAGATCTTATCAGCAGAATTATTTTGTTTTAAAATAAATTTTTATCTAAATGTATATGCAAAATTGAACTAAAAAAACATGGTGTATGTTTAATACAGCGTCAGTTATTTTGGATTTAATACGCTTTTGATGACTTGAGAACCTTCAAAACGTTTTTTTGCTGATAATGTAATCTATAATCGAAAGAATTATTGAAAATAATTAAAAAATATTCAATGAATTAGTTTTTGAATTATTTATCCAATCCAAAACAAACATATAGAAAATCAAACCATTTCCCCATAATATATAATTGAAAGTTACTTAATAGATAAAAACACGAGCTCCACTTCGCAAGTGATCCGTCTTAATAAAGCCACAGGAACTACTAACTATAAATCTAAAACAAACGTTTAGTCGTTTTAAAATTTATAACAACAACATTAACCCGGTTTTGGCGCAACAATCGGGTTTTGTGAAACAAATGCGACAAGACGGTCCCATTCGTTAATATTTCAAAATATCGATGACTACAAGATAATAGGCAGGAAGAGACGTCGTAACCAATTTAGATATGTAACCAAGCAGATAAAAACATAAAATCAACAACAATTTTCAACTTTATTTCAATAGAAATAAGAACAAACGCAAATAATAGTGTTGCCATGTGTACTTTTAAAACAAGAACGATATATCGATAGTCAATAACTCATTTTAATTGAATCATTCGGGCTAATAGTGCTTTCTAGACGTTTGACAGCTCAGTCATTAGTGATGAGGTAGAGATACGTTATTTGAAATATCGATTAATCGCTTCTTTAATCGTTTGCTTGTTTTAAAGTAAATTGAATAGTCGTTTCGGGTGTTTATCATCTGGTCCTGTTTTTTGGTTTTACACGTTGTGTAAATTATTGTCATTAGTTTGTTAGAATACACTAAAAGTTACACGATAGAAAGTCGACGTTATCAACAATCATATGTCTATTTTAATGTCTTAATTTAAGAGAATATTTAAAATCTAAAATTTGTTTAATTATGTTTTAATTTATAAAAGTAACATCAAGTCAAACTACAATCTCTGTTTGATTCGTATTTGCACCATAGGGCCAAATTAACGTTAATTATTATCCCGCGGGGACCACCAAACATTATTCGAAATAAAAAGATAAAATATCTGTATAACAAATTGTTACTTTTGTATAATAATTACAAAAAAAATAATGTTGTAGGTATATGACATTAAAAGGTTTTGATTTTGCTTACTAGGTATAAAACTTTTTTTTATTAAATAATTTATTTCCAAAACTAAAGTATTTTATTATCTGTGCTATACTCGTAAGTGATTCCAATTACACGACCTATTACATACAGTATATACAATCATAAAATTTCAAAGTGCAATTAAATTTAATAATCTTAACGTATTAATTATAATATTTAATAATACTCAAGAAGAACCATGTTCACCTTAGTCCAAATACTAAACGTGACTAAAATCTAAGTTGCATCAGTTCAATAAATCATTCGCATGATGTATTGAGTCATTCACAGGATGTTTACAAATATGTAACATGTGTTAAAAAAACTGTAAGATTAATTAATGATTCAGAACAAACTCAAATTCAAGTCAACTCATAAACAAGCTTAAAATATTTGTCAATTAGAATATCCTTTCAAATATTTACATATTCGAGAACTGAGAAAAATAGGATTGAAGAGTGTAATTGTAGGCATTATCCCAGAAATATGACATTTTGGATTATTTGGACCCCTAATTAGAGAGTTAAGGGAAGCCTTTGCACTGAAGTGGTACACACAAGCCGACACCCCTGTCTTTTCCTTTGCAAAAAATATTATGTCTTTCCAAACTTATTTTCATGGACATAACATGTTTTGTCTTTAAAAAAAAAACTAAATATTTCAATATATTTTTAACAATCATCAATTTAAGTACTTTTTTTTTTAAACTACTGTAATATTACCATAATATAAAGGCATGAATCTATAGATCTTGTATTCCCACATTTACACACAGCCTGTAGAATATTACTTCGATACTTTCACTTTGCCTATAAATAACATCACTATTGTATTAAAATCAAAACCACCTAATAAAGGATGTATGTTATAAAAGAGAAAATAGTGATGCGACGTGAATAATTGTCACATTCTAATTTCCCCAGTAGTAATATCCTCGCCAAGCGACAAAGTGGCGATCTCCGATTTTATCTATAGACTAATCGTTGTGTGTGTCGTATTTGACGCACACAGACGTCCGAGCGCGGTGAGAACCTAACGCACCTGTACCGGTCGACCTGCTGAGAGTAGTGACGTGATTATATTTATCGAAATGGAGAAATTGATATCGATAATTTGTTTTGAAAGTGATATTATCTGTAGTAATTGTTATGTATATTTTATCATCATTTATTGCCCAGGGACAGAGTATAAGTGTATAACCATATTAGTTCTTGTTTATGTAACATTTAACATAAATCTTGTTTTAAACAATACACGGAGGATGTGATATAACGTCAGATTACGAACGAAATGCATTTTTGTATATTCATCTTGTATATTTTTCACTGCAAAATTTTTGATCTCGTGTGTACGTGTAGTTAAAAATATAATAAACTGGCTGTTACCCGCGGCTTCGACCGCGCGTGAAAAGCCTTTGTTGTAAAAAAAATTTCATAATGATCGGCTACGTAGTCAAGCCGTTCAAACAACGTTTTTGTGATGTATTATTTATTTTGATTGTATTATTTTTTATTTACCTTTTAATTTGCATTACTGTCGTCATTTTATCGATACGCGGCCATCCCTAGGTCTCACGCAGCGCCGTCCCGGTCCATCGGAGCGCGTTCGCTTCACGACTCACATCATAAATCACACTCTAATAGCCGGTAAACTCATTCGCTAATCCGAATCGAACGACTGCGTGCGACGCGCGTGGTCGCAGCGTTACCGCTGCGTTTCCTCTTATTGATTGCGGCTTCTATATCGATTGATTCCGATTGTAGATATCGATTGTTTGTTTAGTTAGGAGTTGTGATTTAGTAGCGGCATGCTTGTATCTAACTACTAATGATAATTTCCTTTTAATTTATATGCGAAAGTTTATGTTATTTGTATTTCATTCTAAGTGTTTTAAGACAATGTCATGATAGTTTCAGATAGTCTATAAGAGGATAAGTTAATAAAAATACAATAATATATAAATAATAATAAATTTTATTGTTGACTGAAACAACTGTAAACAATTGAGTTGACTCTATTTCGAAGAGAGAATTACGATATATTAAAATAACTAAAGCTTATCTACTTTTAAGCAAATAACCAGCCTCAATAATGTTTGTAGAAGATACAGATAACCTATCTATTAGATAAATTGCAAAAAAAATATACAAAACTATAAGACAAGTATCTGACATAATATTCCGAACCATAGGGATATTTGATCCCAGACGTATCATTGTGAAATCCAGCCTAAGATTTTTTTTATAATCATTATAGTAGACTTTCTCATTAAACAATACCCTTGCGATTTATACAACGTACACGCAAATAATTTGCATAATATTATAGATAATTGAAGGCTTTCGTCTTTCAATAACATGATCCAAAATTACGTCTAGAATCAGGTTCCCAAGAAACATGTTACTATTTAAGTATCAATCTTGAATAGAAAGTGTGTTTGATTCTATAGCTAAACGTCTTTATGTAGAAAATGCTTGAAAGACTGACTGACTGATGCATCAACGCATAAATAAATAAATAAATAAATATAAATAAATATATAGGGACAATTCATACAGATTGAGCTAGCCCCAAAGTAAGTTCGAAACTTGTGTTATGGGATACTAACTCAACGATATTATATTTTATAACAAATACATAAATAGATAAACATCCAAGACCCGAGGCCAATCAGAAAAAGTTCGTTTTTCATCATGACCCGACCGGGATTCGAACCCGGGACCTCCTGGGTGGCGGTCTGGCGTGGTAACCATTACGCCACGGAGGGCAATAGCCTTAACCACAGATCGTATTCCTACGGGATGCACGCAAACTGAGTAAGAGTGTTATATGAAAAGGAAAACCTTCCTCTTCTGCTCAGAACTTGGTGCAGATAAGTCTGTGTCAAACGGTCACTAGTTTTTCTTAACGATTATTATCAACAAACAAGGACTACACAAATGATTGTTTATCAAAAATATCAATAGGAAATTACGATAATGTATGTCATGTAAACGTCAATTTTGAATGAAAAACCGTTAAACGATATAGATTATTTCAGGTTAGCATTTAAGCTATCTGAATCACGGTCACTCGATATTTGACCCATCTTAATAATCACTAAGGTGCTTAAAATACATATTCGTTCGATTTTGGCACACGTAACAACGCTGTAAGACTTCCACATTGTAAAGTCAAACTTTAATTTAAACTTTAGCATTTGAATTTTGGTTTTGTATTGTCAGTCAGGATAAGCATAGTTATGGCGATAAATCCTTATTTGCATATATATTTTGAAACACTAAGTCTGAATGCAGTCTTAACTAGATAAGACTACCAATGACTTCGCTATTCTGTTGGGAGATAAAAGCCTTCCTACACACAGCCCAAGCAGGTTTCATAAAAGTACCTATACTCAATGTTGTATACCTTAGTAGGTTAGGTACCGTAATTTTCGATTATTACAAACCGTCTCCTATGCTCTATGGCTACAAATAAATTTGTACACAAATAAATATTTTTTTACGTAATTTACACACTTAGTCCCAATGTAAGATAGGCTTAAACCTGCTTGTATTACGGCTTAGTTTTTTAACAGATCATTTTCTAGCTCAATCGAGGTAATAGTACCACCAAGATTAAGTACCACCCTTTCACAGAATATCGGCGTAAACCAGCAATTCGTTTTTTTCTGTGAATGACAGAATAGAATCTAACTGTTTTCTTTCTCCGAAAGGGAAGAGAAGTATAGAGTGCCCTTCGTCCAGGTGGAACAACGACCTCAAAAAAGCGGCTGGAGGTGGATGGATGCAAAAAGCGGAGAATGGCATATAATAATACAGCGAAGGATCGCATTTAGAGGAAGACTTATTCAGAAGTAGGTGGTAGACACGTGCCTATAAACCCCTTATAATGATGACTTTGGTAGTAAAGTACCTTGAAGTTTTCTACCAAAATGGATTTTTGAAGAACAATAGATTTTGTTACGAAAATAACTTTTTACTGCGCCCAATGAATAGCCAGAGCCAATTATTAATTCGCCTTTTTCTCGCTTTATAATGCGAACAGTTACAGAATGAGGCACAAAAATAATTATACCAATGGCTCCCCGGTTATAATTGGCGGGCATGGGTGCTTCACTTCGCGCGGCGCTGCGCACGCGTACTGTTACGGAGATCTCAAATATATTTTGTACTCAGTAACTCAACTACAATAACATGGGGTCCTTCAAGCAGAGCGTGAAGAGGCACCTTTTAGGCCGGCATGGTAGAAGTGACGTGACACCATAAAGGATTCTCGCCGCTACTATTCCTGGACCCCAGTAACCTGCGGCAGTCGCTGGCGTCATATCTGTCCCAATAAAATAAAATAAAAAAAGTACGCGTATATTATTATAGGCTTATGTAAGGGAGCTCATTAGCATCATAATATGGCCGTCTTCATGCAAATACACTAATTTGTAATTTATCCGCCATTATTTATATATTTTCCTGTATGCGACAAATATTGACAAAAAATTAAAAACTAGTTTATATAGTAAGTATATTTATGTTTTATTTGCAAGTTCCATAGCAGTAGTTGAGAAAAACGTCATATCGCAAAAATGGTTTCAAACATTTTTGGACATTATAGATAGGTAAGTACAATAAAAATATATTTATTTCATTACACGTACAGTCAAGAGCAGGGCGACATTTACATATTGGACTTTGTACCGTTCGTAAGTTCTATGTCATAAGAGCCCAAATTGTATAGCAAGTGTAAACTCGACGTGCACCTGTCTGTACATCACGATGATCTCATTTTGATATGACCTTTACAACCCAGTAAATCAGAGCTTACTGAAAACACATACTGCATCATATTTTTACCGTAGTTCCACCGTAGACTATCATTAGTAGACGCGCGCTCGATCGCAAATTACCGACTTTTGTTTGTAGGTTTGTAGAATTGGATAGTTGGGGCCGTACAAGGTACAGGCTGATGCTTATTAAGGAGACGCCAAATGAGAGTCATTATTCTTATTATGAACCCGACGTTAGTTCTGTGAACACTAGAAAATGAACTATCGATCTCGATAATAATTTAGATTTTGTTACGGCACTATCGATGGTAGACAAATATTGAAAAAATAACAGTATCTACTAAAATATAAGGTCCTATTTTATTAGTGTACTTCCTTTGAACACATGACTATATAGGTTACATATGATCGTTTAAGCAAGAAAATAATGGTGTAATATTCAGTAAAAAAAATATTGTATTGTAGTTAGGTAAATGTTGCTTACTAAACAAAGCCATCAATATTTCACGAAATACTAGACCGATTTCCTTGTTTAAACGATCATATGTAACGTACATAGTCATGTTTTAATAGGAAGTTCACTAATAAATTAGGACCTTATATATATTTTTTTTTTGTTAGAAATTGCTAAGTTACCTGAGATAAGAGAGAAAACAATAAATTATGATGATTTCACGGCGCAGCGTGCTTTCGTTAAAGTTTTCATATTATTTCGACAAGGTCAATATATGTATGTTAAACTGGGGAATTTAATCATATTTGTATATTTGGCATTCCATAGCTAGAAATATACATTTACTAGCTAGCCCGCGGCTTCGCTCATGTTAAATTCGGGGTAACACGGTTCCCCTTTCGCAGGTATTTGTCGTTGGTAACAAAGAGTTTGTGTACCCATTTTTAGCTGCCTACCTTGAAAACTGCGAGAAGTCCCATATAAATTAATTATTATTAATTTCACTCCCTCTTTTGAGGAGTTGGGGCCAGATTTAAAAAAAAAAATGATACACTTTTTTTTGTTAGTCACAAATAGTCCGCATACCAATTTTTAGCTTTCTACCTTGAAAATTGCGGAATGCTCCATACAAACTTCCACCCCCCATTTTAGGGAAGTGGGGAGTTAGAAAGGACAAAAAGTAGCCTATGTCACTCTCCATCCCTTCAACTATCTCTACTTAAAAAATCACTTCAATTCGTCGCTGCTTTGCCGTGAAAGACGGACAAACAAACAGACACACACTTTCCCATTATAATATTAGTATGGATTTCTTTGACCATGCATTTCGTGGTTCATTGTTCGTCCTATTATCTTAGCATTCATCATCATCATCTCACAAGTCCAGACCACTGCTAGACATAGGTCTCCCCCAAATGTTTCTAGTATGATTGCTCTGGATGCGGCCTGCATCCAGCGGCTTCTTGTGACTTCTCTTCTTAGAGTTAGCCAAAGTAAAATATCTTTAGCTATTAATACTGGAGTATCAACTCCGACCACAGACCATTTATTTCTAATTATATGATAGATCGCAGTTGCATATTTACAAAATTATTCCGTATAACAATTTCACAAATTCATAGATATTAATCTAAAATATAAATATATAGATCTCAATCTAATTTATCTAAACACAGATCGTTGAAAATGTGGTATAAATTATTGCAGTGTTTGTATATTCCGATTATAATGATCTAGATAAGAAATATGAATGATTTTACATGTATTTGACACTTAGATGTCTTATTTTGACTTAATCTTTTTGCATTGATAACGTTGTTTAGGCTCTATCTAATCAAACAAACATCTCCTCCTCCTCCTCCTCCTTGCGTCGTCATCCTCCGCCAACTGTTCCTGTCTTCTGCGGCGTGGACTGCATCACGGAAGCTGGTATCGAGAGCAGTGCGGATTTGTTTGGACCAACGTATCGGACTTCGGCCCCGCGGTCTTTTGCCGTCCACCTTGCCGGTGACAAAGAGTCTCTCTAGGTCGTCACTGCGTTTGTGTCAATGTGGCCGAAGAACTCCAGGGTCTTTTGAAGACAGATGGTAAAGTCTTCTTGTTATTTTTAGTTCTATTAGAATCGACACGTTGGTCCGGTGAGCTGTCCAAGGTATGCGCAGCATTTTCCTCCAACACCACAACAAAGGCATCGATGCGTGATCGATCCGCTTTCTTTAAAGTCCAAACATACTTATAAAACTTAAATAAATTATTTAAACATAAACTTATGAAATAAAAGTGTTAGTAACAATATTTTGAAACCTTCTTTATTAAGACCCGCGCTTTTGCTGGCGTAGCAGCCTTCATTTTCCTCACTCTATAGTGAGGAAAATGGTGGTACTATTACCAGCTCCTTTACCTTTCTATTTTTAAAACTATATTTTATTGGTTTCCATGCCATTATAAGAAAGAGGGTCGGCTTTTTGATGCTGCGAACCCGTACGAGCACTAACAGCATTCTAAAGGTCGCTGTATATGTAACGTGTTAACACGGACGAGACGGGACGGGACGGGAAGTTAAATATAGTTCCATACAAAATGTATGTGAATATGTATTATCCCGTTGCGTATGCAGAGGTCTTAAGTGTTATCGGGCAGGTTGGATTGCCCAATATTGAGACATTGGATCAAACTCCATGTCTCACACATGTGACTCTCTTTTTATAACTACTAACATAGCATAAGGTGTTGTATTCATAAAAAATGGATCTATGAAAACTCATTTATGATTGAAAATATTTTTTAAATTAAACGGAAAACATCAATCAAAAGGGTTTTGGTTTATTTGATAGTTTTTTTATACCACAAAGGTGGTAAACAAGCATACGGTCGGCCTGATGGTGAGCCGTCACCGTAGCCTATAGACGCTTGCAAAACTTGGGGTATCACTCACGCGTTGCCAACCCTCCCAACCCCCCCAAGTGGAGCTCTGGAGACCCTACTCACCGTAGGAACACAACATGGCCGAGAGTGCCGAGACCAATGCTATTTGGCTACGATCTTCTGTAAGGTGGAGGTGCTTCCCCAGACGGGCTGCTCCGATTTGAGCGGATTATCCGCTGTGCCCTACCTCTCTTAATGAATAGTTTGTCTGTATTTCACGTTCAAAGAAACCAATGAATTTACATTGAAATGGGCTCCTTTTTTTTTTCATGGGATATAAAGTTTTCACGGGAAAAATTATAAACATTTTACGCGACCACAGAATAATCATCGACTCGAAAAAGCCACACAAAAGAAAGTTCTGAATATTCTTACAACATGCTGTAAACATGTTTTTAATTATCTGGATGTTATTGTTGAACATTTTGCGATTTTGAATGGCAATAAACGATAATTTAAAGTTGATAGACTTTTCAAAATTGGATAGACAATCATTTGTTATCCGAAGGTATTGTTAATTGAACGAGTTCAAATAATTGTTATTGTTTACTCGTGTTTATTGTTCAGGGTTTGTGTGTTAATTGTTATTTTGCTACATTGCTTTATTTTTAAATTAAATCAAATCATTTATTTGAAATATAAAAAAAAATCATCATTTTGATTTTCAAATGTAACAATATTTAGTAATGATGCTTTTTATTACATAATATGACTAGCAAATCCCGTTATGCTTTCCCATGGGAATTTCGGAAAATCGAAAAAAAAAGGCTATGCGTAAGAACATATTCTGAAAGAGACTGGGGCTATGCGCACCGCCGCGGTTCGAATCGCATTTAGTGAGAAACGCCCCAAGACTCCAAAGAACACTCCAAGTTTCAGGCGTCTACGATCAGTGGTTTCAGGCTGTGCGTTGAATGATGGTGATGAAAAAATGGTAGTAATGTTATGTCTGAGTACATACAAAGTTGACGAAAACACAAACAGGAATCTACGTTCAATAAAATCCTATTGTTCTCACTTTGAGCTTAAGTTATTGTTCAAATCTCAACAAATACAATAACTTACACTTACCTCATTGTTACACATCGTGTAACAGTAAACACACTAGTATGCGAACCTATAAAGCTGGGTGTACATTGTGAGGTGCACAAATGTCCACCTCGCTAAACATTGATTTTACGACACATGCCACTTCAGACCTGTGTGGCATTCGAGATTAAGAATAACTAGATGTGACTCAATACATATTTCAAATGATTAC
This sequence comes from Endotricha flammealis, assembly GCA_905163395.2. NCBI lineage: Eukaryota > Metazoa > Arthropoda > Insecta > Lepidoptera > Pyralidae > Endotricha > Endotricha flammealis. The sequence goes on along the minus strand of LR990871.1, from coordinate 6,501,370 downwards.
GAATAGTCAAACGTAGAAGCAGCTTACTGTTTGTAAATATGTTTTTGTAACTTTTTCCTTTATAGTGTAATTTTTTCGTATCTTTCGGATTGAAATTATTGTACTGTAGAAGGTTCTAGTCAAAATCTAAGGATAGGTACTATGATTATGACGAAATAGACCAATTGTGTAAGTCACAGTCATAATCCTAGTTTTCTAAGAAAAAATGAGAAAAGTCGTAATAAGTAATGTGAAAACAAACGAACCCCATGTCTTCGTATGCGCCAAATTCGTTCATTTCTATACATTATATTATTATTCATAAGTGAACTTTCACTTCTTATAGGAATTAACGAATTTCGAAAATCCACACAGTCCGGCTGGGGCGGCCGGGGCGGCGACCTGAGCCGGCGGCCGGGGCGGCGGCGACATGGGTCAGCGGCCGAGCTACTGGCATGCGGCAGTGACTTGCCAGTGACTTCTCTGGACTCTTTGCTTATGACAGTTTACTGTCAATGTCAAACCGCCGTCATTGCCGCCAGACTGTGCGGATCGACCATAAAATTAATTTTCTTAGTTCTACTACGACACGACACGATATGACAATCTAAGTTTTAAACTCTGTGTCAAATGGAGTTAATTTTTTTTACTCTTATTTATGTGATCGAGAGAAGTCCAAACTTCAACAATATCTAAATATTAGTACGGTCAATCCTATCGGTTCCAGTGTACTATATCTGTGCAAATAGTACTTGTGTACATGGGGTACATGCTTCTATGACATCACGCCTTTGTCCGGCGGGAGTGGGCAGACAAAAGCCAGCTAGTGTGTGTCAAGTAGAATATATCGACTTGTATATAGGGTTGCCAAAAATGTTTAGGAAATAAAACAAAGTTAAGTTGGTACCAACGAAGATATCGTCAAAAAAAAGTCTGTATGTTTCGAGGTTTGATTTATACCTATTGATAGTGTAATATGAACCAAACATTAGTTAAAGTGATTCGAGTTTATGATCTGCCAGCCTAACATGCTTAGTTTCTCGCACGCGACAAAGCTTCTTCGCCAATAGCAATGCCAGTTTTGTCTACTGTGGACATAACTGAGATACGCTATTGGCAGAGCGGAGCGAGAAAATTTTGTCGCATTTGTCATGTTAGCAGCAGGAACTAAATAGTGCAATAACAATTATCATATTGACTTCAAAATCGGCCTCTGAAGAAAATTTGCTATCTTTCTTCAGGGCGTTTTGACTCAGAGGCACTGAGCTGTGATAACATGATGACACACATGAACTGTATAGTTGTACAGTATTATTTCATAAAAATAAACACACACCTGCAGAGGTGCAGGACAATGTGCATCTAATAGTACTACATGTAGGTTTTTGACCCGTCCTAACTCAACACAGAAGTGTGTTTCTAGCTTTACAATAAAAAAACCTACAAGTGAAAGTGGTCAACCCTATACACATACATGAATACAATAAGAACCCGGCATTTTCGAGTGGATATGGCATATTGTTGCGTTAATTTATAGCATTTAGGTACTAAGTTTGCGAAAACGCAGTTCCCCATTGAAACTTTACGCAAAATAGCAATTTGTCTTAGAGAGGTTAAGTTAGGGTCGTGTATTAACGACATCCTGATTTTAGATTTATATGACAATGTCAAAAGATTTTATAATAAACATTATAGAATCTAAAAAGTTTATTAGAAAGTACCGTCCAACCTTAGCTTCGGTTTATTTTACCAATAAAAATATATAAAATTTAGCTGAAAGTGTTTTTTTTTTTAATTTTGTCTGTGCGTGTGTACCTTACTACAATCGGAGCCGTAGCCGTAGCCAAAATTTTACAGTGTCTGCCTAGGGGCGCCCCAGAGGGGGCTCGAACCTCGGCCTATGGCGACACTGGGGGAAGGCGAACGGATTGGTAAAACGTGCAGATGACGCGCGTATCGTTATCCAAGGCGGTGTTGCAATCATTCCATCGTGACGTCTAACATACAAAGAGCTCAATGTAGCACGAGTCCTCTGCGCGTATAAAATACGCCGTGTGCTGTGGCTCTAAGGTGTCAATCAAGCATACGACCCGCCTGATGGTAAGCAGTCACCGTAGCCTATAGATGCAGTACAGGGGGTATCACACGCGCGTTGCCGACCCTGTAAAAAGTGGAGCTCTGGAAACCTCATTCACCGTGGGAACATAACATGGCTGAAACCAATGCTATTTGGCTACGAGCTTCTGTAAGGTGGAGGTCCTTTCCTTCCCCAGATGGGCTGCTCCGATTTGAGCGGACTATCCGCTGTTCCCTATCTCTCTTAAGTTGAGAGAGTAAAATAAGAACGGGCCCTTCGTCCTACTTTGTCTTTACTTTTTATATTACCTTCGTGTCTATCCGCTGTGCCCTACCTCTCTTAAGTTGAGAGAGTAAAATAAGAACGGGCCCTTCGTCCTACTTTGTCTATATTACCTTCGTGTCTATCCGCTGTGCCCTACCTCTCTTAAGTTGAGAGAGTAAAATAAGAACGGGCCCTTCGTCCTACTTTGTCTTCACTTTTTATATTACCTTCGTGCCTATCCGCTGTGCCCTACCTCTCTTAAGTTGAGAGAGTAAAATAAGAACGGGCCCTTCGTCCTACTTTGTCTTCACTTTTTATATTACCTTCGTGTCTATCCGCTGTGCCCTACCTCTCTTAAGTTGAGAGAGTAAAATAAGAACGGGCCCTTCGTCCTACTTTGTCTATATTACCTTCGTGTCTATCCGCTGTGCCCTACCTCTCTTAAGTTGAGAGAGTAAAATAAGAACGGGCCCTTCGTCCTACTTTGTCTTCACTTTTTATATTACCTTCGTGCCTATCCGCTGTGCCCTACCTCTCTTAAGTTGAGAGAGTAAAATAAGAACGGGCCCTTCGTCCTACTTTGTCTTCACTTTTTATATTACCTTCGTGCCTATCCGCTGTGCCCTACTTCTCTTAACTTAAGAGAGTAAAATAAGAACGGGCCCTTCGTCCTTCTTTGTCTTTACTTTTAATTTTACCTTCTTGCCTATCCGCTGTGCCCTACCTCTCTTAAGTTGAGAGAGTAAAATAAGAACGGGCCCTTCGTCCTACTTTGTCTTTACTTTTTATATTACCTTCGTGTCTATCCGCTGTGCCCTACCTCTCTTAAGTTGAGAGAGTTAAATAAGAACGGGCCCTTCGTCCTACTTTGTCTTTACTTTTTATTTTACCTTCTTGCCTATCCGCTGTGCCCTACCTACCTCTCTATATTAAAATACATTCTTAACACGTCATTATACCTTGTAAACTTTGTTGCAACTTACCAATTACTATTACCATATCCAGTAATTACATGACACAAGTCCACTACAAATACAATAGAAGCTGACATCTAGAGTGTTTACTGAGAACTATTTGCCCGATACTACAAGAGTATTGCGTCATGGCATTTATGAGGTTAACATTCTACTTTTTGACATAAACTAAAATACACAATTCAATTTTGTATACTATGGTCCTAAGACCAGGGACTAATCTCGGGACTAGTAGAAAAAATCCCGGACACGTATCGATTCAAGCAATCGTCTCAAAGTCTGTATAGGTACTAGGGTTATGGTCCCGAGACATTTTAAAACACCAAGACATATATTATTATTATTTCAATTCCCGGGATTTCCTGGAGAAGTCTCGTAACCCAAACCCTATTGTGTACCATTAAAAAATTATCCGTCATATAGCTTTTATTTTATTTATTTAGTTCATTTACAGACTGTTTCCGAAACGCATAATAATTTTAATTTCACATTAAGTCTGAAAATATCTCTTTTCTTCTTCTTTAGTCCACCGTAACAGTTTTACTTTAATATGTCATTAACTTTAAAAATGTGTTTCAGAAACTTGCAGATAAACATATGATTTAGATAGTCAGACGTGGCGAGAATACCTAAGTCTGGTGCAATCTAACCATACTTATCCTAGATAATAAGTTATACGTACAATAATGATTGTCAGTTGAATGACTTATAAAATCCAGTGAACGGTAGATTGAAGGCATTACGTAATTGTGTATTTTCCTTTTAAAAAGAAACGATCGGTATTTTTCTCAGTACAGTCAACTACAATTAAAACTGGCCGCACTCATAGATAACAAAGACATACATGTCTACAACTATTGGGATTGTCGTCCATTTGATGTTTAAAACACGGGCGTTTAAATAATCTGTTGCTATTCATCGAGGTATCGTGACGTAAGATTAGAAAAACTATTAAGGAATGAAACTTGACGATGTCCCGACGGAAAAACTTGGAACTCAATACTCAACATTTATTGCTGTCTTAACAACAATTATCAGTACTTACTAAACAACAAATATTTAAGGATCCTGTTGGAAACTGTAATAGGTGACAGGACAGATCGAATTATCTCACATGTATTTTGCTTTTGTTTTATACGTAAGTATATTGAATAAAGAACGTAATTGAAAAAGAGGATCATGCATGTCCCTTTCTACTAGTCCTTCTCTATACTATCTGATAGTTCTCTTCTCTATACTTTAGTCTAGACGCGATGAACTATCCTAACGCAAGCAGTATTTTTTAATTCATATAATTTTTTGCGTTAAAACAGTTTCATCACATTGATACATGTACCTAGTCAACGACCCCGATTATATTGATCTAAACAAAAAACGGTAGCAGTTAACCTAACCGATGGATGGAAGCCTTAGTGAGCGTTAACATTCCACAAAGGAGGCTGAATGGAGCATTAATACATCGAAAGGCCCCCATTAAAATCCCAAATGTCGTTTATCTTGATAAAGATTTATGATAAGTTGTGAGACAAGAATGAGACACTGCTGTTGGCGTCATTGTTTGATAAAAAATACAACTAGATAAGTAATTTTTCGTAATGTTTGTACGTAATAATTAATTTATAAACTAGCTAGAAGGTACGATGGAGGGTGGAGTAAAGCAGTCACCAAGTGGTAACCTAGGAATGGAAAACGGAGTATATGGATCGACGATGAGCAAATTGCTGGGAAGAAATGGATTGATGCGGCTCAGGATAGGGATGGCATAGACGAAAGGAGACGTATACCCAGCAGTAGGTCGATGAGAGCTAATGATGACGATGAAATTAATAAACTAATTTGGAGTGATAGAGAAATTATGAAACGTGCTAACTCATCGAAGTACTACTTTCATAATATCGGTGTGTTTCGTTAGCTTCGGAGGGCACGTTTTAAGCAGTCGGTCCTGGTGGTTGTCGATGGATAAGTGGTGGCTTTCAGCAGCCTTGAACATTGGCCTCCGCTAATCCGTATTGGAGCAGCGTGGCAGAGTACGCTAATCCCCTTCGATTGAAGGTAGACCCGTATCCCTGCAGCAGGATGATTATGGGTTTGTGTGACAGCAACAACAAGTTTACACCACCCCACCTGATGTTCGGCAGTAGTATAATCCAGAAGTGGGACCCATCAGCACTGCGGACAGAAAGCGCAGTTACCGATCAGTATTACCTTCTTGGCCTGAAAAGCTTTTTCATAAGAAGTATATCATAAGAAGGAAACACATGAGGCAGCACGTTGTTTAAATCGAGTAAAAGTCACAAGCAAAGCCTATAGCCACAACGAGTTAGCATACAGGTGCCCCATTGTCATAGATGAGATTCGTAGATTCGATTCCGGGTATGTCTACCGAGATTTATCTAATATCTACACTGTAGATCAAAAATCTTACTTTTGTTTAGTCTTTTTTTATAGAACTACCGGTGGTACGGTGGTTTACAGTAGCATAGAGGAAAAAATATATAACTTCTGTAAGTATATTGATATCGGTAGCTCGTTGATTCATCGTGATTTGCACAAACGCACATTTGCACAAATAAATTTAATTATAAGTCTGTGTCTCTTTTTCTCGATCAGTATTAATAGTAATAGAAATAATTTAATCCGGCATTAACTTTGAAATTTCAGTACAGAATTCAGAATTTACAGAATGAACAAATCGGGACAAGCCCGTATAGCCAGGATCAACAACGGCGACCTCAGATTGACAATGAGCAATAGCTTATTGACGTCCCGGGGGAGGAACTACAGAGTTGTCTTAGAACTCACAACGAATTTAATTAGATAGAGTAGGCGAGAGCAGGAACTCGGTATGCAAACGAACCAGCGCGATTTTTTAAATTTTTTAATTATGACGTCACAGACATGATATTTTGATACAACCAAAATAGTCCCATAATTATTTATTATGACAAAATATCATCACATTTAAGCTATTTAGAAACTAATACCCGTCATTATAAAAATATTGTGTTATAAAATATGACTATTTTTTACTTTCATCATAAACTAAGGCTTAGATCATTAAAAATTGCTAATAATCTTTAATATTGGCATTAAAAATATTACAATAAAACTAAAATAACACAAGAGTAACATGATATCAGGCGTTCCCAAAACGTTATGCAAATTTTAAATCAAGTTTAAAACAGAAAAATCACTTGACAGACAGTTAGACTCCTGTTAAACATCTATGTTTATAAATTATACTTTTTACATTAATACTTTTATTAATGTCGGTTCAGAGGTCGATGTTATTAATTAGACAGACATTTTTGACATTTCTTGTATAATATAATGGATTACGAAATCTTCTTTGACATTACTGTATACATAACATAGTGACCATGCATTGTATACATACATAGTAAATGTAGCATTTCGATCCGAGTGACCGCTTCATGGGCTAAAATTTGGGCTCACAGTTTATAAAACAATGGAAAATCGATTGTCGATATGCACTGAGTTAGCTAAGCGCGACTCAGGTGTGTTGGCGACTAGTAAAGTGTGAATTTATATGGACTGGTCACTTTCACTGGTCGCGCGACGCGGTCGCGGTATTTGGTCAGTACTCCATACAAAATTCTGTAATCCCAATAGGTAGTTAATTTCAAAAATAGATTTATTAAACGTGCGATTGGTATTTTGTTATTTTTCTTGGCACATACAAAATTTTAGTATACCATTCTCAAACTCCTTACCGATCTAAGACATCATTCATTGGTTAGTACTGTCAGACTAAAATGGAAGAAGACACCGCCTTAGGGCGCCACACACGATACTTGAATAATAAACATTATTATAGACAAGATTTATAATTATAAATACGTATTAATTCATTATCTACCCACTCATTATAAAACTATTAATTAAGTATAAAAATATTTTAGTTTTTACAACAATGTGTTAAGAAATATTATGTATTTAGGACATTATGTCCAATACCTACTTACATAGAATAAGAATATAGAAGCGGATCTTTTTTTTATACCACAAAATTGGCAAACAAGCATACGGCCCGCCTGATGGTAAGCATCACCGTAGCCTATAGACGCTTGCAATCCCGGGGTATCACTCACGCGTTGCCAATCCTCTCAACCCCCCCAAGTGGAGCTCTGGGACCTTACTCACCGTAGGAACACAACATGGCCGAAACTAATGCTATTTGGCTACGATCTTCTGTAAGGTTGAGGTCCCTCCCCAGACGGGCTGCTCCGATTTGAGCGGGTTATCCCGTTATCCGGTTATCCGCTGTGCCCTACCTCTCATAAGTCTCGTAATAAAAACAGTTCAAATCTAGTCCCAATCTCAAGTGCTTTCTTGCTTGTTTTATATTCTGTATGAGCAAGATAGCGCATGTGATTGAGGGTAGATTTTAACTGTCTTTATTACGAGAATAGATCCGCAGGATGCGTACGCGCATATGATAAATGTTTAAATTATATCTGTCACTGTCAAACTAAAGAAAAATGAGATAGCTTGAGACTTAATGTGGAATTTCAATTTAAATGCGTTTCAGAAAATCCACAGTTAGCTAACTTAATAATAACTTCATATTAAACATTGTTTCCAATCAGAAATCTATAAAAAAATTACGAAAATGATGCATAAGTTTACAAGGTGGTTTAGTAACTTACTCTATTTCACACTAAATCAAATTAATGACGCTATAACTAAATGTTCTCGCGTTTTAGAGGAAGCTGTTGTCATTATGTTGCCAACTTCCTTGCGCTGCTGGGTATTACGAAAGGTGAAGTGTGCAGGTAAGTGCAAATATATGGTTAGACGACAATATAAATAGTTGTTTATGAACGTGTGTATAGTGTGTATTAAAACACAAGTGCGTTCAATGGATACCTAATAATTATTTATCTAATGTACAAAATGTAAGTATTGGATGTAATTGCGAAATGTAAAAAAATCTTATTTCCTTATTTCACGTGAACAAGAAATTATGCGTCATTTTAAAATTATTTTAATTTAAGTACTTTTTTTTATCATCCATTTGTGTCCCACTGCAGGGCAAAGGTCTCCCCCCAACTTTTCCAATTTTCTCTCAATAGGGTCTTTTCAGTAATTTTAATTGTAACTTTTCCAATTTGTACTACAAAATAAAAATATAATGCAACAGCAATACGTTCTGCAGAGGACCGGGATGGATGGAAAGCGTTCGTCCGAAAAATGTTTCGTGAAGGTCACGACCCTCGGTAATGAGGAATACGACAAAAAAAAGAAGAAGAATATTACATATTATGTTTCACTTCACTACGAGTTTCAATGTGCACATTTAATTGTCGAGTATTGTAATTGATCGTCTACTGTTTCGACAATAACAGAACGCGCCAAATCGTAACTTCTAAAATCGATAGCTGAATCGAATCGAACGAGTAGGAATCGTAAATCGAATGGGATTAGCTACCAAAGTGTATTGTCGATTAATCACTCGTTGAATCGATACCACATTGCTTTCTAGTGGACAAAATGAATTTCACATCGATTGGATTATTTATAAGAGTTGGACAGGTGTTGTGGAGGCGTGTACAGGATGCTTTCAAAGCGTTGTAAAATAATCGTTTATTACAGCACCTAGGTGTTCTATTACTTTAATGTCGTTGGGTTTTGTAATCTAGATTTTATTTTTCATATAACATCGTGTTACGGTTAGTTACCAGCACTTCCGATATGTAGGTAGTTTAATGTAAGTATTTTTTTTACTTTTATACAATTTGAGCACTGTGATGCAGAAGTTATGAAAAGTGCAAAGTCTAGTATGTATTGATAGCTTTAAGACTTTTAAGACAAGAGTAGCACCTCCTGCTTGACTGTCTCAGTATGATTTCCTATTCAGACCATTCAACCTAGAGAGCTGAAATTCTGCACAGGCTAACTCGAGCTAGCACGACATTTTTTGACATTCCCACTTGTACGAGAGTAATGGGATTATGTAGAAATCACACTAGAATTTTTCGCGTGTAGCCGCAAACAGTTTAAGCGTATAAAAAATAATTCATAGTTCTTTTTCATTTAACAATATTGTGTATGTATCAATCTTCGGTATGAATACACAAAACCTCGTTGCGTCCCCACACTTTCCTTATACAAAAGCTTTAACTGTACTGTTCTTAAAATATGTATCACACTGTAAGTTATAAAAAGCGCGCCGGTGTTGCCTCGGGAATGTTATTAATTTGGAATTTGTTACAGCCCATACTTAAGTCCCGATATCGCCGTTAAAGCCTGCCACATAAATATGAATACATCAGCCTGTTGTTTTGTTAGGTGGGGAACACACTGAGGGAATTTCATAATTAGAACTTACAAAATTCTTTAGTGCACAAATAAAAAAAAAGTTAAAAATATACAATAGGACGCTCAGCAATTTCTTGCACATACCAAAAACTGGGCAAGTACAGTCATGTGCATGACTTGTCTTAGTCACTTACCATGCACAGAGAAGGATTCCGTATTTGCAGGGAACCACACCGTGTTAAACAAAAATTGGCATGTTAAATGTATATAATTTCCATACGTGTCATTGTATCGAGAAATGATCTTCCCACAACACTTAATGTTTTTAAGAGATCTATGCAACGACTAGGAAAATCTTAAGTTACCTCTAAAGAAAATAAATAAATAGCTAAGAAAAAACTTTCTTAATTAGACAATAACATGAATGTTTTAGTGCAACTGCACTGTTAACTTATTTATCCATTAAGCCACTTAACATTTTTTTAAACTAAAATGACAGAACACAGTGCTTAGACTTCGGTACAATATTTGCAAAATAATAAACTACCGGGATATGAATATTTTAAACGGTCTTGTTCCTTACTACAGCTTCCTTCCTTGCCTGCTATTAAAATCGATTTTCAAAATCTTTTTGAATTTTGTCGATAATTTTATATGCACACGTACCAAAAACAAGGATTTGGACAAAGAAAAAGCTGTTAGACTTTAAAATTTTAGGAATTGTTGGTGCAAAAGGACATTAGTAATTTTAATTTTATTGAATTTAGTATGACACAAGCCTTACATTTCGGATCTCCCGATGACCATAGTGTAGGATATTTCTAATCGATTTGTATTGGTTACTGACGATTTGGATGTTACGTAACTATACCCAGATTTTGTTTATGGCGCCACTTTTTTTTTTAACAATGCATCAATTATTTAAGTTCAATGATCGGGTGCGTTTTTAAAGTATTGTGTTTACTAACTTAATTTTTTAATACATTTTTTAATTTTAGAAGTTGATATATTAAATTTTAGATTTTTTTAATTAAGAACTGATTCTCACAAGTTTTTCTTACAATAATATACAATTAATAGATAGACTATTCTTCATGGAAATACCCAATTCAGATTCAATCGTCAAATCAGATTTTGTGTAAAATTGGAGTATTAAATCCCGATCTTAATACAATTTTGATCACTTGTGATACTTGTTTTCAACCTTGTAATCTAACTTGACTTAGTTACATGTACTAATACATTTTGTGTACTTGCAGGATCCTAAATTAAGGTTACAAGTTTGCAAGAATGTTACTTTTGAGGAAAACAAAGGTCCCCGTTTACTAAGAATTATGACTAACCACAGAGTAATTTTTATAACACAGAATTGTTTGCGGTATTCTTAACGGCCGTATTTTAAGACACGTTATCTGTTTAGTGTGGTTCGAAACTAGTTTGTATTTGTCATCGTTAATTCATAAAAAATTTGCGCAAGGAAAATTTACAATATGTATGATTTATTATTTACGTACGATTTTTATAAAAAGATTCAAATACCCAATACAAGGACAGATCTTAATCACACAAATGTTTGAATAGGCTGATAAAGACCCCAAATTCGGCCTTTATCCCCGTATGTAGATGTCACTACAAACAGAGCCACTAAGTTTTCTATGGTTTAACAAACTCTACTTCGACCTAACTCCGTCCTCTGGAATTAAGCTTAGCTTACTTTGGAAAATTGCAACCAGGTGGCGCTGTGTGAAATTGTTCCTAGGTCTTTAATCCAGTATGTATTGTATTACCACATTTTGAATTACCTTTGCTTACCTTTGTTGATAATATACGCGATATTATGTAAAGAAAGGTAACATTCCAAAATTATTTACTAACATGCAATTAGACATTTTAATTTTAAACGCACGAATAAAATTTTACACAATAACATAACAACAAAATCAGTAACGAAACGAGTTAATATTTAGCAAAATATCACCTGTTAGGCAAGTATCATTCGAGTACTTGACCACTTGACTTGCCACTTGCAACATATCCTACGATTGCGCGGAGTGAGATTTTTCTAAGCCAGTTCGAGCTACTGGAATCTTTATTTGTCGTCTCGATGGTGTTGCAAAACGGTATACTGTCGCTCGCATGCTTGTATAATTATAAACTTACTTAACTTTGCTTTTTTTATTACGTATGTGGCAAACAAACTAGCTGGTACTATGGTAAGCAACCTCTAAATGTGTATATTCTGACCCACTATACTTGGCACGTTAGAGGTCGAAGGAGACAATTTATCCATTCCCGAATGGAATCTCCATGGCCACGATCTTCAGACATAAAGAACCGACCAAAGAGAGAGAGAGAGAGAGAGAGAGGTATAATACTTGGCACTAGATTTCCAGTTAAATTCAAATTGTTTGAACTAGTTTTTCATACTTTTATTGTGATATAATGTTGTGTGGTTTATCGCAAGAAAGTGATAGATGATCGATTCATATTTATTTCATATCAACTTAATACGTTAAACCAGTCGATTTTGGGAGCCTTTTGGCCAAGTTTATTAGAATTTTCGGAATGGAAAATTCAGTCACTTGCAATGGTTTTGTATATCATAATAACTTAAATTTTGACAACATCGACGTGATAAAAATATCAGTGCCTCGAAAAGAAGAAGTGTCACGCCAATATTTTGAGAAAGTAATGGCGTCAAATTAATATTTAATTTAAAATCGATGATTGCTTTTATAAAATAACTAGCGAAACCCGCGCAACTTCGTTTGCGTGTATCCCGCTTTCCCGTGGGAATTTTGGAATGTATGATACTTTAAAACCTTCCCCTTGAATCACTCTATCAATCCGCATCAAAATCCGTTGCGTAGTTTTAAAGATTTAAGCATACAAAGGGACATAGGGACAGAATAAGCGACTTTGTTTTATACTATGTAGTGACAAACATACTTGAACCCTAGATTTATTACTTGAACACAGCCTCTGTAGATTCTAGAAACCTTTAGTTATATCATATAGATAGAACGAGACTAGATCGTCTGGTTGTGCAAGCGTAACTCGGATGTTGCCGATTACTGCCGCGTAACTGCCGCGGGTGCGAACCACTAGTTAGCTATAGTTACCGTCCGTAAGTGCCGGTTCAGATAGATTATTGTGTGCCAGTAGCTATTGCTAATATGGATTGTTTTCTTGCCTTAAACAAAGGTTTGGATTGAATTTTGTTCGCTTAAATAGAAGTTACAAATATTTTATCTTTTTTATGAAATATTTTTCATGTGTTAGTTATTGACACCTGACGCTGACTCTTCAGTGATACCTATTTTCTTTATTAAAAATATAAAGAAAGAAAATAATTATTGATGAGAATAAAATATATTTATGTAGATCGCAGAACTATTTAACTATATTAGAAACTAGCTTTTCCCCGCGGCTCGCGCTCGCGTTAATATTATGTTATAGATCTCGTTTGACAACAAACCAGCGTTAGTCCATCCCATACAGCGCCCTCTATAGTAGAAAAGTTATTTTCCCATTGGAATGACATACTTTCACGGGATAAAAAGTAGCCTATGTTGGGCTCCGTACCCCTGACAATGTGTATACAAATTTTCATAATGATCGGCTGCTTAGTCAAGCCGTGAAGAAATAACAAACAAATAAACTTACTTTCTCATTTATAATATTAGTATGACAGTAGCAATTTGAATAAAGATAAAGTAAATTTCATTTTTATAAAAAAATATGCTTTTTTTCACTCATTTCCTACTTTTAACGAGTAACTAAATTAATAAAACAATTTTATAATACAACATTTTTTATTATCACTTGTAAATCAAGGATGCCTCATTCAAACGCATGTAGCAAAATGGCTTATCTGTTTAAAATGACAATGAATTGATAGCCGTACCGCAAGACGTTTGCCGATAATCTGGTGACAAAATGAATTGACGCTGTCAAAAATATGACGTTAAATATGTCACTTAGATATTTGGTATGACAGATCAGTTAAAAAAAAGTTTAGCGTATTACGTATACAGTTAAAACAGTAAGCTGCTTCTGGTTAGCTAAACTCATTACTAATTACTCATTTACTCCTATGATCTCTATCGAAAACAAAAACAAAGCTGAGTTCATTGGACTGGGGGCGTACCACGACCTTTTATAACTATCCTTAAACGATTGTGTAAATGAGACGTCGCCTTACATCATGTATTGCGCTGTCTCCCTTAATTTCAATAATTTTGTTATTTAAAATAATATGAGTTTTTTTAGGGATATCAACATACTCGATGTCTAAATGATATTTATTTGCTCAATCAAATTAGTGGCCTTAATAATAAACCGGTTACAAAATGGGACACCTAACTTTACAAACATAAAATCGAAATATTTACGTTGCGTTTACATTGCGAACAAAGCGTGCAAAGTCATTGTGACAGTTGGCTACTAAAATACGCACCAGAGTCAATTCGGAGCGCAATGACAGAATAATATTTCAATACAATGTTACGCACTAACCTGTCCAGCCAAGTAGCCGGACAAGTAAACTGGACCATTCAAACGGAGCTCCGTGAAAGTGGACAACAATTTGTATGGAAACGCAGGTTTTACTTACAATTGGTAGAAAATTTATTGCTTATATATATTCTGAAGATTGTGTTAATCTTAGTTTGGGCCTTTTGTACCTGGAACAAAAAATATTAATATTAATGAAATATAAAAAATATTTATATCGGAAAAGAAAAGGAAAATAGGACGAGTATAGAGTGGTTTCAATATTTAATACATAATAGTATTATGCACAACATGACTAGAGATTGTACCAGTGAAGGGTTAATCTCTGAATAAACGATATCTTTTTCTAAATAATAAAGTTACGTTTGAAAATAGGTGGTGGTATTTTAAAGAGTAGCTATATGTATAATACGTTGTAAGACGCTAAGGGCTTACAGAATAAAATATTTTTGACTTTGAATAGGATAAAAGTAAATAGCTGACTTTGGCACCTTAAGGTGCTGCTAGAGGATCGAACTTGTTCCGGTAGCGCATCATGTTCGATCGTGACGTGCACGCATATGGTCTGTAACCGGAGGGTTCGATCTTGTGCACGAATATGGTCCACTACCGGACGGTCCGATGGTCCGCTACCGGATCATATTCAGTCGTCTGGCAGCACTATCAATAAGAGTCAGATATAAATGAGTATATGGTCAGCTAAGATTATAATCTGCTGATGTTAAAATCCTTTCTTTCCAAATGCTATTGTTTAAATAAAGGACAACTGTTACTTATACCATTCTCACGGTTTAAACGTATTTAGATGAGATCGCTATCATGTTGCAACTATGCTATGTCGTAAAATAGCATTGTTTGTGCTCAATAGAATGTGCTCGAGATTATCTTTAGAGCTAAATTATCATATAACTTCTCATAAACGGACAATAAATGCCTTTGTAAATATTATATTATATTCATAAACATCATCATATACCCATAATCATCCCACTGCTGGGATACGGATCTCCCTTCAATCGAAGGTGATTAGAGCGTACTCTGCCACGCTGCTCCAATGCGGATTGGCAGAGGCCGGTGTTTTCAAAGCGCCCTAAGGCCACCGACTGGCTTAACGACTGTCATCCATCGACAACAGCCGGGACCGACGGCTTAGCGTGCCCTCCGAAGCGCGGAGGAGCTCGAGATAATGAAACCCATCCAAACGCTGGCTAGGTTCGACGTCGCTTAACTTGCGTGTTCATATTAGAGTGCGACACACAGCGACGCCATCGAGCTCCTCGTTATAGATTCATAAACATATAAGTTGGAAATAGATTCTTTTTTAGAAATTCTCGATATTCACCCTAACATACCATTATTATTTCATTAATACGTTTACTAATATAGTTTAGCACCTTACAATAATGGGGGAGACCTGGTGACCCGTAATACAGATCCTTCGGAAACCTAGCATGGGCACCAGTTCTCCACAATTACTTTAAATGTACCTACATACTTGTAAACCATACACAAACATATTTGTAATGCCTTGTGTTTGTGGAGAAAATAAACTTTATTTATATATAAAAAAAAAAGATTCAATAATAAATAACCTTTGAATTTGCACAAAAACGTTTTAAAGTTCATGACATGTTAAGTTTCAAAATATTATTTCTATTTTTCCCTTCCTTAATTTCGCAATGGTGTAAGCTCTGATTACTTTACACGAACTTTTATATTATATTACATAAACCTATGGTGTATTTTATATAATGTAAGTTATTGATTTACAAAAAATATTCTTAATAAAGGAATCGTACAAAAAATATTCCATATTTTTTACATTTAATTATGTACTTACGTATGTCGTCTTGCTAATATTTATAGTTTTAGAAAATAATGTTGACTTGAGTGTGGGAATCAAACCAGCTTCCCAAAACGGAAGTGGGCACTTGTAGCACTCTCGCCGCGTCAATGACGCTTTTACTGATCTAACCTGCTGGCCTACGCATTGATTAATTCTAACAATAAAATACTTATTATATAATAGAAATTATAAGGTAGTTTTTCGAATAATTACTAGAAGATAATTGTAATATTGATAAAAAGAATTGTGAAAGAAAATTATCACTCGAGTTAAACAAGGATGACTCCGGCCAGTATTTGGATGGGTTTAAGAATCTAGAGTTCCTACGTGTAACAAGGTCGGTCTCGACTGTTGTCGATAGATGACAGTCGGTACGCTAAGTCAGTGACCGTCAGGTCGCCAAAAGACACAAACAAAATTTCACTATCTCTATATTCTCTTTGTCGCGAGATTGACACAAAAAACTAAATATTCTGACATTATGAAATAACTCCACAAGCAAGATTAACGGGGACTTTTGACATAGCATTTAGAATGACGTATTATACCCATACAAAACCCCTTGCTTGCCTGAAATTATCACTAAGTTTTTCGCTTATTATGACTGGTCTAAGGATATGGAAACTACGTGGTTTCTAATAATATCGCCGTCATTTAATGGGTTAAACAAAAAACAATTTATTAAATATTCATCTCAAACAAACAAAAGATTAAAAACAAAAAAACAATGAAAATAAAAGAGTAACGATTTCACATGCCGATATCTCGGATCTATCGTTAATTCATTACACATGACAAAGAGACAAAAAACTCCATCCAACGGGCCGGTCATTCATGGTTGATAAAAAAAAACAATAAAAAAAAATTCGGGTAGATTGACATCTGTCGGTTTCGACCGCCTCTCACGCTCGGTTGGGCAAAATCAGGTATTACAATTAAATTGAAAATCAGTCATAGAGAATTCAATCGATCGATCTTGTAGAGTTAGCAAAAAAATATATTAATTCTACTTGTATAAACGTTAAAGTTTATATGGATGCATATGTGGATGTTTCTTAAAATCTATGTTTCACGAAAACACTTGATATTTTGTATTTTTCTAGAAATTTGGTAAACATGTTTGTACGTGTTTGTAATCCAGATTGTTCTGGATTATCACATAGAATAATTTTTATCCTGGATATCCAGTTCCAGTCTGAGGACGGAAACAATGGGATCTATCTTGTACTAGTTTTTTTGCCCGCGACTTCGTCCGCGTGAAGTTCGGGACCCGTTCCCGTGGGAACCACATTGAATTTCGGGAAAAGCTATAGCCTATGTCACTCCCTGATAATGTAGCTTTCTACTGGTGAAAGAATTTTTGAAATCGGTCCAGTAGTTTCGGAGCCTATTCAATTCAAACAAACAATCAAATCTTTCCTCTTTATAATATTAGTATTAGTATAGATATCCGTGGCCAATAGCTAAAGTATGCATACAATACATAATCTAGGAATAGTCGGCATGTAGGAAAGAATGTTTTTAGGCCGGGCAAGGTGAGACTGATCGGTGACTGGGCTACCTGTCTGCGGTGCCCATGGGTCTCACTTCTGGACTCCACTACTGCTCAACATTAGGTCGGGTGGAGTCAACGTGTTTAGTCTACTTAAAAAAAATATAGGAATACTAGCTGTTACCCTCGGCAAATGTCAATAATTTTCTGCTGGCCTACGCATTGATTAATTATAACAATTAAATAGAAATTATAAGGTAGTTTTTCGAATAATTACTAGAAGATAATTGTAATATTGATTAAAAGAATTATGAAAGAAAATTATCACTCGAGTTAAACAAGGATGACTCCGGCCAGTATTTGGATGGGTTTAAGAATCTAGAGTTCCTCCGTGTAACAAGGCACGTTCAGCTGTCGGTCTCGACTGTTGTCGATAGATAACAGTCGGTACGCTAAGTCAGTGACCGTCAGGTCGCCAAAAGACACAAACAAAATTTCACTATTTCTATATTCTCTTTGTCGCGAGATTGACACAAAAAACTAAATATTCTGACATTTAATGAAATAACTCCACAAGCAATATACGGGGACTTTTGACATAGCATTTAGAATGACGTATTATACCAAAACCCCTTGCTTGCCTGAAATTATCACTAAGTTTTTCGCTTATTATGACTGGTCTAAGGAAGAGTGCAATGATTTTCCAATGGGAATCTCTTTATTCCGTGGGGAAAAAAGTAGCTTCTCCAGACCATAAATTATCCCCGTTAAAAAATTATAAAAAAATAATAATAATCTTTTTATTTACGACAACAAAGGTCCATGTTTGTTAGTTACTTACAAGAGATGCTTTTTTAATATACTTTTTTTCCCTTGGGAATGAGATGTTTTTCCGGGATAAAAAGTAGCCTATGGCACTCTTCAGACCTTAAACTATCATTTCAAATCATATCAATCCGTTCATTACGTTCTACGTGAAGGGAGGACAAACAAATAAACAAACACACTTTCACATTTATAATATTAGTATGGATTTAAGTAAGTATATTAAAGTTCGTAGTTTTGACATTGCCATGGCTGCTACAAGATCACTAGGTCCGTCAAGATATAAGCAATTTCAAATTTGACATGAAATACGATCTAAAAAATAAATTAATAGTAATAGTAACTAATATCTTTTTTGTCAACGCTACATCAACATAATTAGTAGAATAATTCAATTGAATATCTGGTATGCGTTTCCACTCATTGTATCCACTTTCTATAAGGTAAGGTGTCACATATTACTTTGCTGACCATACACTAATTTACATTTTGCTCTTGTTAACAAACCACATAGAAATTTAAATTCTATGACCTATACAATAAGGTGTTGTTTTGTGATGTACAGACAAGTACGGTATTCTCTAAGTTTTTTAATATGTAATTGTTATAATACGATTTAACGGTTTTGTTATGAATAATATTTAATATCAGTAGCTGATTCGACAGATTATAGTTTGATAAATTAATTAAAAACATAACTGATCTTTTTTTGAAATGCCGACTATAATACGAGCAATTGTCATGTGGAAATCTTTGATGAAAATTTCAATTTATGTGTAGAATATATTCGACGTTCTACGATATATTTCCGTGTTACGAAAAAGAGTTGCATCCTTGTGGTCACAGGTAAAGAGCAGTACCAACACACTCCTGAAGGTGTTGTCGGAAAAAATTGACAGTCCAATTGTTAGACACTGGTCGTCCATTCATGTGCAAAATAATGCTTGTTTTAAATTTTACTAACATAATATTGTATAAGTTTCCTACTAACATAATATGGACTTGTATTTAAAATGTGCAGTCTGAAATAAATATTTTCATTTCATTTCATATTTCACACTTAACAAAACTTAACCATGAGATCGTTTCTTTTGACCTGATAGTAAGTTGTCACTGTCGCCCATACACCAGAGAGACACCAGAGGCCTATAGCTACTGTCGGCCTCTAACAGGACAAAAGTTGGAAATGTAAAGAAATGGGTTTGAGATTTCGGATTTTTCAGCCGAACGAACCGCTTTGGTTCACGTCAATGATCTGCAAGTAAATAGTACTTCTCCAGTCGAGCTAGTCTAATACGTAATTAGTCTAGCACTCCAAGAAACCAAAGATCCGGGCAAAACGGAAATATCTTAAATTTTTTATTAATAATAAATTAAATTGAATATTCATATGCATAAATCAAACGCTATTCATGTAACGCGAAAAATAAACTTAATTTAAAACGGTAGTAATAAATTTAAATGAACAACGAAGTCACCAATAAAATTAACCACTCCGTATCATTAAAACCAAACACTAATTAGTCGGGTTCAAATCTATAACTTTATAACATGACGAATTATAATATTCTGATCTAATGGCTGAGAGTTCATTTTAATAAGTGTGTTCCGTGGTTTTTTTGAGAAAGATTCAGTTTGTAGAAAGAAAAGTGGGAGCGAGAGAGGAGTAGATAGAAAAAAGCTCATTTTAGAAAAGTAAAAATAAAAGCAAGAGCAAGTATGTTTAGTTAAGTTTTCAGAGAGGTAACAGCGGATAATCCGCTCAAATCGGAGCAGCCCGTCTGGGGAAGGACCTCCCCCTTACAGAAGATCGTAGCCAAATAGCATAGGTCTCGGCCATGTTGTGTTCCTACGGTGAGTAAGGTCTCCAGAGCTCCACACGGGGGGTTGGGATGGTTGGCAACGTGTGAGTGATACCCCCGGTATTGCAAGCGTCTAGAGGCTACGGTGATGCTTACCATCAGGGTATGCTTGTTTGCCACCTTTGTGGCACAAAAAAAAGTACACGTTACAGAGCGGAGAAAATCAATGAGCAAAGAGAACAAGAATCCAGGAGCAACAAGAAATGAACACTCAAACAACTCAGTCCTGTAATTTTCAGTGATCAATGATCTCAGTCAAGTCTATTTTTTTTTAGTGCGGAACCCTAAACATAGAAATAATAAATAACGCAACAGTTTAATTTTATAGCATAACTGTTACACTGTCAATTTCTATGTTATTAAACGTATTACTGGCTATTCCAAAAACTTTCGCCCGAATGATTCCTAAAGGCGTTTTGCCAATACATATACCGTTATATTGTAATAACGTTATGTAAAAGCAGTTATTTTGCAAATAGCTGTGTTGGTAACATCGTGGTAGCATTATGGAAGTAATTACTGTTGGATATAACATATTATCTATTATATTATAATAGTATGTGTCATATTAATGACAATGTGGTCTGGATACAAGATAAATACTTGGCAGATTACCATAGGGCATATGATATTGACGGCTGATACCTGCTAGTTAGCTAGGAAAATATTGACGATATATCTAATAGTTAGAAAACTGAATCTTATTAGTAAGCTGTAAAGCAGTCGAGATTTGTACAATTAGAAACATTTTTATTAACTTTTCAATGCAAATGCAGGCTTTGCAGGCATTTGCAAAGCTTGAAAACTCTTGAGATGCGCAAATTTTCAGACTTAGTTGATGAAAATGGACACTATTGCCATATTCCCATATACATTCTTAATGGACACCCGCGGTTGCTCACGTCCAATCCTGTTGTCTCTGTTCCCGAGGTGATTTTCTAAATTCTTTGTATTAATCCAAATAGTAAACTACCCGCGTCCTGTGTCTTTTAACCCCGTGTGTTGGCATTGTTTTTGATATTGTAATTTTTTAAGAAGCCGTGAGACTCACAAATTTAAAAAAAAAAATTTGTAGGATTATTATAATTGTACACTTTGACTATAGAAAGTGCCCATAAAGGCCTACTCTCTGTTTGAACGATTTATTTTTTTTCGATACAAACTCGCAAGTTTCGCTCTCTCTTTAACAGTATGAACGTCTCTATGACTCAACCTATATTATAACCCGCAGCGTCTCCACAACAAAGCGTTATTAATCACTTTTTTTTTGCATATCGATAGGAAATTATACAAAATTGATACGTGATTTGAACTATAAAACATTTTTCAAATTGCTTTTTGAATTGTGTACGTCTATTCACGCCTATACCTCTAGGGGATAGTCAGAGGTGTTCCTAATTGTCAATAACAGTAATAAATGTAACATTTAAACACCCACTTTTCGACGAGTTCTGTTATTGTTATAAACTTTAATTTTAATAATAGTAAGCAATCTTGGAATGGTAGAGCATTTATGAAATGAGATGATTTTAAGAGAGCTCAAATCGGAGCCGCCCGTCTGGGGAAGGACCTCCACCTTACAGAAGATCGTAGCCAAATAGCATTGATCTCAGCCATGCTGTTTTGGGAGGATTGGTAACGCGTGAGAGATACCCCCGGTATTGCAAGCGTCTATAGGCTACGGTGACCATCAGGCCGACCGTATCCACCTTTGTGGTATAAAAAAAAATTTGTCTGTACTGGGGAAATATCACTCTCATAAAGAATATCTACGTGAAGCTGCAATGCGAGAGTGTGATCTGAATGCCTGACTTCTTCCTTATTCCTTTACTCTCTACTACTACGCTTTGGTAGCAACCAAAGATTAAGCCTTACTGTCCACAGACGCGGCATTGGACGAATGCATGCAACCTACAAACGAAAGCATGACGAGCGGTTGACGCGACATTGCCGCTTCGTGGACACAGATTTCATTGTTTCTACACAAGATGCAAGCATTCGTCTTGCAATCGTCAATTGACGAAAGCGTGCGTATGACGTGCGGTTACGTGGACAATGAGCCTTACTCATCATCATCTCAGCCACAAGAAGTCCACTGCTGGACATAGGCCTCCCCCAAACGTCTCCAGTGCGACCTGCTGGCAGCGGCCTGAAACTTCATTTATCTTTTGGTTACTAAGGTTTTATATGCCTAAAATCTTGTATGTCATGGACATATGGAAAAACTATCAACATCAATTTTTCTATTTTGTTTTTATGTAGTTAAGTGTAAATTTTGCATGACGTAGCTGTGCAAGATAAGTTGTATTTGTTACTATATAAGGTTTTATTGTAATTAGCTGTTGGTGAACCAATAAATAAATCTCATCTTTAAACTATCAATTTTGTTATTTTTTTCAGCTATTGTACTCTTTACATGAGGTTTTTATTACTTTTTTTTAATATAATATCTTTATCTTTATTATCTCTTTTAACTAAGTACTAAATAACCAAAACAAAAGCATATATCATTTGACCACCAACGCAGAGGAGCGTGCTCAATTAAACCAAAGCATTGATTTATAGGAGCTATTGATATTGTTTCAATTATAAATACCGAATTAAATGTATTCTAGTGACGCCCAAATTACGGTATCCGATGATTAGGGTGTGTTTCCATCGGTTATGATTAAAAAAAGATGGTTAGAGAATTGAAAGCATTGTCCTAGTGTAATGGAGACTTGTGATTGATGCGCGCAAAGTTTTGCTAAATCAGTTTTCATTTAAAATTTCAAAAACTTCATTATAAATTAATAGGAATTAACGCGATCATACCTTGATATTGCCTGACGTTTCGACCAGGTTGCACCGGCTGTGGTCACAGGCGAACTGGCAACTGCATACGTCACATCTACATATTTGAGGCGGAATTTTATTCCACCCTCATATTTTCGAAACGTCAGGCAATATCAAGGTATGATCGCGTTAATTCCCGGTTTATTATTAATTTATAATAACGCAACGCGAAAGTTTAAAAGTTTCAAAACTTCCTTCTTATTATTTACTTACGTCACGTAAAAACTCCATTACGAATTAAACAACCATTGCTACATTACATATAGAATGAACTTTTGCACGTCATTAAAAATGTCGTAAAAGTAAGATGAGGAGACTAGGATAAAAAATATTGACGTGCAAAAGTATTTATTGCAAAATAAACGATTTTATTTATTTATTTATATATGGAAGTAGGTAATAAGAAAAATCCAGTTTCCTTTTTCGAACGTGCGAAGAATTGCAGAACAAAATCATAAATTCTTCTTTCTTTTCTTACTATAAGTTAAATAGCTGATGGAAACACACATTAAAATAGCTTTCCATTGTACAGGATGATTATTTATTATGAAATATCAATAAGTGTTTAGTCCCTGGAGCTATGGTCACTATAGCGTTGGTTCCGCCCCAACGATGTTAAGGCACCCATTATTATTTTACTTTCCGATTTGATTCAACCTGTAGATGGCGAATCGATAGAGAAATTAATGTTGAAGCATTTTTTTTTTTAACTATAGAGGTAGCTGACATTATTAGACTGATGGACACTTTGTAGCTTCTAAGACGGTTGACTGAACATAACATAATAGATTCATGGATATGCTTTTGGGTCTGATCATGTTGTGAAAAAAAAACACGATTATGACGTCACGAATATAGATTTGAACAATCCCATACTATTCCACCGTTGTGTCTAAAGGCGCTGTCCCACTGCTTCGCACGAACACGTGGGCCACGTGGCACATTACAGCTGCGTGGATGACTACGTGGGTCTACGTTTTCACTGCAGTACAAGCCATATACGAATATAAAAACTACGACTACGTACAGCTGTAGCGTGGCCCACCACGGCGCACGGAGAGGCTACGCATTGATTGTCATAGTTTTTGATTGGTGTCGGAGCATTGAACCCTGTATTCCAAATTGTGTTCGTGCACAGCGTGCGCAGCGATGTGCACGCTTTGTGGAACAAGCTGTGTACCGCATTCACTGCGTGCATGGCGTTGACAGCGTTGAGCTATGTTGAGCAAGCCACGCGTGTATCAATGACGTCACTTGATGGTTAACGTGTCCGTGGGTTGCAGTGGACACAATCACGTACATCCTCTTGCAAAGCAAAGCTTACACACGTGCGTAGCCTCTTTGTGCGCAGCAGTGGGACAGCGCCTTAATGTAAAAAAGCGAAGATAAACAACGGCGACTTCAGATTGACACTAAGCAATAAAGCTTATGACGTCACGTAGGTACGACGTGAAATTAGCAATGAAACTACAGCTGTCTAGGAACTCACAATGAATTTAATCAGAAAAAATATTAGATGGGGTAGAAAGTATTGAATGGATACAATGAAATATAAAAAAAAAAACAGTGCTGTGCATTTTAACGGAACATTTTCTGCACTTGTCCTATGCAACAAACTGATTCAAAAGTATACATTCATCGAAGAGCTTTGATTGACCGGTAGTAACATCAATAAAAAAATACAAAAGTTGACCGGAAAAAATACTTACATTCATTGTCACTTTTTTACATATCTTATAAGCAAACAGTGAGTTTTACAGACAGCATCACAGATTATAGGATTAAAGTCAATCATTTCACAAATTGGTCTTGCATCAGCTACTCGGATTAACGAAAAAAAGGTTGTGCGCCGCTGACCAATCAGCGGCAACCAACAGTTTGACGTTTAGAAATGTTAATTGTTAAGTCTTTGTAAATTGTCAGACGGTTCCGTTTGCTACTTCTGTTGCTAATCTTTTAGCTACTTTAGGGTTTTTTTATTAACTACGTAAGCAAACAAAGTGTTCCGCTTTTAGTTTATTTCGTGGTTTTTCAAAATATATTATGATTTGATGTGGGGATTTATGCATAACAATACGTTTACGATCTTCTTTATCACTACATAGTATAAAACAAAGTCGCTTTCTCTGTCCCTATGTCCCTATGTCCCTATGTCCCTTTGTATGCTTAAATCTTTAAAACTACGCAACGGATTTTGATGCGGTTTTTTTTAATTGATAGAGTGATTCAAGGGGAAGGTTTTAAAGTATCATACATTCCAAAATTCCCACGGGAAAGCGGGATACACGCAAACGAAGTTGCGCGGGTTTCGCTAGTAAATTATAAAAGAGAAGTTGGGGCAGAGGCCTTTGGCCTGCAGTGGGACACAAATGGCTGATAAAAAAAAATATAAAAAAGGATCCTGGAATCCACTCTCTGAAAAAACGATTGTATTTTAAATTTTTATTTAAAAAAAAATATTTTTTGACAAAATCATACAACCCCATATAGTATACAAACTAAGAAAAGCTTTACTATGAATACTAGATTGCTGATAAATATTAAAAAAAAATAAAAATTTTTTTTGTATTTTTTTTTATCAATACATTATTCTTACAGGCTACACCCAATACAATAATGTAGATAGAGATATTACCTAAACTTATTATTATTAATTAATTTCTTTAGTATGTAACCATAGAACAAAACCAAAAAACCTACCTTTTGTAAAAAAAATATATTTTTTTTGTATTTTTTTTAATCAATACATTATTCTTACAGGCTATACCCAATACAATAATGTAGATAGAGATATTACCTAAACTTATTATTATTAATTAATTTCTTTAGTATGTAACCATAGAACAAAATAAAAAACCTACCACAAAGTTATTTAAAACCATAGAAACCATCTTAATATTGGCCTATTTATATCACGTCATTACATTATAAATGATTGTGTAGAACGCAAACAATTTATCATAATGGTGTTAAAAAACAAATATCTGACGCCTACCAAACGGTACACAGGTTCAATTCCCGTAGTAGCCGAGACAAAGAGTTATGGCCGACGTACCGTGAGAAAGCTAACCGTAGCAAAAAATTATATGACATAGTATATCTGTGAATTGATTAATATGTGGTCTCAATTTATTGCTCACGGACGAGCTAAATGTTAGATGCAATTATTTATTTATTACGACGACCGGTTATTTGTGATACAGCCTTTTTTGTGCGGGTATAATCGCGAAGATACAATGGATTATGAAAATGAATGTTATTTTTGTAACAGATCAGAGATATTTGTAAAAAAGAAAGTTTTAGAATGAAAAAAATTAAATTGTAATTTTTTTTTTTACAATTATACTCGTACTTACAGACTGTTCCAAAAATCACACTATTAAATTAAAACCATGTCTCTTCTTACCTAACACGATTTCCGATATGAAATGGCAGGTTTTGCTTTTGTATAAGGAAAAGTATTTTATTAAAAAAATGTTTGCGAATAAAAAGGAGACCTTTTTGTATAATGACAGCTTTTGATCTATTGCACAATCAAAATTATTGGACGTGTAAATTTATGTTCATACTGATTTATGGTTTTGTAAAATAGTTTACAATAGGTATTATATTTTAAAAAATATGAATAAATCTAAAGCTTTACTATTAGATTTCCCGCCAACCAGTCTCCCAATAATTTACTATCGTTTAGAAAAAAAAACAATGATTTTTATTTTATGCCTGACCTCTTCAACCTTATACAATTTAGGATCTGTCAATTTTGTACTTAAATTTGGAACATCGATTGGCAAATAATAAAAAAGTAATAACAAAACAAAATATTTTAAAAAAAGAATTCGAATATCACAAACCATTAATTTATTTGTGC
The DNA here is from genome assembly GCA_905163395.2 of Endotricha flammealis. Lineage (NCBI taxonomy): Eukaryota > Metazoa > Arthropoda > Insecta > Lepidoptera > Pyralidae > Endotricha > Endotricha flammealis. Next base: position 6,474,551 of record LR990871.1, on the reverse strand, counting down.
ATAACCGAACACCTGCAGATGTTTGAAGTTATATTCCATAGATCTATCTGTTAACACTATAAATTAAACACCATTGAATATTGAGCTTTACCTCATTAATTTTAAGATCAATTTCGATGCCGTGAGAATCATTCCGTGTCTGGGAAAATAGTAGATGGTCATATAATTTATTTAAATGTGTACAACATGGGTCGTTGACAAAATGACTTTATCTATACTATGGCAATGTTAGAAGTAATAAGTTCTTTGTATAAAAAGCCATATGTTATACATTTATGTCCATAAATCGGATTAAAATTGATTGGAATTTGTACAAAATGTAACTTTTGGATATAAAATGCATAGTTTTTCAATAGTTTCCTTTGTGTACGAAACAGTTTATGAAATTAGGAAAATTTGTTTTGCGCAGTGTGAGAAAGTTGTACCGTTATTATGATTTCGTCGCCAGTAATTTAGTATGTATCGATAATTTAGGAATGTAAAAATAAATAATGTTTTTTCTAAATATGATTGGACGTTACTTGTTTATGAGACTATCCAACATGTTAAAGTTATTTATCGTCGAAAGTTTGAAGCCCGCCTCCTTTTCTCCCTATTCCCTTTTTTATACCACAAAGGTGGCAAACAAGCATATGACTGGTCTGATGGAGCCGTCGCTGTGGCCTATAGACGCTTGCAATACCACCGTAGGAACACAACATGGCCAAGACCAATGCTATTTGGCTACGATCTTCTGTAAGGTCCTTCCCCAGACGGGCTGCTCCGATTTGAGCGGATTATCCGCTGTGCCCTATCTCTCATTTTCCTTGCAGCGGACAATACATTATCAGCAACCCTAAAACCTGTCTGTCTGCCACCTTCTCCGCTTTCAATGACCTTCAGCGGCGGTGATCACTTTCCCTAAAAAGATTTGTCTCAACACAGATGAAATGACGCTATTCTTAACATAATTATAACAACAACATAAATTCAATCTCGAATTGTTGTACAATTTATATTGACCATAGACATTCATTTTGTACGACCTATGAGGTCATAGTGTATTGTTAAACAATTTAAAAAAAATGTCATCAAACATTATAATTTGTGATAGTATCAACTGACACTTAAGAAAGACATATCACTATCGATATACATCAATGTATCGGTACGATGTATCGGTACGATGTATCGATTCAAAGATCGATGTCCAAAGATTTTAATTGAAAACCCTAGTGTATAGATTATTCGATTTGTGTAATACTTTTTAATTTTGTGAATAGTACTTATTTATGTTTACAGTTGAATAATGGGAAACACACTGCCCATGGCAACGAGTCGGTAGCGGGTAGCGAGAGACGCGCGTTGGAGTTATTCGTCAAGTTGCGCGTATGAGACTTGAGAGGGCGTACCGAGTTGCCACTTTTTGATTTGACCTCGCTCGTCAACTTGCTTGCTAGCTACTTATTCGAATCAACCAGATAAGTAGCTACAAAACCGAGCGAGTTGACGACAAAATTTTTGTAAAATCAGAAGGTGCCATGTCCCGCGCGCTCGCTTGTTTCGCGCGACTTGACGAATAACTCGCGCGCTGTCGTAGTCGCGATGACAGCCGCGTCGCGTTTACTGTGATGTCGTTCACACAAATATATGAAATACAGACAGATACTACCGAGCCGCTTGTGACCTATGGCCGCTGGCAGTGTGTTGATTTTGTAAATGGTTTACATTTTGGTATTTCTTTTTTGTCTCTTTTTCTTGTGCAGCTATTTGAGAATTCATAAAAAATTGTCGCGTGACGCAGCAATGCGTTTCGTTCGGTGAATGAGAGATTCGGAATCCCAACTCCTTTCTCATACCTTTCCTCCCTATTCCCTTAAGCAAGCAGCCTGTTCATAGGCGACGGTAACCATCAGGTGGACAACTTGCTTGTGTATTTACGGTATGACATAAAAAAACAAAGACAATAAAATAGGTTTAGCTCATTTCCTTAGACACAACAATGTCTAGCTGAACACTTATACTACGTTGTCCTGATTATCGAACTCGTTGTTATTAAAACTACCATAAACTATACAGTTACGATACAGCCTATAAATTTCCAGCGAAACATGACCCCTTTGATAAACAAAACCCCAGGATCACAGAGGTCACAGGTTATTGGTAGTATGTGTTGTATCGCCAATATAACTTGGCCGTTTATTTGTATGAAGTATAAGGTAAATAGAGATCATATTGAAATGGATGATGTGCGAACGGTAATGTAAATTCATGTCAATAAATGATAACTACCAAATGGATGTGGTATTATGTGTGCTCAGTTGTAGAGTGTGTAATAAATATATTAATTGTTAGTTATGGTTTACTACATAGTTGAGAAAATATTATCTTGGCGCCTTCGATAAGACTCGGTATCTACTATCATCATTATCCCAACCCATCATCCCACTGCAGGGATACGGATCTCCCTTCAATCGAAGGTGATTAGAGCGTACTCTGCCAAGCTGCTCCAATGCGGATTGGCAGAGGCCGGTGTATTTTAAAGGCCACCGACTTGACTTAACGACTGTCATCCATCGACAACAACCGGGAACGACGGCTTTACGTGCCCTCCGAAGCGCAGAGAAGCTCGAGGTAACTTAACGAAACCCATCCAAACGCCGGCTAGGTTTATGATAGACGTATTGATGGACGTCCAATATCTCGTCATATACACTGTCTCTGTCTCGTGTCAAGCCAGGATTAGTAACAGGGACCAGACTGAGTATACTTAGTGAAGAAGGTCTAGAAGAGTATCTAGAACTATAAATAGAAGTCATTGAAAGTCAGTCTAAATAATCAGAAATACATATTTTCAAAGAAGTAGGATTACGTTTACTTAATACACCGTTCTTCCGAATAAATAACATAATTACAAACAAAAAAATACTTTTAGTCACTATTTTAAAATCGTGTTTGTACCCTAAATACTATATCTATTACACATAACACATGTTTCCCGAATCAACCGCGTAGAAAAACAATTTTGTTGTACGTACAAATCGTTTGGTTTACAAGCAGGTGGTCAACGAGGTAAGTGCACCAATTTTCCATATTTCCATGATTACGGTATCTTTATTACACATTGATAAAGAGAGAATTGCGATGGACAATCGAGGGGTCTGATGGTTTCATTTTGCGTGTCAAACGGAATGAACACGCAGAGCAAGCAGAGATGTGTGTAGCCAGGCGGCACATCTACTCTATACTCTTCGCTTTGGTGGAAGACGGGCCTAATGAAGAACTTAATATTATTTCAAACGGTACAACTGTGCTAGCTTTACGCTCTCGGGGAGTTGAGTGAGGTGAACTAAAGTTAGGCAAGTTAGAAGACAAAGGAAAAGTGAAGACGAAGTAGGACGAAGAGCACGTCCACACTCTGTTTCAACTTCTCGAGAGTGTAAAGCTACAATTATACTTTATCTTGGGAATAGGCTATTTGACTGATTTTGAAAAACTGTTTTAAATTATTCGTTGGTATATGATTAATACACCACATGTATATTTCTGCGAAATTTGCAGTATTTTCCGTAAAATATCGGTTTAAAATTTAAATTACAATATTCGCGCTAAAAACGCTTTTTCTGTAATGGCGGACGCCGTGACGTCACAGGCAAGTAAACTTGTACCAAAGTGTACATTCAGCGTGTTTAGAATATTTTTTCTGTTATTTTACTGGAAAAAATGGTTTATAAATGGTGTAATTGTGCCACAATGTACAAATACTTCTATAAAAACTCCACAAAAACTGTTTGTTTCTGTGTTAGCTCGAAGAGACCCAAACAGCATTTTATCTCATACAAATGTTTTTATGTGTGAAGATCACTTTGATGTAAGTATGCCAGTAATATTTGATTCGAATAGTAATAGATAAAATGATAAAATCACACAAAATGTCGTAACAATGAACAATGTTGACTTGCGTGTGACGTCACGCGAGGCATAGCCAATCACAGAGCGTTCTTGTGGCTGAAGAAATTTAAAAAATAATTTGGATTTATTTTGTTTATTTTGAAAAATCTATAAATATTTTTGGATATAACAGAGATAAATATGTTTTTTTATGTTATTACCTAATAGGATGACCACATTTCGTAGCATATTTTTAATAGTGTCAAATAGCCTATTATAAGAGTCTATTTACATGGACAATTAAAAAATAAACATGTATATCTTTATACAATTGTAATAAAGATATTGTATACAATTTATTATTTTTATACTAGATCCGTTTATAGTTAACAAATAAATATTCAATCTATCAACCAATTTCTAAAAATCATTTTAATTGAAAAGCTAAAAAAAATTGCATAATTAATCTTAATTTTACTAACACATCATTCATTTACAATACGCCTAGTTATATTTCAATAACCCTTTTACTACCTTATCCAATAAAAAAACAAAGTTAATAAACGACACCTGTCAAATGACATGCGTAGGCGCAAAGGGTCGCCGCTTGGCTTTTTAGTTTAAAAAAAAAGAATCGTGTTAATGTCCCCCAGCCTCTTGTTTCGAGGCAGACGTTTAGCATTTTGTTATTTTGTAACTCTTACTAATGTTATGTGATTATACCTACTTAATTTTTATGTAAGGATTTATTTATTTTGCAATTTATATATGACAGATTACAAAAGTTTGTCTGGGCTGCGTGTATGTGTTTTCTGTGTGATTTTTGAACAAATAAAAAAATATATATATACCTACCAGCCTGGTTAAGTGGCTATAAACTTTTTTATTTCATGAGAAAAATACCAATCAATTTATAATATTTTTTCTGTAAACTTCAATAAAATATGATTTAAAAAAAATCTGTACTATCATGCCATGGCTTGGAAAAAACAACCCCTTCCCTCTTTTACACATCACAATTTAGGTTCATTCGTTACACATTTGTTTAATCCTATGATTCGAAAACGACAGGACCTATTTTGACAATACTTTACAGTCATCAACTGGTCTATTCTCGTAATCAAATCAGTTAAAATCTGGACTCAATCTCAAGAGCTATGTCACTCGTTTTATATTATGAATGAGAAAAATAGCGCTTATTGAATTTTACCTTGCCAACCATTGACAAAAAACGATTTGCTAAAAAAAACGACAAAAACGATCTGTTATATAAAAATTGTCAATTGAACCACTGCTTCTGTCGCTCTCGCAAACTGAACGGTGGTGGTGCCAACGCAATGCCGCAAAATCGCAGTACCTAACAGCTTCTCTTTACTTTTATGCTGATGTTGTCAACCTCTTAAAGAAGAAAAAGTGCCTGTGAAGGTCTAATTTCTGAAATAAACGATTTCATTTCTTAAATAAAAATATGTATCAATTTGAAATCAAGTCAATTCTAAACAATAATAATTAACAATAAGGTAGCCGACGGAAGCGTGGCAAATTTGTGATTGGACATTCAACGAGAACGCTTTTTTTGGTAGCATTTATAAATATAACATAACAGGTAACAATCGATTTAGTTTAGAAAGTTTAATAAAAAAATGGAATAATTGTTATAGAGAAGAATATTTATTGCTTTTAATTAAGTTACGACGATTCGAAACGATACAATAATAATTTCTTCAAAGTTCGATGTATCGATGTAACTGACAATCGTTTTGGGATTAGGGGAATATTCTATTGTCAAGAGTATCGCCGTCTGTTTATACTATTTACTTTAATTAATCTATGCATTATTATTAGGAAAGATCAAGAATGACATGGTCAGACAACATCACAACCTTTATGAGAGACTGGTTTGTGAGAGCTCTAGACAGGGACGTGACTATTAAAAAACAAAAATCCATACAAATAAAATGGTTTTTCCTGACTCCAGAACGCATATCGTGTCGTATATATTTTTTTTACTAGCCATTTATGTCCCACTGCTGGGCAAAGGCCACTCCTCTTTTTCTCCAACTATCCCTCTCCGCTGTTTTTTCCACCAATTTATGTGTCGTATATTAACTAAACTAAATAAAAGCCGACTGGTTTTCTATACTAATATTATAAAGAGGAAAGATTTGATTGTTTGTTTGTTTGTTTGCATTGAATAGGCTCTGAAACTACTGGACCGATTTCAAAAATTACACAGAAAGTAACAGTAGAAAGCTACATTATCAGGGAGTGACATAGGCTATAGCTTTTCCCGAAATTCAATGTGGTTCCCACGGGAACGGGTCCGCAACTTCACGCGGACGAAGTCGCGTGCAAAAAAGCTAGTATTATATAAAATTGAATTAAAAATAAGTTTCACACTAAATGATCAAAACATGTCATTCAATTTCACAAATTCCAACTTAATTGCAAACCCACGAAGGTTTAAATTAAACCAACAACACAATTACTTATGAAACCGCAGGCACTAAACTAAAACTGTACTTGAATTAGGTTCAATCTATGAGGAATGACGTAGGTAATTTGATGGACAAGGAAGTACAGGCCAATTACAGTACTTACAGTCGTAATACGACCATCTGTTTGCAAACTAGATAGTATTTTTTAATGGTAGAAATGAAAGTGCAAACGAGCATGTCTTAGTTCAGTAGGTAATGAACCGTTACTGATTGAGAAAATTTCTTTGTAAATAAATAAATTCACGGCTCCAGCTTGTCTCAAAGTAAGGTAGGCTCTAAGTGCTTGCGTTATGAGTACTAAGAATACACTAAAACAAATATACTTACATTTTATTGCAAATTTTAGTGTTCGAATACCTAAGAAATATATTAGTGCTCAAAATTAAAGGTAAAATAGATTTTTTTACAGTGATTAACAGATATTTCAGCTTGATTGCATAATAAAGCTAGCGATTTTGTATATACTATCAAGATAAGAGGGTACATAATAAATTAGTAGCCTACGCATCTTAGCGTTCGTTTAAAATGTTACTGTTTTCCTTGAGTTGACAAAGAGGCTGTCCCTTATAAAATCTCACGATTATAACTTAGTAAACTCTTTTTAAACTAAACGCTAAATCAAACTAATAGTTAACCTATATGTCTTGTAAAACGTTAATAACAATATTATTACCTAATACCAGTCATTAAACGCCCGTAACCCGTATATTAAGACCGTGCGACATTTATCTACTGTGAACTGACTGTCAAACTCAAAAATATAGGGACCAATAAAATTATTTACCAATATTGACTACCAAATCCGTTATTCCCAATCAATATTCATTCCTAATACGTTAGAAATAAGCAAAGATTTAGAAGAAGAACGATCAGATATAAAATATATACTTTCATTCTATAATTTTATTGCTTTATTAAATTTAAATGGTATATCAATTCGAAGGTTTTCCCGCGAAACGTCAATTTCTTTTTTTTTTATATTTACGATCAGTATTTTTAATCGTGCGTCCAAACTTAGCCCACGGCGTATACATTCGTTCTAATTAATTCTAGTCATTGATTAAATAAATCAACACTAAAATTTACGGCTCAAATAAAGCCATAAAAGTAATGTTATACCTTCTAAAAATCGTATCTATAGTCGAGACACTTTACGAGTAATAAAATCGTACCAAACAATATACGCGGCCCACACTATGATTTTAAAACAATAGTTAAGAGCTTTGACAATGTTTTTGACATTTGACGGTTTCGATTAAGACGCCCGGCCTACACAGTAACATGAGTATTTTGGTTGGGAATTAGTGTTGCATAACAATAATCAGTGGTCTCGATAGTATCGATATTGTTCCCTCTTTTTCATCATCCGATAGATAGAATATCAAAGCTTTTCTTAGTCACAAATCTTTTGAAATTAAACTTCTGAGATGTGCGGATTTCGTCATAATGTTTACCACTGCACAGAAAGTGATATTTTTTTAAAATAATCTTAGATTTTTTTTACATTCTGATGATCTTGTTATCTTAATTTAATAGGTTGGTTCCTTATGCACTGATTAATTATGGCAAAACTATTGATATTATAAAATGTGTCTCAAAAAGGAGGACCTGTAATTTGAATTTATCTAATACTCGCAATATTTGGAAAGGATATAAAATTGTTACATAAAGCTGTGTTCTCTACAAATAACATAAGAATATCACGATTCCATCGACTATAATATTAAAATGTGCCATTTCTAAGTGCCATCACAATGTTCTCTACAAATAACAAGAATATCACGATTCTATCGTCTATAAATTAGTATAATTTCCTCGTATGAAAACTATCGATAGTTGGACAACCCTATTTGTGAATACCATCAAGATTACTCTATTACGCTATATCGGTTATGTGTAGGAGTGACTTGAGATGCCTTTGTGATACGCGAATAGTATAACATAGACTTTATTGTAGCATAAATATGTTGAAAAAGTCATCAGAATTATGTAGATAATGCTGTTGATTGCTTTGAAATATATTAAATTATACTTAGACCAGGGGCCCGATTCTACTAACACAAATGCACTAATGGACTCTCAATGGTGTCTCAATCGTGTCTCAAAAGAATGCCGATAGTGTATCAGTGGAATAGTTTTTGACATTTGTTATGGACTTAAACAATAAGTTAAACATTACGTTATTGTTTAAGTCCATAAAAAATGTCAAAAACGATTCCATAGATACACTATTGGCATTCTTTTGAGACACGATTGAGAGTCCATTGGTGCATTGTGTTAGTAGAATCGGGCCCCTGGCCCTTTTTTGGTCGTCAAATTATGACATGATGTTATACTTGATGTGGTTTTTAGAAAAAAATATATTCTGCGCGTTTACAAATAGTATAATTAGATACTTATTAAATACATGTATTTTGGAATCAGTGCAGTAAATAATTATTATTGTTTTTACAAACAGAAACAAAGTAACTTTATGATATAATTTGTTAATTTATATAATAGAAAATTATGTACATATCAGTTGTTATAATATTGTGATCGCATAAATTTGTGAAAAAGTGCATTATAAACCCTGTTTCTTTTGACTTGACCAATGTAGTAAACAATCTTAGCGTGTCTTTTTATTCAAATATGCATGTGTAAAATCGATAAATCGCCAGAATAATAAGAGTGTTGTGTTAAACGCCATTTCTAACTATATTATTATTATTTGGGTGTGAATGATAATTTTAATTGCCTATTTTCGTTAAAAAGACATGCTAAGATTGTTTACTACATTGGTCAAGTCAAAAGAAACAGGGTTTACATACATCCTTACTTTACTTCGTCAAATAAAACTTATATCAGGTCTAGTCTAATATTAGAATCGGTCCAGCGGTTTAGAAGTTGAGTGACATACACATACAGAAGAATATTTATTATATTTATAGAAAGATATATAAAAAAAAACTTAAACAACAAATATACAGTTAACGCGTAGAAATTCACTCTCCAACGAGCAAACAAGACGTTTTTTCTTATATTTACACTTTCAAATTAAACCCTTAAGGCTATGTACAATAGGTCCATTTTTAAATAAATTAAATAATTAGGTGCCAATTAATTATACAATTAGAATCACTGGACATGTCATCAGTCATTTGTTTCTCAGTTATCTTAAGGAGGTGAATGAGGTTGCTTTCACAGTAAATATATATTAAAATTTAACGTTATGTAAATATATTTTTATAGTTGATCTATGATGATTGATTGGATATAACAAAAAAAATATTGTTTTGGTAACTTTTGTTCCTTAATTTGATAATCACACAGATTGAGCTAGCCCCAAAGTAAGTTCGAAACTTGTGTTATGTGATACTAACTCAACGATACTATATTTTATAACAAATACATATATAGATAAACATCCAAGACCCGAGGCCAATCATCCAATCGTTTTTCATCATGACCCGACCGGGATTCGAACCCGGAACCTCTAATATTAGGATTAAGAATACAAGATAGTTTTTGTTTCTAGCCATTTTGTTTTTGATTTTTCCACATGGAGCAACAACTGTCCTCAGCGGTTTTATTTTCTTAACAAACATCGTCCAAATCTCGTGTCAATCTCAATCTGCTATCCCGCTCAATTCCTATTTTGTATGTGTGAGATAGCATTTCAGATTTGAACGATTTTTGTTGTGAGAATGGAGCTGCATATAGAAATAGGTTCTATTCCTATCTGAAGGCAGTTGCTTCACATAAAAATAAGCTAAGGTATTATAAATTAGTCAATGAAAACGCTAGAAGATATCTTCATACAATTTATTAAAATTATAAAAAAAATAACAGTTCTCAATACATCAGCGTCTAATGCTTCGATCATTGTATCTGAATACGATAGCAAGGTGTTGAATGCACGACACTGATAGGCGAATGATGGGTTAGTTACTATTAGAACTCGAATCATTGTCGATTCAAAAATATACGGACTAGCCTACCACACGTCCCACTGCAATGTCTCTTAAATAGCCAGGATTAACAATGGTGACCTAGACTGACAATAAGCAATGGGAAATACTACAGCTGTCTTGGTAAAAAAAATAGACAGGGCAGGAAGTATTGAAAGGACGATTGAAAAATATATTATTTTAAGGAAATTGATACGAAATTCTATAAAAACAAACTTAAAAAACATGACTTTCCTTATCATCCTCGACATCTCAACCACAAGAAGCGTTATGCCAAACGTTTTTATTATAACTCCATCCTTTCATTACAAAATACCTAGATATAAGTTTAGGATCAGTCGACATTGATTTAACATTACATTTTGCAAACATAAGTTTTTATTATATGAATGTATTGTAAATTCTATAAACACATTTTTAACTTTTATGTTAAAAATGTTAAAAAAATATAGTAGATTTTACAACAAGTGCACAAAACGAATCATTTCTATCCGAGACTTTTAGCAGCCCGAGCCGAAGGCGAGGGCTGATAGTAATGTCGAGGATAGAATATATTTTTTTAACATTTTTAACATAAAAGTTAAAAATGTGTTTATAGAATTTACAATACATTCATATAATAAAAACTTATGTTTGCAAAATGTAATGTTAAATCAATGTCGACTGATCCTAAACTTATATCTAGGTATTTTGTAATGAAAGGATGGAGTTATAATAAAAACGTTTGGCATAACGCTTCTTGTGGTTGAGATGTCGAGGATGATAAGGAAAGTCATGTTTTTTAAGTTTGTTTTTATAGAATTTCGTATCAATTTCTTTAAAATAATATATTTTTCAATCGTCCTTTCAATACTTCCTGCCCTGTCTATTTTTTTTCAAAACAGCTGTAGTTTTTCCCATTGCTTATTGTCAATATAGGTCGCCATTGTTAATCCTGGCTATAAGGAGACATTGCAGTGGGACGTGTGGTAGGCTAGTCCCGATATTTTTCAATCGATAATGATTCGAGTTCTAATAGTAACTAACCCATCATTCGCCTATCAGTGTCGTGCATTCAACACCTTGCTATCGCATTCAGATACAATGATCGAAGCATTAGACGCTGATGAATTGAGAACTGTTATTTTTTTTATAATTTTAATAAATTGTATGAAGATATCTTCTAGCGTTTTCATTGACTAATTTATAATATTTTAGCTTATTTTTATGTAAAGCAACTGCCTTCAGATAGGAATAGAACCTATTTCTATCTGCAAAATCTACTATTAACATATAAAGGAAAAAATCAAAAGTAAGATCTTTTTATTTTTACATAAAACGTGACTTAAAATCGGACGAATTATCAGAAATGAAATTTTCCTAACTACCGTTATGAAAAATTTTGTCCGTGGAATAGTTTCCAACATTTGCATCTCAAATATTTATATCTTATTAAAGTGAGAACAAGTGGTATGGGTCGGGCACGACAGACATGCGATGGGTCGACAGGTGCGCGCACGCATTATGATTGAGCCATTGTTTTTCCCACGCCCCAAATAATTGCTCATTCGTCTATATTATATGATAATCTAGTTTTATCTTAATACCACCTATTTTGAAAGAAGGAAAGAAAGAAAATATGTTTATTGGGCACATTTACAATTATTTTCTACATATTTTCATATACTTTACGTTTTTGATATACATAATATACTTAACTTTTTGAGCGGAATACGACACGAGTAATTGATAAATAATATTTCTTTAATATACATAATATTTATTTTAATTATTTAAAAGTCTTTTAACTTTACTAATTATTTTTGTTGTTTTAAGTGACCTATTCACGTGGTAGAGGCTACCGGCCCTCGTTCGAATCTTGTAATAGAAGTAACTAGGCTTTATGTAAATTACAAAAACTGTATAAAAAGAAAATATAAAAAAAACCTTTTATTTTTTTTCATTCGATAAGTAAGACATTAAAATGGAAAATCACTGACCAATTAAAAAAATAGACTGCGTTGTTTGTGGCGATCATCTTACAATTTAAACTAGTACCTGTTTATATGTAAATAAACTTGTTTGGTTCAGTGAAAGTCTAGATTCAATGTTAATACTTATTCTACTTAATCCGATGGCGTTTTTAATCAGCAATTAAATTTAAGTAGGTAAATTATCAAATAATTTACCTACTTATATAGATTATCATATTATTATTATATTGTAAACTAAATTGATCTGACTTTTCTGTTTGCACCCTGCGTAACAAAAAAAAGGACGGGTTGCACTCCGAGAGTGCCGGCTGAAGTGAAAACTTAAAGATCTACGTTGTGTATTTTTGAATATTTTGGAATGGTTAGGGAATCTTACGCTTTTTCGATCAGGCTACGGATCTGACGCGAGTTTAACATTTTTTACCCATCTAAAAAAAGTGCCAAGCGCCGCTAAAGAAGTTTTCACTTCAAAAAATCTTAATCAGAGAAGCAAGTCCACTAAAGCGGAGTAGAAATGGTGTTAAAGAAGGTATATAATTATACATGTAGAGTATCATAATGATACTTTTATTTGCTGAAAACACATAGTACAAGCATGAAAATCATTTCATAAAACATGGGGGGCACGAAGAAAAATTTTTTTTTTTAAATTAGTTCAATTTAAGTTTAAAAGGTTGAGAAATCCTGTCCTAATAAATTAGAGATAACATAGACGAATAAAAATAAAAACTCTTCTAAAAACGTAATTATGAATTTGAAATCATTATAATTAGTAAATTTTTATTTTTTTTCCCAGCATTACAGTCAAATGTATTATTAAAGCAGAGGTATTTTTTTTTAAATCACGATATAAAAAGATCGGGTTAATTATATTTATGTTTTCATATACCTAGGGTAAATATCTAGTTGTGGGACATGCCTATTAGTGGGACTTTTCATTTACTTTTGTATTTTTTTTTAAAAGAACTAGTACCTATGCGATTTTGTAATTATATTATTTAAAGATCTATTAGAATATTATATTTAAATAATATAATTACAAAACCGCATCCAATTTCGCATTGATGACACGACAGTCTTTTTTCTTTTTTTTAATACCACTAAAGGTGGCAAACAAGCTTGCGGCCCGCCTGATGGTAAGCGGTCACCGCTGTCTATGGACGCTTGCAACACCGGGGGTATCACTCGCGTGTTGCCGACCCTCTAAAAATCTTTTATTGCTTCTTTTGAAGAACCCCATATAGTCTAAAGAAAAGACCTCGGCGGGGATCTCATTCCACAACCTCGGCGTTCACGGGAGGTAACTCGGTGCAACGTCGGCGTTCGCGGGAGGTAACTCGGTGCGACGTCGGCGTTCGCGGGAGGTAACTCGGTGCGACGTCGGCGTTCGCGGGAGGTAACTCGGTGCGATGTCGGCGTTCGCGGGAGGTAACTCGGTGCGCGGTTTCAGAGAGAAACCGCGCAGTACGTGACCATTTTGGTTCAAGAGTGTGTGGTTGGATTCCCCGCCGGTCTGCAATAAATGGTGCAGTTGTCGTGGCGTATAACAGAAAAGTTCCCAAATGAGGAGTTATAGACTACTACAGTCAGCAACTCAAAGTCACATTATTCTTCAAGTCAATTGTATAAAAAAATATACAAGAAATCTAGCGGATTCACAGCTCAAAAAACAATACGGATAGGCGAGTTAAGGCATTGAGATGCATTCTAGTTTTTAGCCTTTCTTCTGTACCTTATAAGGAAAAACGGCTAGGTCCTGCAAAACCTAGCTTTGTGAACGCTATACTTATGTCTTAGAAATCCTAACGTTTATATATTCTAACTAAGTATACGTTTTTATTTTATATTCAAAAGAATTTTTCTAAAAAAATTTGGTGTAAATGAAAAACCATCGCAACATATTATTTCTCGATCTCTTGACGTGAACAGAAATTTACTTCATTTTAAATGATTTATTTTTATATTCAATGGATCACATATGTGAGTCAAGTGATACATTTTACATCAAATTCACATCTACCTTTTTAGGCATAATACCTAGATGAGAATGACACTGGACCTAGTTGGTTGGTATACGAAAAGAGAGATCTCAGCAGTGGCCAGAAGCGGGCTAAGATGATGATGGTAATGATTATAATTTTTACAAAAAATTGGTCTAAATGATGTACCATCACAACTTTTTTTTCCCGCTCTCTTCACGTGAACAGCGCCTTCATTTTAATTAAACGCATTACATGTGACACGTACATATAATACTTATTGCATAAAACATTCCACATACAACTTTTTAGGCATGTCTATTAATAGTAATATTACCTATAATAAATTCTGCACGATTCACACAACTCAACAAGATGACGCAAACGATTATTATTTTACGTGATATGTTTGAAATCGGTCAAAAAGATATCTAGAGACTGTGAAGGCAAGCTTAATGTTGGTTCTGAGACCTCTTCATTGCTAGATTGATCACATTGATTCACTGACCATTACTAGGGAATTTTATCTCAATATTAGCACACAATATGTTTATACAATGCTAATAATAGTGCGATTTTCCTTGTTCAATAGGTTGTTATAAATTATTAGTCATGTGTATTATTAAATGTATAGAAAAGTTAGTGTTTTGTTTTAGTCACGATTTAGCAGATATTGTGTACTTATTGTATTTAATACTAGCGAGACCCGCGCAATGCGATTGCTTAAATACCACAGTCTCGAGGGAATTTTGAAAAATATGTTCTTATTGGATGCCTACGTCATACAAAGGACACAACCTCTAAGTTTTAATTCTTTCGATCAACGGCTTTTGAAATTTTCCATTGATTTCTTCGACATACGAAAAAAAAATCCGCCTCTGGACTCGGAGTGAAATGTGTTATCAAACACCCAGAAAATAGAAGATTATGTTTTATTATTTTAATTTGTATTGAGTCACTGTCTAGTTATATGCGAGTAATGTTATGTGCGAAGTTATCGTATGGTAGTTTCAGAAATTATTAAAACAAATGCCATCTCACACTAAATATACTAATATTTAGCGCACGCAGAACATGCTATCATAAATTGAACATTGTCAGAGCACTAAATCGCAAAACAATTCATGTGTTGATTAAAGTATCTTTATAATGAATTATTCATATCAAAAACAAAGATGTAAAGAAATATAACTCATACCTTTTACAGTAAGGCAGCAGTTCGTAAGGCAGCGAGTAAGCGACAAAAAGCACACAATAGACGGATCCACATGAGGAGCTCGATGGCGTCGCTGTGTCATCGTAAACTAAGCAACCACTGTTTGGATGGGTTACGCTATTTCAAGCTTCTCCGTGCTTCAGGGCTGTCCGGGCTGTTGTTGATGGATGACAGTCGTTAATTAAAATTGTTAATTTTCTTTCTACAATGTCCTTTGATACACTGTTTGATATGACGTAATGCAATCTAATATCCATAGTACAAGCTTTGCTTAGTTTCGGACCAGAAGACAGTTATATCATTAGATTACAATACCCATATGTATATATTTTTTTTTTCGAGCTACTTTTATTTTGCCACACGTTCAAAATTTAACACATTCACACAAAACTATCAGGCAAATTATGAAACGCATTTTAATTTTTATTCCATATTAATTCTCTAGCTATCTCTTTTTGTCTTCTTTAGTTTGACAGTGACAGCTATAATTTCATGTGTCATTAAGGTTACTAAACTAAGTAACTTACACATTTACTCTCTCCGTAAGCCTTATTACTGAATATTGACATTAAAAAACCCTCGCTTTACGTCCGCTAATCGCCGTCGGTCGGCCGAATCCTAAATAAAACAATAAAATCCGTAACAAAGGATAACAAGTGTTGCGTGTTGGAATCGTTCCATTTGGCACGGAAGGCTATCTTTTTGTTTGAATTGATAATCGGGAACGTAAATTGAAACCTCTTGATAAGAGATGCTGGTGTTTTTTTGTTAACCCTTTTTTATAATACACAATATACAGCGCCATCTGGTTCAAATTAAGGATAACTTTAACCTGTTTTAGGTAACAAGTTGTCCTTTTAGGAAGTTGTCGTTCTCAGCCTGAGGGCGAACGCACGAATACCAATATTATACTTTTCACAATAAATACATGGTATGTATGCAAAGGGCGCAGCCAGGCTAGTAAGAGATTCTATTCCTTTTTGATGTGTTTAGCTGTCAAAAGAGCCAAAAAACGTTGTTTAACGCGACTAAAATATAACTATTGGTCGGGCTTTTTGATGTTCATAGGCTAGGGTAACCCGTTCACGAGTTGACGCGATATATAATTATATTTTTTTTAATCTTTCGAAATATACATTGTTTACGAAAGGGTTTTTTTTAAATAATTACAAAAATTATTTTAATTTATCGATATTATTGCAAGCGGGTTTTTGGGTTTCGGTTGCAATTATGTTTGCCCGAAAACACTTTCAAGCTAAGTGGTGGTTGTTTAAAACAATTAATGTTATTCCGTATACTGTTTTAAATGTGGCATTCGCAATGATTATGGGAATTATTTTAGTAAATGAAATAATAATAATGACCAAATTTTTTTTTCAAGTTTTCGTATTAACTGACATGCCTCTCAGGGACAAAAGTCCTTAATAGACGTGAAAAAAAAAGTTTTCATAATTCCCTGACCAGTTGTCCTATTAAAATATTATATATTATGTAATATTCTTCTAAATTAAATTGCCAAAGTTTCGGTCTTTTTGCCCAACTCCATTTTTTCTCCTTTTTCTTATCCCTTCTCTTTCTATTCCCCTCCTTATAGTGGACAACGCATTGGTGTACCTCTGATATTACTGATGTTTTTAGGCGGTGATAACCAGCCTTCTAACTTGTCAGCTTATGGTATGGCATAAAAAAATCATATCTATTTATTGTTTTTCGAAAATTAAATTAAAGTTTGCTTTTTTAATGTTCTTATCCCTCAATGATTAGGACGAAGGAGTTTTGTTGCTCACAGTGCTTGTAGGTCTAATTTTTGAACTTTTTTTGTATTCATTAGAATTCTTAAGTAAGACTTAAAACTGGGCGTGTAACCAGACAATTAAGTTTTTTCAAATTAGTAAACACCCACACAAAATGAAATTTTCACAGCAAATTTTTTTTTTCTGCGCGAAGTTAGAACCTGAACTTCTGTTGCAAGAAGTAGATTCACTACGCTGTCAATTTCAGGTCTTTTTTATTGTTTTACAAAGTAATATAATTTTTAATTTCATTTTCCGTCAACAAATAATTATGCAAATATAATCCACGCTTTTAAAAACAATTTATTATAACAGACAGATTTAATTATAACATTATGTAATATAAAAAATATATAATGATTTGTTTTATTAAAACATTAATATGATTTTGCGCGTTTGACATTTTAACAGGTTAATAATTTATTAGCATTATTATTTATTTATTCAGACGTACATATATCCTGTCAAAATAGCATTTGGGTAATGTAAATAATATTTTTTTGGAAAATTATCTTCTAAATAATTTACAACGTTTCGGCTATAAACAATTTATATTTAAATGCTCTCTTTATATATACTTTCTAGATTGACTTTTAATTCATCAGAGGAAGTAGGTATATAGATTAACTACATTATGTATAGACTGTACATATTTAAATATTCTAACCTTACCTTAAAAAAAATAAACAATTGAATGCGATCAATCATTCGTAAACATTTATCGGACGCATTTCTTTATTGGTCCGGTAATTGCCGGTCCTATGTTGAAATTCATACTTTAGACATAAAACCGGATGCCGGAATAGTGGAGAAGCGCGTATACTAAAGTATGAATTTCTACATCGGACCGGCAATTACCGGACCGATAAAAATCGGTTGCCGGAGTAGTGGAAAAACGCAAAATTATGCAATTGTTTTAGTATTTTAATATTTTAAATAATTATATCATACTAGCGAACCCCGCGCAAAATCCCGCATTTCCCAGTGGGAAATTTATTTTTAGATGATTATTTTTATATTTATTATTTATTTTAAGAGGTAAAGTACAACCTTTGTTTACTAGAAACTACCTTTCAAACTCACAAGAGTTTATAAAGTTGTAAGCTCAGGTAAACTCTGGATTTACAAACAGATTTTATAGAAAACCATGTTGTATGTGAGTGCCATAGGCTATAACCTGCGGGCAAAGCCGTGGGCAACAGTAAGTATGTAATAAAGAGAATTAAGTAAACTATACATGTGTAGTTACTCAATAATTGACATTAATTAACATAATAACTAGCTCACTAAAGAAAGACATCAACGCGCTCGTGTTTAGTGAACCAACTTAATTTTATTATTATAGTAACGATGCCCGACTTTGTTTCCGTGTATCTCGCTTTCCTGTGGGAATTTTGAAAAATCCTTTCTCATAGGATGCCTACGTTATACAAAGATCGTACCCTGAAAGTTTCAGGACTCTACGATCAGCGGGTTAGGCTGTGCGTTGGATTCGTCAACCAGTCATTCAGGGGCACGATTCTACTAGACAAATGCACCAATGGACTCTCAATCGTGTCTCAAAAGAATGCCGATAGTGTATCAGTGGAATAGTTTTTGACATTTGTTATGGACTTAAACAATAAATTAAACATTATGTTATTGTTTTAGTACATATTCTATCACTATCGGCATTCTATTGAGACACGATTGAGACACCATTGAGAGTCCATTGGTGCATTTGTTTAGTAGAATCGTTTTTTTTAACAGCATCATATTATCTTTTTTATAATAATAAAAAATATATAAAGAAATACAAATAATATAAACAGGTGTGCACAAAAATAAAATTTATGTGTAATTTTAATTTATTTTTATTTAATACATTTTATAACCAACTAGCTGACCCGTGCCCACTTCGTTGGGCATAATGTTAATAATCCTTTTTTAGTACAGGCGTTCGTAAGAAACGCTTTCATTCGACCGTTTTTTCTCCGATTCACTTTGCAAAACCGACTACCACGTAGAAGTATTTTTATTTTTCGGTTTTTTATATAACCACTCAGCAATAATGTGGCTTTCTATTGGTGAAAGAATTTTTAAAATCGGTTCAGTAGATCCCGAGATTACCCCTTACAATTTAACAAATGTACAAACACACAAACTTTACTTCTTTATAATATTAGTATAGGTAGTATAGATAATATTTTATTTAAAAGCCGATAGTATAAGCTTGTATAATGTAAAATGATAAGGAAAATCAAAAATATTCAAAATTCAACTGGTTATTGGTAACATTTTTAAAACTCGCTTGAAATCTGTTTCCATTTGTGTGTAGTAGCGAGGCTCCATACTGTGAAATAATATCGTGACATGCCTTTTCTTGTATTTGGAGCTGAGATAAATCAGTATGTTCGAACATAAAAAGTAGCGTGAATAAACACCATGAGGCTTGTTAATTAAAAGATAAACTAAGAATTAACTAAACTATTTTTTTTAATTTTATTCTTGAAGAAATGGGATTTAGTTGTGATTTAGTTTGAAATTTAGTTTTTAGTGACATTTAACTCAGTTTATTAATGAGGTACTTACCTACTATTGAAAATAAATAAAATAAAAAACTTAAAGTATAATAAATCCCACCACGTTAATCAAAAAGCGAAAATGGCCCTATGGGCAAGCGGTCGCATGGTCGGAGCTAAATGGGGCCTTAACCCCAAAATGGCTCAATGGTTGTACACTGCAGTAGTAAGACCTATAATCACATATGCGTCCGCTGTGTGGTACAACAAAACGCTCCAAAAGACTGCAATCACCAAGCTTAACAGTATACAACGTTCCGCCTGTATCATGATAACAGGTGCCTTTACGTCTACACCAGGGGAAGCACTAAATGCACTGTTAAACTTAACACCACTACATCTGCAGGTGCAAAAAGAAGCTAGAACCTGCATCTATAGAGTATGCACACAATCACCAACCGAATGGCAATCATATGCCTTGAATAAACTAAAGGAGTCAGTGTTCAATCGCAATTCACTAAGCATGCCAGCGGATGGTATGAAAAGTGAAATAGACTTCACTCAACTGTACACCATAGAGATACCTGAAAGGGAGACATGGCTGAATGGCCGTGTGTCAAACAAAAAAGGAAGTCACATATGGTTTACAGACGGATCCAAAAAAGGATCAGATGTAGGTTGTGGAGTCTTCGGACAAAGGCCCAAACATAGGACAAGCGTCAACCTTGGTAAAGAGGCCTCTATCTTCCAGGCCGAGGTCTTCGCAATTAACAAATGTGCGGAGATCAACTTAAGCCGGAAGCTTAGAAATCAACACATCTACATCAACTCCGACAGCCAGGCGGCGCTACAGGCGTTGGAGTCCTTTGAGACAAACTCAAGGCTAGTGAAAAACTGCAAGGACAACCTTAATGCTCTTGGCGCATCTAACAAAGTTGTGATTAGATGGATTCCAGGACATTCAGGCCTAGAAGGTAATGAAATGGCAGATGAACTCGCAAGGACTGGTGCTGACAACCCTCAGGCAGGACCGGAACCCTTTTGCGGTATAGCCAAACAACGAGCCTACTATATTCTAAAAACTCAGTGTGACCATATGGCAAAGGAACTATGGAAATCAGTCCCCGGACAAAACCATGCCAAGGCCCTGATAAACGGTCACAACAAAAATTTCTCCAAAGAACTCATCGAGCTCAAAAGACAGAAAACTAGTGCTGTGACAAGAATACTAACAGGACACTGCAAACTCAATAAACATCTGTTTAACCTAAACATGAGCCAGTCAGCGATGTGCAGATTCTGCCAGGAGGAAGAAGAAAGTGCTATGCACATACTCTGCTCCTGCGGACCACTCATGTACAAAAGAAGTATTTACATAGGACAGCATATTTTGCTTCCAGAGGAGATACAACAGCTCTCTGCCCAGCACATTTGGAAGTTCCTGGAAGCTACCGGTCTGGACAGGGAAGTTTAAATAAGGGGCACTACAAAGATCAGCAATGGTCGAAGCAGTATCTTTAAGCCCACACCAACAAATAATAATAATAATAAATCCCACCAAAAACATTTTCATGTAAAAATGTTGCCAAGACGAGTCTACCTTAATCAAAATCTATGAAAAAGTGGTAAGATCTCATGTAGAGCCAAGATTCTTGATCTATGTGCCCTTACTTTACCAGACCTAACTTCACATACTCTACATTTTAGTCAAAACGTGTGGCTTGGCCGTGTTATAATGTGTTTTAAATCTTCGTAACGGTAGCAAAATATTTTTTCCCGTAAAAGTATGTCGTTCCAATGGGAAAATAATTTTTCTACTATAGAGGGCGCTGTATCGGCCAACAGATGGCGCTACAAGTCGCGCTATGGGTTGTTAAGCCGCGGGGAAAAGCTAGTATAAAACTATTTAATTAACATTGCACATCTTGGATACATGTTTACTTTTCCCAACTGCTTTCATCTCATTCTATTTATGGTCTAGTTGCTATGGTTACGGAATAAGATACGCACCATTGGAGCAAAACAGGTTGTAACAAAAGAGCCTTTATATTACACAGTTCTTGGAAAAATTATTATAAAGTAAAGAATTAATTTATGACATGTGACAATTTTATTGAGTGCTTGAAAGAAGCCTCCATGAGGTTGTAGAGCTACTAATTACTGTCAACTTGCAGTGGTTCGTAAATGAGCTGACTCGGTTGCGGCAGTATCACCCACTCACAGAATATCGATGTGAAATAATGCCTGGAAACTACTGACCACTGGTGTAAAAGATGTAATCCAAAAGAAACGCAGGCTCCGGCGCAAAAATTTTTTATTCCAGATTTTAGAGAATATTTATAAATACTTTTCTTAACTATCACTATCTCTCTATCGGGTGGCTAACACTTTCCTTTGCTCATAAAGGTTTGTAGGCGTACATAATAAAATCTTCGGGTCTACTATGAAAGTGTCCATCCGAAACAACGAAACATGTAGTCCTGTCAATAAAGACATTACTAGTTAGAATAAGGTTCAAAACGTCAGTCCGTATTTCTGGATTCATGGTTGGTAAGCTTATAATGAGTATCACCTCCTTTTTACTGAAAGATAGCTAACGTTATAAGGCATAACTTAGGTTTATAGTATTCATGTGATTCCCATGGGAACGGTAAGTACGGGATTGAACAAACGAAATTGACCATACACTGAACTTCGACGACAGACCGAAAAAAACCGTTTCGAAATTAAAATGTAACATATTAAATAATATAATTAGCGTGTGTGTAAAATGTGGAAGGTTTTAGAGGAAAACACATTTAAGATTAACATCTCAAATCTGTTAACATTATGTTAATTAAAGTTGAATATTTCCCATAGGTTTTTCCTGTTTAAAAGGAATTTCCTATCATTGTACAAGTATGCTAAGCAACAATCTTATTGTTAAAGTCTATATTGTATATTCTGTTCATACAATACAATAATTGCAATTTATGAATAATAAATTGTTAGTTGTTTTTCAATGTATCTATTGTAGAATAAATTGTCTGTACATTTATACACAAGGACGTAATAAAGATCTATTATGAACCTTAATAGTTGAAACATTATCTATTTTCCAATAGATTAGGAACGTAACTATGTCTAAACATTTCGGAAAAATACAAATTTTTACATGTAGTGAGAAAAAACAATAGCAAAAACTCATTGAGTTTGATGAAAATACACATTTTTACGTGTCACATTAAAAAAAATTTATTCTCAACTACAGGTAGCGAAAAACCAAATCAAATTTATTAGAAATCCTGTAGTAACGGGTTAAAATGCGCCAGTAAAACCGTAAAGCAGCCATTTCATCTCAAACTTCAATATCATTGGCAATTTTTTTATCTAAGGTGGACTATTTAGGCGTACGTAACTAGATGAAACAGATGGGATAGCATTACAAAAGCCTCTAGTAACTAATGTGTAGGTATAAGGTTTTGTAGGGTAATTGGGCACAAACACATCCTGGCTTCAAAGTTTTAGAGATATTTAACAAGATAAAACCATTTATTCAGGGACTAGGCCGTCACAGCCACTCTTCCTTATCGAAATGCACAAGTAATATTGATTTGTAGAAATCAATCTACTCTATAAACTACCAGGAAATAATAAGTTAGGAGTAATCTGTGACTAAGCAGTAGATTACTTCACATTTACGTTAGAAACCTTAAAAAAACCTTATCTATTATCTGATAGTGGAAACCACCAGAGATTGATGCTGTTAAAAATAGGAAATAGTATTTTTATAACATCCAGAAAATGATTATGTTGAAAATAGAAAAGTTTTCTTGTCAAGTACGTCATTTTCCTTCAACCCTTTAGTTTTCATTTGCTATAAAAAGCTTTTAGCTATAAGTTTTCTCTAACTATTGATATTGTCGTAATTCAATTACAATTCCTATTAATTCAATTAGTCTAATTCAATCTGTTTAATCTTTATTCTCTATGAATAAATTCTATTGCGTTTTTTTATTAATCCAAAATAAGTTACGATGTATTTCATCATATGAAGTAAATATTGGACTTTTCGTGCACCTACCTTTTATCCCAAAAAGAAAAGCTAGCGCCTCACTAAAATGTTATTAGATGCACAAGTCACAATCTTTACACAATAACTAATTGTATATAGCAACACTCATTCACTCATTATCTTTTTAATCAAAATGTCATATGTCATAAATAATGTCCACTTTCATTGAATATGTGTAAATCCTGATTGCTTTCACTCAGCACTCATAAAAGTGGCAATCAGATTATTTAATTAATAAAAAAATCACCATAACATTCCTTAATCGAATTAGTCATAAGTCCGACAATTCGGGTTCGATCGGGACATTTCGTCGAATCATTTTTCCGACATCGCGTTTCCGAGGCGCATTCACGCGCGTGTGTGAGTACTACTTGACCATTAGCTTGCGTAGACGCAACTGAAATCACCTTGCAAGGCCCACTATACCTGTCTCGCTTCAAACTTGTCGCCGTCTCCCTCTAGCGGGCATTGTGCCCAGCGACTGGCTCACTCGGCTTGACAATAAATTACGTACAGGAATCTAATCAGTTTAATAGGTGTATGATTTTTTTTTAATTCTGGCCACATTTAATGGCAGCGGACAATGATCGGTCCAAGTATAAAAACATCAATTACGGTGAAAACATAAGATTACGCCGATGTTAAAGAAACATGGGATGTAATTTGTAGATTCCAATAAAGCCTAATTATAGTCGATTTAACACAATGTTAAATGTGCACGATTGAAAGTTAACTGTTTCTGTTAATTAAAAGCCAACACGGAATATTAACGAATCGGAAAGTCGGTAAATTATTGGGTATTACGTCTGTGCGTTTAAGAGTAACAATTACGCTATTATTTCACTTTCCATAATGGGAAGCTCAGGGAGATGTTTGTGAATTATTGAGATTAAAATTACATTGCCGGCTCTATGATTTGATATGGTACATAGATAAATTATTATTTATCTAATATACCTACAAGATTTACATCGAAATTGAACATATTTCTATTAATATTGGAAATTCGAAAGTCTGGTTATATTTTTGGTTCTCACGAGAACAATGAACTATTTTCAGGCATCTGCGGAAGACCAGCGCCATGGAATCGGACGACCCCACGGTTCAATACTTCCTACTCCGACTATCTTCTTTCTAATTAAACTCGTTGTGAGTTCCAAGACAGCTGTAGTTTTCTCTCCCGGGACGTCAATAAGCTTCATTGCTTATTGTCAATCGGAGGTCGCCGTTGTTGATCCTGGCTACATAGGAGACACATCGGTGGGAATGTGTGGTGGGCTTGTCCCGACCCCACGATTCATGCTGAGCAGATGCCTTTGTGCGTCGGTTGTATATCCCGTGCAGAGACAAAACAGAATGCGTATTACGACTTCACCTCAAGTTCGAATACGAGCAATAAATATGACTGTTAAATTTTAACGTGCTCACGTATTCGAACGTGAGGCGAAAAAGTCGTACTACGCACTCGGGCGTCGCGAAGAAAACAGCCGATACTGCGGTGGCAGTTACATCAACAAGGAGAAGGACATACAGAATATTTTAAATATGTACAGATGCCCTACCCTACACCAAGTTAAATGTTAAGGTAGTGAATAGTAGTAATTGTTATTCGAAAAAAGTACTAGTAGTCAAGGGTCAATTTGCAGTCATAAATATTCATAGGCGAATTACACAACACCATCTAGCCCCATACCTAAAGCTTGTATAAGAGCCTGATATATACATAAATACTTTTCTGTAATAACAACCATATTCATATACATAAACAGACATGTGCGGGATTCGAAGCCGCAACCCACTGAGAGAAAGTAGTCATTGTTTGATTTAACCACCAGGCAAGTTAACTATATATTTTCGCATCTTATTAGAGAAATTACTTGAAAAATTGAGTCACAACTTTTGCACGTAACTGTATATTCGAGTTTACTAATTCAATCCTTATACTAATTCAGCACATCTCTCTTTATAATATTTTATATTCCTAACAGAAATGTTTAATCAGGTTATTTAAGGTAATAGCTATACGTAATTAAGTAATTAATATAAAAAATAGAATATTTCCATTGGAAAAATCTAAAGTAATTAATATATTAAAGTTTATCAAGATATAATTGTGGATTTAATGGGCATGCAAGTCGACTTTCCCGTTCCTATCTCAATTGAACACAGGACTGGATTCCGTGTAATGAAACCTGTTAATTAAATGAAATATACTCAATCATCATTTGGCCCTACTTGCTTCTAATTACTGTCTAGTTAGTGTAAACAAGGCATGAGTTCAAATGATGGATTCACTTTTCTATGTGATTTTTATGACCGTGGAAAGCTAATGAGTCAGCGGGTCACTTGATGAGCAATAAATATTTATATAACTGCTTATATGCGAATGTAGCCGTGTCCGTCTGTTTGTCTTTCCCGGTCTATCAGGAATATTCTGATAAATATGAATCGGTATGAGATAATTTACGATAGGTACGCGAAAAGACAATATCCTGAAATCATATC
This sequence comes from Endotricha flammealis, assembly GCA_905163395.2. Classification (NCBI taxonomy): domain Eukaryota; kingdom Metazoa; phylum Arthropoda; class Insecta; order Lepidoptera; family Pyralidae; genus Endotricha; species Endotricha flammealis. The sequence goes on along the minus strand of LR990871.1, from coordinate 6,448,212 downwards.
GGGAACGGTGGAATGATGAGATTATTCAGGCATAACCGTAAGCACCCGTTAATATTATATCAAATCTCTATTTCATGCAATATTTCTGGTATAAAATCCAGCTTTAAATACAGCAGTTTAAGCGTGAAGACTAACAGACAGCGAGCCAGTTTCTGAAACGCGTTTTATTTTTAATTTCAAAATCTTAATGGGTAAAATTTGAAGTTATCTCAGTACCTTCAAAAATACATAAATTAATAATAAACCGGGAATTAACGCGATCATACCTTGATATTGCCAGACGTGAAAAAAAACTTTAAAAATTTCAGAAAGTATAATATAATGTTAGTAAAAAAAAACTATTAAAATACATTTCAGAAAGGTGTTTATTGGTAAAATACATAATTAAATAATATGAAATTCAATAAAATTAATTAAAACTAAACTAACAATAAAAATTAAAAACTAAACTAACAATAAAAAATAAAAAATTTCAGAAAGTATAATATTATGTTAGTTAAAAATCTGTAACTACAGCTGTTTAAGAAGACAGACAGAGTTTACTTTCGCCTTTATTATATTAGTATAGATCTTGTCGGTCGATAAATCAGCAAGGTTTATTGTTGAGCAACAGGCAGGATGCACAAATCGATCCCAGTTGTGGGTCAGCGCTGCGCTGCAATGCTTATTGCACAATACCTAGATTTTCTCCTATTAATACTAGTAGTTATATGGCATCGTAATTTCATATTGTCAATAAAGGAGATAAGTATGCAGGATAGAATATTAGTATCATGCTAATAATGTTTCGATAATAATTAGCATAATATTGGCAATATCACTACATAGTATAAAACAAAGTCGCTTTCTCTGTCCCTATGTCCCTATGTCCCTTTGTATGCTTAAATCTTTAAAATTACGCAACGGATTTTGATGCGGTTTTTTAAATAGATAGAGTGATTCAAGAGGAAGGTTTTTATGTATAATACATTCCAAAATTCCCACGGGAAAGCGGGATACACGCAAACGAAATTGCGCGGGTTTCGCTAGTACAATATAAAAAATCGAGAAATAACAAAGGAATAAAGATGATAATACCCCCGGAATGAACCTTGTCGTGGCGGGAGGTTTTAGGTCTTATCCAAGTTTTACATTACATACCTACATTGTAACTAATGAGTAGAAAAAAAAAAGTACAAAATGACAAAAAAGGCCGTAACCGGTTTTCTTTCGCCATTTCTTTTTACCGGTTGCCATTTCGCTTGTGTCCGAAATGGTGGTAGTATAAAACGTAGTTTATTTTCTTTATTTAAACAAGTTGTAAATGACAAGAAAAAGTGTCTGTGAAGGTCTAATTTCTGAAATAAACGATTTCATTTCATTTCATTTGTTTGTTATCCGTCAATCAAACAATCAATTGTTTAGTTAGTTTGTTTGTTGATCCGTCAGTAATTCAGAATAAAGCATTTATTAGTATCTACAGTACAGATAGAGAAAAGATAACAGTCAAAGAGAGATAGGGCACAGCGGATCATCCGCTCAAATCAGAGCAGCCCGTCTGGGGAAGGACCTCCACCTTACAGGAGATCGTAGCCAAATAGCATTGGTCTCGGCCATGTTGTGTTCGTACGGTGAGTAAGGTCTCCAGAGCTCCACTTGGGGGGGTTGGGAGGATTGGCAACACGTGAGTGATACCTCCGGTATTGCAAGTGTCGTAAGGTGATGCTTACCAACAGGCGGGCCGTATGCTTATTTGCCACCTTTGTGGTATATAAAATAAAAAGTTAATAAATGGTCGTATATATCTACAAATGAACAGTAATCCACTTCAATTTACCAAAATCAAAATTATTTATTCTGTCTTCGCGGGGATTTAGACACGTCTTTTTAAAAAAAAAATATCCACCTTCATTTCGGAATGACCATTGACGAAAAGAAATGCCTAAAGAAACTCTGTCAATATAAGTCTGTTTTTCATCGCCATACAATATAAAAATAGTTAATCTAATGCTAAATAATCATCGTAAAACAATACCCATAGCCAAGCAGTAATTTGTACAATACGGTGGCTCTGCAAAAACTTGTTTCCCCAAACGTGGAGATCGTCAGTCGGATGTTGACTCCTAGAACGCCTTTCTTGGGCTCATTACAGTCATTACCTTTTACTACCAACCTTTATTGTAAGACTGCCTCATTGAAAGTGAGATATTACTGAACGCATTCGATTCCCGTACGGAAGAAACAAAATACGAAGATCCGAGAATTCTCATATTTTTCTATAACAATCACAGTGACAAACCAAACCAAAATTTTCTTATTAAACCTAATAATAATAAGAAATTGTGTTGTGTTTATTTAACTTTATTGACCACAATACATAAGTACTGATACAATAGGCGGACTTAATGCTAAACTGCATTCTCTACCAGTCAACCATTGTGTTCGTGAGTTGCGATTTTTTTTGTTATCATATCATATTAATTAGCAACCCATAATCATCCTACTGCTGGAATACGAGTCTCTCTCAATCGAAGATTAGAGCGTACTCTATCACGCTGATTCAATGCCGATTGGTTTTCAAGCCCCATAAAAGGCCACTGTTTATAAAGAGGAGGTCCCCCGGAGCCAGGGAAAATGATCTCACAACTTTCCCGGAACGTATAGACATCTAATACTCCATAATAATTTACATATAACCATATCAAAAAACGAAACCATAGCGTGATTCAGAAAACAACAAAACCTAATAGTGCCATCTGTGGGCCAAACACAAAAACTAAATAACATAAATAATATGGAAACCAAATTAAATGTATAACAAAACTAGAAGTATAAAGTAACAGCCACCGACTGTTAGTCATCGATAACAGCCGGGACCGACGGCATAACGTGCTCTCCGTGCGGGAGATTTTTTGTATATCAAACTAGTAATAACCTCGCAACTTCGTTTGCGTATGTATCGCTTTCCCGTGGGAATTTTGAAATATCCTTTCTTAGTACACCCCTAGACGTCGTAAGGAACCTACATCCCAAATTTGGAATCTCTAGACCCAGCGGTTTGGGCTGTACGTTGAATAGTTGTCAGACAGGACTTAAAATTTTATCATGGAGTACTTACTATTAACCCAGGTTATAGTACTCAATAAATTTTATATTCATATATATAGCACTTATTTAAAAAAAGTATAATATTGAGAGCAACAACAGCTGTCGTGGAACTCACAACAAAAATAAGAAATAATTTAGACGGAGTAGGAAATATTGAAAGGACAGGATTCAAATGTTTGGTATATTAAAAGGTATAAACAGGTATTGGTCAAGAAAAATGATCGTCTCATACATACAGTTACTATCAAAAACTCCGAAACAATAAAATTGCCTGCCACACCCACCGCCTATACATCAACAAAATACAATTATAAAAAATTACACACTCTCGCGTAATTAAAAAAATCGGTTGTATTTTGTGAATGTTGATTGTTAAAGTATAATGTCGACCACCTACTCGTATGGTTATTTCACGCCTGAAAACCTCGAGAGGGCAGACAATGTGGAATGAAGGTATGTTTTTGTGATTTTGGTGAGATTTTTTTTATTATTTTATTTTTTATTTTTTATCACACATCGCCATCTAGTTCCAAACTAAGCAACTAAGCTTGTACTATGGGTACTAGATTGCTGATAAATATACTTAAATACTTTTTTTTAAAATAAATACTTATTATACATAGCAAACACCCAGACCAAGGCAAACAGACATGTTCATGCACACAAATGTTTATCTTGAGCTGGAATCGAACCCGCGGCCCTCGAGATAAAGTGACCATTGCTAGCCACTCGACCACCAGGCCTGTGTGTTTATTATGTCTATTTTCATAATTTTCTTTCTTTTTAGGGTCTCGTAGTCCGTCTGTCCGCGGCCTAGCTCCGAGGTGCTAAATACTAGAAAGCTTAAAGTAGTAGATTCATGAAAAATAAAAGATATTTTCGCGCATCTTATTGTGTAATTTCGTTCGATAATATTATTTGCCTACTTCAGAGATTTGTAGAATTATCGTGATTCCAGCTAAAGCCATGTCAAGCCATGCCAGGTCAAGCAATCGGACAACTATTTTCATTTCTATGAAGGCTTTTAAATAATAAAAATATATTTAAATGCATATTACATTAGGTGAATGATAATGGAATTACCATCGGCAAAAAGAATATTAACGCCTTTTTTTAAATATGTGACGCTACTGAGAAGTGAAAAAAACAAAATAAAATTACCATAAAGATTGCGAAAAGAGGTTTCGTTAATCTATAAAAGTTAATTCAAAGATTTAAACCTATTCCGATTGTTTTTAACATAGAGCTAACAATAAATGAACTGGGTACGATTGTTATGGAGCGATTTTACTGACTATAATTTAAAACGTAGGAAAGCCGATGCTATTCAATCGTGTGGTACAATTTTTCTTGAGAAATAAAAATGTAATAGTTTATTTCGTAAAGTTTATTTACAATTTTACAATCAATGGATCCTGGTTTTTGCACTAGGATGTCCTGTATTGAAAGAATAGAAATATGTATGAATTCTTTAACAAAAGTTTCATCATCATCATCATCATGTCAGCCACAAGAAGTCCACTGCTGGACATAGGCCTCCCCCAAACGCCTCCAATACGACCAGCTGGCAGCGGCATCCTGCGATTTTCCTTAGGTCGTCTGACCAAAAGTTTCAGTTTTCTTAAAATAATAAATCATTTATTTTGCAAGTAGATTTACAGGAAATATTTTTACACGTCAATATATTTTTATCCTATCACTTTCCACGTGTATGGCCTGTTGAGAAAAAGTTATTAGAATATAGACTTTTGAATTCTTTAGGAACGGAAATAAACTAGTCAGAACAAAATAAAAGCCACACATAATTCTTTTCCTTTTGAGTCATTCTCACACTAGAACATTGCAGACTTTTTTTATAACCACAAAGGTTGCAAACAAGCATACGGCCGGCCTGATGGTAAGCCGTCACCGTAGTCTATAGATGCTTGCAATACCGGGGGTATCACTCACGTGTTGCCAACCCTCTAAGCCCAAGTGGAGCTCTGGAGACCTTACTCACCGTAGGAACACAACATGGCCGAGACCATGGCTTCGATCTTCTGTAAGTTGGAGGTCCTTCACCAGACGGGCTGTACCGATTTGAGCGGATTATCCGCTGTGCCCTACCTCACTTACATCAACCTTAAACATAAGATTACAATGGTTCTGGTTGTCTATTAGTAGATACGAAATATAGAGTGACACCTATTTTGTGTTGAGTAGTATATAAGGCGCTGTCCTTTTTGTTACTTATAACAGTCTAAAGATTATAAGTCAATGTTTTAAAAGAATTTGAAACATGTCCGCTCCAAAAAAAAATTGTTGTACGCTTTATAAAAATCCATTTCAAGCTAATAGCCCAATCATTAATACTACACGATATATTAATCTATGATATGCAAAAATATACCTTAACATTGCATGTTATAGTATAATATTGTACGTCAAGAATCAATATTTTAATGAGGGTAGTCGAAAAATAATGAAAATAAATACGTATTTTAATGACGCGCGATAAAATAACACTGTTATATGAAGATGACTAGTAAATGTTGTATCATTTAGGTACTATATTTTTTCTTTCATCATACGATAAAAATAATTAATAATAATTTTATTTTATTATTATATTATAAGTGAGAAAGTAACATCGTCCATTTGTTACTCCGTTTGTTTAAACAGTAACGGCATATGAAAAGTCTAGTTGAAAACTAATCGGATTGAGATGGAAATTTAGTAAGATTTTAAGAGAGGTATACAGCGGATAATCCGCTCAAATCGGAGCAGCCCGTCTGGCGAAGGACCTTACAGAAGATTGTAGCCAAATAGCATTGTGTTGGTCATGTTGTGTTCCTACGGTGAGTAAGGTCTCCAGAGCTCCACTTGGGTGAGTTGGGAGGGTTGGCAACGCATGAGTGATACCCCCGGTATTGCAAGCGTTTATAGGCTACGGTGATGCTTACCATCAGGCGAGCTGTATGCTTGTTTGCCATCTTTGTGGTATAAAAGACCGTAGATCAAAAGAGAAAAAAGTTTCATGGTAAGTAAATAAATAAATAATATATTTATAGGTATTATATTTAGAAAATATCCACGTAAGAACATATTAATCTAAATTAGTCATTTCTATCCGTTAGTCGCGTCCTACTCGATAACTTTAAGTGGCTCAAACTTAAAAAAGGCCGAACCGTCCAAAACTCAATTATCTTACGACCAATTGTCCGAACTCCGGGCCAATAAAATTAATCTATACAGAACCGACGCCATTACATACTGGCCAGTATTAATCTCGAAGCGTTGATTAGTTAACTATAAAAGCGGAAGTATCACAAGAATGCGGTTAATGAGAGCTGAACCCCAATTTTATGGGTGATCGTTAAAATGGTCAATTGTCTAATTGTTGCCCCCTACAACCGGCATCGTGGGAAGACGACACTGCACTGAACGGTGAAAGCGAAAAACATACACTTTTATAGCGTCACCCGTATTTTGAATTGTAATCAGAACAACGAATCGCTTTTAGTTTTAACTCTAATTTTGAAATTGGAAATCAATTTGTTTTTATTGTGCCGCAAGACGTTTATGACGGCCAGCGTTTTATTGGGTTGACAGGTTGCGGGTGTAAAATTAGGTAAGTTTTTTTTTTAATTGGGAGCCAATGAACTTTTCAAATCTATTATTTTATAGAGACGATCTATTCTAAATATATTTACTACGGATGGTTTAATTGTTGCAACTATAATTTAAAACAATGTACATTGTAAGTAATAAAATATTTTATGAAACAAAACACAATGGCGACTAATCGCGAGCATGATAGAAAATATTCCAAATTGCGGGTAGCTGGTGTCAGTATTTCAAAGTCACCTAACCGTCACTGACTTGACTTGACAACTGTTACCTATCGACAATAGTCGACTCTTAATATGCCCTTCGAAATTTGAACACGGAGGAGCTCAAGATTTTTTAAACCCATCCAAGTATTGACTAAGGTAGTCGTTGCTTAACTTGCGTGATCGATCCACTTTGAAACGCACAACAAGACCATCGAGCTCAATACAAATATAATAAAATAAAATTATACAAAACCTAAATAACAGTATAAAACTATAAAACATCTGTAAACACTATCTTAAATCTACGTAATATCCTTACAAATGCGCGGCAAAAAACGTTCGAGGCGGCACCATTGAAAGCTGGCAACATTTTTCCGACGTCAAAGCGACACGACAATACGTCGCGACGCGCTAGCGACAAGACACGTCTGGTTATCGCTTTAATTGGATAGATTCGGATGCCATTCAGCTTAAGAATGTTGGTACCAATGGTAATTTGTGTTGGCAACACTGCCTATTCACCTATTCATGTAAGTAGTGAGAAGAGGTATTAGTTTAGCGTTAAATGTTTTTTTTTTATGATTGGCAACAAGACAAACGGTTAGTTTCAATATCGATAGATGTTAATCGACTAGTCAAGTCAGTGACTGTCAGATGGCAGAAATCACTGATATCTGTGTCCCCGCAGATGATTATCAGTTGCGTGAAATTATACGAAATAAATAATTTTCATAATCCCACTAATATTATAAAGAAATTTTGTGAGTATGCTTAAATCTTTACAATATTTGGCATGTATATAGCTAATACATTGGATTAACACATAGGCATATAGGGTACTTTTTATCACGAAATACGCGATTCTCCTTGGATTTGGTCAAAAGTTTGATAGTCAATAGTGCTTTATAAAATAGATGGCGCTGCTGTGCATAAATACCCACAAAAGAGGTTGCGTGGGTTTGGCTACTTTTTTTATAATTTTATCTTAAAATTCAAAATCGAATCAATCCAACTCCATACATTGAAATGAAATGAAATGTATGTTGTAATTAGACCTTCACAGGCACTTTTTTTTTTTTCTTGTCATTTACAATTTGTATATATGTATAAAGATTTGTAGTGTTCATTACAGTCGTAATCGCTGAGACACACGGAGATTAACACCCAGTTTCTAAAACGCATATTAGTTTTAATTCTACATTAAGTGACAGCCATATAACGTGCCTTTAAATTTAAAAGTGGTTTTGAGCAATACCGTAATAAACAGTTCAAACTTTAATATGACAGACATAACAAAAAGACACGTATGACTAAAAAAAAATACTACATTCCACGCAAAATCGCTAAACCGTATAACCATTATTGTGTTAAACAAACATTTATGTTATAAACGCCCCAACCTTTTTTGTGCGACCAATCAACAATTCAAACCGATTATATGCACAGCTAACCCTGTAATTGTTACATTAAATAACCTAAAAACGTGCGAACAAGTCATAATCATCGTATATCATCGCATAAAACTTTTATCGTACATTATACCTTATTTTGTAGTGTTTATGAAACAGTTTTGTTTGTGTGAAACGGCGGAGTGAGCGGATTGGAACGTGCTAGGGTTGATGTTTAATTGCCCTGAAAATTGTGTGTTAACACATGATTTTTAATGTACTATAAATAATGTTTAGTTGCACTTGGTTGACCATGCGTGTGTTATATCATCAGTAAAGTAATTGTTTAGAATTTAACCTATAATTACTCTATTAGAGTATATTACACCGTTTAATTAGGTAGGTAATCTATTGTGGTATATTTTACTTCATGCGTTCATACTCTACGGTTACCGCTTACTATCAGGCCGTATGCTTATTTGCCACCATAATGTTATAAAAAACAAGCTCAATAAGTTTACCATGTTTGCTTCAAATGAACATAATATAATAATATTTAATTTATTCCAAATATTTTTTTAAAATGAAATGTCAATAAATACTTACTCCCCTACTGAATTTAACTCACTCTTTTGGTCGTTTGATCGGTCTGTTTGTTTACCACCTTTACTATCAAAAAGATGTAACCATAACATAATAAAATTTAAAAAAACAATTAACATAGAGCAATCAAAATTCTTTATCAGTCATTCCATGGATTCTGTTATATTGATTACAATTTTTCTTTCCAATTACTATGGCAAATAAACGATTACAAATACGTAATTACAAGCTGTAAACTGTAATTGTAGGCACGTGTCTGTAGTCTGAAGTTGCTGTATGTAATTATCAATGATACACAGTTTCATATTTTTTATTAATTACTTTTTTGTTCTGTTGAACATAAACAAAGTATTCTATTTAACATTTTTTTAAATTTGTTTGTAACATTTTCCGGAATCCAATATGGCGTCTCGGTGGGATTGTTGTATATTCGTCACAAAATAAATTCGACATTATTGTATACTTCATACATTGAAAGTAAATCCGTCACAAATCATAGGAGTTTTATACACAATGCTATTTTTGTAAATTACTAGTAAAAAGGTCTATTTCATTCGTCATCTAATTAAATTCATGTCTATGAAATGTTTTGCAAAGTAGTATAATTGGACACCACTAACGCCATCTATCACCCGTTAGCGTTAACTGGTTTCCCCGCATTGTGCGGTCAGCCAGACGGATCAATACCACCACTAACTAGCAGAGCTGTGAACTAAAACAAATAACTGAATTCACTGCGCGATTGTCAGTAGTTTCTCTTTGGAAATTAAATGTTAGAGAAATTCAATTGAAAATATATGAACCAATATTTTTTTTACGCGGGAATGCCTTATGCACGATACCCTCCGTCGGGGGACGGAGGGCCTGTGTGGGACACGCACCCACTAAACCCTGCGGCGCTCCTTCATTGCCAGAGTGGGAGTGTCATGGGTATAGCGGAGCCTTAACTTCCACGACACTACCGGCAATCGCCCTTAATGTATGGGCCCTACATGTCTCCCTTGCGGGAGGCGGATGGGAATAGCTGGGAGCGCCGAACTATTCCCAATCGGCGACGGTGGCCTGTGCGATGCAGGCTGGGGTGACCCCGCACCTCTGACCCGTGGGCCAACGTCGGGAGCGAGTAAGGAGCGGTTATAGATGCGCCTTCTCACTCCACTTCTGCGGAAAATATATCAACCAATAATTATCCCATACGGGTCTCCCTTCAATCACAGAGGATTACTGCCACGCTGCTATGCGGATTGGCAGAGGTCAATGTCGCACTCCAAACACGCAAGTTAAGAAATTTCGAGCCTAGCCAGTGTTTGGATGGGCTTCGTTATATCAAGCTTCTCCGTGCTTCGTAGGACATGTTAAACCGTCGGTCCCGGCTTTAGTCCATGGATGACAGACATTAAGCCAAGTCCGTGGCCTTCAGGCGGCTTAAAACGCGGAACTGCGTGGCAGAGTACGCTCTAATCACCTTCGATTGTAGGGAGGCCCGTATCCCTGCAATGGAATGATTATGGGTTGATATGATAATTAACAAGATTTTAAAATTAATACGATCTCTGTCGTTATTGTTATTTTATTTTTTTATACATCAATTTATTATAATTATAATATATTTTGTAGTGAACTAACCGTAGAATAGAATTTTATTGTACCTTTTATTTTACGCCACAAAGGTGGCAAACAGGCATACGGCCCGCCCTATGGTAAGGATCACCGTAGCCTATAGACGCTTGCAATACCGGGGATATCGCTCAAGCCTTGCCAACCCTCCCAACCCCCCAAGTGGAGCTCTGGAGACCTTACTCACCGTATAAACACATCATGGCCGAGAGCAATGCTATTTGGCTACGATCTTCTGTAAGGTGGAGGTCCTTCCCCAGACGGGCTACTCCGATTCGAGCGGATTATCCGCTGTGCCCTGTCTCCCTTGACGGTGGTACTGTCCCGGCATACTAGATATACTACTACCTACTAAATAATTTAAAATAAAAATTTACTCAGACATTACACGATGTGATCAACTCTTATACGGTATCCAGCCTCTAGATTCCAGATTATCCGACGCTAAAATTAGCTATGCACATAAAACGTAAATGTTTTTTTGTTTTAACAATTTGTATTTGTCCCCATATTATCGACTACACCGGTCGGCGGACTTCACAGAAACGACACAGTATCTGTATAGAGTTGATACTGCAATTTGTTACTTTTAATTTTCAGTTAAATGGATGAAACTAAAGTTTTTCTTTTGATATTATTACATTTTAAAGTTTTTGACATTGATTTATTTACGTAACGAAAAATTTTTTATTTTTATGAAATAAGTTTTTTTTTAATATTCAGTTTTGAGTTGGTATTATATGTTTAATTGAGTTTAATCATTAAGACTTTATTCAGTTTTGATGTTTTTTAGAAAGATACGTGAAAGAAAAGTTATTGCGAAAGAAATGACATTTGTCTGTTATTCATATTTTTTATATCAGATACGATTATAGAGACAGCATACATTTTAAACAACTTATTCACACAATAATATCAAAATTGTGGTGTTATCATCTCTGCCTGTATGCACACAAAGCGTCGACATTTTTCATATAGGTTACTACCGGCGGGTTCGCCGCACCTTTTATTGGGTCGCGTTTGTTACCAGATAACTTTTGTATTAGCTTTTATAATCCTATCTTTGGACTATATGTTGTACAGTCGCGCACACTAATGTAACTACAAACGTTTTCCATTGTATAATTTTTATATTTTATTTTTATCATAGATAAGGATACTACCAGCACAGGCTCAAATAACAGTGTTTTGATGAAAGGAAGAGGCCTCGGCTCTGCATAAGAACACTATTTGCGACACCTTTAAAAAATATATTCTTGAGACAGCTAGTTTTCGAAACAAATTCACTTACAAAAATAAGAATATTTTTATATTACTGTCAATCTTAAAAATATATAGCTTGAGACTTAATCCGGAATTAAATTTAAAATACGAACTCAAACTTAAACACATATTTTTATTCAAATAGGCCGTTACAAGCTCTTTGGAATCGTCTTACGAAAATACGTATATAACTAAACTGGCTGAAAGAATTCTATTAGCGACTGTACCCTTTTGTTATTTCCATATTGTCAAGTTATTGACGGCATCTATCGGATAAGATTATAACTATTGCGATCCTTATTTCGCATCTATTGATATTCGCAATAGCATACTGCATTCTGGTATGCAATATTGCAATAAAAGCGATACATTTACTGCCATTTCGTAGTGACTTGTTGCGGAATTAAAAAAATAGTGTAAACTCCTTTTATGTCATACAACAGGCAAACAAGCAAAATGGACTCTCAATGGTGTCTCAATCGTGTCTCAAAAGAATGCCGATAGTGTATCAGTGGAATAGTTTTTGACATTTAGTGTCTCAATCATGTCTCAAAAAAATGCCGATAGTGTATCAGTGGAATAGTTTTTGACATTTAGTGTCTCAATCATGTCTCAAAAGAATGCCGATAGTGTATCAGTGGAATAGTTTTTGACATTTATTATGCACTTAAACAATAAGTCAAACATTATGTTATTGTTTAAATCCATAACAAATGTCAAAAACTATTCCACTGATACACTATCGGCATTATTTTGAGACACGATTGAGACACCATTGAGACTCCATTGGTGCATTTGTGTAAGTAGAATCGGGCCCCAGATAGCACGTTACACTTGCTGATGGGTGGTTAGCGCCGTTTAGATAAAAAAGAAATTGGGCTTCCGTATCTCTCACTCCTCACGCATTGCTGTTTCATGATAATATTTTGGGAAAGGCTGGTAACTACAGTCACCTCCATAAATATGTTTACTTTAGAACCTTGTCACTACAACATTGTAGACATGTTCACTCAAATGCGGCTCAAATGTCTTATGTAATTGAAATTTATTTTTATTTATTTATTAAGAACACCAACAATTGTTACATCAATACATCACTAATACTTATCTATTACATGACTTAATGCACAATTAAGAAATGATATACGAAAGTGACAAGTTACTAAAGTGATTACATATTTATGGAGGTGACTGTACATACTTTCCCAGTCGATCTTGTCTATTTCATAAGTGCTCTATATCTATCACTACAAAAAGCGAAACTAGCGAAACGCTTTTGATTATGTGAGAATAAAACATATTGAACTTATTCGGCCTGGATCCAGCTTTTCGTCCCATGATCTCATCACAAAAGCTCATAAGCTTCATCATAATCATCTCAGCCACAAGAATTTGTATTAACGAAAATTATTTTATTCCTAACGTGAAAAAATATCTGAAAAAAGTAAAATTCTTCCAGTAGTTTAGGAGAAAGGTGATTAGTATACATATAGACAGAATGACAAACAGATGTGAAAGTTTATTTTATACTTTGTAGGTATGTACACAGTTGATGTTATTTTTTCTAAATTAAGTTTTACTATGATCTTATCTCAAAGAAGTGTTTGAAATGACAATTTCGTTTGAAGTCAAAATATCAGATCTTTTTAACACTCATTGACAGAAATGTTGTTAAATGGGTATAAAGATCACAGAACATGGTGAACTTATGTTAACTCTATCTTCACGCCCTTATTGGTTGATGGTTTCAGAGTGACGCCGCGCCGCGCCGGCTAGACGCGCCGTTGACCAACGTTTTGTTAAAGCGCGCGTTTGACCTGCGGACCGCTGGGAAACGAGTTTTAGCATTGAGCGTTGCGCTGCAATGTGCGCGCTTCGGCAGCGCTGGGCGATGACGCGACTGCGCGGTTTTCACGAATGGCGCGTTTGAGCTGCGTGACTATGAAACACAGCTACTATCTAGAACTTCTAGAATCTAGTGTAATTACTCATATAAGCGCGCACGTCTGGACGGCGCGGTTCGAAAACATGACTCTGAAGTCAGTCTAGGGTTCCGTAGTAAATTAACAAGGAAGGAACCCTTATAGTTTTGCCATGGCCTTCTATCCTTCCGCTGCGGTCTAGCACCGAGGTGCTTAATGGTAGAAAGCTGTAGTATTGCATGTCTAACACATGTCATATTAACTTTACTGGCAAAGAGGTAGAACAAAATTTTTAATTTTACATTGTTTTCTCACAAATTAATGTTTGCATTATGTGCGATTCGATCTCTAGTCACATAACTATCTAAACCGACATGCAACGATGACGTACAAACTATATGATCCCACAATAAGCCATCAGTGAATCAACAACTGAATGAATACCATCTTAACATCAATGGTGGTTGACAACAAAAAATGTAGGAACCTTAATGAGTTGTGAGATAAAACCAAAGCGGCGAGCACAAAGGGATGGCCAGAGCAAATAAAAGATTGCCTGCGATGTGAAAAGCTTTGCGTATTGTTTTATATTTAACTGAAATAACAATAGGTAGTCGTTTCAATGGGTAATGCCGCCACAATGAGCGGTGTTAACGTGGGCTTACATGCACACTCATATTTATTAACTATTGCGCCAAATAGTGAAGTCCAATGGTTTGATTTTGAGTCGTCTTGATTTATTAATAGCTTATTCGAATTCGTGTGTGTATATTTTGCTCAAACAGTGCTTCCAATGGAGCTGAATGGAGACGTTTTGGGATATCTGCCATTCGTGTGGACTCGACGTAACCACGATCACTCTGTCAAGAGTGTAGGTGTGTTGTCCAACTACGAAGAAGGGAAGGTGTATAATTATTAGAGTAGCAATCAATTGCATTAGCCATCATTATCATCCACAAACTCTGCTATCTTTAAAGAAGAGGTTGGATGAAAAAGCGGGATACCTGATTGTAAATAATCACCAAGGAGAGAGATCACATGGTAGTAAGGAGAAAATGGTTAGAGAAGTTGGCCTTCCGGACTTCTCACTCACCGAACGAAACTACTTGCTGCTTCACGTCGATATTCTTCAAATGTGTACGCACTTAGACACTTCTTTTACAATGTTAGATATATTTTTTTATCTAGCAGCATTTCGGAATGACCATTGACGAGAAGAAATGCCGAAAAAAGCACCATAAATATTGGAGTTTTTTTTCAATTCCCAAGCAGTATTACTATGAAATAACATGTAGGAGTATTTTAGCTTCATGTATTCCAACACTAAATTGATCTCCAACATAAGTGGACAATAGCGGACAAGGCTCACCTTGTGAACATAATGTAAATGTGAAATACAACATCACATTGTACCGTCACCTGCGCGCATGTCGGCGTAAGGGCTGTTCACATACGATGGTGGATATCCAGTTAATGGTATCTACTAGAAATCAAAAAGATTGCTTTTAGTAATAAGGCAGCCTTGTTGCATATACACCAGCCTGTAAGTTTGTGTCTATTGTTTACTTATTTTGTTTTTGTGTCGCAAATAAAGCTTCTTTCTATTTATCTAAATCTTTCAACGATGTAACTAAGAAATTTCTAAGTTTTTTGGTCGGATGAGGCCTGGGCAGTTTTAAACATAGTTTGAAATAAAGGTCACACCGAGTTGTTCGTTGCCGACTACATGGTATAAAACCAATTCCAAACTTCGGTATGACGCTGCGTCAAACGCATTCCCTTCTACATACTGACGTTGTTTGAAGACCAAGCGTAATTGGTATAAAATCTTTTGTCTATACTGTTTTAAACCTTGTTTCCAAACCAATATGCATGCGTAAATTTGATACCTGGCTTAGATAGAAATGTGTTAAAACTCAAAATATAAAAATATATAGTTTTAATTTCGTTCTCTTTTCAGACAGTTGTACTTTTTCTCCTAGAATGTCAATAAATCTTCACTGCTTTATTAATTATCTTCTCATTAATAATTTAGTAGTTTATTTAAATACTATGAAGTTATCTTTACCGTGCATTGCATTTCCATTACTGTCGTCTGTGAATCACACGTCAATTCCATCGTGAGTCTGTGTTGTATCCATATGGTAATGTTGGCGGCATTGTTTTGACCGATCCCGATGGCCTCCGATCCGAACTTCGATCTATGTCTGCGGGTCATAGACAAGATGCCAAAATGAAGGTCATTATAGTATAGAAGTTATTGTCTATAATTTTTTTGTAAATATATTTAATGTACAGACAACTTATTTTACACTTTTATTATGTATAGATAATATTATATTGTATAAGATTGAGTGTTGCAGAGAATTTTTTGTCTATTGTATGTTTAAGATTTTTGTTAGAGCCATTATAAAACAGGCTGAAAACGTGAGATTTATGTCTGCTAAGATCTTCCATTGCATTTTTTAACCGCAAGCAAAGAAGCAAACGATTAGAAAGTTCCTACCGAACCTATGAAAATCCGTATTACCAGCGCTACTAATGAACACGAAAAGAAATAGGAAGGAAAGGTACCAATCCAAATACTGTCTTATGTCATCGTTGCTGAACTTTATTGATTTAGTTTTAAGCAACCTCAAGTTTATTTATTTTTTATATTTATTTTATAATGGAAAGAAGGTTCACAGTTTTTATTAGAAGTCAAAGAAAAATATGAATAAGTAAATTAAAATACTAATAGTCGCGAATATTTAAATACTAGCTTTTTTGCCCGCGACTTCGTCCGCGTGAAGTTCCGAACCCGTTCCCGTGGGAACCACATTGAATTTCGGGAAAAGCTATAGCCTTTGTCACTCCCTGATAATGTAGCTTTCTACTGGTGAAAGAATTTTTGAAATCGCTCCAGTAGTTTCGGAGCCTATTCAATTCAAACAAACAATCAAATCTTTCCTCTTTAAAATATTTGTATAGATATCACCTTACAACCAGTTTACCACCTTTGAAAAACAACAAAAATGTTATCACAAACAAAAGAATGCGGCCAAATTCATAACTCCACACTTATTACAACCATACAAGTAATGAACACGAATAAAACCTTACCGAAACGCAATATCCCATATATTGTCGGCACTCAACAATAACAGTGTAACTTTTTTAAAACTCGAATCCTGGAATCCTCAGTTTTTTTTTTAAAACCTGCCAGTTGTTTAGTGGCCATGATACGAACTCTTCATTTAGTGGCCGAATTAACAATAAAAACGAAATTTGATCATTGTCGATGCCATGCTGGTTTTAAGGGGAAGGTTGTTGTGGCAAACCGAACTCTTTTATACATCAATACTTTTATAATAATTTTTATTTTCTATGATTTTTACACGTCTATTTTACATGTCATTTATTAACTTTTTTCTGTCTTGTAAACTGTCACCATTATAATGCTATTCCAATAACCTTGCTTTTCTTCCATTTCTACAATTCTCAACAGTTGTTTTGTATGATGACTTCAGTATTTTTTTTTAGTAAGCAAATAAATGATTTTTTTTTATTGTGCAAATAATAACTGCTACATTTATTCAATTTCCACAATAAATATTTTTTATTTTGTATTTTTAATACTCTTGAACGATTCACACAATTCCAACTTCTAACAAAGAAAAAAATTCTACTATGGATAGGTACTTACTATAGGACTGCTGATACATAATATATATTTTTTAATTAACCACTTTCCATCAGTCCTCCCGCTTGTTTGTTGGACTCGCGTAAGAAATCAATTGTGAATCACATTAATGATATGAAGTGACTATTAAATTCTACTTTTAACCGCCAGGCGACGAACACACCGCTGCGTTGCTGGTGCGGCAACTTACAGCGATGACAACAAATGTGCTAAAATGTTGAATGACACTTAGTTGCTCTCGGTGGCAGCGCGAGCGAACGGCGGCGGCGCGGAACGCGGAGAGAGAACAAAATATACGCGCGACTCAATGCTATGCTATGACAGACAGCCACCGAAGCTCGGCTCTCAGACCGTGCCGCTACTTACTGCTAAACCAAAAGTCATGGCTTGGAAGTAATACAGACAAGCTGCCCTTTAAGAGCGCATTTGCCACGTTATCAGATCATTGGGCTGTCTCGGGTAAATAAATCCAATATTTTAGTGGCCACCATTGTTATGCTCATTAACCCTTTGTCTCATTAGACCCTGTCTTCATATTCCAATTTACTTTACCGTTCCCGATGACAGAGATTAGGTGGGTTAAGGTTTCAAAAAAATAATTTACTTAGTAACTTTTGGATGTAAAGAGCGAGTTTTATTACTGGATTTATGCTTTTTTATTTATCATATTTTTATAGCGTTTTTTTATTATGTGAAGCCTGATGACATTGTTGTTAAATTAACCCTCAATGCCGCGATGCCGCCCTCAACAAAGTTCTACTAAGTCTGAGTATTTGACGGTCTAGCGCGTTGGTAGTAACCTACCTTCGACACCAGAGCGTGGGTTCGATCCACGCACGACGGATAATATTTTATGTAATGGCATTTGTGTTTGTTTCCAGTCTGTCCATTAACTGCTTTACGTCAATGTGAGTGAGAGGGTGGTACATTGGTCGAGCAAGACCATTTCATAAAAGGGTTGACCCTTGGTCAACCACTGAAAAAGATATTTCAATTTCAATCCTTCAAAATCAATAATACTCAACTAATACTTTGTAAGTATATTTGACAATCGCAGCGGCATAGCCAAAGGCTTGACGAACAGCAAGCATGTGTAGTTGCGCCCGCGGTGAGATCCAGAAGTGGGCACCATTACAATAGCACAAGGCATAAGCGTAAGCGATTTAAAATTATTTAAATTTAAATATCTGTGGGAAATAGAACGCAAGGAACGTAGGTACGTGAATGTATGAAAGCGGAACGCTGAGAGATACGCATGAGAAGGAACGGTTGAGGACGAACGATGTATAATTTCGTAGATTTTATTTTTATTTTTTATTTTCTTTATTTATTTATTTAGGAGCTTTTGTCTTTTTAGACATGGCAGCTTCATCAACACAAAAACATTATTTTGTAAGATAAAGTAATAATTGTGTATTAATGTTTTCTGTTGGTTAAAAGGTAAAATAGGAAAATATTTATCTTTCATTACCACAAATCCTAAAAATAGAACCTGGAAGGGGGAAGCTAGTAGGACAAGATAAGACACGACGCCTTTATCAGAAACATCTTAGAAGGAAAGGTAGAAGACGACGGGGAAGGCTGAGAAGACCTTACATGGATTAAGTGAATGATAAGCCAGGCGTCTTGTTTTATAGAGAGGTGAAAGAGTTGACACAAGACAGAGAAAAATGAAGGCTGACCAATAAGAGCGCAGTTCTTTTTGCCGTGCAGTATCTTACTACTAAGTAGTTAATGTAGCTTTGTTGTAGTTAAATTTTTAAGTTCATAATACGTTCAGAATACCTACAAAAAGAAGACACAAGCAATTAGGCTTAAAAACTATAGTTTTTAAAAACTATCATTTTATACCACACGCGAAAGTTCTTGCTTTATACTAAACATGCGGCTATTCAGTAAGCGTTTACTTGTTAGTGGTGTCAATTTGTTGAGTATTATTCGCCGACTGTGAAGCAGACAGATAGACGTCTATACAGAGTAATTTAATGAGGATACAAAAAAATATACAGGTAGCAAACAAGAAGACAGTTCACCTGTTGAAAATGAAATTTTTTGGCACTTTTGTAAGTTGTACCTTCTGTTTTTTGTAATTTATGTGTTTTGCAAATAAAGCATATTCTATCTATCTATATATAACGAAATATCATCAAGCCAATCTCTTGCATAATGCGGTCCCTAGACGATCAAGCATGCTTGACAAGCATTGCAAAAATGTATGCTTATTAACTTTTCATCAAGCATTTTCAAGCATGTAAATGCTTGTAAAGCGCACCAAGCATCGTTTCTAAACGGTCAAAATTGCTTAACAAGCACGTATAATTCATGTGCTTGTCAAGCATTTTTGATCGTCTAGGAACCGCATAACACTGGTTTTTAGGATTGTCTCATGAATTGATACAGTGTATACTATTGAGAAATCGTTTATTATAGGAATGTAAATTAAAATCCAATTCAAGATTTACATCAGCGATATTATCAATGATATTTCAAAGTAAACAAATACAAGTAAAATTTATAATCGTGAAGGCTATTTTAATTTGAGCAATAAAATGAAAGATCGATATTGAAGATTTTGATGTTTAGTCTTGAGGTTGTAAAAAGTTTTAAAATTTATATACTTACTGACGATTGAGTCATTTTGCTATTTGATTTAGTCAACCTTTAGGCGATTTTCACACGGCATCGCAAACCGTCGCTAAGGGTGGCGGCAGTTAGCCGTATGTCGTAGTGGTGCGCCATGCGGTTATACTAGTCGCCAACACGGCTGAGTCGCGCAGACGCAGACTCAAAACAAAGTTCGTAACTCATACTTATTATATCAATGCATAACGACAATGATTTTCAATTGTTTTGTAAACTGTGAAGTCCAAATTTTGACGCGTACTATAGCCGGTTTACGCGCATGTCCACATGGATAGATTTAACTCGGTTCTGTTTGATTACAGACAATATATTGTGTGCTTTTCATGTTTCAGATAAAAGAGCAGAGATAGAAAAATCGAACTTGGATTCCGAATGATATTAATTAGAATGTTTAAGTGTGAGTAACCTACTCATGAGCGCGGTTTGCTCACCGCGGCCGCGGTATAAGATGCTTTCAAGATTTACATGATACACAGAGAACATGAAAATCTCAAAATATTTTTATTCAAATAGGCCTATTACAAGCTCTTTCGAATCGTTACATTTTTTTCCTACTATCAGTTCAAATAGCAGATTTGTACTAAGAAGGCAAACTTATACAAATGTGCAAATTCGAACCCACGAACCCTGGGTTAAAAAAGCCAAAGCTAGCCGCTGAACCACCATGCATTTTCAAAACAATATTGATCTTTACATTGATTATAAAAACAATAAAAACATACGAGCAAATTGCAGAAGCAATTAGCCATATAAAACCAACAAGGAATTATCTTAAAGGTACTTATACTATCAGGGACCCAGTAAGTAGTTTGATAAATGGTGTATCTATATGTCACACACGGTAGCCCGCTAAGTAATTTGTATGTTACATTGTAAAAACGACTTTATGTTACATAAAAATAAGGAATAGATAATGTTATGTTTACAATTTTGTAAGGAACTCAAGTTCTCTCGGCTTGAAGTTAGCATAAAAATGTCGCATTTTCTTGTTTAAAATGTAAGGAAATGTGGGATATATAAATTTTATTCTTTAATAGTTTTTTTAGTATTATCTGGTTACGTTTAATAAATAACGGATGAAATTTAAATACCTACGCAGTATCATTAGGATTGATATGACCGCGTTCCTATAAGAATTTCGAAAACTTTATTACCAACTAGTGAAGCGGGTTTCACTTCAACTTCGTTTGCAAGTATCTCGTTTTCCCGTGGGAATTTTTGTATGTATTATTTACATAAACCTTCGTCTTGAACCACTCTATCTACTCATCAAAATTTGTTGCGTAGTTTTAAAGATCTCAGTATTTAGCGACCGACAGAATGCAAAGGCGACTTCATTTTATACTATGTAAAGAAGTGCCTTCTCACAGAATATCGGCGTAAAGCTTCGATCATATACAAGTGGATACAGCACGTCATACAATAACAAAGCTAAAACTTGGTACATGTATTGAAATTCACCTTATTGTGCTTCGACTGGCTCTGTCTATATACATTGCCGCTGACGCCTTAGTTCTTTAAATGTCTTCAGTCATTAAGCAGTAATGTAAAACAAATAATCAGTGACAGATCACGCGTCACTGAATACAAAGTCTGCTACGGGTGCGTTTTAGCGGAGTTTGAAGTGTGCCACGGACGCTATTGCCATGCATTATCCATGTATATGATCGAAGGCGTAAAGCAGTAAAGAGGAAAAAAGAGCGAGGTAGGGCACAGCGGATAATCCGTTCAAATCGGAGCAGCCCGTCTGGGGAAGGACCTCCACTTTACAGAAGATCGTAGCCAAGTAGCATTGGTCTCGCTCGGCCATGTTGTGTTCCAACGGTGAGTAAGATCTCCTAAGCTCCACTTTTTACAGGGTCGGCAACGCGCGGAATTGCAAGCGTCTACAGGCTACGGTGACGGCTTACCATCAGGCCGACCGTATGCTTGTTTGCCACCTGTGTGGTATAAAAAAAGGAAGGAATCCGGAAGGAAATAGCGAAGAGAAAGGAATTGGTCCTTTCCCTTCTCTTTTTCTCTTTCTCTTCTATACCCCCCTTCCTTGTAGCCTTTGGTTTACTGATGTTTAAGGTATAATTTTCCATCAACTAGGCCTCTTGCTTGTTTACCAGCGTTACGACATAAAAAATACTTCCATTGAGGCAATGGAAACAGTGAATTATTTGACAATACAAAATAGTTTAACAATCATTATTATTTCCTTTATAAATGATGGTCGTGAACGATACAAGAACTTGTTTCTTATTTATTGCACGAGAAAATTACAAATGGAAATTAAATAATAAAAAGAAAATCACCATAGCATACAGGATGGCATACATCAATATGTGATTGTTTTGAATTATGCAGAATTTACATGGACTTACCTACTAAATACTTTGTAGGAACCGGATAAGTGATAGTGCGAGAAAACCCGATTAGTACCAGTGCGAGCATTGTATGAACGGATCTTGAAATTTTAAAACCCATCTAAAAAGTGACTTAGGTAGTCATTGCTTAGTTTGCATAGCATAGTACACGGCAGATAGAGGACCTCATGAAAACTGGTAATTGCTTAAAATGAACATCAGCAACACCATCAGGTACAGATTACTTCCAGGGGCTATGCGGACTATCCGTTCGTCACTTATACGACCAGCCGGGCTAACATGACAAACGCGACAAATTTTTCTCGCTCCGCTCCGCCAATAGCGTATCTCGGTTATGTCTACAGTAGACAAAACAGGCATTGCTATTGGCGAAGAAGCTTTGTCGCGTGCGAGACACTATCTCGAGTGTAAGCATGTTAGACTGGCATGCCACGACTTTTGGCTTAGCGACAAGCGGCGGCGCCGCTCTGTCATGGCATCACATTAGGTCGTGTGTACATTATTGTTCTCCTCGCTCCTCAAAAATCGCTCGCGCTGACGACGCCCAGTGCGGCGTCTCGTAGTGTCATTTGTAGTCAGTTTTCTAACAGCTACTGGTTAAGAATGGCGCTGTTAGTATCAAGTAGCGTTAAAAACCGTGTCATTATACAAACTTATTCTATATCGTATCGTCTAAAAGTATCTATTAATATACGTACAGTCTATGGAAAGTCGATCAATACCACCCACCAGTTCACGAGGGTAATTGTGATATGGGCCGTGAGAATATTCAATTAAGGCGAACTTAATTGCAACTCGATAAAATTAAGTTGCCTGTAAGTGAACTATCTTCCGAACTAAGTTAACTGACCATTATCTTTGCCTTTGTGCCGTGGTAGCACCGTTCGAACCTAATTGGGGGTTGCACTGTGATATCTTAGTATGGATAAGACATTTTTCTTAATGATATTCTATTCTCTCTTTTGCCTTTTTGGAGTGAGCTATTGAAGGTATTTTAAATTATGGCGTATATGTCATCCATTATTTAATTTACTCTTAGGTGAGACATTGAATAAACTGGAGGCCGTTACACCGAGAAAAGTGAAGCAAAATTTAGAAGAAGAAGGTGATACACTTTTGATAACATAAAAATAAAATATATATATTCTTAATAATTTTTCATTGCTTTTCAACTTTATCTCTGCGACATAAGACGTAGCCGTATAGAAGACCGGCAACAAGGGCTTCTTCTTCTTAGCCTTTCTCGACTATCATCCTGGTGTAGGCCTCCTTCAGTTGTCTTCATCCATCGCGGTCTTGTGCCACCTGCAATCCAGTTCGAAGCGAATTTGCAACGAGGACATATCCATGCAAATCTTCTGGGTGCATGTTCGGGCGACGACGTCCGGCCACTCTAATCGAGTTATTGTGAGTGGGACAATGCGCCAATCAGCCGGACAGTGCTGTGGCCGGCCAGTACTTTACAGGTGCTGCTATAATAGAGAACCTTTTACAGTGCATATTTACGACCAAGAACAGTGAATCTTTCAATACTTCCTACCCTAATTTCTTTCTGATTATTCGTGAGTTTCAAGGCTGTAGTTTCTCCTCCGGGACGTCAATAAGCTTCAATGCTTATTGTCAATCTAAGATCGCCCTTGTTGCTCGTCTACAGGAGACACAACTGTGGGAATGTGTGGTGGGCTTGTCCCGATCAAGAACAGTAATAACCTGGGTGAAAGCAATCATCCAATTTTTATTTTTACATAAATCGTTTTGAGTCGGATCTAAATGGTTGATACGGGAGGAAGGCTCGAACGAAAGGTTTTTTTTTACTGTCGTAAGTAATCATACACACAAACAAGGTACCAGGCCATCTTCCCATCCCCTCCTTATCATCCTTACTATATTAAAAAAAACAAAATAAAAATTAAATTTACGTAACAAGCTCTCAATTACTTTACATTTATTTTTAATGAAACAATGATGATGACTTCAACGCTACTTTATACAAATTAAAATAAAATTTCAATTAATTCTTTAATCGCATAGTGCAACAGAGGCGAAATTACCGACACACCTAAATAGCTTGTCATATTAAATCGACGACTAAAATATTTTTAATTTGTCTCCCATAAAACTTTCTCAAAAGAATTTATATCAAGATGAGTTACGAGGTGGCTACCGAGATAAGATCAGAGATAAACAGAGACATTATAAGAAGTAAGCGTTATAGACTTACAAAATATCGCAACGTTTTTGTAGACTTTTAAATAAATAATATCGCAAAATTTTTGTAGGTACCTGACTTATGTTTTATTTATTTTTAACGTGTTAAATTGGTGTACATTTTATTTTTGTTTATTATCTTCTTTATTTGTATCATGAAGTAAGTCCAGATCTATACTACACGTATTATCATCCCAAATATGGACAGCAGTTTGTTTCTAGTTGTATGCAGATAATTATGTTTCCATTATTATTTACCTATTCTCAAAACAAATTACTTAGCGATAATGCCTTTTCTCCTTTTTGTAGCACGTTATTAATTATTACACCTTTCTTTCTGCTTATAAAGAGCTATGCTTATGTTTGTATTGGAAGAAAATTCAATTAAATGAAAAGTAGTTTAATTACCTTGAGAAAAATACAATACTATTATGTATTTTAGAAGAATCATTCATTTTTGATTGAAAATTTCTTACGAATTTTATGCATTTTATAGGTAAATATTTTATTAATATTTCGATGGTCTTCTTTTTTCAGCCTGTCATCACCCATTGTTGGGTATAGGCCTCTTCATGGGCTTTCCATAAGGGTCTGACCGTGCGCATCTTAATTCGATGGTCTATAACTTAATAAATATATCATTGGCTATAAATATAATAATTTATGTAATACCACATCAAGTTACTGTCAAAACATAGTATGTGCCGCTGCTATTAATATTGATATGAATAACTAATGAGATCATAATAGGTTAACGGTGACTAAGTTCCGTTGAGATAGACAAAATTTTTCGCATACTATTTTATATCTAGGGTACATGTTCTAACTCTATGCAGGAAAAATAGTCGTTTTTTTTTATAGTTTTGTTCATAATAATAGTGTGGAGGACCGGATCACTCCACATATGATGCTATCTGTAGACTTTGTCTACCTATCCGGAGACCCAGCTCTGATAAGAGCTAATCGTGCTAAACGACTTGGATGCTCCCTCGGTCACTTGTTTTGCGTCTATTACGCGTGTGGACTGTATACTAGGTGTGATTGAAGAATATGTGACTCTACGTTAAATTACTTCCAAAAATAAAAACTGACTTTATACTTAATAAAAACTGACTCTAAACTTCTAGGTAAAATAAAACTTTTTCTTTGTTCTTGGTAAGAGCGCTTGTGCTTCGGGCGGGATACTTGTTCCTTATCGGTGGCTATTCGGCGACTGACTACCGTATTTTTTTTTTTTTTTTTTTTTTTTTGGAGCGGACTAATCAGTTTGGGTGTACTGACACCCTTTACTGAGACACCGGACTGTTGCGGGAGCGTAGGGCTCTCACCGCCTAAGATTTACAGCGTCTGCCTAGGGGCGCCCCAGAGGGGGGCTCGAACCTCGGCCTATGGCGACACTGGGGGAAGGCGAACGGATTGGAGAGAAGCGGCCGGGCACGTGCCGGTACCGCGAAAACCGAGTCCCTACAGGGTGGCGCGACGCGCGGCCCCGCCGGCGGGGCCGATATGACGGACGTGTGTGTCTACTTTGTGTCGCGGAATCTAATTGTTTGTACGCCTCGATGGCGACTGTAATGGCGTCGTCCGGGTCGTTGAGGACGTGTCGCGGACGACGTTTGGACCTAATGGTGTCAGCCGGAGCGGGATAATCCCCTGCGGCTTTCACCAATGGATTGGGGTGATGGTCGAGAGAGTCGAAAAATCTGACTGAGCATTGCTTTAGGTGGTGCGAGATGGTCGGCACACCTAAGTCAATGTGGAGGTTTTTGTTCCGAATGAACCAAAGCCCACCGATGGCTTTGCGCAAAAACCTATTCTGGATGGTTTGCAGCCTGTGGATATGAGAGGGCGCGGCGTGGGCGAAAACTGGACTCGCGTAAGTCATTATCGGCCTAATGCACGTTGTGTAAATTCTCACCTTATTTCTAAGAGAGAGTTTACTACGCCCATTGAGCAGATAATATAGTCGGCCTAGCGCGAAAGCGGCGCGGTTGCGGACAATCTTAATATGATCGCGGAAGGTGAGTCCCCTATCGAGTGTGACGCCTAGGTAGCGGACTTTCCTTTCCCAAGGGATCGGTTGTCCGAACATTTCGACTCTGGAGGAGGGATTTGGGGTGCTACCTCTAGCGAAGAGGATAGCGGCGCTTTTTTGAGGATTGACTTCGATGCGCCATTTCCTAAACCAGTCGCCAAGAGTATTGGCGGCAGTTTGGAGTGAGTCTATAATTGGGGGAATACTACGGGCTGAACAGTAGATGGCAGTATCGTCTGCGAAGAGAGCGGTATGGGTCGCTAGTGGACTGGGTTTGAATTCGGGGAAGTCGCTTGTGTAAAGCGTGTAAAGGAGAGGCGAGAGCACGGACCCTTGTGGTACTCCGGCTCTAATGGTGTAAGGGGGGGATAGTGCCCCATCCACCCTATAGCGGAAAGAGCGGTTCGACAAGTAGTCTTGAATGATGAGCACAAGACGATTTGGCGTATTGAGTTTGTAGAGCTTATAAATAAGCCCGTTGTGCCAAACTTTGTCGAACGCCTTTGCCACGTCAAAGAAGAGAGCGCCCGTTTTATGCGGGCGGGATCTGTTCGCTCTCCGGTCCAACACGTGTTCGACTATGCGATGCACTTGTTGGACACAAGAGTGTTTGGCTCTAAAACCAAACTGCGCGTTAGGTAAGAGATTGTTGGCAAGGGAAAAATCTTTGAGACGTGCGAGAACTATGCGCTCATAGATTTTTCCTATTGAACTAAGAAGACTGATAGGGCGATAGCTCGAGGGCTGATCCTTGGGCTTGCCGGGTTTTGGAATGCCGATGACGGTGGCTTCCTTCCAAGTTTGGGGGAAAATGCTATTTTTGAGGGCTGCGTTAAAGATAGCAGTCAGGAGTAGTATAAGATGGGCGGGAAAGAGCTTGATGACTCTGTTAGAAATCCCGTCAGGCCCCGGGGCCTTCCTATTATGTAGGTCTTTGATAAGGGACTCTACCTCATCAGGGGTTACCGGCTCTAACGGGGGGTCGGCATCTGTAAGTGGGCTCGCGAGTCTATTTGCTACCACAGTATCGACCTCGAGTAGGTGATCTGGATCAACGGGGAGTGTGCTAGGTGCACATTGTGCCTCAAGACTGGATGCTAAGCATTCAGCTTTTTCCTCGTCCTCGAAGGCGAGGGGGAGGGAGGGATCTGACTGTACTAACGGAGGGGTGGCAGCCACTGTATCTGCCTTAAGGGCTCTGGCAAGTTTCCAGAAGGCTTGGTGAGATGGGACCAAATTGGAGAGAGTCTCGTCCCACTGGTCGTTTCTAAGCTGTCTGATACGACGCTTAACCGCTGATTGAGCAGCGCGCATGCGGACGCGGTTAGGCTCAGTGGGAGCGGAGAAGTAGGCCCTTTGGGCTCGGTTTTTCTCTGTTAACAGAGCGCGCGCATCCGGCGGAAGTGTCCAGCGACGATGAGCGTTCACTGGGACACGCCGCGAGCAGTCGCTAACGACTTTCTGCACGTGCGCTGTTAACGAGTCAATAGCACCTACTGCATCGGGAATTGAGACAATTTCGTCTGGAATTGGATCTAACAAGGGGGACGAAATGGATTTGAGGCTTTCGCCTAACCTGACCCAGTCGGTCTTGATCATAGTGGGATCTGTGGCTGCCACATTGGGAATACTCACTCTGGGAGAGAGAGAAATGATGACAGGCCTATGGTCTGAGGTGAGTTCGGAGTGCACTTCTATTGAACTCAATCTAAGATTGATGTTCTTTAGGAGGTCTACGTCTAGGACGTCCGGACGATGATCAACATTGTCCGGGTAATGAGTAGGGGACATGGGTGCTACAATGTCGAAATTGAGACTCTCTGAGAGTCGCTCGAGCTGTCTACCACGTTGGTTTGTGGTTAGGCTACACCAGGCAGGGTGCTTGGCGTTTAGATCACCCGCTATGATAACAGACGGGCCAAGATCTAGAAGGTTTTGTATGTCACTATCGAGTAGTGATCTGGGGTTTGAGGAGTTGGAGTTAGTGGGAGCTAGATAAGCTGACACTAAAAATATGGATTGGTGACCTGTCATTCCTAATCTACAGACAGAGGCCTCAATGTGCACGAGATTGGGTGTATCCACAGGCGTGCAGTGTAATGTCGCTTTGTAGTAGATGAGAGTGCCACCGAGGGCAGAGACTGTGCGATCATTACGTATGATTTTATAATTCGCGATTTTGGGATCGCGAATTGATGGTTTAAGGAACGTCTCCTGGATGAGGAGGACGTCCAACTGATGGGTGTAGAGGAAGTCGGCTACCTCAGACCTCTGGGTGCGAAGCCCATTTGCGTTGAAGTAGCCGATTTTAAGGGAGGTCGGTTTGACTCTACTCGTATGGTGTAAGTCCATAATTATTTGTTGAAATTTTTAAGGGCAACGAACACGTCTGTGAATTGACAGACGGCCATTAGGAGAGCGTTGGGACTATTCGCGTGTTCATTGACCAACGCGGCCATGGCAAGAACCCTATCTATGTCTAGGACGGCTGCGAGCTTGTAGAGCCCTTCGGTCCCGTTGGAAGGTGGCAGCGATGCCTTTACTGGGGGGGGTGGAGGTGTTGCGACTTCCACCGCCGCGGGTGCAGGCGTGCCTGAGGGGCTGGCCTGTGGGGGTGGGACCTTGTTGGTCTTGTAGCGCCACGAGGGCGACAGATTGAGTGGTGGCACCGGTGCCTTAGCTGTTGCCGGGGCGGCCTCGGCAGTTTGGGACTGAGGAGGAGCGAGGACTCTGGATGAGGATCCTTTGGGCGCTTTTGAGCACCCTCTGTAATTAGCCGGGTGCCCCACCTCCCCGCAATTTACGCAGCTCGGAGGTTCCAAGCATAGCGCGCGGTCTTTGGGGCGTGGACACTCCGGTGTTGAGTGGGCCCCGAGGCATTTGACACACCTGGGTGTGTTGTGGCAATTTCGGGCGGAGTGCCCGTACAATTGGCATCTGTGGCATTGACCCACAGTGCTTTTATGGTGAGGGGTCTCGACGACGACCCCGGACAGTCCGCAGACTTTATTGATATTAAAGATGGCTTTCGCCTCTTTAAGGTTAGTCCTGTCCAAAATGACAAGGACCATGTTGAAGGGGGCGGAAGGCCCACGGTGCATGCGGTGCACTTCGAGGATGGGCAGTTTTTGGGCGCGAAGGTCCTCGAGTACGTCATTGCACTCGAGTTCTTTCGGGATTCCGCGGATGACTGCGCGGAGGCGCCGGTCCTCCTCTAGACTCCACGTGTGGAATGTGATCGACATGGCGTCGAGAAGGCGGGTGAGGTTTCGGTAGTCCGTGATGGACTCCGTTTTTAATCGGATACCCTCAGTTCGGGTCTCTGCAATAAAGAAGATGCCATTGGCATCACAGCGGGCCTTGATGGCCATCCACTTATGGCGGTTGGTGATGACTACCGCAGGTGGTCGCTGGGAACGTCTGGGAGGGGTGGGAAGTGAAGCTTCCTCGGCACCCTGTTCAGCCGCGGGTGGTGAAGCGGGCGAGTCTGAGAGAGGGGCGGCCGGAATGGATTCGGCGGCTAATTTGGCGGCCTTGTTGGCAACGCCCTTGTTGCGCCTTGTGCGCTTGCGGCCTGAGGCCACAATGAAATCGTCCGAGTCGGACGTGGGGGCGGAACTGGAATCTGAAGATTCCGGGATGATCTCCATCTCGTCATCGGAGATCGAGGAGGAGGGTGCGGTGGTGGAGGGCGCGGCGGCGGAAGTCGCTACGGCGGGGTGCACGGTGGCGGGGGGCGCGGCAACGGGGGACGCGACGGCGGGCGCAACGGTGGCGGAGGGCGCGGCGATGGAAGTCGCGGCGGCGGAGGGCTTGGTGGCCGAGGGTTTGGTGGCCTGAGGGGCCGGGCGGGCTGCGGCTTGAGGGGCCGAGGGCTTGGTGGCCTGAGGGGCCGGGGGGGTGGAGGCCTGAGGGGCCGGGGGGAGACGAGCTTTCCTCTTTATTTGCTCAATGCGAGACAGCAATTGGGGGTTTTGCTCTAGTATTAGAGCGACTAGGTCGTTGATTATGGCATCGCGCGGGTCGGTCGCCATGGCGACCGGCCTAATAAGGGAACCTACAATGCTACAACGAGATGATCGCAGTTCGTCGCGTCACGTTCCGCAAGGAAGAGCTGCGAAGAAACCTTGCGGCAGTCGTGCCTAATTTGGGAGCGCTCGGGGGGAGAACCCGAGGTGTGTAGTCCTTTAGAGTCAGTTTTTATTAAGTTTAAAGTCAGTTTTTATTTTTGGAAGTAATTTAACGTAGAGTCACATATTCTTCAATCACACCTAGTATACAGTCCACACGCGTAATAGACGCAAAACAAGTGACCGAGGGAGCATCCAAGTCGTTTAGCACGATTAGCTCTTATCAGAGCTGGGTCTCCGGATAGGTAGACAAAGTCTACAGATAGCATCATATGTGGAGTGATCCGGTCCTCCACATTATATTGTCCTTCGCGAGCCGAATTTTGAAGTTGAAGAATGCCAGTGACGAGGAGCAACAGGGGAGGCGCGGACGAGACGACGGAAGAGACGACCACACCGACAACGTCTACAGGGACGGTGGCTACGACGACCACGGACACCACGACGACGGCAGAGACGGCGCAAACCAGCGGGACCGCGGTCGACGTTGACCGCGCACCTAGCAGGCCCGCGACAGCTGCCGCTCGGTCACGCTGTTCCCGAGCCAAACGCACACAGATCCGTGCGGAGTTGGAGGCGAAGGAGCAGCTGGCTCAGCGGCGCCTAGCGGAGTCACAGGCAGCGGTAATGCTGGCTGAGGCACAACTGGCGCGCGCCCAGGCCGTAGCCGAGAGCGAGGATGACACGGATGAAGAGGACGACGGCGGCGCGTCCGTCGCTAAGGTGAACAGGTGGCTTCAGCAACAGCCACCGGGCGACGCAACGCAGCCACCACCAGCCACCACAAAGGAAGAATGTAGCAGCAGTGCCAAGCCTGCCAGGGGTGAGGGCGCCTTCGACTTCGGGGAACTAGCGAAGGCCATCACCATGGGAATGAAGCAGGGGGCCACAAGGATGCCTACCCACTGCCAGGACCTACCTATCTTCAACGGGAACAGTGGAAATTGGTTGGAATGGAGAGCCATCTTCGAGGATACGTCATCAAGCTTCTCCGCATCAGAGAACGTGGTGAGACTCCGACGCAGCCTGAAGGGCGTCGCAGCAGAGGCAGTCAGCGGGTTGTTGATTCGTCGACCCGAACCCGAGGAAGTACTGACTGCGCTCGAAAGGCGATTTGGAAGACCAGGTGCCCTCATAGAGTTGGAAGCTGAGAAGATCAGAAGGCTGCCACGACTAGCAGACTCACCGAGGGACATCTGCATCTTCGCATCGCAAGTGACGACGTGCTTCAAGGCTGCCAACAAGGAGCTCAGCGAGGCAGCGGCCGCCGCAATGCAAGCGGTGGCCGCGCTCCGCGAGGCAGCAACAGCACGACGCATCACGTGGCGCTTTCAGCCCCCCGCCGCCCCGTTCATGTGCGGCGTGTGGGAGAGGCTGGTGCGCACGGTGAAGACAGCACTGCGCCACACCCTGCACGTGAAGTACCCGAGCGACGAGACGCTCGCCACCCTGCTCGCCGAGGCTGAGCACACCGTGAACTCCCGCCCGCTGACACATGTCGCGGTGGGACCCGACGACGCTGAGGCCATCACGCCCAACCACATTCTGTTGGGCGCGAACTCGCACTCACCATCGCCTGGCGTCTTTGATGCCGGCGACCTAACGGCGCGCCAACACTGGCGGCGCGCGCAGTACCTGGCCGACGAATTCTGGCGCCGGTGGCTGCGCGAGTACCTTCCGCTGCTCCAACACCGGCGGGAGACGCACACCCGCGGGACAACACCGAAGGAAGGCGACGTCGTGATCATTTGCGACAACAACTTGCCCCGTGGGACATGGCCGCGCGGACGAGTGACGCGGCTCTTCCCCGGTGCAGACGGCGAGGTACGAGTCGTCGACGTCACCACCAGCAACGGCAACGTGTTGCGCCGCCCGACCAAGAAGATCGTCGTGTTGCCAACAGGAGATCGCGAAGCGACGGCGGGAGAATGTACACGACGGCTTAGTACATAAGCACTATGTATCATAACGGCCTATTATGTAAATATTAAAAAATAAGTTGTGAATTGAGTATATCGATAGGTTGTCTCGCTCGCACGCGCCTGGCAGCGCTGCGAACTGGCTGGGCCCGTGCAAGCCAAAAGTAAATACACGAATTTTCCGATAATCCGCTATTGAATTGAACATTAATTACGTAATACGTGATAGTTGGAAAGTAAGGTGTCCATTTCCAATAAGAATGTTCAATAAAAGCCAAAATAAATTTGTATTTATATGGCGCGTGTAGGGAAAAACCGGTTTGAACCGGTTCCTTACACGTGGCAACTTCGAGAGGTCAAAAAAGGTACTTCTACTAGGAATAGAAGGAAAATGTTTGTTGTTCTATAAACGTAGACTATAGAACTCTGTTGTGAACGTATTTTTATTGAAAATAAATGAATTTTGTGTTTTCGTGCTTTTTTTTTTTTTTTTTTTTTTTTTTTTTTTTTTTTTTTTTTTTTTTTAGGAGCGGACTAATCAGTTTGGGTGTACTGACACCCTTTACTGAGACACCGGACTGTTGCGGGAGCGTAGGGCTCTCACCGCCTAAAATTTACAGTGTCTGCCTAGGGGCGCCCCAGAGGGGGGCTCGAACCTCGGCCTATGGCGACACTGGGGGAAGGCGAACGGATTGGAGAGAAGCGGCCGGGCACGTGCCGGTACCGCGAAAACCGAGTCCCTACAGGGTGGCGCGACGCGCGGCCCCGCCGGCGGGGCCGATATGACGGACGTGTGTGTCTACTTTGTGTCGCGGAATCTAATTGTTTGTACGCCTCGATGGCGACTGTAATGGCGTCGTCCGGGTCGTTGAGGACGTGCCGCGGACGACGTTTGGACCTAATGGTGTCAGCCGGAGCGGGATAATCCCCTGCGGCTTTCACCAATGGATTGGGGTGATGGTCGAGAGAGTCGAAGAATCTGACTGAGCATTGCTTTAGGTGGTGCGAGATAGTCGGCACACCTAAGTCAATGTGGAGGTTTTTGTTCCGAATGAACCAAAGCCCACCGATGGCTTTGCGCAAAAACCTATTCTGGATGGTTTGCAGCCTGTGGATATGAGAGGGCGCGGCGTGGGCGAAAACTGGACTTGCGTAAGTCATTATCGGCCTAATGCACGTTGTGTAAATTCTCACCTTATTTCTAAGAGAGAGTTTACTACGCCCATTGAGCAGATAATATAGTCGGCCTAGCGCGAAAGCGGCGCGGTTGCGGACAATCTTAATATGATCGCGGAAAGTGAGTCCCCTATCGAGTGTGACGCCTAGGTAGCGGACTTTCCTTTCCCAAGGGATCGGTTGTCCGAACATTTTGACTCTGGAGGAGGGATTTGGGGTGCTACCTCTAGCGAAGAGGATAGCGGCGCTTTTTTGAGGATTGACTTCGATGCGCCATTTTCTAAACCAGTCGCCAAGAGTATTGGCGGCAGTTTGGAGTGAGTCTATAATTGGGGGAACACTACGGGCTGAACAGTAGATGGCAGTATCATCTGCGAAGAGAGCGGTATGGGTCGCTAGTGGACTGGGTCTGAATTCGGGGAAGTCGCTTGTGTAAAGCGTGTAAAGGAGAGGCGAGAGCACGGACCCTTGTGGTACTCCGGCTCTAATGGTGTGAGGGGGGGATAGTGCCCCATCCACCCTATAGCGGAAAGAGCGGTTCGACAAGTAGTCTTGAATGATGAGCACAAGACGATTTGGCGTATTGAGTTTGTAGAGCTTATAAATAAGCCCGTTGTGCCAAACTTTGTCGAACGCCTTTGCCACGTCAAAGAAGAGAGCGCCCGTTTTATGCGGGCGGGATCTGTTCGCTCTCCGGTCCAACACGTGTTCGACTATGCGATGCACTTGTTGGACACAAGAGTGTTTGGCTCTAAAACCAAACTGCGCATTAGGCAAGAGATTGTTGGCAAGGGAAAAATCTTTGAGACGTGCGAGAACTATGCGCTCATAGATTTTTCCTATTGAACTAATAAGACTGATAGGGCGATAGCTCGAGGGCTGATCCTTGGGCTTGCCGGGTTTTGGAATGCCGATGACGGTGGCTTCCTTCCAAGTTTGGGGGAAAATGCTATTTTTGAGGGCTGCGTTAAAGATAGCAGTCAGGAGTAGTATAAGGTGGGCGGGAAAGAGCTTGATGACTCTGTTAGAAATCCCGTCAGGCCCCGGGGCCTTCCTATTATGTAGGTCTTTGATAAGGGACTCTACCTCATCAGGGGTTACCGGCTCTAACGGAGGGTCGGCATCTGTAAGTGGGCTCGCGAGTCTATTTGCTACCACAGTATCGACCTCGAGTAGGTGATCTGGATCAACGGGGAGTGTGCTAGGTGCACATTGTGCCTCAAGACTGGATGCTAAGCATTCAGCTTTTTCCTCGTCCTCGAAGGCGAGGGGGAGGGAGGGATCTGACTGAACTAACGGGGGAGTGGCAGCCACTGTATCTGCCTTAAGGGCTCTGGCAAGTTTCCAGAAGGCTTGGTGAGATGGGACCAAGTTTGAGAGGGTCTCGTCCCACTGGTCGTTTCTAAGCTGTCTGATACGACGCTTAACCGCTGATTGAGCAGCGCGCATGCGGGCGCTCAGTGGGAGTGGAGAAGTAGGCCCTTTGGGCTCGGTTTTTCTCTGTTAACAGAGCACGCGCATCCGGCGGAAGTGTCCAGCGACGATGAGCGTTCACTGGGACACGCCGCGAGCAGTCGCTAACGACTTTCTGCACGTGCGCTGTTAACGAGTCAATAGCACCTATTGCATCGGGAATTGAGACAATTTCGTCTGGAATTGGATCTAACAAGGGGGACGAAATGGATTTGAGGCTTTCGCCTAACCTGACCCAGTCGGTCTTGATCATAGTGGGATCTGTGGCTGCCACATTGGGAATACTCACTCTGGGTGAGAGAGCAATGATGACAGGCCTATGGTCTGAGGTGAGTTCGGAGTGCACTTCTATTGAACTCAATCTAAGATTGATGTTCTTTAGGAGGGCTACGTCTAGGACGTCCGGACGATGATCAACATTGTCCGGGTAATGAGTAGGGGACATGGGTGCTACTATGTCGAAATTGAGGCTCTCTGAGAGTCGCTCGAGCTGTCTACCACGTTGGTTTGTGGTAAGGCTACACCAGGCAGGGTGCTTGGCGTTTAGATCACCCGCTATGATAACAGACGGGCCAAGATCTAGAAGGTTTTGTATGTCACTATCAAGTAGTGATCTGGGGTTTGAGGAGTTGGAGTTAGTGGGAGCTAGATAAGCTGACACTAAAAATATGGATTGGTGACCTGTCATCCCTAATCTACAGACAGAGGCCTCAATGTGCACGAGATTTGGCGTATCCACAGGCGTGCAGTGTAATGTCGCTTTGTAGTAGATGAGAGTGCCACCGAGGGCAGAGACTGTGCGATCATTACGAATGATTTTGTAATTCGCGATTTTAGGATCGCGAATTGAAGGTTTAAGGAACGTCTCCTGGATGAGGAGGACGTCCAATTGATGTGAGTAGAGGAAGTCGGCTACCTCAGACCTCTGGGTACGAAGCCCATTTGCGTTGAAGTAGCCGATTTTTAGGGAGGTCGGTTTGACTCTGCTCGTATGGGGTAAATCCATAATTAGTTCCTAAATTTATCGAGGGCAACGAACACATCCGCGTATTGGCAGATGGCCATTATGAGGGAGTTGGTATCACCCGTGTGATTATTTACTATGGCGGCCATAGCAAGGAACCTATCTATTTTGAGCACACCGGCGAGCTTGAAGAGCCCTTCGGTCCCGTTGCTCGGTAGAGATTGTGGCAGAGGTGCCTCTACTGGGGGGGGTGGAGGTGTTGCTACTACTTCCACCGCCGCGGGTGCAGGCGTGCCTGAGGGGCTGGCCTGTGGGGGTGGGACCTAGTTGGTCCTGTAGCGCCACGAGGGCGACAGATTTACTGGTGGCACCGGTGCCTTAACTGTTGCCGGGGCGGCCTCGGCAGTTTGGGACTGAGGAGGAGAAGCGGGGGGTTGGGTTTTGGATGAGGAGGGAGTAGGCCTCCGGCTCTTTCCTTTGGGCGCTTTTGAGCACCCTCTGTAATTAGCCGGGTGCCCCACCTCCCCGCAATTGACGCAGCTCGGAGGTTCCGAACATAGCGCGCGGTCTTTAGGGCGTGAACACTCCGGTGTTGAGTGGGCTCCGAGGCATTTGACACACCTGGGTGTATTATGACAATTTCGGGCAGAGTGCCCGTACAATTGGCATCTGTGGCATTGACCCACAGTGCCTTTTTGGTGTGGGGGCTCTACTACGACCCCAGACAGTCCGCAGACTTTATTGATGTTAAAGATGGCTTTCGCCTCTTTAAGGTTAGTCCTGTCTAAAATGACAAGGACCATGTTGAAAGGGGCTGCATGCCCACGGTGCATGCGGTGCACCTCTAACACTGGGAATTTTTGGGCCTTTAGGTCCTCGAGCACGTCTTCGCACCCGAT
Source organism: Endotricha flammealis (assembly GCA_905163395.2). Classification (NCBI taxonomy): domain Eukaryota; kingdom Metazoa; phylum Arthropoda; class Insecta; order Lepidoptera; family Pyralidae; genus Endotricha; species Endotricha flammealis. Next base: position 6,411,016 of record LR990871.1, on the reverse strand, counting down.
TTCCTTTGGGACCCCCCGAATGACTACGCGGAGGCGCCGGTCCTCCTCCAAGCTCCACGTATGGAAAGTTATCGACATAGCGTCGAGAAGGCGGGTGAGGTTACGGTAGTCCGTGATGGACTCCGTTTTTAGGCGGATACCCTCAGTGCGGGTTTCCGCTATGAAAAAGATGCCATTTGCATCACATCGGGCCTTGATGGCCATCCACCTATGGCGGTTCGTGATAACGACCGCCGGTGGGCGCTGGGAGCGCTTGGGAGGGGTGGGGAGAGAAGCTCCCTCGGCACCCTGTTCAGCCGCGGGGGGCGAAGCGGGCGAGTCGGAGAGAGGGGCGGCCGGATTTGATTCGGCGGCTAATTTGGCGGCCTTGTTGGCAGCGCCCTTGTTGCGCCTTGTGCGCTTGCGGCCTGAGGCCACAATGAAATCGTCCGAGTCGGACGAGGGGGCGGAACTCGAATCCGAAGATTCGGAGATGACCTCCATCTCGTCATCGGAGATCGAGGAGGAGGGTGCGGTGGCGGAGGGCGCGGCGGCGGAAGTCGCTACTGCGGGGTGCACGGTGGCGGGGGGCGCGGCAACGGCGGGCGCAACGGTGGCGGAGGGCGCGGCGATGGAAGTCGCGGCGGCGGAGGGCTTGGTGGCCGAGGGCTTGGTGGCCTGAGGGGCCGGGCGGGAGGTGGCCAGAGGGGCCGAGGGGGCTGCGGCCTGAGGGGCCGATGAGGCTGCGGCCTGAGGGGCCGATGGGGCTGCGGCCTGAGGGGCCGTGGGGAAGAAAATTGCCTTCAGGTGAAGGCCAATTGCGGGCACGAGGTCCGGATTTTCCCTAGCAAAGTTGACTAGGGGCGACAAGACCTCTTCGAGAGCGCGATTTTTCGGGTCGGTCGCCATGGCGACCGGCCTAGTAAGGGAACCTGCAGCTAAAACGAAATTATCGCAGTTCGTCGCGTCACGTTCCGCAAGGAAGAGCTGCGAAGAAACCTTGCGGCAGTCGTGCCTAATTTGGGAGCGCTCGGGGGGAGAACCCGAGGTGTGTAGTCCTGGTCCCCCGCGCCGGGTGAGGCGAGGGGGGTGCTTCTAAGGTGTGCCCTAAGCTTGTATGCCTCTGACCAATCTTAATGTGTCAGAGGGTCCCTAACTGCTTAAGGTTCGGAGGGTAGCTTCGAGCCGGAGCCCTAGGCGCCCAAGCCGTTCCCTAAGGATAGGAAGGAGGAAGGGGTGGGCGGGAGGGGGCGATAGCTAGTGTCGGTCAGGGGAGCCCCCTAGGCCGGTGGTTCTAGCCCCGTCTGGGTAACTGCTTCACCCTGAAGGGGATCGGCGAGTGCCCGGGTCGCACTCCTGGCTGTGCAAAGTTGGCACCGTGAGGTATCACACAGCCAGACCACGAAACTGTGGTTTTAATCGGCAAAAACGCGCGAAAAACCGAGAAACTCTAAAAATCACGATAATGCCTCCTTGTCTTAAAAAAGGCAAGGAGACACGTGTGTCGGAGCGGCGGTAGCGTAGCGCGGCGGCGGGGGGCGTGCGTAGCACGCGGGAGCAGCGTAGCGCGGAGGCACCGGGCACCGGACGTGTGACTCGGACGGCGTCGCGAGCACGAATGTTTTCGTGCTTCGGGCGGAAATCATATAAATAGGAGGCCAAATTTGATACGGTAGTCAGTCGCCGAATAGCCACCGATAAGGAACAAGTATCCCGCCCGAAGCACAAGCGCTCTTACCAAGAACAAAGAAACGGTTTTATTTTACCTAGAAGATTAGAGTCAGTTTTTATTTAAGTATTAGAGTCAGTTTTTATTTTCCAAGTATTTAACGTAGAGTCACATATTCTTCAATCACACCTAGTATACAGTCCACACGCGTAATAGACGCAAAACAAGTGACCGAGGGAGCATCCAAGTCGTTTAGCACGATTAGCTCTTATCAGAGCTGGGTCTCCGGATAGGTAGACAAAGTCTACAGATAGCATCATATGTGGAGTGATCCGGTCCTCCACACCATTGATAACTAATATACGTTTTATTTTTATAAAAAAATATAGGTAGGTATTTCAAAGAGAATCATTTCACATGTAGGGCACAAAACCAGTTGCCTTCACAAAAAAAAACAGTTTACATATAACTTCATACTCGATTACAGCCCACTGCGCGCATTAATAAAACAAAGGTAAAAAAACAAACAAATCCGGTCGCGAAACAATAGTCGCGGAGAGCAACCTCTTGACGTTTTTATCATTTGCAGAACAAAAGCTGGACGCTTCCTGTTGAGTCTGCATCACCATTCTGGAGATGCTACTTTGGGATACATTGTCGTTTAGGATGGGTAACTTGCTCGCGAACTTGATGGTAAAGAAAACTGATTATAACAGATCGTTGACAAATCCTGTACTGTAGTAAGCAAGCTGTTGCAACTTCGCGATATGATCATGTGCTTTTGCTCAGCGCGGACGGTCAGCGTGCGGTCGGCGTGACTCTAAACCAGCTTTACATACGCAGTGGTCACACGAAAAGCAATATATATCAAAGTCAAATGAACATTTTGGTTTACGAAATGATTATAGCGGGTTGATTTTTACAGTAGAAAAGCCATAATTATTTATTACGAAACTGTATTAACTTTAAAGTCGACCTGTTTTACACCAACGTTTCATCAATTTGACGACAACTGTATTTTTAAACGACGTCTGTAATGATGTTTTAATTGATAATACCTATCAACTATAGATGTTACAACACGCTACCTATGTGAAGATTTGAATTCTTTATTATTTGCTACATCATAGATAAACCGATTGTTTCTGCAAATATTCCTAAAAAAACAACGTGATTTGCTCAAAGAACTTTAAGTCCATGTATCGGTAACTTCAACAAGTCGTGTTGCAGTACATTAACTTACAATAGAGGTGGACGTTCTATTCATCGGCGCCACTCGATCGATCGAACTGACCATCGTACGTGATGCTAATACATATCGTATGCTGATACTGCTATTTTCTATAATATCATTGTTTTTTGTTCGATCCATTAATTTTCATAGTTCTACTGAAAATTTTGCAGTGGACAGATCACACAGTGCAAGCGCGGTTGGTTTCTTATTTTGATATGAACTACTTGAAATATAAAGCGGCGCATGTCGGTTGCTACCGTGCAGCGGTGCGTTTTAAGGTTCAGGGGCCCCAAGTCTGCTATTAGGCGACCAACAATTGCCATATCATAAATAAATAAATAAATATATAGGGACAATTCATACAAATTGAGCTAGCCCCAAAGTAAGTTCGAAACTTGTGTTATGGGATACTAACTCAACGATATTATATTTTATAACAAATACATATATAGATAAACACCCAAGACCCGAAGCCAATCAAAAAAAGTTCGTATATCATCATGACCCGACCGGAGATCGAACCCGGGACCTCCTGGGTGGCGGTCTGGCGTGGTAACCATTACGCCACGGAGGTCATCTCATCACCACCCTATTGTCATTATATTTCCATAGTGCCAAATTTGATATTCTGCTAAAAGTTAACTAGTATCTCAATGTATTGACTATAAATAGTCAGTGGAATATGAACGGAATGGTCGACAGTTAAAATCTACCATGAACTACTATTTCAGTTAAATCGCTTTTATGTGAAAGATACTACCGAAAGATCAATAGTAGTGTCAATGACATTTCGTTTTCATATTTGTTTAAAGTTAAAGCAAATATGAGAATACCAAATGTCAAAAACGATTCAAGTGACACACTATGGACACTCTATTGGTGCATTTGTATTTAGCAGACGTGGGCCCCTGGTCATACCTAAACCCAGCTTTAGTATGTCCTACACCTAACTTATTATAGTTACCGCTGCCTATGAACATCAGCAGCATCGAGGACGCTACTAATGTTCGTTCTAAGAAACTTCCGACAAGTCGGGTTTCCGGATTTCTCCCTCACCGAACGGAACGCATTGCTGCTTTATGGCGATAGTCTATGAAGTCAAGTCAAGTTAGCCAATTTCATAAACCTACCACTCCAACGTTTCTAAATCCATCTAATTTTTTTGTTATTGCTCTACTTGCGAGTTCATTCTATTTTAACACCCGCCACGAGACGCTATTGAAATAATGATTACAAATAAATAAATTTAACTAATAGCTTATAATGTATGTATAACCGAAACACACAATAAATATAGTTAAAGACAAATAATAGTCGTGGAGTCGTTCGGGCGTTTATATTAACGAGCTGGGCGCATGCGCATTTGTCAAAAGAATACAATAAACGTTATGGATAACCGATAGTGTGTTGGTTAGTTAGCTGTGCTTGGAATAGTCTTGTAAAGTTTGTAGCGTACCAAGTGTACCGAAAAGATTACGGTCACTATATATCTTTATAAACAGAGTCTGCAGGTTATTTTACAGCCGATGGCAGACGGCAGATGAAAGGACCGCAGGCGACACTACTGATTTCTATGTAGCGCATTGCGGCTTTACACCGATGTTCGTGGTAGGGTAGTACTTCCCCGGTTGATGTCGGTGTGCTAGTGCATTTCATAAATAGTTTACCACTCTAGTGTTGAAAAGATTCAAAAATTTTATTCAGGGAGTGGACCACAGGCACTTTCTCTAGTCAAAGAATACAAACAATAATAAATGATTTATGTATTTAATCTACTCATTTGTTGTCACCATTTTGAAAACAAATGCGAAGAACTGGAACTGTTATGAAATCAAGTCTAAATCTCTCTCTGTCTCGCTTGTTTTATATTTTGTATGAGTAAGATAGAGCATAAGATTGATACTAGATTAAATGCTTTTGTTACGATAGGCCCTCTCCTCTCTTATCCTCCAGGTGTATCACAAGCCCAACCCGTGTACTACAAATGACCACGGCGGGGTTCCGCGCGACCGAATCGAGTCGCATTGTCGGTCGTTACGACGACAAATCGCACCCGCGACCCCTGTTCGCCTGTTTGCTTGCTGTTAATTGTGGCGACCTCTGTTGGAGAAATGTTGTAATTGTGTTTGTACACTATTTTATTGATTGCTACATTTACATATAGATTAGTTATGTCGAACATGTTCAGTTTGTGTTATTCAATTTTTTGCTTGTTTTGATGAAGAGATTGAATTTAATTTACTTATGGGTTGTTTACCAATTTGCTGATTCCAGGAAGCCTATTCGGTAGAGAATCTAAAACCTGCGCAACATTGTGACGTGAAATATCGGTGATATGACGTGCCGCTGTTTTTCATACGATGAGTGAGGGAGCCAGAGTGGCCAGAGTGCTTAGTACGAGTTTTTTGGTCACATTCGAACGTGTCGATGTAAATAAACCGACCAAATAGAGAAGAACTCTCATGTTGTGAATTTATAAGACGCGTGTTACATATCTAAATTCGCCGGGTTGCTCACTTCTAAATGTGAGCAAGCAAGCCACATAATTTTTGATATATTTTTATTTATTGGTCGGTTTATTTACATCGACACATTCGAATGTGACCAAAAAACTCGTACTAAGCACTCGGAACCCTAATACTCCTCCTACTTCCTTTTTCACTTCCCTTCCCCCGTCCTTTCTTCATTCCTTCATAGGTGGGCAACGCATCCAAGACCTTGTAGTAATGGATGTCCATGGGCAGCGGTGATTGCTTACCATCAGCACAGCCTGGACACTCCATACAACGCGCGTGAAATAATTACCTATTTCTACTACATAGGCCAATGTCGTCTGTACACGCGCGAACGTATGCGCACACGTATACACATTAGTTCACTAAACGCACACCTTTGCGACTAAGGGCTCCTCGAGGGGCTCCCGGGGTGCGGTAACTCGGTCCGGTGCGGGGTGGAGAGTGTCCATTCTACCTCGGGTTATTACTTATTATATACTATCAGGTGAACCGTTAGCTCGTTTGTCTTCCTCTTTTAAAAAAAAAATGAATAACTAGCATAAATGAATATTCAACTAAACTTATAAGTATCTTTATCGCTTCTATGAATTTAATAAATCAATTCTCGAGTATTTATATGTGTTGGTTATTGATTGAAATGATTTTTAAGTTGAAATAACGTGCGAATTTGTATCTCAGGTGTTGAATGGCATGATTAATATTACCTACTTTGAAGTTTGAAATTGTAATGATAAATCTTAAGTAAATAGATTCAACGAATATATAGACACGACTTATTATTTCTTGATGCGTAAATACTTGAGAAATTTTTTAATCAAAACTAAAATTAAAAATTAAACAGAGTAACATCCACTTTCTGAAACACATTTTAATTCCACATTAAATATACTTTCCGCTTTTTTAGTTTACATTAATGTACCATTAACTTTAAAATGGGTTTTAGAAACTAGCTGTTTGTCTCTGTGACGAATACTTGTAGTGTAGCCTCGCTAAATAGCAATGGAAAGATTAAGGGAAAGATATTAAGCGAGGTGAAGCTAGACATAAGAGAAATTCCCTAAAAAAAATAACTCAGTTAAAATGACCTAATACTTATAGGTACTCTACAAAAATATATTGTAAACATGCATCGTACAAATAAAGTAGTTTTGATAAATTGCAGGTCAATAACCCTTTCACTACGTTTCATCCACATAAAACAAAAGAGTAAAGAATAAAAGTCGCTAATTATGTCATTTCAATGCAACTCGAACACTTCCCGAGCAAATTCGGCGAAATCAAAATTTGAATTCCAAAAAAAAAGACGAACGTTAAACTTTTTAAATTCACATTCCAGAAAACAATGTCTGAACTGACGGCCAGCCTTAAGGCAGCGAATGCATTAACGAAGTACACCTCCTTTGATATTAAGCGTATTATTTTTAACTCTTTTTTTTTCTTTGGATCACGGCACTGGTAGCTCTCCGAGTCGCCCGGAGCAAATCGCTGTTTATTACCCACCGCTTGGTAATTTATTATTGCATTTTTTGTATTATCAATAGCCTATAGTCTTCTTTTTTCGATATTAAAATGGCTATTGTTTATGAAAAATCGCCGGGAGATCCCTATCTGGGGGGTGGTAGGCTTCAATCAGTATGCGCTTGTGTTTCAGAGGTTTTTTTTATATTAAGATGAGTTTTATTTTGAAAAAAAAAGTATGAATAAATTTTCTTCAATAAAAGTTAAAGTAATTTAGCATTGATTATTTGACAAAAAAAAAAACACTGTCCGCATTATAATGAGGCCTTTTTATTAACAATCGTAAAATTTTATATCTTTGAAAATAACAATATTTAATTAAAAGCTTTCATTGCACTTTATTAAACAGCTAACAAGAAGCAATGACTACATTAAAACTAAATATAGTCCCTCAACAATGTAAAAAAAAAACAAAATACAGCAGCTCTTCGGAAACACAAAAACAATAACATAAAAAGCCGGCTGTGTCCCTTTAATTTTACACGGAGCATATAATCTATTTAATTTACAACCTTTTGCGGTACACTCGGACTAAATGAGATAAGTGCTTATCAATTTGTGAAGGACCTTTTTACAGTGGCAGTACTTAACAATCGTCCATGTCTCCACAATTTTCTCAATTTGCCAAAAAAAAAAGTTGCGAATTGTTCCCTTAAATCGAGTTTCAGAACGGATGTTCAAACAAAGAAGGTTCAAAATAGCCGACTACTAGTCTTTACTTGTGACAATCCGATCGCATGACTGGCCTAATTTGGGAGCTGGCTGGAAAGAAAAAGGTATAAATACTCGCGAAAACCCATAAAAAAATGCATTGTCCGTTCCAAATTCAAAATGAGGAAGACGCGGGAATAATGGCGCTGGTTCTTGAAACAGGAACGTCGAGTTTTAAAAAAGGAATCGGTAAACGGAGGCCGTTCGCAGGTAATCACAGGTGACGTGCACCGAACCTTAGGCCTGTTGCACAATAGTGCATATTTTAATTTAGTTTATGATTTTTTTCCCAGCAAATAAGAATAAAGTAGGCGAATTATGTAGATTAATTTGTGTATCTATCGAAGAGTATCTAGAAAATATTGGCGTCGTGGCTAAAGTTGCATTTTTCGGTTTGGCAAATATGACGACATAAATTGAGAGAGCCGATCAAGTCAGTCTTTTTTTTTTTATTCAAATTGACTTGATAAAGCTCTTTCGAATCGTCACAATTTTTTCCTATCACCAATTCAGACAGCTGAGATTTATAAACTAACAAGCAAACGATCGCGAGAATCTTCATACTTAAGTTACAAAAGCAAACCAAATAAGGAGATGATATTTTTGAACGGCAACCGGAACAGAAATGGCTAAAAAAATAAAAATTACAAGTACAGATAAATAAATTAAAATATTAAATAGGCACAAATACTTTTGGTGTATTGTAATTATCTTGAAGCTACATTTAACATAATTTAAAGATCAGCAAAATACTTTCGCATAATGAGCGTGCATTTTTCACAGTTCATCATGATAACGATAGTAATCATAATTATTTTTCCCTTATTAATTAACACGAACCATTTTATATATCCATTCAACTAATTGAGTAATTTAATGAAAATAACCAGTAATTTTGTGATACTCGAACAGGTACAAATCTTAATAGATGCCACTTACTTATCAAACAAATAACAATTATTGGTTTTTGCGATGACCTGCTAAACTATTTTTCCACCGCTGTGATGTCTCTCATGTAAAGCCAAAATAACCACAAAAGAAATATTTTTTACCACTGTCTGACAGACATTAACTGCAGCCCATTGACATTCTGCATTCATCACAGAGATATTCATCTTACTAATATTATAAAGGCAAAAGTTTCGATATCGAAAACCATTAAAGAAGGATTATTTTTGAATGGCTTCTTCGCGTGGTAGAAGATTTTCTACCTCTCTGCTGTACTGCGATTGTCGGATATCTAACATATTGTTATCAAAAAGATTGACAACATTTGAGTTCTCTACTTATATTTATATCTGTAGATACATGTTTGGAGTGTATTGTGAGATAAAAAAAATCGCACGTGCTCTGTTTGCGACCGTCTTTTGTTCTTTACAATTGGAATTGCGATTTTGTTTTTTGCTCGTTAGCTTTAATAATAATCAGTTATATTGTAATTGTTTTATTCCAGTTCGGTTAATTGGAATATTTAATAGTGTCAGGCCAAAAGTGTATTGTTTTTTCGACGTTTTTGTATAAGAAATCAACGTATTGAATGCTTTTCTTCTGGTAGCGGCGTCGCGTGTCGGGTTGCTGTATTCCCAATATCGTTGAGTACGTGGCTGACTCGTGCGTCAACTAGTGAACGGGTGTCGCCTGGAATGGCTGGTCCGCCTGTAGAGGAGTCGAATAGAATATCAGATTGGAAGGGCTATAATTCCCTTCCCAATGTCGTCTCTTAGCGTCGGAGGCCAAGATTCACCCCGGGGGCTGATTCTCGTAACAAAATCCGATTCTATTTCGTTGTTTGAATCGAAATAGAATCGTTCAATTCCTATTTTGTATGAGTGAGAGAGCGATAAAGCTTGAATCGAAATAGAATTGGTTTTTGTTACGAGAATAGGGAGTCGGGTCCTCGAGCGAGCCAAATAATTAAGAAAGTATAATTTTAATAATGTTTTTTATACACTAATGTCACAAGGCCATTAAGAAAAATATTTCAACAATAAAATTAACAATACCTAAACTTAAAGAGGTTTCATTACCTGTGTCCTGAAAGATTCAAATAGCCTGTGTCTGATATATTGTCGAAAAAACTGACTGATAAAAGTATTTTTAAAGTAAAGCGTACCTAATAAAAATAAAGTGTCATTAAAATAATTTATGAAGCACACAATATTATGTGTTATTTTTCAAGTACTGCATTTATATTATGCCAAACAAAACTATACTGAGTATGTGTTTGTTACAAATATTATACATTTTCTTATATCCCAGCCTAAGATTGCGAACAACGAGATACAGGTGCACGCTGCCCGGAGCGACAACGCCCTTGCTTCATTCATTGTTACGTAAGCTGTCATGAATGCAAAATTCAAAGCTGTAACTGGCGACAGAGAATCGCCAAAAACGTTCGAAAATATTTCTCGTAAATTGTCTTTTGTTTTATTATGGTATTGTGTCTTTAAAACCTTATATTCAAATATTGAAATAGAAGGTTATAAAAAATAATAAAAGAAAAATAAATCGTTCTATATTTATAATGTACTGGTCGAGTCGAGAATAATTGTTTTTTTTTTCAGAAACAACTTATTAAAATGTATTTTGGTGTAAAATAACTTAACTAAACTTAACAACTTATATTATGTAGTACCTACTTACTTAGATTCATTTGTAGTCGCAACGCAATATACGTCTAGGGCGAAACCTAAAAAAAATTTAATTTTGTTTCACTGTTTTTTAGCATACCTAGTAAGTAATAGATTGCAGATAGACGGACGAACGGACAGACGGAAGGAAAAAAAAAAACAAAAAATCGTTCGATATTAAAAATGAGAGCATTTTGTATTAACCCAGCTTAAGATTGCGTGCCGAATGTACAGGTGCGCAGTGCCCGGAGCGACGCCCGCGCACTTCATTCATTGTTACACTGTGGACGCGATAAACGCAACAATAATATGGTGGACTATTTTCAGACAATTTCTGCGCATACGCAGTGTTATAACAAGATTCAGATTGGTTATTTTATTTATTATGGATGAGTTTGGAAACTTTCTTAGAAGTACTTTAGTTAGTTTGACGACCTCCGTGGCGTAATGCTTACAACTCTGGTTCACCACACAGGAGGGCCCGTGTTCGAATCCCGGTCGGGTCATGATGAAAATCTTTTTTTTGCTTTTTTTTGCTTGACCTGGGTCTTGGATGTTTATCTTTTAACTTTGGGGCTAACTCAATCTGTGTGATTTGTCAAAAAAAAAAGGTTATCGTGGAAGTATCACTCTCTCAGTTAAATTACATTACGCAGGCAGCCTTTAAGTAAATGATAAGGTATGTTGGCATTAAGACAATTGCATTATGTTGTGATGTAATATTATTGTATTTTTTTTTGTTTTATACCACTAAAGTGGCAAACAAGCGTACGGCCCGCCTGATGGTAAGCATCACCGTAGCCTATAGACGCTTGCAATATCACTCGCGCGTTGCCAACCCAACCCCCCGAAGTGGAGCTTTGGACCTTTATGAGTATTTTATGTTTATCAAATAAAGCCACTTTGAAAAGAAAAAGATTCTCATGGAATATCGGCGTAAAATTCCAATGTGTTTCGTTCGTTAACTGAGAGATACGGAAGCCTAATTTCCTTTTCCTTCTTTTTAATAACAAGTATTTATAATAAATAAAGTAAGAAATTATGCATAAAACGTATATTGCATATTGTATATCCATCTATTTCAGATCAATGCAAGTAGCGATAGACTAGACGCCATTAGTCCTGGATAGTGGTGGGATCATGTTTTTATATATATAAATATTTTGTCATAGTCGATGTTAGAAAAACTAGAAGTTATTTACCTCCAGGTTAGAGTCAAGTATAAGACATTTTGAAGCGTGTATATAACTATTTCGCTTGACCAAAATACTAGCTACTAAATTATACTGACGACCTCCGTGGCGTAATGGTTACCACGCCAGACCGCCACCCAGGAGGTCCCGGGTTCGATCCCCGGTCGGGTCAAGATGAAAAACGAACTTGTTCTGATTGGCCTCGGGTCTTGGATGTTTATCTATATATGTATTTGTTATAAAATATAATATCGTTGAGTTAGTATCCCATAACACAAGTTTCGAACTTACTTTGGGGCTAGCTCAATCTGTATGAATTGTCCCTATATATTTATTATTATTAAAGAATTAAACACAGTGTATACTAGCTATGTAACTATATAACTGCATGTTGGAGGCGTTTTTTTATGTCATACAGTAGACAAACAAGCAAGAGGACCACCCGATGGAAATGGAAATGGAATGGTCACCGCCGCCTATAGATAGACATCAGTAACACCAGGGGCGCTACCAATGCGTTGTCCACCAAGGAGGTTGGAGGAAAGGAAGGAGGAAGGGAAGGGAAAGAAGGAGGGGAAACAGGGGATAGGGAAGGAGTTGGGCTTCCGGATCTCTCACTCATAGAACGCATTGCTGCTTCACGTCGATATTCTGTGAGAGGGTGGTACTTCCCCGGTCGAGCTAGCCCATTTCATAATAATTGCTCTACCACTCCAAAAACTTTTGGGGGAAGCCTATTCCTATGTCCAACAGTGGACTTCTTGTGGCTGAGATGATGATGATGTAACTATCCTTGATCGTTACCCGTGAATCACGTTGTTCATGTTCCCACACTGTTATCTAGAATAAAACTATTCTAGGTAGAATTTTATCGACTAATTTCTGAAATTACAGAGATACCGGAGATCCAAGTGGAATTCAAAGTGTCCTAAGATCCACCGGCGAATTCCACTACAAAATAAATATCCTGGGATCCATGGACATCGAAACAATGGACATAATTGGAAGGTGTCTTTATAACCAACAGCACTAATTACGTTTAGTAATAAGATAAAATAGTTTTTTTAATCCACCAAGTTAAGGATTCATTTTTGGGAATATGATAATTTTAATAGAGCCTATTTATTATTTAAGTATTACTAAAATACATCGATAAAATTTCTACTGTCAGACACAACACTATCGTTGAGTGATAGCAGACATATTCACAGCATCCGACGCGTTCCAGACATTGTAATTATTTTATTTACGTTACAAATAGTTTCCTTTACGACCGTGACATTGTATGGGAAGCGATGGACGCTTGATTGCTGTGTTAAAATAAGATTAACGTTACATCAACTCCACGTCGTTAGGATTAACTATTATCATTAGGTTATAGAAAATAATTATATTTTTGTAAGGTTCGGTAGATGGATAAAGTATACGGCAGATTATTAATAGTAGCTCGTATGATGATGATGTTAATACGGTCGCTTGAAAAGTATGTACTTCTGTAAGTCACTAAAAATTAAATTCTTACATACTGCAAGTGAGTGAGGATGAGGACGAATGAGTGAGGAACTTTTTCCTCACTCACTTGGCAGATGACAGAGTTCAGATTTTTGTAGTTGTGATTTTAGAAAGTTGTCGTTTCAGGGAGTTGTCACTTTAGGAAGTTGTCGTTTATAGGAAATCGGTGATTTTACTAAACTATCGTTTTAAGAAGTTGTCGCTCTCATTACGTAACTCTTATCTTGAAGTTTTTTGGCCATAAAATTACGATGACCACTTGATACTGTTGTAAGTACGTAAAATGCACATAAACAAAAGATATTCACACGTTCTAATACTGTCTAGAATCTAGATATACCTTTCACTCACGTAGGTTACACGCGTGTAATCTGAAAGCCTTAGACAGCCCGATGGTTTCAACTATATTATATTTATCGATCATGCCGACACTTGATGAATGATGGCGGGGAACCAGTACTTTACCACACTTTACTATGTTGTATTGAAGTAAATTTAAGCATAAGACGGTCACTATTGTGGTCAGATGACTGTAGATCAACCGGACAATGCAAAACCTTTGAATAATTTGAAGGTTCATGATTCAAATATTCAAAATGTTTATTCAGAGAGTACTTAACAAACACTTTCTCTAGTCAAAGAGTATTCATAAATTATTCGTGTAATTAATCTATAAGCTAAGTAGCTTGTAGTACTACCATTTTGGAAACAAAAGATTTTTTTAAATGACTATACAGCCCCATCACCATGACGTCTTATAGCACTTCAAAGAGTGAGTGAGCGAGATAACGAAATACATGATGTAAGGCGACATCTCATTTACTCGATAGTTTATAAATTGTTATAACATGGTCGTGGCATACGCCCTGGTAAAAGAAATGATGATTGGAAACGACCTTCTTGTCATTTAAAAATACATCGCACATTTTTTTAATAAATATTTTTATTAATTTTAACAGTGTAGGAGCAAAAGTCATGTTTTAATATGTTTGCTAAAGTTGCAAATTGTTCAAAAACATTATAATTAATATAACACCTAAAGAATCACATATGAAAATTTAAATTCAACTACAAATATTAAATTATAAATTTTTCGTTTAATCAGCAATCTTCACGAAGCATTAATTGCAATATGGCTGTGCGTAAATTAATAAACTCTTCGGTTCCGATCAGATAAAACTTGGGATTGAATTGTCAATAATTGCAAGAGGCACCGGGGGTCAAAGCTAGGCTTGGCCTCGGATGGGAAAGTTCTATGGATATATGCCAGGTAGATAGGAAGTACTATTTTAAGTGAATTTAGAAATCAATAAACGTGTCGATTAGTATCGGGGCATCGAACCTTTGACCGCCGATTTGACATCCCGTGGTCCACCTGCTTAGTTCACCTGGGTGGACCACGGGCACGTTTTTATGTGTTAAAAAAAAACATTTTTTTTATGGTTTGGCAATAGCTTTGCCTCTCTTTCTCAAAGTACTTATTTTAGACTAAATTAAATTTTTCACAATTTAAAAATGGATATTTTTAACCGCTAATCAAGTAAATTAACTATCATAGACAACAGATACTCATCAATATTTATAACAGAAGATTGCAAACCATACGACAGTTATAGCATTTTCTTACAATTTCCTGTATCATTAAGACCAGTTTCTGCCAGATAGGAAAGGCCTATAATAATTATTAAATGGTAGTTAATTAACAGGAATAATTTATTATTATTTTATAACATATTTTACATTAGACAACCTGTGTTTTTCAAAAGCAAAACTTTTGTCTCTTTTTTTATACCACTAAGGTGGCAAACAAGAATACGGCCGCCTGATGGTAAGCAGTCACCGCAGCCTATGGACGTTATTATTTTAAATAAACATAAGTAAATAAAATAAAAAAAGTAGTTTTGCATAGAAAAATTGGTGTTTCTGTTTTTTATCATTTTAAATTGTCCAAGTTTAAATCTAGGTGTTTATAACTTAATTTACGGATGTTGTTATGAAACGAGTGAATTAACAGTACAAAATATACTTCCTTCATAAAAGTTAAAGTACCAGAAAATTATGTTTGATGTGTTAACTTGTTGTGGATTTCAAATAAAGCATAATTCTAGCTACATTTTATTTTTTCTTTTACACAATTATTACAAATTTCACTAGACAGTCTGTCGCCATTCTAAAAGAAAACGGACTGTACGCCTTATAGCACCATTGGCTTGGCCATTAATAATATTATGTATCGTACTAATATTATAAAGGCGAAAGTTATGTGTATGTTTGTTACTTCTTTACGCTGAAAAAGCTGCATCAATATTTATGATATTTGGTATGTAGGTAGCTGATACCTACCTTGGATTAACATATGGGGTACTTTTTAACCCCAAAAGTACGCGATTCCCGTAGGATTTGATAAAAAAATCTGATATAGATGGCGCTGCTGTGCATAAATAAATACACGCAAACGAAGTTGCGCGGGTTTCACTAGTAATAATATAAAGCATGTTTAATCGTACACGCAAGTGTATCATCTTCCCCCAACCACAACCAGTCTCAAGAGTCTAATTAGTGGTAATTAATAATTATATTTGCAGTTACGTATTTATTTGCTCATATATTTCACACTCGTATATTTATCAAGTTTTTAATCCATACCAGTTGCAAATTTAATTAATTGTGAAATAAAACATTTCATTTGACAGCACGGTGGTGTGGCACCAGAGAGTGGAGACAGGTTCGATTGCCACTCAAGGCAAACATTTATGTGAAAGCATTTTGTGTTTGTTAACCAATGAGTAGAATTTTCTTTTGAATCAATCACTCTATCTATTAAAACAAGCCGCATCAAAATCGGTTGTGTTGTTTTGAAGATCTAAGCGTACCTAGGGACAGACAGACAGTCAAATAGACAGGAAAGCGACTTCATTTTATATAAATACTAAAGATTTTTTGTAAAATTTATTATTGAAAATTGTATAATTTGCTATTGACAACGACTGTCAATAGCAAATTATACAATTTTCAAACTTTCATTACAACTTTATCTTTCTAATACTAACCGACGAAAGCTCACAGTAAAATAAGCACATCCTAATCAGGAACAGAACAATTTGTAATTAATGGCGACCTAAGCGTTATTGTGCGGGCTATTACTCAAAATTTATATGGCTTGGAAATTACGTAGTACTATACGTGAAAATAACACTATGAAACTAATTATTTACAAGCAACGATAATTTTACAGCAATGTGTAATTATTTTGATTGTTTTGTTGTTCTTGTGGGAAGTTGGTATTCGTGTGATTGGACAACGCAGTGATGTTTCATATAACAGGTGTAGATTGGTAATACTTTTTGTAGATAGAATTATTATTATCTGAAATAGGTAAGTACAGTCTACAAACGAAAGGGCTGACCAGGGCCGTAAATATAATTGATGATTTCTAAATATCGCGTAAATGTTTTACTAGAAAATTGTAATTACATAGTATAATATGAATACTATTGAAAAATATTTTTTTTGTACCACAAAGTTAGCAAACAAGCATACGGCCCGCCTGATGGTAAGCATCACCGTAGCCTATATACGCTTGCAATACCGGTGGAGCTGGAGATCTTACTCACCGTAGAAACACAACATGGCCGAGACCAATGCTATTTGGCTACGATTTTCTGTAAGGTGGAGGTCCTTCCCCAGACGGGCTGCTCCAATTTGAACGGATTATCCGCTGTGCCCTACCTCTCCTAAAAACTTGTTGACTGTACATTGTGATCCGGCTCGAAGGACTAAACAATATAGGTATTACAATACAATATTTTATTTAAAATAGTAAAACAAGTGTTTATATCATAGATATATGTATATTGTTATTTTTTTAAATCAAGAAGTGACATTTATTTTTTACTTTATAAAGATATAGATATTAGAACAAAAATAATTTCAACATACATAATGTAAAAAGTAACATCCAATTACAAACAAATGTGAGGCCACAACAGAACCATTTATTTACGTGTACATTCTATTCTAAATACGAGTATCTGTGCCTAATAGGGAATCCGTTGCGATTGTAATTAAACTTAACATAACTTTAACTATTGTTATGTTTCTTTTTTTAAGGTTTCCTTGTTAAACCAAGCTTCTTTTATACTAGAAAACTGTTATTTGGCATGAAACTAGGGAGGGGGTGGGTGCATTCTTCGTATGACGTAGGCCTCCCGAAATTGGTGTGAAAGGTGTAGGTATACCTTTGACGTTTACATTATAGTGTTATCTTAATAAAAACCGATCAAGTGTGAGTCGGACACGTTAAAGGTTTCTGGCGTAATGTTGGTACCAAATATAAAACTTAGTTTAACAAAGTAACACAAGCACCGGGTTATTTTTATACATATTTTTTTTAATGCCACAAACAAGCATCACCGTAGCCTATAGACGCTTGCAATATCGAGGGTATCACTCACGCGTTGCCACAAAGAGGAGATGGATGGAGACTTTACTCACCGTAGGAACACAACGTGACCGAGACCAATGCTATTTTAGCTACGATCTTCTGTAAGGTGGAGGTCCTTTCCCAGACGGGCTGCTCCGATATGAGCGGATTATCCGCTGTGCCCTACCTTTCTTAAATACTGTTTTGTCTCGCGTCCGACACAAATGGTTTAATAAAGAAAAATCTGTAATAACTTTACTCATAGTTGTAAGATAAGAAACATTGTATATATTTTTTTTTACATACAGTAGACAAACAAGCAAGCGGGCCACCTGATGGAAAGCAATCAATGGATGATGGAAAGAAAGAAAGACATCAGTAACACCAGCGGCGCTACTAATGCGTTGTATACCAAGGAAGTTGGAGGAAAGGAAGGAGGAAGGGAAGGAAAAGAGGGGATAGGGAAGGAGTTGGGCTTCTCGGATCTCTCACTCACCGAACGAAACGCATTGCTGCTTCACGTCGATATTCTGTGAGAGGGTGGTACTTCCCCGGTCGAGCTAGCCCATTTCGTAATAATTGCTCTACCACTCCAAAGCTAGCCCATTTCGTAATAATTGACATTAGTGATAATAAATGGTTTTCTCAATAAAATAAATAAAAAGTTATTTGGTATAAAATCTATTTCACTCATCCCCATACCAGTTATAGTAATCATCAGGAAACATCATCGGTTCCCACGTGCGCCGCTATATTAAATAAAAGATGGCGTTTTGCTCGCGCAACTAATGCTAATGTCTACAGATATGATATATCGACAGACAGACATACGGATACTGGGCCCTGTACGTATCTGACTTACAGCCAGACGTGTTATTATTTTGTACTTTGCGTCCATTGATCAACCACTAAAACATGTATTTATAATCAAAATGTGTTACGAAAACTTTCATAAAACAATTTTTTTGTTTTATTATTCAAGCACTAAACACATAATTAACTATATTTTTTACTTCTCAGGTTAATACCTCTGTTTATCTTTGTCGCACTAACGTAATCTGATACATGCCATCCTTGTCGTAACTCGGCGACTACCGGCTTAATATGTTCATATGATCGGCGTGAGAAAGAGACCGCGCTAGGAACAAAATGTACGCGTAAGAAAGAGACAGCCGCTCCTAAAACTGTATGCAGCTACAACTCGGGAATTACCGGCTTTCGACGCACAGGCTAAGCGACGAATAAATAGCAATATCACAATATTGCTATTTATTATTGTATAGGCGTTTGGCGACGTGTGATATTGCTATTTATTATTGTATAGGCGTTTGGGTATCATTATTATGTATGAAGCGAAATCATGTTATTAGCAGAGTCGATGCTGTTAGATAATTCACTATTTTTAAAAGGGAAGCCGACAGGAATCGTGTTATTAGGACCCCTCGCCACTGGTAGGATATCACAAGCTAATTACATACAATAAAATTAACGTCAGTGCCATTTATGATAGGTGTCTATGTTATAGTTGATCCATGTTTGCATCGTATGTAATGACACAACACGTAAGTTAGTAATGTGTAGTAAATATTCGCTAGTTAATAATCATAAATAAATATTAAAACGATTTATTTTATTGTAACAAGCGTAGATAATGTTTAGCTCATACGAAACTGTATGATAAAAAACCCTTTACGTATGAAACGATTATCCAGAAAACTTTGATCGAAGATTTTGTCATTCTTGGACTCGTATCTATACTTTTTTAATAAAACATCAATGACTCTAGAAGTCAGTTTCTGAAAGGCATTTAAATTTTAATTACGCTATTTTAAGAGACGTAGGGCACAGCGGATAATCCGCTCAAATCTCCTCCACCTTACAGAAGATCGTAGCCAAATAGCATTTTTTCTCGGCCATGTTGTGTTCCTACGGTGAGCAAGGTCTCCACAGCTCCACTTGGGAAGGTCGGGAGGGTTGGCAACGCGTGCGTGAGTGATACCCCGGTATTGCAAGCGTCTTTAAGCTACGTGGACGACTTACCATCAGGCCTACCGTATGCTTGTTTGCCACCTGTATGGTATGAAAAAAAAATTTCTTTTCTCCTTCTTTTACAGTTAGTACGTTTGACAGTGACAGCCATAATATAATGTGTCATTAACTTTAAAAATTCGTTTCAGAAACTGCCCGTTCGTATTATAAAGTAGTTAATTCAAGCACTATTCATCATAAAAGGCTTTAGTTCTTAGTATCCATTAGTAATCATTCAAAGGTGAATGACTCAACAATATAAGTAGAACGAAACAATTAACTTGTAGCTCCAATAAAACATCACAGTTATACTGCCAACACTAATTTATTCAACAATACGTCTTGTCACCAATCTGAGCAGCCATGATTATTTTGCATTCATTTCGTATTGACCAATCGTAAGTGAGAACGCTCCTCCCGCGATTTTTCTCAGCCAATCGTTGACAGCCATTTGAAAAACAATAGAACATAAAAAATTCCGTCACGCTCGTGCGCCTGATTTCGAGTAAAGCACAACGTCTTATGTCTATGTATTTATTTAATCAATGTGTTAAACATGGGTAAATTATGTATTTTTTTTTTATAATTAATTTTCATAGTAATAAAATTTTACTAATACACTCTGACCTTTTGTTTTACATATTTACGATTATGTCATAAATCTAGTTTAAGATTAAAATAGATATTTATATTTTTTTAATGTATTTCCATCGGCTTTGCTTGTGTGAGATTATATTAACTAATTTTAAGGATCCTATTTCCTCATTTTTAAGTTTAATTTGCTGACAATCCTTTTAAAAAAATACTAATTTATATTATAGAAAGAGATACAGAATATACTGATGATAAGAGAGGAAGGGCACAGCGGATAATCCGCCCAAATCGGAGCAGCCCGTCTGGGGAAGGACCTCCACCTTACAGAAGATCGTAGCCAAATAGCATTGGTCTCGGCCATGTTGTGTTCCTACGGTGAGTAAGATCTCCTAAGCTCCACTTTTTATATGGTCGGCGACGCACAAGTGATACCCGGTATTGCAAGCGTCCATAGGCTACGGTGACTGCTTACCATCAGGCGGGCCGTGTGCTTGTTTGCCACCTTAGTGGTATAAAGGAGATACTCACTTGGTTGGACTGACTTAAGTGAAGCACTTAGAAAAAAATACACATTTTTATGTTAAATAAAAACTATGAACAAATTATTGGGTATTCTTACGGATCGGGGACGGGAATAACAAAATGTAATACCGCGAGCTTCCACCAATAAAATTATTTTTATGTTTATTGCGACTGTAGGTGTACATACGTACGACATCATGCTTTGTTTCAAAAAATGACAAACAGCTTTCAAATTTAAATAAAACATTTCAAAACATGAGAGAAACAAAACTCCCATGAGAATTAATCCAACAAAGGCGTCGAATACACGTTCCAGAATAGAAAATGTACAAGATTCCGACACCTTAGGATTCCTAATTAGGGGTGAGAACAACACCTACGGGACCCGACTACTAACGCTACGGTCCTTAGTACTGTAGGGCTGGCAATATTTTGTTTTATAATGTTATCCAATTTAGGTATCATTATGTTATCCAAAAATCACTTCTTACTGTTATATACCTTGTTCGGAAACAGCTCAGGGAATTCCTTTGTACACTATGAGCGGCTCATGAAGTGAACCGTATGATTGTTTGACAATTTGGAAAAGGTATCAAAATAGATAAATTTTCATGGGATTTTATAAAAATAAACAAACAAAATTATGCCTTCTTGGAACAGCGGTGAATCCCTAGATAAAACCAAGATAGTCAGTCAGATTCTCCTTTCACACATAGATATTTATTAAATGAAACAACACGCCTGAGGACGTAGTTATAGACAAGACCTTTTTCATGAACAATGCAGGCGGACAGCGACATGTCAAAAATCGCACAGTGAAAAAAATTTACTTAAAAAGTGACAACCCTACGATACTGGAAGGCGTTTCGTGTAATTAGAGATTGTATTTTAGCAAATACAAATAAAGCACAATGCGGTGAGCACGGCCCGGTGCGAACATTAGTCTTTGGAGAGGTCGGTCGAGATTTACCCCTAGTGCGCAAGGATCGATTGCACGTTCGTTGCAAATCTTTGATCGAAATAATTGATGATTAATTAACTTTGTCAATATCAAGTGAATTTGAATGTTTAAGAAAAATTGCTTTAATGGAGTAGTTGAATCGAAATAGCTGTAAAAGCAAGCACAAATTATATATGCTGTTAGAGAATTGAGAATGTTATCAGGCCCGCGGATGTTAGCAATATCATATAAAAATTGATTAATTTGGATGACACTGCAAACTGCAATTGTGAATTTCCACGTAACCTTATACTGCATACATTTATTTATTACAAAATACCAGTAACAATAACCGTGTAATTTTCACAAAGTAGCGAAAATTCGACTGAAAGTGGCGGTATTAGTCACGCATTACAAAACAAACACCTCTTCCAAAACATGCACGAGTGTCTCCGCGGGCAACTGCTTGTTGAAAATATTATTGGAAGTACCTACCATTTAAAATTGTTTTTTTTTGTCATTTACACAATAACCATAATTATTATTTTCAACATAACAAAAGACTACGACAATATTTTTTAAGTAGCTTTTAAATAGTATATAAGGATTGCGTGTGATGTCGACCATAGTAATCATTACTTTTGAAATGTCAACTAGCCGAACAAGCCGTGTCATGTTAACCGACGATTATCCTCTTTACTGTGTAACTCGCCTCCCACCTTCGGTGCAGTGGCATCGGCTAGTTTAATTAACATAAACACCAACTGTTATTTATACCATATATTTAGTCTGTAACAAACGTAATGGTATGAATGAAACTTATTTTTTTTATTATTAGAAAGAACAAAAATATTTTATATTTCTCTTTGTATTCTTCCCGCAGGTCAACTGTCAATGTTTCTAACCACATAACAGTCTGTGCTTTGACGGTCATCTATTTATCTGTCTGCCATCCGAACACAACAATCTGACAGATTAAAATCCTCTCCGAAACACGGAGATTTTAGATTTAACTCATCCATATACATAGTTAGTATATGGATGAGTTTACTTTTTGCACGGTATAAAGTGTACAAAGTGAACTAGAACTTTGATAAATAGCAAAGAAAACCGCATATAAATTGTTCTTATTGCAATAAAAACAAAATAAAACCTCCGCAACTCATGGCCAAACAACAGAGCGAGAAAATAATTATTCAGTTCTAGTATATTGCTAAATTAGATCTAGATCTTATCTCGGTTCCAGTCACTTTGTTAAAGTAAGTGCCTCTCAAGATAGATAACTTTTATCTACCACTATAACTTAATCACCTTTTTCGTCTTTTTCAGAGTTGCTTTAGTCTGATAAGGAATTTTTGCTCGTTTTCGCCGACGATTCCTAAAATTTAAAAGTCTACCGCTTTCTCCATGTCCAAATCCTTGTTTTTGGTATAATAATATGTATGACTTATTAAAATTATCGATTTTTAAATACCGTATTTTATTCGATAAAATGGAAACGGGCAGAAGTCCATTCTAAGTACATCTAAATTCTATACTTAGTACAAAAAAATGTTTTTGTGGTAACAGCATTTTGTGGTGATCGTTTCTCTGTTAAGTTCTTATTATGGTCACTGAAAATGAGATTAAAAATTATTTAAAAAAAATCTTTTCAAGTAGATTTTACAGGAATTACCTCTGCACGTTATTGTGTAATCCTGCTAGCACTTCAAGTGAATGGTCTGTTCAGAAGTATTCTTAAATTGTTTTCTTATTGATAAGATTGGCAAAGAAGTACCTCACCTGGGGCCCGATTCTACTAACAATAATAATAAGTTATGGACTTAAACAATAAGTTAAACATTATGTTATTGTTTAAGTCCATAACAAAATGTCAAAAACTATTCTACTGATACACTATCGGCATTCTTTTGAGACACGATTGAGACATCATTGATAGTCCATTGGTGCATTTGTGTTAGTAGAATCGGGCCCCTGGTAATGATCCGCCCATAGTTGTTAGGTCAACTAGCGATTCATATTTTGAAATTGATTTTTTGTAAGAAAAATTTCACCCCCTCCCCCCAGGTGGGATTCGAACCCACGACCTCTCGATATCCGGCATTTCAAAATAAGAAGAGATACATTAGTTTGACATGACAAAGATTAGTTTTAGAGTCGTCCTGACCGCACACTGACAGTCGGCACTGACAGACAAATGTATGAACCGTCCGCGCTGATTCATTACGCGTTATTCAAAAACGCTTCCTAGAAGTTCATACATTTTCGACTGTTGGCATTGTATTTCTTACTATGCATAATATATTTATAATATATCAGTAGGAGAGAAAGGAAAGACCAAGAAGAACATGGATGGTATGGATGGATATGGAATGTAGAAGGATGTCTTCTACATCCTTCTACATTCCATAGAATAATATATATATAAAGGGGAATATATATAAAGGGAAAGGCGTCGCATCGTGTCTTATAAGCCTGCTGTACACGGGTAGACTAAACAGTAGAATCAACTAGCATACTACTCTACCATTCCAAGTACTCTACCAGTTTTAGTAGAGTAACTGTCTATACGTTTTACATTTTGTTAGTACAGTAACGCCTGAATAGGACACCATGAACGTCACTCGAGAAAATGTGAGGAACGCACTAATAAACTTGTTACTCTACTAAACGTTTACATGGCTCAGTGTACGGTAGAGTAGACTCGGTGTACTGTAGAGTAGACACCGGGGTGGAGGAAAGGAAAGTGGTAGAGTAGCTTGCCCCCGGTGCTAGCTGCTCTACTCTACCACATTTTAGTACTCTGCTCAACCAATGCTGTCTACATTAGTATAGTTAGGCCGGATTCGACCAAACTTGAGTAAGTCTTTACTCGAGTGTAACTACTGCTTAATCTAAGAGTAAGCAGATTTTGCATTCTACCACTACTAACCAAAGAATTAGATAACTATACGCGAGTAAATATTTACACGGGCAATTTTGGCGGAGTAAAGGTTTATGAGAATAACAATTGTCAGAGCAGAGGTGTCACTTGTGACAATAAGCTGTCAACATTTGAAATTTCACTGTATTATCCTACAAAATTGAATTGTTGCGTCATTCCAAGGCAAGCTAGAAGATGCAAATACAATGATTTTTTTTGTCGGTTTATACATTCATTCATCATTATTTTTACTCCGCAGAATAACAATACCGAGTTTAACGTACTCCTCGAGTACATTGGAAAAACGTGAACGAAGATACCCAAGGGTAATTTCAAGGAGTAAAATTATTCCCGGAATAGTAACTTTGTGTAACTTTGTGTTTGGTCGAATCCGCCCTAGTGGGATAGTTAGTACTCTACCGCGCTACTCTACCATGTACTCTACCCGTGTACAGCAGGCTTTAAAGAGGTGTAGGAGCTGGTACAGAAGAAAGGAAAATGGAGACTGCTACAACGACAAGAGCGCGGCACTTAAATTCAACGAAGAATAATATATTCATTAGAATTTGAAATAGGTTTCCTTAGATGTATAAGTGAGCTTAATCACACCAATCATTATGCTTATGCAAACTAGTTTTATCCAGCTTCTTTGCCCGACAGTAGCTTCACGCAACTGTAATTAAATATGTTGATGCGTGTACACTTATTACACTGGAGTGAATTTATTGTGTCCGGTCTTTCTCGGCCGTAGGTGTATACTTGGCTTTATTGTCGCGCAGTGGAAATTATTAGATTATCATTAGGGTTGTCAGTTGAAATGGAATTTTTATTGAGATAAAATGCGAGCCGTGAGTAAGAATCCCGCGCAAGTCAAACATGGCACAAGGCAAAAAAAATATTTAAGTATATCCATTTTCCAACAATCTAATTGCAATAGCACGGGCTTTGCTTACTTTGGAACTGATGGCGTTGTGTGAATAAATTATTGAATATTTTCTTTATAAACAATGCAATACATTGTAATACCTAAAACATCGAACTCTTCCTCGTGGTCAAACTTTTTTGACAAACTGGTTTGACCACGAGGAATTTTAAAATTCCTCGTGGTCAAACTATCTAATTACATCCTGTGTAAATAAATAGTCTGTTATAGCCAATTTTGAAATGGATTAGGATTGACTTTAGGATTACTTTCGAATGTTTTTGAGATGGATTAGGATTATTTTGGAATGTTTTTGAGATGGATTAGTATTATTTTGGGATGGATTAGGATTGATTTTAGGATTATTTTGGAATGATTTTGGGATGGATTTGGATTGACTTCAGGATTACTTTCGAATGTTTTTGAGAGACTTGTATGATTAATTAGCACACTCCATAATATCATTTGACTTCCACAATTAATTGGCTAACAGCCCTTAAAAGGACAAAACATAGCAACGCACGCGATGTCCACCGCCCTATGTATTGAACACATATATATATCTAAATAGATGACGCTTATGTGAAAATTCTTACGCTGAAAACTCAAATTAAAATCCTGTCTTTTTTATAAATTATAAAAATATATTCAATTCATAATTTCTTTGTATGATTAATTAGCACACTCCATAATATCATTTGACTTCCACAATTAATTGGCTAACAGCCCTTAAAAGGACAAAACATAGCAACGCACGCGATGTCCACCGCCCTATGTATTGAACACATATATATATCTAAATAGATGACGCTTATGTGAAAATTCTTACGCTGAAAACTCAAATTAAAATCCTGTCTTTTTTATAAATTATAAAAATATATTCAATTCATAATTTCTTTTAATTAACGTTTATTAACTAATATTACTATCTGTGGTGGTACCGGTGGTTAAGCCAGCCATGAAAGAGGTGAACAGGCCCGAAAATATGATTCAAGTTTTCTTAATATTTGACCAAATCCTCGGGAATCTCTTACTTTATTACCACATAGTTCTGAACTGTAGAAATTCAAATATTCTCCTTATCAAGTGAACAAAGACGTTCTTATACATCACAATAATATTTTACTTCTCACACAAATATCGGAATCTATTTAAATTTGTGTCTTTTGCATGACGGCATTTTTCATAAATTTAAATATCCCTTTTCAAACACATAAATCTGAGAAGGACAGTGAATACGGTAGCAGTGGTCTCACGCGAGCTAATTAATATGGAGTAAGCTTCGATTTATAGACGTTTTGGCTGGAGTTACGCGGTGTACTGAATGTAAATATACGCTATAATAGTTTGTCAAGCACACATTTATTGAGAAGCTGTAATTAATATATATTTTTTTATACCACAACGTTGGCAAACAAGCATATGGCTCGCCTGATGGTAAGCATCACCATAGCCTATAGACGCTTGCAATACCGGGGGTATCACTCACGCGTTGCCAATCCTCCCAACCCCCCCCAAGAGGAGCTCCTGGAGACCTTACTCACCGTAGGAACACAACATGGCCGAGACCAATGCTACGATCTTCTGTAAGGTGGAGGTCCATCCCCAGACGTGCTGCTCCGATTTGAGCGGATTATCAGCTGTGCCCTACCTCTCTTAATATTACGATGTTGATTTAATTGATGTTACCTATTATCATATTGGTTGATCAAAGCTACTAAGTTTCAGTTACAACAAAACAGCACAAAAATCAGGAATTCAATCTCGGGATTCATACGATTCAGAGAAAACGCTAGTAGGTTAAGTGATATGTACAGTCAGGTGCACGATAAGCTTTACACTTGCAGTACAATTTTGGCTCTTAAGACATAGAATTTAAGAATGGTACAAAATCCGATATGTAAAGGTCGACGTATTCTTGACTGTACAAGGTTTATTCCGAGACTCATGTAATATTTTATTTAACATGACATATTTTCCTAGCGATGATATTTTTTATGGTTTGTACATTTTGTATTCGACGTTCCTTCTCCCAATGTCGACCTTGCGAGCCCGTGTCTGTCTAGGGGGTGGTGGAGTTGGGTAACCCCACACCCTCGGCAGGCACTATAAATTCAATACGGTGAGATCGGAATCATATCGCTTCCGCAATGGCACGGAGAAGTAGTTTCAAATAAATGACACGCAAAAGTAATACTACCTAAATGATTTTTTTCTTTTTATCCACACACGGCTTAAAATTGTTATTATAGGATTATTATACAAGCTTGTCTTAATATTATCACGTGTGTACACATAGTAAAACATAACCGTTCTCACATTACAGTGTTGTCTACAAAGAGTCGTACGAGCATGTACAGATAGGATCAGCGGTAGTCCTTGTACTTGAAACGGATACTGGTGATGACTGTACCTGTATATTTGGTTACGAAATACACCCGTGTACAGTCGCACATGTATTTTATATAAGTTTATCTGAATATAAAGCTAGTCAGAATTAAATTCGTGAGTTAGAAGACAGTAGTAGATTTTCCCGCAGGACTTTGATGAGTTGCTTATTGTTAAGACGGCATTCTACATCAGAATAAAAACCTAAATTACCAATTGTATTTCACTTAACTAAGGCATTTTTATTTATTTATGTATTATTAAAAAAATATTTTTAGGTCTACTTAAACAACTTTATTTATTTTCATCTCAGTGTACATATTTTACTGCTGTAATTAAAATTAAAATGTTGATTGTTCATTGAGAAAATAAATTTTTGTATACGACTATAGATCAATGATTGTAATCAGACTCCGATCTATGTTAAGATAAGTCGGTAATTATTATAAACATATCTATAACTTATATATATTGTTTGTATGAAATATGATAGGTTTATTTATGTTTATGCAAGCGATGTGAACGGTAGAAGATTTATGAATTAGGGTTTCCACCAAAGAGGAGACGAGTGGAGATGCCAATTTTTCTACAGAATCTTGTGACACAGAAGTGTGTAGCCGGGCGGTGCATCACCTCTCCTCTCCGTTTTGACGGAAAATCTCCTCTCCTCTCCGCCTTAGTGGCTTAGCTAGCTCCGAGAGGATGATCACCCTCTCACAGAACATCGTCGTGAAGCAGCCATGCGTTCCGTTCGGTGAGAAAGGTTCGGAACACCAACTCCTTATTCCTTTTCTTGTAGCGGGAATCGCAATGGTAGCGCAACGTAGATAGAAGTTGAACTTTTAGATTTCTTGCTCACAGAATGAAACTCATTGCTGCTTCGAGGAATGATATTTCACCGTTCAAGCTAGTCCACGAAAAAATCCACTCAATTTTTCCTGAATCTTTATTTTTATTTTATGTCATACAGCAGACAAACAAGCAAGCGGGCCACCTGATGGAAAGCGGTCACCGCCGCCTAATAACATCAGTAACACCAGAGGCGCTACCAATGCGTTGTCCACCAAGGGGGTTGGATGAAAGGAAGGAGGAAGGGAAGGGAAAGAAGACGGGGGAAAGAGGGGATAGGGACGAAGTTGGGCTTCCGGATCTCTCACTCACCGAACGAAACGCATTGCTGCTTCACGTCAATATTCTGTGAGAGGGTGGTACTTCCCCGGTCGAGCAAGCCCATTTCATAATAATTGCTCTACCCCAAACTGACATGACCAATCAAGATAATAAATAGGTAAGTAGGTTTTTGAAATATTTATCAATTTTTATGTCTCATTTTCTTTAACTGCTGTAGTATCGTATTAAATTGGCAATTCATTGAGGGGCTGTAGTATATTCTTGACAATTTATAAGTCTCTGGGTATTAAATTTGATACTCAATGTTTTTTTTGTCAGATTTCATTTTTATTCCATTTATTTATTTTTATACGGAACTCAATAGCTCAGTCGGTAGCGACATTATCTCTGGTGTTTAGTATCACCTGCAAATAGCTTAACCATCAGATAAATATAATATTACTAATAATATTTTTGAAAGAAATACTTCACTCCGCCTCCAAGTAGGATTCGAACCTACGTCCTCTCAAAATCCAGTTGAGTGCTCTTTCAACTCACTGAGCTATCGGGAAAGTTAGTAATTAGCAATATGTAGCCGCGAAATTTTTCTTTTAAAAAAATATTTCAATATAATAATGGGTGTTGTTCGTTCTGAACGATATTCTTGTATTTAATTTTTGACTCGTCAATTTATATTTTGACAAATAATCTATTCTGTAGTGATGAATTAACCTCAATGTTATCTAAACTAGCACCGTTCTAGTCTTAGATAAAAAAAAGTTCTTTAACTAAAAGTTAATCAGCATACCATTGAGCGTCCACAACAGACGGCCAGCAAATACCCTCGAGTTATTACGCCGTCGGCTTTGAGCTCAGAGCCAGGCTGTATTGGGAGATTTCCTATATCCGTTAGCTTTCCTTTATGCTACCTGCAATTTTATCCGCTGCTGCCGTTATGAACTTTCGACGATGTGATAATAAGGATACGACTATATGAAATGCAGTAGGTATATTTTTTTTTTCCTGGCTTCTTATGTTTATCTTAAAACAATTAAATTCCGCCAATGTCGAGTGGTTAAAGAGACACGTCAAATTTTGGAGATTGACCGGTGAAATATTATGAATTGGCCGGTGAAGTTTGGAATTAAACTTTTATTTTTTTGAGTTTTTTCTGTCTACTTCAATCACCACCTAAAACAGACAACACAAAACATATATAGACAGCACAATGTTAGTAGGTAGTAGGTAATTTTTGAAACATATTTTTAAAGTAAAGGACACGATAAATTATAGCTGTCACTAAGCTGTCAAACTAAAGTAGAAAAAAATGTGAACGCTTGAGACTTAAAGTGGAATTAAAATTAAAATTTGATTCTGTAAGTAACGCATCTGCGTTACTTATAGAATCAAACATCTATGCTCGGGATCTCCCGAGCATAGATGTAGTCGCGGACGAAATTCGCATAAATACGAACATATTGCTCATTTAAGCATCGACCAAAAATGCGACGAAAACTCAACAAAAACGATTTTTGGATGTAGCGAAGGTGCTACGCGACGTGGATAGCTATCGCATTGAACCGACGACAGTATTTTTTCATACTGCAAGCAAACAAGTAAACGGGTCACGAGATAGAAAGAAAAATCAACATCAGGATAATGTTCTTTAATTTAATTCCATTTGATATATTTTGCATGCTAGAGTCTTGTAAAATATGTGAAACCAAATGTTATTTCTGCCATTTTTTAAATACTGTACCGTCTATCACATTTCTGCAAAATAAAGGTAACTTGTATTTGTAAAAATAAAACTATTATAAAAAAATCTTCATTTATTCCATACAATTCTTACGTGATCGGACATCATTTTCTGGGCTCCTTTAAGAAAATGCAGCTGACTGGGTAGTCTATAACTTCTATTAATACGTTATTTTTATTAATATCCAAGGCATTCCTTTGAGTTTATGTCATAGTGATTAAGATGATCAAAGTAGGGGCGTTTGTGAAAGACTTTCAGGGGGATATTTACAGAAGAGAGACGCGTCTTTTACTTAGATGTTTATAGTAATTTTATCAAAGAACAAGGTGTTAAATTACTGTGATTCTATATTGTACTAGCGAAACACGCGCAACTTCATTTGTCAGTCAGTCAAGACAAAGCATTTTACAGCATATATGTTTGGATTAAAACGGTCACATATTTAGTCAACGACTAACCACGAATTTAAAAAAAATGATTTCTTTGAAATTCCTTTTTAAAATCTAGACAATACATGTTACTTGTCATTATAGCAGAAAAGTCCGCTAAAAACGTTTTTTTTTTTTGGCAAAATTCTAATGGAAAAATCCGAATTACGTAAAATATAATTAATCTTTAGGTGTTGTACGATAGTCGATAACACTGTATTTAGAAATTCATAAAATATCGTTAACGCAAGTCTGTTACTTTATGAACGAAGAAAAAAAATCTCTGAAATATACACAATGAGACATTCGTTTAAATAAATAAATAAACATATAGGGACAATTCGTACAGATTGAGCTAGCCCCAAAGTAAATTCGAAACTTGTGTTATGGGATACTAACTCAACGATATTATATTTTATAACAAATACATATATAGATAAACATCCAAGACCCGAGGCCAATCAGAAAAAGTTCGTTTTTCATCATGACCCGACCGGGGATCGAACCCGGGACCTCCTGGGTGGCGATCTGGCATGGTAACCATTAAGCCACGGAGGTCGCCAAATCTAAATTTAAATCTATTACCCATAAGTCCTACACACAACACATATTCCACAAAGACCACAAAACACACTAATCGCTTCCCCACTATACTCATTGTCATATATAAAATGTCCCAATATCCCATCAACAATTCAAGGGCATTACTCTTACAAGCGATCTGTCAACGGCTTAATGGCTCCGAAACAATTTCCAACAAAAAAGAAGGAAACACACGTCCCTACACGCTCCTTCCGTTTCCTTGCGACAACAAAAAAAGTAACAAAAACGGCTAAGGCTTTTCAAAAGAAAATCTTGGTGTCACACATTAGGAACGTTCACCCTACTTTTTTGCCGTATAGAATTCTGATCTTTATTCCGAAGTCGAATAAAGTTGATAATTGTTTGTACTTTTTTGGTGTTTAGGGTGCATGATACTGTAAAGGAAACCATTATTTCCGAGGGTTATACTGAAGGCATTTGTATCGTGAATTTGAAGAAGTTCGACAGTTTGTTTTCGAGTGCATTTTGTCATTAATCAATGTTTTGTTTGCGTTCAAGTTTTATTTTTCTTTTTGTGTTTTACCTGTTCGCCCGCGGGACTCTGCGTTGACAGTTTTCTCTTTGTAATTGATTGTTTCTGAATTTATTACGCTATTTTATTGAGATTTGAAGATTTATTATTGTGAAATAATATTTTTGCTGTAATATAGAACACTTTGTTTTTCGTATACGTAATGTTAGTATGAAATGTGTTGGTTATATTTTTATAATGGATCATGTTATTATTAAGTTCCATGCTATTTTATAAAGATAGTTTGGAACAAAGGTAAATAGTGGGTCAGTTTTTAACCGATATCGTCCAGGGAAAAAGAAAAACGGGACTACTCGGGTAAAACAGGCAATTTTTTTAAAACTTAAAAATACGTCAGAATTTTTACAGGGGAGAAAAAAATGGTAATTGGTCTGATAACTAGCTGTCCAACTAAATTATTTCTACTTGACATTAAATATGTATAACCAGTGGAGCCAATTATTAGCATAATTCTTAATTAAATTATAAATATAATATTTTATTTAAAAAAAAAACGATTAATATTCATGTGGGATTATATGATTACTGCGGAGTGAATGGGATGAATGTGTAAGTATCCGAGTGCCTGAAATGAGTGACTGAGACGAAGAATGTGTGAGAGAGATAGAACGACGAATGGCCGCGAGACGTGTGCACGACGAACGACTACTACGCTATATTTTAATTGCAGTACCATTTTTTGTAAAAAGTGCTAAAGACGCAGATTATAGAACATTTCGTGTACGGCCCGTGTATTATTTATCCTCGACCCCACAACTAATTGGGGGCTCGTCCGGGATCGGGATAAGTAAATCTGCATGTGGACGTGCCTACGACGCGGCGCACGCGGCACGTGGAGGTCAACAAGGTTACGAGTGTTACGACGCCAAAATACGAACGACGACGCGAAAATGCCGAAAGCTAAGGTTCAGGACGACGCGAGCATTAGCGAAGACGACGAAGTACAACCACAAGGTGGTGGCATACTCCATTTGGCAGAGGAACTAGTACAGCGGTTCAGCGGGAGTGACGAAATGTATGGAGTGACGGCGTGGATACAGGACATTGAGGACAATGGCGACATTTTTAATTGGTCTTCTACACAGAGACTGCTGGTGGCAAGGCGATCACTGACGGGCACCGCGGCATTGTGGCTCCGGGCGGAAAAAGTTTTTAAAACGTGGGACGACCTTAAGACTGCCATATCACGTGAGTTTCCAGACACCCTCGACGCCAAGGCGGTACACGAGCGCATGAGCGTCAGGCGGAAGAGATACGATGAAACCTGTCTCGATTACATGCTCACTATGAAATCGCTAGGAAAACGCGGAAAATTGCCAGACTACGTGGCAATTCAATATATAGTTCAAGGAATACAGGACGAGGAAATAAATAAAGTTATGTTGTATGGTGTAACGTCATATGCCGATTTGAAAGAGAAAATAAAGATTTACGAGCTTATCAAAAATAAAACAAGACCGCCAGGTAAGCAAGCATGTCGATCAACACACAAAGTGCCATATAAAGTTACGCAAAGATTATGCTACAACTGTGGTGAGAAAAATCATGTGTCAGCAATGTGTCCACACAAAGCGCAAGGGAAAAAATGCTTTAATTGTAATCAGTTTGGGCATTTATCAGCAGAATGCAAAATGGCGGCGCATGTGAAAACACAGACAGCAGAGATTGGCGAAGGAAGTAAGTGTCAAGTTGGCAGCAATGATCGGCGCGAGATTCATTCGAGTCGAGTTTTCTTCAACTCATCTGAAGTCGGCAACGCGATATTGCCAACCTACGCAGTGAACGAGCGATTGAACGGAGTGAACTACACACAGAAAGATGGCGGAAACCGGCGTTTTGACATTTCTCGCAGTGACATGACGGAAGACGTAAATAGACGAACAATAAACGTAGAACGGCCCGTAAAAGAGGTAAAAATCAACAATATGACTGTATCTGCATTAATTGATTCGGGAAGCGACGTGAATTTAATATCTAGTGAGTGTTGCTGTGAATTAGGTTTGACGAATTATGACGAAGACTCTAAAATCACGTTGTCAGGGTTAGGTTTAGCAAAGGTGCAGTCAATAGGCGTCTCTTATGTAAAAATGTTTATAGACAGCAATATGTACGACAATATTGTATTTCATGTTGTGCCAAGTCACTGTATGCCATATAAATTGATTTTAGGCAATGAGTTTTTACGAAATGTTGTGACAGTGATGGAAGGTGGGTGTGTATGGGTGAGTCCAACATCTGAATGGTTATTTAATGTGAATTGTGTTGCATGTTCTTCTGATAGTTTAGGTCAGGTAAGAAATCCAGCTGTGAGAGATGAAGTTATTAACTTGGTGGAGAATTATCGACCACGTCAGACCAAGGAGGCTCCCATCGAGTTAAGAATCATTATGAAGGACGATGTACCTGTGGCTCAACGTGCTCGACGTATCTCACCTATGGAGCAGGAAGAGGTTGACAAGCAGATTAATGGGTGGATACAGGATGGTGTTGTACGGGTAAGTTTTTCAGAATATGCCAGTCCATTAGTATTGGTTAAAAAGAAGGACGGTAGTACCAGAATATGTGTGGATTACAGGCAGATCAACAAGAAAATGGTTAAGGACGAGTACCCGCTACCTAATATTGACGACCATATAGACAAGTTGACAACAGCAAAGGTGTTTAGTGCGTTAGATTTGAAAAATGGTTTTTTTCATTTACGAATCCAGGAAGAGTCGATAAAGTACACAGCGTTTGTTACAATGACGGGTCAATACGAATTTCTTAGGGCACCCTTCGGGTTAGCCACCTGTCCTAAAGTGTTCACAAGATTTATCACAATAATATTCAGAGATTTAATTGCACAAGGAGTTATTATTGTTTTTATTGATGATATTTTAATTCCAGCGGAAGACGAGGAACAGGCTGTTGAACGCCTGCGAGTAGTGCTTAGCATTGCATCAGACTATGGGCTACAAATAAACTGGAGCAAATCTCAGCTGTTAACGAGGAAGGTTGAATATCTTGGACATGTTATTGAGGATGGAGCAGTGATGCCATCGCCAGGGAAGACAGATTCTGTCATGAAATTCCCTGAGCCTCGGAACTTGAAGCAGCTGCATAGTTTCCTCGGACTTTGTTCTTATTTCAGAAAATTCATACCTGATTATGCTAAGACTGCCCGACCTTTAACTGATATGCTCAGAAAAGATGTTAAGTTTCAATTTAATGACGAACATAGATTAGTTTTTAATATGCTAAAAGAGAAGTTGGCCACAAAACCGGTGTTGAAAATTTATAATCAGAGAGCGGAGACAGAGCTTCATACGGATGCTTCTTCAATAGCATACTCAGCTATATTGATGCAGAGGAGCAACGATGATTACACGAGGATATAAGACGAGCACAAGAGACTGATGAGGGACTACGAGCGATTACAGATATTTTGAAACGAGGGGAACACTTTGACGACTACCACCTTCATCAAGAGTTACTGTACAAAGGACCTGAACAACAACTGGTGATACCTGCGAAGATGGAACTAGAAATCATAAAAAGAGCACATGATAATGGTCATTTTGCAAAGAAGAAAACACTAGAGTTGATAAGCAAAGACTATTACATAAGTGGTTTAGGAAATAAAGTGGAGGATTACATAAGGACTTGTATACCTTGCTTGCTGGCTAGTAGAAAGGCGGGAAAACAAGAAGGACTGCTGAGCTGTATTGATAAAGGTGAGACTCCATTACATACTTTACATCTTGATCACGTGGGACCTTTATCGGAGACACGTAAGCAATATAACTATATACTAACAATGGTAGATGGTTTCACAAAATTCGTTTGGCTGTTTCCTACCAAAACTACGGCGACGAGGGAAGTATTAAACAAATTGGAGATTCATAAACAGATTTTTGGAAATCCAGAAAGAATTATATCAGATAGAGGCAGTGCATTCACGAGTAATGATTTCAAGCAGTATTGTGAGGATGAAGAGATCCAACACATCACAATAACAACAGGCGTGCCTCGGGGAAATGGACAGGTAGAAAGGATGCATAGGACGATAATATCAGTACTAACCAAATTATGTGTAGAAAAACCTGATTTGTGGTATAGACACATAAGTAGTGTACAAACCGCTTTAAACAGTACGTTTCAGAGGAGCATAGGTACCACTCCATTCGAGTTGTTAGTAGGAAAGAAAATGAAACTGCGAGGAAATGTCGAGATATACAAATTACTACGGGATGAAGAGAGAGATGGCTACATAGAAAATAGAGAAGAATTAAGAAAACAAGCAAAACGGCAAATACTACATGTGCAAGAAGAAAATAAGAAAAATTTTGATAAAAATAGGAAAATTAGTAGAAAATACAATGAAGGTGAGATGGTTGCGATAAAGCGCACACAATTTGGAGCAGGTCTGAAGCTGAAGCCGAAGTACATGGGGCCTTACAGGGTCACCAAAGTCAAGAGGTGCGACCGGTATGACGTGGAGAAAGCCGATCCATCTGCAGAGGGTCCTAACAAGACTTCTTCTTCCGCAGATCAGATGAAGAGTTGGCCTGAGTGATTATGTAAGTGTTTTGTATTTTTGTTCTTGTTGTATGAGTGAGATGAATGATAGGTCATGCTAATTTGCCGTAAAACTCATTGCTCACAAGTAAATAAAAGATGTATTATGTCAAAACACTTTATTAGGAAATAGATATGTTTAAAAGTACTAAGGAGACGAGACTGTGCCTACTTTTTGTATACAAACTTTAATGGTAAAAAAATGATAACTTTTAAGCGCCTTGTATTAAACGATAATTAAGTAAATAATAATTGTTGATGTGTAGAGTTTAGTTAAGTAAGTTAAATTACGATGTTTAAAGAATGTGTGAAAAGGTGATGTATGAATGTTGGGTTTTTTTTTATGAATGTCTGAGGGCAGACATTATGCAGGATGACCGAGCATGTGGGATTATATGATTACTGCGGAGTGAATGGGATGAATGTGTAAGTATCCGAGTGCCTGAAATGAGTGACTGAGACGAAGAATGTGTGAGAGAGATAGAACGACGAATGGCCGCGAGACGTGTGCACGACGAACGACTACTACGCTATATTTTAATTGCAGTACCATTTTTTGTAAAAAGTGCTAAAGACGCAGATTATAGAACATTTCGTGTACGGCCCGTGTATTATTTATCCTCGACCCCACATTCATAACTCACATAATCACATAAACAGACACGAGTAGGAACACTTAAGAAATACATTAATTATAATATGGAAGGAATCATTAATGTACTGTACAAATATTTTTCCCACTAGAATTAATTTCTAATAAAAGCCTTTCTCCCACGGTGTATAAAATAATAAAATCAAACTCATCGTATCTATAGGCCGTGGACACAGTGACCCGATAACTTGCTGCTTGAACTCGGTACTTGAATATCTGAACATTGTAAACAGGTATACATGATTATAGGGACGGTACTTAGTATTTAGCGATGATTTTGATAAGTAGCTATGTCTTTTATTGCTTTTATAAAGTCTATTCAGCATGTAAATTCTTTTTGAAATTTCGAATGAAATTGTGTATAAGCGCTCCTGCGCCGCTCCGCGCTGCCACCGCGGTGGCGGGTTTCACGCGACTCGTATCTACAGTGTAATTGCGCGGCGACGGCGGCGCGGCGACGACGACGGCGCGGTGACGGCATCGTGTGCAGGAGCGCTAAATCGAGCTCAGTTTGTGCACCAATTACCTATCATAATCATATGTACCCACAATCATCCCACTGCAGTACCCTTCAACCGAATGGAATTAGAACGTACTCTGTCACGCTGCTCCAATGCAGACCAGTAGAGACCAGTGTTTTCAAATCACCTGATGGCCACCGACCTGGCTTCACTGTTAACCATCGACAACAGCCGGGACCGACGACGCGATGGCCGCCAAAGCACGAAGAAGCTCGACGTTCGGAATGGTCGACGTTGCTTAAGAGTACTGTTGCTTGCGCGTTTTTTAAGTGTCGAAATCTTCAAAAATTATCTTATAATGTTTCTTAATTATCCGCTATCGCTTCACTCTCCGCTGCCGCTTCTCTCGTCACTAACATACAGTGTTAGGGTCAGGGAGCCATCTGCACTGTCAACGTTCAAATTTAATCTTCATGTAATGTTGTCAAGACTGTTTTACTGCTTACAAGATACCCTATAACTTTGTTGTGATCGTACCATAATCAAATTTCAATGTGTTGTTATGTATGTATGAGCTTCGCTTGTCGAAGATGTTATTGGTTGTTTTTTTGGGAATATTACCGTATATTACAGACTTGTACTGTCGGTAAAGAGAGAGGATTAACAAAACGACGAGTTTTAAATATTTTTCATAGGTTTTGATTTTTTTAAGTAATAATTCGCAAACTTTTTTGACTGAAAAAATGAAGAAACTACATTTATGACTGAAAAATTAAGTACCTATATTTTTGTGAACAATTTTGTAAAGTACGTAAATTTTTATGCCGACTATGCTAAGAACATTATAATGGTTACGTAAATCAAAGAAGGGAAAACTTTAGGAGGGATATATGTGAAGAAATCTGTATCACTCGGTCAGCTGACTTTATTTCAGTGAGTCTATCATCTATTTTATTGATATAAAGAAAATGTGTAAATATGGACTTTAGTGACTTTTTTGCCGCTTTACGTGGGCTCAGTTCAGCATGGTAGTCTTATAGTCTTTCATCATAGTCTTTTCCACTTCGTCCTATCATTCGTCATCTTGA
Source organism: Endotricha flammealis (assembly GCA_905163395.2). Classification (NCBI taxonomy): domain Eukaryota; kingdom Metazoa; phylum Arthropoda; class Insecta; order Lepidoptera; family Pyralidae; genus Endotricha; species Endotricha flammealis. Next base: position 6,372,124 of record LR990871.1, on the reverse strand, counting down.
CCGTAACATTCCTTCTCCACATATAATCCTTCACACAGTCATTTTTCGTTGATCCTTCCCTTAATTTTTACTCCTCCAAATTTCATGTCCAATACCTTTCTGACGACATTCCCTAGTTCCCTTCTTATAACATGCGCATACCATCCCAGTCTACCGCCCATTTAGGGTGTCATCCTTCACACAATCAATCCATCGTTTCTTTGGTCCCTATGGTTTACACCTTCAACTTTTATCAAATAAGTACCTTTCTGACGACACGTTCCCATGTTACCTTCTCATAACATGATGCCCATACCATCCCAATCTACCACTCCATCTATCGAGATGGAGTACTTATTGGATGAAAGTTGGAGGTGTACTCCATCTATCGAGATGGAGTGGTAGATTGGGATGGTATGTCCCGATGGACAAGCCCACCACACATTCCCACCGCTGTGTCTCCTGTATAGCCAGGATCAACCACGGCGACCTCAAATTGACAATAAGCAATAAAACTAATTGCACTCCTCAACTAGTGTACACATTTGAAATGTGCAAAACCTATTTGTAATCATGAAATAGAATCTACTTCGAGTAAAATCGATAACGTAACACGGATTTCGAACAAAAAACTTGACGAGAAATAGGGTTGCCACTTGCCAGTAAGGGAATGAACGCGTGATCGTCTGTAATTGGCATCGACTGATGGATGACACGAACGCTCTCATTACGAAATGACCAAGATAATTTTACAACCATACCAAACTAATATTGACTCTACAGCATTAGGTTTTAGGTTGAGAATTTATTAAAAGTTATTTAATGAAAATTGAATAGCATTGGTAATGCAGTAACAGTTGGTAATTATTGACAGCCCTAAATGTTGGCTTCTAGGTTTCATTTAATTAGTCGTTAGCCTGTTATACAATATTTGACTCGTTATGAAATCAGTGTGATGTGTGGAATGATGGTGGACTCGTTCATATCCTATCAAACCAAACCAAGATTAGAGAGAGAGAGGAGAGAAAATCGACTCCTTACACTTCAATCCCTGCACAATCTTCCAGTGGATCTTAGGCGATTTTTTAAAAAAAGAATAAGGCTGATTCGAAAAATCTATTTTGTGGTACATATATATAAATTCTTGATTTTTAATTCTTCTGATTTATGTTTTATAGAATACCAAAAAGTTGATAGCGGGATAAACTCGACGCTTATTTGGCAGACCGGAAAGCTAAACGATTATTCGCACAGAATATCGGCGCAAAGCATCAAAGCGTTTCGTTTGATGAAAGTGTATTTTTCCCTCATCATTGTCTTCCTAATCCCTTCTTCGCTGTAGCAAGTAACGTATTGGTAGCGCCTCTGATATTATTAATCTTAGCCATTAACGGTAACCATTTTCACATTTTCAAACAGGTGGCTCATTTGCTTGTTTTCCTGGGATAAAACACACAGTGAGATTATCCCCACATTCCACACAAACGTGCGCCTACATTTTGCTACATAACACAAGAAGGAAGCAATAGACCACTTATGTATGGATAATTACCATTAGAACTAGGCTGTACCGAGCCTATTAGGCATAGGTGTGGTCGTGTTTCACTTTCATAGCAACCGGAAATTCATTAGTCAGTGTGCCGTGTGTGAGATTTCGCAAAATCACTTAGCAAAATGTGGTTACATTTCGTAAAGAAAGAACTTGAGATACAATTAAGACCATAAATTGTTTTGTTTGTGTTTGGATTTTATACCAGACAGTCCCTTGATTTTTATTTCTATTTCTCTTGGAATTTCCAAAAATTTCTACTTTGTGTAAAGTTTTTTTTTTCTAGTGTCCTCCACTTGGCTACACATGAATTAATCAAATAAAAAAGTGATCAGTTTGCGAAATATATGTATTAATATTTAACGTGCAAACTTTTGTGACACTCAAATTGTCCTGATCCATGCCAGTAAAACTGTTATGTTTTTTAAATTGCACAACATACATGTAATAAAATAGCTTATATCTTTGAACTACGTTATGAGGGAAATAAATGAATGAGGTAGTACTTACACCCTAAGAAGATTTTAAATGCCCATTGAATTGTCCAGAATTCTAGAACATGAAACTGTAACAAGTTTACAATTAGCTACGTACTCTCTATTTGGAAACTATCCTTATTGTGTCAGCGAAAGAATGAAACAATTGGAATTCTAAATTTAAATTCAGATCGTTGATTGGACTGCGGCAAGTGACTCTGGACAAACTGCACTGTAATTGGTGATTGACATGTGAGCGCTTCCTGATTGGCTACAAACGCTAAGATTCAATGTGTTTAGAATAGACTAGAAGAGATATGAAATTTTTAAAAGTTTTTGATATGTGTAACTTCGGTACCATCTGTGCACTTTCACTCCGAGGGAATGATAACTGAATACCAGTATTTTGCTCTCTGAGCAAACGCTTATTACCCATTTGTACATACCACTGCGGCACACATACAATTTTGTCAGTATTTTACACGCATGGACGTTTGTGTCATCGTTTTTTTCTGTTTACATTGTGTCTGATTTATGTAACGTGTCTTAGTCAATATAGAATCTCTCTATGTACCATCCGAAATCTTTAAATTACTAACAGTTCCTTTAACGAACTAGCCATAAGGCTGGAAGTAAAAATATTTATTGATACTTCTGTATTATCCTTACTAATATTATAAATGAGAAAGTGAGTTTGTTTGTTTGTTTGTTATTCCTTCAAGGCTTGACTAAGCAGCCGATCATTATGAAAATTTGTATACATATTATCCCGTGAAAGTATGTCGTTCCAATGGGAAAATATTTTTTCTACTATAGAGGTTTTGAAATGTTATTTTTGTCTGTTCTCTATTTGCTCTTGCATTGTTCATTATGATTGGTTTTTCACTTGTCTCCATAACTTATACCATAATTATACCTTTATTTTCCTATTCTACATTGAACTCTTTTCTTCAACTTCTCTTCCCTTTTACCAATCCTATAAACATTACTAGCTATTCCACGCCGCTTCGCTCGCGGTTAATTTTATGATAAAGATCTCGTATAGCGCGACTTGTGGCGCTATCTGTTGGCCGGCAATTGCAAATTGCAGCGCCATCTATAGTAAAAAAAATAATTTCCCATTGATATAAAAAGTAGCCTATGTTGGGCTCTGTACCCCTGACAATATGCATACAAATTTTCATAATGTTCTGCTGCTTAGTCAAGCCGTGAAGGAATAACTAACAAACAAACAAATAAACAAACTCACTCTCTCATTTATAATATTAGTATAGATTAGATATAGATATGTCACTTCTAAACATTCGTTGAGCTACAAATAATCGGTACTAAAAAGGTGGTATCGTTATATTCAGTGGAAGCGCGCGGTAGCATTCTATTTAAGGCGAAATAATAGCGGCGTATGCGCCATTCCTAGGCAAGTCGTATGTACTAATCAGATGAGCTGGAATTGCCTGATGGATAGGCTCAAAGCTGAATATTAAGTAACAATTATGAAATTGCTTCGACATACGGAAAACTTGCTATGGTGTTTGCTGAACGAATTTGGATGTTTGGTGAATGCTAGCAGTATTTTTTTATTTTCACATGATAATCAAAAAGTTTTTGAAACCCATTTTAATTCCACATTAAGTCTCAAAGTTGTTTCTTTTTAAGTTTGACGGTGACAGCCACAATAGAATGTGTTATTAATAAAATATGGCTTTTTGCAGTTCAACGACTATCTATTCGCATTAACTTACAAGATACTTATTTAGATAAGTACCTGACGTATTTCTATTTTCAATCAACATACAATCTGGCAGCCCGGTTGTAAAAAAAAGTAGTTTGGTAGTGATCCTACCTTCGGCATTTCCGACCGAATTCGATTCCCGCTCAGGGCAAACACTTTTGGTATATGTGTTTGTTATCGGGAAAAAGCTAAGTAGGTTTATATATCTGTTTTTAATTTTATTTATATACTAGCGAAAACCGCGCAACTTCGTTTGCGTGTATCCCGCTTTCCCGTGGGAATTTTGGAATGTATGATACTTTAAAACCTTCCCCTTGAATCACTCTATCAATTAAAAAAAACCGCATCAAAATCCGTTGCGTAGTTTTAAAGATTTAAGCATACAAAGGGACATAGGGACATAGGGACAGAAAAAACGACTTTGTTTTATACTATGTAGTGATAAAGGTTCGATTCCTGGTCGGGTCATGATGAAAAACGAACTTTTTCTGATTGGCCTCGGTCGAATCTTGGATGTTTATCTATATAGGTATTTGTTATAAAATATACACAAGTTTCGAACTTACTTTGGGGCTAGCTCAATCTGTGTCAGAAAAAAACAACCGTTCTCTGGTACACATCATAACATAAGCAGTTAGCCTAACCTACTATGGAACCAGGTGGTGCCGTGTACATAAAAAAATCTAATTTTTTTGTAGATAGAGCCATCTTTTCTTATTTATCATTAATTTATTTTTAAAAATCTCAATTTCGTTGTAGCGTAAAAATGTGTAATTTACTGTGCGCATGCGCAATAATTATAGATTACACTTTAGCGCTTAATATAACTGTATTGAAATTGATACAGACATAATGGTCTACCTATTATTATCCTATGAATGCTTACCATGTGTAATCTTAGATTTATATCAGCATTCCAATCAGTAATAAATCATTTTTTGAGCAATTTATCGTAACTATCATGTATACAGACAGTCTTGCAATATTTAACGGGGCGCATGGATCTGAAGTTCTGAACTGGTTGTATATCAGAAAGTTTCAGTTTTTTTTAAAAATCCCAAATTAAATCTCAGGCTGTCTCTGTTTTTCTTCTTGATTTTGACAGTGACAGCTATAATTTAGTGTGCATTATCTTTAAAAATACGCTTCAGAAACTGACTATATGTCGCTGGCTCTTAACTGAATGGAATTATTGACAGAAGGAAATAAATTTTTTACGTCATGTATCGCAAAACAACCGCTTGCTTGTATATCTGCGGTGACATAAAAAACTCTATCAGGTGAATTTATCTGACGGACTAACTGGAACTTTACAGATGAAATCAATTACAAAATATACAGAGTAACAATCAAATTAAAACAACGCGTATGCCAAAATCTGTCATTTAAATCTCATAATACATTACTATGTTACAAATTAAACTTTATAACTAACAGCATAAAGCTCAATTTTCCTTATTTATTTCACCCTATACCAATGAAATGCATTATTAAACAGTTGTCTCTGCTACTCTGACCCCATTCGAAAAAGCATTAGGTAGCATTAAGTTATAATTTGCTTGTTTTAATTCACTTTTGATTTTAACAAAGTATGTTCATTAATTATTCAATAAAGATACGCGTACTGGGATTTGAGATAATTTAAATGTAATTGTGTATTTTAGGGAGTCGCATTTGTGTCTTGGAATCAATGATTATTTTAGAAGTTTAGATAAGCGGTCTGATTCATATCAAGACTCAGCGGACTATCTATCCTGTCCGGTTTGTCCAAGTAACTGTAACTTAACAGATTTGTGGAAGGCCACGGATAACGCCATATTACAGGCTGATCTAACATCATGTAGTGTGTGCGAATTTGATTCAAATCATTGACATAAAAAGGGGGAGAATTTGCCATTTTGATTCCATTTCCAAACCTGGTTCATTGTCAAGCAAAAATATACGAATTCTTTCAAGACACGATCATAATATATTACAAGAACGTAGATGGATAGAAAAATATAGACATAAAATGAAATAGACACATAATTTTCACATTAGTGTACCTATTTTCAAGAAGGCCTTATTCCTGAACGCAAAATTTCAAGTAACAACGCCTCGAATTTTCCTGTGAAAGACTAATTTTATTATTCTAAACGCGTAAGTTTGTATGTATGAATGTATGTTACTTTTTCACACAAAAACAGCCGTACAGATTCGCTTGACATTCGGTACACAGGTTTATAAAGCAGATTAACCCATAGGATATTTTTTATCCCGTATCATTTCGGGAACAACAGAATTGTGAGACTAAAACTGCAAGCATCAGATAGTTTTTTTATTTATTATTCAATTACACTGAATTCCGTAACATCCCCTTATGCACCTGATTACGTATTCCGTCTACAAGGGTTGGTAATAATTCATAAATAGAGCCGATTAATTGATAGCAAGGGTTAAACCCCTGCGCTGTTTTGACAGATACGATGACGGCTCATGGGGTCGCATGGCATCCATGTTTTCTTTTATTATTTCTTTTCTTTTTTTTTTTTTTTTCTCACACAACGCCATTAAGTCCCAAATTAAGCAACTAAGCTTGTACTATGGGTACTAAATTGCTGATAAATATATTTAAATACTTTTTTTTTGTAAATAAATACTTATTATAATAGAAAACAGAAATCTTTTTTAAGAGAGGTAGGGCACAGCGGATAATCCGCTCAAATCGGAGCAGCCCGTCTGGGGAAGGACCTCCACCTTACAGAAGATCGTAGCCAAATAGCATTGGTCTCGGCCATGTTGTGTTCCTACGGTGAGTAAGGTCTCCAGAGCTCCACTTGGGGGGGTTGGGAGGGTTGGCAACGCGTGAGTGATACCCCCGGTATTGCTTACGTCTATAGGCTACAGTGACGGCTTACCATCAGGCCGACCGTATGCTTGTTTGCCACCTGTGTGGTATAAAAAAAAAAAAAAAAAGACCAAGGCAAACAGACATGTTCATGCACACAAATGTTTGCCTTGCGCAGGATTCGAACCCGCGGCCCTTGGGTTAAAGTGACCATTGCTAGCCACTCGACCACTGGGCCTGTGTTTATTTTGTTTAATTATATTTCATATGGCTTGGCTACATTAGCAGGCTACAGCGAGTATCCTTGGTAGTACGATAGTATGGCCGAGTAGATCTTTCCTACGTTTCCGTTTTCGAAACGATTCCAGAGAAAACTAGGTGTCTCTTCCTCTTTGCGTCTCAAACTATTTCCATACCTAGATATAAAGGAGAAGACACGCATGGAGAGACCACAGAGCGGTAGAGATGCAACAGCGTAAACATGATCACAACCAAACCTGATCGGAGTAGAGAAAATTAAAGGAAGCTAAATACTGATGTTATGGGCATTGATCCATTTTTAATACTGATGTTATGGGCATTGTTTGATTTTCCAAACATGCAGCGCTTAGCGTGGCATCAGACCGCTAAATTTGACGCCGCGCTATAAGCATCGAAATTGTGTTGACGGCACTTGACGGCGACGGTGTCAAACGGCGCAGTGGCGACGCGGCGCGGCGGGCGGCGACGCTTGACGCTATACCGTGGCGCTAAGTACGCAGCATGTTTGGTAAACCCTTTAAGAAATATGAAGGTTTGTCAAAAGTATAGTTATAAAAAAACAGAAGGTAACTAGTTTTAAATGCATAGATGAAGTCTTCATACATTTACATACAAATAGTTGATGGAAATAAATCACATGGGACAGTAATCTGCGGCCATTTTGATCCACAGCGCCATCTGTGTCAACTGAATGAGTTATTATACTCGATAGGGTTGCCAATTAAAGTTATATTTAACTTAATTATGTTTAATAGCGGCGGTTAGGTTGATAATAATCGATAGAATAGTATTTTTTCTAGTAAAGCTATAAAGATCTAGAGATTATTACGTACGTGTATGAGTTTTTTTTTCTTCCCTTTGTTGACCAGTACCGCAAGTAAGGAATCTTTTATTCAAATTACTCTAAAATATCGGTTTCTTATTTTTTACTAAAAAAAATTTCCACAGGTTTTATTAACATTCGACATTTCGATCAGTCTGCACAGACAAACATAGGCCATTTTATATTTCTCGATTTTTTTCGCACAAATTTCAATCAAAAGGTAGGTAACTTAAGTGTAGCTGTATGGCACCGGCGGCGCGCGTAGGCGTCAAAAAACCCACTTGACAACGCACCCCGTCAACACCAAATGCACCGTCAATAGTTGTCATATGAACAGAAATAATAAATAATATATTATATTCATTTCCAGAAAGGTAGCGTTAAGACATGTAAAAATAAGGAAAATAAATAATTAGATATTTCTTCATTTTTTAAAAGTAAAACTTGCGTCAACCCTATCTTGGCAACACATAACATGATTTATAGGGCTACCCCTTGGCGATTAACCCTTTATCCGGGGTCACGTGATGGGTAAGGTCAAAAGGGCCGTACTTATAATATTATTTATTGTCTCTCGCTGCGCTACCGATGTCACATTAGATCAAGTTACTTTGTAATGTTTAATTGAATAAATCAGACATAAATCTAATTTTACACAAATCATACTGTAGTGTATTTTATTCTTTTTACAAGCTTTGTATTAGTTATTCAGTAAAATCGATCTTAAATATTTTCTAACGTACATTTTTTTCAATTTCTAACTAGCTTTTTTTGCCCGCGACTTCGTCCGCGTGAAGCTCCGGATCCGTTCCCGTGGGAACCACATTGAATTTCGGGAAAAGCTATAGCCTATGTCACTCCCTGATAATGTAGCTTTCTACTGGTGAAAGAATTTTTGAAATCGGTCCAGTAGTTTCGGAGCCTATTCAATTCAAACAAACAAACAAACAATCAAATTTTTCCTCTTTAAAAAAAAAAATATATATTTAGTATAGATAATTTAGCCTAAATTGTCCCACAGCTGGGCAAAGGGACAAGTGTCTTTACGTCCAAACCTCTTTTATTTCATATCTAAGAATAAAAGGATCTCATGCAATGGGAGTAGGCAGGCCTAATATCAGAATTTAAGAATAATGTTTAATGTAGGTTATTATTTAATAAACCAGGTTTAAACATTGTTTTGGTAATAAATAAACTGTCATATCAAAAAAAAAAAATTATATCACTAAGGTGGTAAACAAGCTTATACGGCCCGCCTGATGGTAAGCGTGTCATCTGTCACGTATTATTGTTAGCATTATTAATTTTCTCTCGGCTCTATCTTCTTCGGCTCTATCTTTTATATTTTATTTTATTGAATTACGTAGAAGGTGTTTATTTTAGTTTTCTTTATTCTAACCTGACCTAGTGAGTAATAATTTTATTAGTAAAATACATATTATTTTATTACATTTTAGCCCTGTCTGTCCTTTTTTCTGTCAAAATACTTTTTATTCCATCCCTTACAGTTTTTAATTTTACCATGCCTTCGGCGTTGTCGTATGTCTTGGCAATTAATACTATTCTCATTGCAATTAATGACAATGAGTGGGTGTGATGACGTCAGTAAATAAAACGAAAGTAAACCTGCAATAGCCAGGGGATGGAGCCGCATTCTTTTAATAGCAAGTTTTGCTTCTGCGCTACACAAATAGCTAAAAAGATTAGACATATTGTACTGACAGCAAAATAAATGTTACATATTAATTAATTACTAGCTTTTCCCCGCGGCTTCGCTCGCGTTAATTTTATGACATAGATCTCGTTTGACAACAAAACAACCCATAGCGCGACTTGTGGCGCCATCTGTTGGCCGATACAGCGCCCTCTATAGTAGATATATATATATTTTTTTTATACCACACAGGTGGCAAACAAGCATACGGTATGGTATGGTAAGCCGTCACCGTAGCCTATAGACGTAAGCAATACCGGGAGTATCACTCACGCGTTGCCAACCCTCCCAACCCCCCCAAGTGGAGCTCTGGAGACCTTACTCACCGTAGGAACACAACATGGCCGAGACCAATGCTATTTGGCTACGATCTTCTGTAAGGTGGAGGTCCTTCCCCAGACGGGCTGCTCCGATTTGAGCGGATTATCCGCTGTGCCCTACCTCTCTTAATATATAGCCTATGTTGAGCTCTGTACCCCCTAACAATATGTATGCAAATTTTCAAAATGATCGGCTGCTTAGTCAAACTGAGAAGGAATAACAAACAAACAAACTCACTTTCTCATTTATAATATTAGTAAGGATTTCATTATTAATGTTTTAAGTTAATAATTCTTGGCATCAGGTACCAAAAAGAATTAATGGATTGACAAAGATTTAGAAGGAGAACTAGTAGCTGAAAACATGTCTCTATATATAAAGTGGTACCTATTCATATTCCAAAGAAAATGCACTAAATCTAAGGAACTTGTCGCTAACTGTCAAGTACATGAAAACCATCAAATCATCAATTCTTTAATTTTATACCTATCTTATTAATTATTACTGTGAAATAAGTAACTTTTATTTTAAATTTAAACACATGCCAAAGCCCTAATAAGTGGTCACAATAAAAACTTCTCCAGAGAACTCATCGAGCTCAAAAGACAGAAAACTAGTGCCGTTACTAGAATACTAACAGGACACTGCAAACTTAATAAACATCTGTTTAACCTTAACATGAGCTAGTTCGCGATGTGCAGATTCTACCAAGAAGAAGAAGAAAGTGCCATGCACATTCTCTGCTCCTGCGGACCACTCATGTACAAAAGAAGTATACACATGGGAAAGCACTTTCTGCTTCCAGAGGAGATACAACAGCTCTCTGCCCAGCACATCTGGAAGTTCCTAGAGGCAACCAGTCTGGACAGGGAAAAAAGATCAGCAATGGTCGAAGCAGTATTCTTGAAGCTCACAGCAACAAATAATAATAATAACTTTTATTTTCCAAACTACAATTTTATTGTTATAGGTCATGATAAAAAATAATTAATTACTTACAAACAAAAAAAAAATGGACCAAATAACACAAAGAAATTACAATATTAAAAGTCGTCATTTTATCAAGCTGGCTTTTCATTTTATACGAGTTCATAATTCAAATTCTAAAATATAAAATTTTAATGAAAAAAAAAGTAGATATTATTTATTCAGTGACGAAAATTAACGAAATTATGCAAGTAACATCTAAGACATAAAACCTCTAACTTTTTAGCCGTCTTTGAACTCGAATAGCTAAAGAGTTTGCAAATTGTTAAGCGGCTGAAGCAAACTTCCTTTATTGCCACAATTAGTGGACGTAAAATATTCCGTCAGTGGCTAAGTACCGGCACAAGCTGAAAATATTGTTTTATTTTTAACCGACTTCAAAAAAGGAGGAGGTTCTATGTTTCATTGTATTTTTATTTTTTTTGTATGTCCGCCGATTACTTCATCAATTCTTGACCGATGATCGATGTCAATTCTTGAAGATGGTAATGTTGCATTTTAAAGAAAATTACAAAATATATTTAAGAATTATTATTTAGGTCATTAAAAAAAAACTGATTTAATAGATTGCCAATATGAATAAAATATATCCTACTAACGTTAAAAAGGCGAAAGTTATTTGTATGTTTGTTACTTCTTCACGCTCAAATGGCTGGGCCAATATTTATGATATTTGGTATGTAGGTAGCTGATACCTTGGACTAATACATATTTCATCAAAAGTCTGCTATATAGATGGCGCCGCTGTGTATAAATAAACACACGCAAACAAAGTTGCGCGGGTTTCACTAGTCTTACTAAAAAAATACATTCATATGTTTTTTCTTTACAAATTATAAATAGGTAATAAAAAAAAATAATATGACAATAAAAATCCATATCAGAATGAAAAGTCAAGTGAATTTTTTTCTTTCGAAATGCAATTATTTGGGGATTCCGTTGTAATTTTATCGTTTCAACCTAAAAAGGTGATAACATATTTTCTTCATCCCTCTAATCATAAAAAAAACATTAGGGCAATTGTAACAATTGTTTTGCAGCTCGTACGTCATAAGCGAGCGTTGCGCTAGCGCATCTCAGTCTGATTTAGTGCCGTCTTAATGAAACCTGTTATATAACTGGAATTATTTATTATTTTGTCCGCAAACGAGTCTGTGGAAATTGCGAGCTTCTGTCTTGGTTAATAATTAACTTTCTATGAGTACAATCACCTGAGTACCGACCGCAGAACTGATATGAATAAAGTTTGTTTTTTGTTATCATTTATAGATAGATTCATTTATTTGAGACACAATAGACATTAACCATTAAGGTAGTAAAGAAAAAAATTAACACACAAAAATATTCTAAACACATGCATGACAGAATATTTAATTTTGGAGTGGTAGAGCAATTATTACGAAATGGGCTAGCTCCCCCGATCGAGCTAGCCCATTTTGTAATAATTGCTCTACCACTCCAAAATTAAATATTCTGTCATGCATGTGTTTAGAATATTTTTGTGTGTGAATCTATAAGTATAATAAAAAATAAGTACCACCCTCCCACAGAATATCGACGTGAAGCAGCAATGCGTTTCGTTCGGTGAGTGAGAGATCCGGAAGCTCAACTCCTTCCCTATCCCCTCTTTCCCCCTCCTTCTTTCCCTTCCGTTCCTCCTTCCTTTCCTCCAACTTCCTTGGCGGACAACGCATTGGTAGCGCCCCTGGTATTACTGATGTCCATAGGTGGCGGTGACCGCTTTCCATCAGGTGGCCCGCTTGCTTGTTTGTCAACTGTATGACTTTTTTTATTTTATTTTTTATTACACCATTTAAAAAGAGTAAATAAAATAAATGAGGGTCTTTCTGTACAGCAACCAGCAAACGGATCATAGCATAGCTTAATTTTATATCTACGATTTGCGCAATTGGTATCAACAGCTGCTGTCAGGCTTCGAGACAAGCCCATCTCACATTCCACCATTGTGTCTAAACTATTTAAACTAATTTCAAAAATCTGAGGAGTTTGCATATTCAATTTAAAAATGTGTCATAGTTTTGAATAGCCCATTTATTGAGGAAGGCTAACATCAAATAGAAATGTAGCATCAATGAAAAATATTGCTAAACACAGACAAAGTTTCATAGGTTAGCTAGTCCCTTGTATGAGAGGTCATTGACACGACAAGAAGAAGACTTGGTATAACCCTATTCCAAAATACATTAAAGGCTATTTATCTACAAATTTAAAAAGCAAAAGAGTATTGAAACAAATGATGGTCAACCATAATTTATTGGCCTACCCAAAAGTCTCCTACAAGTTCACCGAACTTAAACTCCTCACAATCTAAGTTCAATCTAAACTGGTCACTTTAATTATGTTATTAAAAGAAAAAAGGTGTTTTCTATACACATTTCGTCGGCTAAGATGTTCGAAATAGCCATTAAAAACACGTATCTAAATATCTTAAGTCTATCGTATGTACCAGTAAAGACCTCAATTAATTTTGTTAAAAATTCAACGAAAAAATTCAAAGCATTCGCGAGTTTCGACGGCGTTTTTTGGGATTGAAGTTTCCATAGAGTTGATAATACCACTGTGATAAAATAACATATTTTATTTCGTTTATTTACCATCTAATATTTTGTTTTTACACTGTAAAAACTTCTAAGCAGCAATACATTTTAATGAGACTGGATTTAATGTCAGTATGGCAAAGTAAATTTGGAACTAAATTCTAAGTTTTATTTGCATAAAATGCTAACTAGTGTAGATCAACAAACTCAAGTCTACTCACTATTTAGTATTAAGTTCTGTTCAATTAAGTAGATACTATAACTATATTTTTTTTTATTTCAGAAAACATTTTGTCAACATTTCATTTGGGGAGCTAGGACCGCCGCAAAATATAGTTAGTCGACCAAAAGAAAGTTACAGAAAACACTGAATGCTGGCCGCTGCTGGTGATACTGGAGTCGTTTTGACAGCAGTGGACTGTGCCTAAAATGATGATGACGAAGAAATCATTTTCTTTATACAATTTAGCGGTATTAACAACTCTTAAAACATGACAATCATCGCATATTGTTTTCGTTAAAAATCCAAATGTGTTTTTAGTAATGATCATTTTTTTCTTAAACCGATCGCATCTTCGTATTTATCGTTGCTCCCAGTTAATTCCACCTTTATTAAGGCAGCAATACATTAATGAAACGATTACTCAGTGTTATCGGGAAATCTGTACACGCGACGTGCCGCGCCGCTTCACAAACGCTCGCTTTGGCGGCATTCGTACTTAGGTATTTATATAAAGATTATTAAATTAGATTTACATAAAACATCATATTCATAATAATATTAGTTATGTAAGCTGTAGTGAGCATGTAAAGACTAGAAGTGGGCTTCTCGAGTCTGAGTAGGCTGTGTCTAAAGAAAAGCTTCCTCGGGTTTGCGCTTTAGTCGACAAATATAAAAGATACGTAGGCATAGGTAAAAATAAATAAGAAAGCCTTCAGCCCCCTTACTCTTGAAGATAATTCCGCTCGAACGCTATTGGATTGTTACTTTTAGGTACTCTTTATAGCTAAACTAGCGCTAACTAAATACTAAACTAAATGAAATCGGATTGTATGCTAACCAAATAGTTAGTAAAGTATAAAATTTTAATGGTACGAATTGGGATTTGCTGTTAATTTTGCATTTGAAATTACACAGAATTGAAATTAAAATCGCGATTGCTATGCAGTAACCTAGCAGGTCTGAATTGGATACGACTAAATAAGTCATATTTCTCGGGTCTGTGTATTAGTTGACAAATTTAAAGTAGGTACTAACTAGCGAGCCCAGCGCAATTTCGTTGTACGTGTATTCTGATTTCTCGTGGGAATTTCAGAAAATACTTATCAGAGGGACACCATACAAAGGACTCCAAGTTACAGGCTCCAAGGTGCGTTGAACCATCAGTTCGTCAGGACAAAGAATTTTATTTTGAATTGATTTCACCTATGCTTTGAGGTGATGATAATGAAATTCTGACCAGAAATTACACGGGTACAGAGGAGGTAGCTACATATTATAAAGACTCTTGTGGGACATTTGTAATTATTATATTATTTCTTTACAACATGAAGGAGCCTCTTACTCCAATTAAAAGCCCAGTAACACGATCATGGAACTCTATCTAGGAAATGTCAAACAAAAGCTTTCAAATTAGTGGTAGCACAAAAACTGCTGTCCGGGCCACCGGTGCCGTATTCAAAACAGTTGAGAAGATCTAGCTTCCCACATTCCCACATCTACAAGAGCCTGATGTTGTTTTCCATTGACACGACGCTTAGCTACTTTGAACTTGTCTGCCAAAAAAATTTTCTACTGGAAAATACGTCCAAAAGCTGCTTTTTGTACATTTTGGAGGACCAAAGACGATCATTGTTCGAAGTACAAAAGTCGTATTGTCATTATAATTTATGCTTTTAGAGTAGGCACTGGCATTTAAGGACGACACCGGATGAACGCTACTCTGAAGGTGCTCAGCAGTTTCCTCATGATAATAACACTTAAAATCTAGTTTGAGACTAGATTTCAACTGCACTATCTTGCTTATGCAAAATATAACCTAAGCGAGTTTTTTTTACGAGAGTGACTGAATCAACATTTTCAGGAAAATATCGATTTTTGATATTTATTTGTATCGAAGATGTTACAGTCACAAAAATGCATTTTCCACCGTTTGAAAAAGCAACGGGATTCTGTCGTAGTCAATGAAAGGCATATAACTAATAAAAACCAGGTTCCAGCTAATATTGCGCAACTTTATATACGAAGACAATGGATAACAACAATGTCGTGCCCTCAGCAGTATCGGGCAACGTCGAAGATCGATGTATGTAGATCGAAACCATTTACATATGCCATGTGCCATTATTTCACGAATTTACCATGCAACGGTACTGCCGTTTTGTGTGGAGACTTATGAAAATTTCATAAGGATTGTTATCAACTTCAATGATGATTAAGGAGGTTCAGATCATATTTAGTGTGGTGTTTACCTTCTTATATTACATAGAAAAGTTTCAATCATACGAAAGATAGGCGTAACTTGTAATAAGCTCAATTTATCATCAATTGCGTCAACGTTCGTTTTATATTGCAAAATTATCACTTACATAAAAAGTCTAATTTGAGTAGAATATTCCTACAGAAGCCTAACAAATGCAAACAAGGATATGATGTGCGTGCACATGTCATTTATCAAATGTTTATCACCAACAAAATGAGGTGATATAATCCCCTTAGTAGAAAACCCCAC
Source organism: Endotricha flammealis (assembly GCA_905163395.2). NCBI lineage: Eukaryota > Metazoa > Arthropoda > Insecta > Lepidoptera > Pyralidae > Endotricha > Endotricha flammealis. The sequence goes on along the minus strand of LR990871.1, from coordinate 6,356,165 downwards.
AAAAAGCGAGCCAACTATGAAAGTCAATTCTGAAAATACGGACTGACGTTTTGCACCTTATTCCCGACTAAGTGTTTTATTTCGGATGGACACTTTCAAAGTAGACCAGAAGATTTTAATATGAACGCCTTCAAGCCTTTATAGATGAACTATCACTATCTCGATAGTTTAGAATGTATTTATAAATAACATCTAAAGAATACATTTTTTTTGCGCCGGAGGCCTGGGTTTGTTATGGATCACCTCTTTTACGTTTAAACTTTAAACAACATTTATTTACGCCCGAACCCAATATGCTATCTCAAGCCTATTTTTCCTATGTCAAATTGAAAATGACATTACGCGTCTCTTTAACCAATCGATGCATTGTATTTTTAATCTATGGCAGGAAACTACCAATCAATACTTCCGTCAATCATGAACAATCATCGATAGAAAATTGAGATTGCTTATTGGGTTCGGCCGGTAGATGTATGTATGTACTAAAAAGTAATTTTTTATTGCGTAATTCAATTAATGTTATCTAATTAGTCTAACAAATTACCGTTTCAATAAAAAAATATTTTGAAAATTCTAATAATTTTCACTACAAAGTTGCAAGTTGCTAAATTCTAAACATTAAAATTTTAGATTAAAAAATACAATTTTATCACAATAATCAGTTGAAAGGACAGTTCAATGATATAAAACCAGTGAACTAGTCGTTAACTATACCAATTAAAATCACCAGATAGCAAACAGTTATCTCCCGTCATTATAATCCCGGATTAAAGTCTAGATCCAAAGCTACGTTCACACCTACAGCAACAGTGTCTGTGTTGAAAAGAGCAGTTTTGTATCACAAATGACAATATTTTTAAAGGGTCGGCAACACGCCTGTGATACCCCCTGTGTTGCAGGCGTCCATAGGCTACGGTGACTGTTTACCATCAGGCGGTGTATGCCTGTTTGCCGCCACCTGAGTGGTATAAAAAACAAGTATCGATTTTATTATCTATACTAATATTATAAAGCTGAAGAGTTGTTTGTTTGAACGCGCTAATCTCAGGAACTTCCGGGTTCGAATTGAAAAATTCGATAGTCGACAGAAAAGTTGGATAGTCCATTATTTTGTCGAGGAAGGCTTTAGGCATTGTCCTAATAGGACGCGAATGCGCGATCATCGGTGGTTCGCGCGAATTTTACTCGTACGAACTCGCGATCATACATATTGAACTTGAATAGGTGTCCTAACTGACAATCGCGCGACGCTTAGGCGCACGCTTATGAACACGCGATGGTCGCATCGCTTACTCGCGCGATGATCGCAGATTCGCGTCCTATTAGGACAATGCCTTAAGCTATATAGGTATATGCTTTAAGCATTACGCTGCGACCAACAGGAGCGAAGAATCAGTGAAAATGTTGCAAAAGCGGGGAAAATTATTCATATCGCGATAGTGTTTTCGACAACCACGCGAACGAAGTCGCGAAGTAAGGCACCGCGTGAAGCCATTTCTAGGAGAGAATTGGCACTGAATGCGCTATTTTCTAGTCTAGTAGATATGAATGAAGCTTAAGTCTAGATCCAGTTTTACCTGAGTCTAGATTACAACTACCCTTTCAATGTAGTTATGATGGAGAAATCTTAAACCCTGATACTGATTGATGATTTATGAACAAGTATTTCTATATATCCTAAGAACATCCTCTTACTCCCATTCTTAGCCTGTCTAAGGACAGAGATTATAAAAGATATGATCAAACAAGAAAAAGATTCGACTTATATACTCCGATCATGTATTTTTTTTATAGGGTCGGGAACGCGCCGGGGCCAGGGATGCTCCCGGTGTTGCAAGTGTCCATAAGCTATCGTGACCATCAGGCGGACCGTATGCTTGTAGCCACCATAGTGGTATAAAAAAATATCTATCATACAAGATAGATTGCTACTTATAAAAACAAATATAAAAATGGATGAATATTAAACTTTTAACAAATATTTATGCCGAACCATTAAAATGTCAATCACTAAAAATGCATAGAAATATGTAGTAGGTAAATGTTTTTGGCTCCAAATTAAGATAACGTCAACTTTAACTCGTGATTAATAATTTCTGTGTGTGAGCTTTGATTCAGATTTATAGTGTGACGTAATGCAAACATTGATCAAAGTTATTGGAGTTTAAGATAAACTATTTAAAAGTGCATTTTGTGTTGACTGCAAAATCTGACTTCTTCGAAGAAATTTTGCTATCATCTTTGTTCATATTAAGTCTTGACTCAGAGACTGTATAGTGAGACAACATGAAATACGCTACTTTGAATAATATTTTAACTACGTGAATACTTTAATGCAAATTGTAAGTTCTTTCGAATCGTCTTTTCTCATTCTACTGCCAGTTCAGACAACAGAATGTTAGCAATATGTGAAAGACGATAAAAAATGAAGCTCGAATGCCGAAACTAAAAGCTTTTTGCGTGGCAAAAAAAACAAAAAATTCGCGTATTAGAAACAAAAAAAAAATTAAACAACTTACATTCGGTGAAACTGAATTAATGTCCTTTGACGAAAGTTCTCGAAAACTCAATAAACGATAAAAGCTCTCTCAAATCTCAACCAACACTCATTAGCGACAAAAAGTATATAAAAATCAACAACAAGTGCCTCATACATCGAAATAGCCAACATCAGTGTTAAAAGAAACGTCTCGACTACAAATCAGTGACAGCCCTAAGTGGTGACACACAGTTGCTTGTGATTATCAACAATGGGCCGAACTTGTGCGATAAAGAGGATAAACTAAAAGGTTATCTCTATATTCATTTTTGACGACCTCCGTGGCGTAATGGTTACCACGCCAGACCGCCACCCAGGAGGTCCCGGGTTCGATCCCCGGTCGGGTCATGATGAAAAACGAACTTTTTCTGATTGGCCTCGGGTCTTGGATGTTTATCTATATATGTATTTGTTATAAAATATAATATCGTTGGGTTAGCATCCCATAACACAAGTTTCGAACTTACTTTGGGGATAGCTCAATCTGTATCAATTGTCCCTATATATATTTTCGTATCGAAAGAGAATGTTAAAGTTAAGGAAAATTAAATTAACGTTAGATTAAATCACGCAAAACGTACCAATTACCTAAACAATAAATAAATATATACATAGGGACAAATCGCACAGAAAACTATGGCTCTGATAATAGAGAATATTAAATGTTTTTAAAATTGTATTCAAATGAATCCAAAGTTTTACGTAAATAATGTTCAGTTTGCGCATTACTATAATTACATTAAGCTCAAAATCATGAAGGTACTATTCGATTCTAAATCTATAATATATTAAGCAAATACATAATGTCTAATAAATCATATTTTAATGGCATTTAAATAAAACTGTATTAAAATTGACACAAGCCCGCACTTTTCTGCCCTCATGATTTTAGTTCCCTTCGCCATATTTCAAGGCCCAAGGTTTATTTTACATTAGTATAATTAAATACGTAATTATAAATTTACGTGGGGCAATAGGTAATGTCGAAATCAATCAAAATGCTTTCCAAACACATCATCCGTATGTAACTGGACTAAAACAACGCGACACCCAATTAAAGGGGTTGAAGAGCAAATTTTTCACGGCGCGCCAACCCTATTTGGTAACTCGGGATTCGTCAAAGCGACTCTCATACAAACGCCTATCAACAAGGATTCTTAACACTCCACTCTCTTTATAAGGTACCGCTGGTAAATTAGTTACAAGCAATTGTGATGCCTATACAGCGGTCCACCGTAGTTAAGCCTTGTTCGCTCACTCCGATTGTCAATCGCTTGAATTTATCAGGTTGTTATGCGAATGTTTGTTCGTTTAAATAGTGTTTATATGTGACCGGCGAAGTGTCTAGTCAGATTGCGTAGTCGGCTTTTGTAGGGTTATACGTGTGAGAATTTTGCATGAATGGTTTAATTTTGTGAATGTTTTTATGAATTTTATAAAATTATCATATTAAATACTGATTTTGTCTGTAAGCAAATATGATGAATTAATTGCAATAGCTACTGAAATACTAGAATAAATAAATAAATAAATATATAGGGACAATTTATACAGATTGAGCTAGCCCCGAAGTAAGTACCCATTACGCCACGGAGGTCGTAATGGTCAAATGGCTTAGCAAAGTTAAAGACAGTAAAATGAAATAATATTATTCTATCCTGTAACTTTGCCGGGGTGTCGTCAAGAGAATTTGCCAATAATTTATATAAATATATTTCTTTTTCCGTGAGATACAAAGTATTCTATGTTTTTTTCTGTACCCCTGGTATGTATACAAATTTTCATGATGATCGACTGTATAGATAACAAACAAATTTTTAAAACGAATATTGATAGGGTATCAGAGTATGGTACATTATAAAACTTGAAATAGTAGGTCCTTATCCTAAAGCAGGAAGCTCTGTCAACCCTGCATGACCGATAGTGCCGGCATGATACCGATTATGATTTCCTTACTGCGTGACGTATTGCTTGTCATGCAACTTTCGTATGAAATTATGTTTATGCGCATATGAGTTAGATTAGAAAGCGGGTCCCTAATGCGCAGGTAGAGCATTTATAAAATGGGCTAACTTGACAGGGGAAGTACCATCCTCTTACCGAATATTGGCATGAAGCAGAAATGTAATTAGTTCAGTGAGTTAGACATTTGGAATACCAACCCTTTCCTCATCAAAAGATTGCTTTTAGCAATAAGGCCGCCTTGTTGCGATTTCACTAGTCTGCAAGTTATACTTTTGTATACTGTGTTCTACTGTTGTGAATTGCAAATAAAGCATATTCTACCTTTTAGATATATGACAGATATCTATTTCTTTTCTCTCTGAATAGTGAGAAAATGAAGAGGGCGCTTTGTATTTGACATACATATGTGTTAAGGCCCATTTAGACCAAAGCAATAATTTGACATGTATCGTCTAAACGACAGTTGCTTACAATTTTTGAAGGACAATTAATGCTCCCACTAGATTTCATGCAATTATTGCTCTTCAATGTGCAAGAAACTGGAGACGTCTATTAAATGAGCCCTTATAATGATGTAGGCAAATACTATAGACGAGTAATACGCACAGCTCTTGACGTTTCTCATACAATGACTTGGCAACCTCCGTTCACCTCATGCTAGGGGCGCTATAACATTTTGCATACAAAACGCACAGTTCACCTCATGCCACTAGGGGCGCTATAACATTTAGCATACAAAAGCTTTGAAATCGTTCACCTCATGCCGCCCTCATGCCGTAGGGGCGCTAGTGTCGCGTCTTGCCCGAATTCTTCCGAAGCTGTGCGTATTACTCGTCTATAGTATTTGATGTAGGTGGGCCACTTATTTATTTACAGTATGACACAAAAAATAAAGCACTTCTTGTGGGTAGTTTACACTAAATGCCTATTATTGGCAGATATGATCCTGGCTTTACAGGAGAAACACTTGTGAGAATGTGCGGGGGGGGCAGTTTCATAGTGTCAAAATAAATAAAATCTTTTTTATAGTAAATACTGTTAATATTGTGTTGGACTCCTTCCTCCAAACAAAATATTAATTGATAATAGTTTTTAATACTCTAAAATAATTAAAAGTCATCCGAACACTGCGTATGATTTTGACTGACTTCACAGGCGCAAAAATGCCAACTAGGACCCGCCAAAGTACTAATTATTAAAAACGAACAAGCAAATAAAATCAAGTGGGTATCTCACGAACAACGCGCCTAAATAGACGCGCGTCGATCCGGCAAATTGAGTACCGCACCTAAATACTGCGCGGCACATCTTGATACTGGTGCTAATTCTGTTGTACATTTAACTAGACTAAAATAATTTTGACAGGACCTAAATGTGCTCCTTCATCGGGAGCATTCGCGTGTAATGTAATGCTCAGATTCGAGCATTACAGCAGTGAGGGAGGCGAACGTCAGTCATAGGTAGTATTGTAATGTAATGCTCAAAGTCGAATCTAAAATGTTAGATTACACGCGAATGCTCGCGGTGAGCACCTTAATGTGTTGTTGTCCTTCATTGGTTTACAATTAGTGACAAGGATAGCAACACTTCTAGTCCTGTCAAAATTAGTTTATTCTAGTTAAAATGTACAACAGAAATAGCACCAATATGCAAATAAATAGAAATAGATAGAATAAATATGCATTTTTGCAATATACAATCACAAAAAACTACATTAATTACAGAATAGTGTGTGTGCAACAAGGCGGCCTTATTAATATCTGTAAATAAGTAAATGGGAGACGCAAATATTATGCTTATTTCTTAGAAACTAGATACAGAAATCTGAAACTGAGATTAAAATTGGTTTATATATTTAATAATATAAAATTGGTAGGTAATTCATTAGAATTTTACTTCAGTTCTAAAAATCTTGACTATCACCTAAACTAACACCTTAATTGTAAAGTTCATTAGAACTAACGTTCCATTAGTTTTGATACCACTAATAAGGATTGACAGAACAAGATACTAAGCATAGGCCAAGTTCCTTAACATAATTGTACCTCATTAATACATCCCGTCATAATGTAATTGATTTCTAAAGTTATATAATGTTGATTAGGTTATACCTCGTGGAATACTGAAAAAGAATTCTGAACATTTTATGTTGTTGTCATACGTAAGCTCTTTAGCAAGGCAGGATAGAAAAATATACCTATATTTTTCAAGCCAAGTCTCTTGTCAGAACAACGTAGCAATGAAATTTATGTTTACATATAAAATGCTATGTCCCGAATGACTGGCTGGATCAAAGCACAGTCTAAACCACTGATCGTAGAGATCGGTAACTGTGAATTTTGTATGGGAAAGATAAAGACAGGCCCGTGGTCGTGGGTTCGATTCCCGCACTAGACAAACATTTGTGTGCATGAACGTGTCTGTTTGTCGTGGTCTGGGTGTTTTCTATGTATAATATTATGTATTTATTTACAAAAAAAAGTATTTAAGTATATTTATCAGCAATCTAGTACCCATATTACAAGCTTAGTTGCTTAGTTTGGGACTAGATGGCGTTGTGTAATTCGTCCAAGAATATTTATTTAAAGCTAAATTTGTACTACGCATTCTGTAACAAAACAGTAAAATATACACAAGATTATTTTAAAATTTACAGAATTTGAAATAAAACATGCAAGTGCGTTTACTGTCAGCATGAATGTCTAAAACCAAAATGTTAATGTAGTCTGTAATTTTTTATAGTTCGCATGATTGCTTAGGTATACCCTGATCATTATTAGCCGCTTGATGTGTTACGTTGACGAAGAAATTCTAACTATACACTGAAAATCAAGATCAAGATCAGCCACTAAGATGACATTAATTAGAAGTCGGCAAATTCAAAGGGTTTAGTTTATTATCGAGTAAACATAACACAACAACTCAGCTCCGTGGGAATTTTACAAGATAAAAATAAAATTATTATTTCAAATACTTACGTAGAAGTGAACTTTTATTTTTATAAATGCGCATCCTTTTTTTAAAAAACGATTGCTAAAATTGATTATAAAAAGCCATTCCTTTGATATGTTTCTTTCTGAAATATACAAATGTAAATTAATACAAAGAATATATTTATTTTTATAAATACACATCCTTTCTTTTGATACGGTTGCTAAAAAGAAATACAATATTTCTTCGACTAGTAGATTTTTTTCTTTCTGAAATATCAATTATAGAAATGCACATGTGAATGCTTATTCTCTAAATAAAAATTAAAAAGAAATAAGTGTTTTGTATTTCAAACTCATACTTTAAAATTAAACTTTTATACGATTTGGATTGGTCGCTCAAATTTTCAAGTACAGAATTTAGTTTTATTGTCTATTTCACTACTTACTTACTGATGAGTATATTACACTTAACTGTTAGATAAAACTATGAAAGGACTGTCAAAGCTGTACAAAACAAGGAAACTGACAAAATCAATTTATCTGATGTCCATCCGTAAGTTGATTACGCACATTAAAATTTTAAATCATTAACAATCAAAAAAACTAAGTGATACAACGTTAAACACAAGTGATACATCAAAAAAGGAAAACATTGTATGTTAAAATAAATCGATGCGACACAGTCATGTTTACAATAACCCACGTCAAGCATCTGTGATGGATCGCCCTTTCGGTCCGCGCTGGTGTTACGATGCCGCTCTGTCGAAACTTCGAAACGAAGTGTCCCGAAGAAAGTGTATCTGAATTTATGATCTTAACATTTTATTTATTATTATTGCTTTTAAATTGATAAAAATAATACAAAATATATTTTGAAATAAATTGGTTATACGTCTAACTAGTTGAACTATCGATTGGACAGTTTGTTAAACGATCAATTTATTACATCTTTTTTGTAAAAGTAACAAACTATTTGCTTACATCATAATATTGGGTTCTTCAAAAATATAGTGTACTTATTTAGATTTAAAAAAAAAAAACTATTATACTAGTCACCAACACGGCTGGCTCGCGCAGACGTAAAATGGAAGTACACAGTAACTAAGTAAGTACGAAACTCATACTTACTCAGTTATAACGACAATCGATTTTCAATTGTTTTATAAACAGTGAGCCCAAACTAACCATAATTTATCATTGTGCAACATTTTTATTATTTTTTCTGACTATTGTCTGACCAAATAAAAAAACTATCCTTTTAGGCTCTAGCAAAATCTGTCAACTCATCTGATAGATAAGCTTCAGTTAGCTTCATCAGGAATCTATGAAGCTAATTCTTGATGGGCACCAATAAATTGAAATGAATTCAAAAATAAAAATGCGCAAAAAGTATCAAATCACCTTAGTCGGACATCCGTGTCATGTGCGGAAACAATGTGAGATCAAGTTTACAAGCGGCTCAATTGGCCGGCAGTAATTTGGCCCCATTGTCTCGCTCGTGGTCCCCTAGCCCCGCTTCCCATGTTCCCCTAATCCCCGCTCGTTATAGTCTATCTGACATATTTATGGGGAAACGGACATTATTGTCGCTTCATTTTTATTGTTGTAACACTTGCTTGTTAACAGGTGTAGAAAACATATTTTGAAATACAATAACCAATTCAGTTCGGAGTATATTAACGAATTCAATCGAAGGTGATTAGAGCGTACTCTGCCACGCTGCTCCAATGCGGATTGGCAGAGGCTACCGACTTGGCTTAACGACTATCGACCATCACAACAACCGGGACCGATGGCTTAACGCTCCAAAGCACGGAGGAGCTGGAGATAACGAAACCCATCCAAACGCTGGCTAGAGTCAACGTTGTTTAACTTGCTTGTTCGTTTTACATTGCGACATACAGCGACGCCATCGATATTCATAATTAATTCAACGAAAATATTTTTATTTTGCAATAATTATGCACAGATCATGTTTTTTATACCACACAGGTGACAAACAAGCATACCGGTCGGCCTGATGGTAAGCCGTCTTGTTGTTATGATGATGATCTTTGTTCATCATGTTCTGTACGAGATGCTTACATTAATTTACTAAACCAAGTCAAAAAGAAATAATTTCAAGGTTCCATTCTTTGACAGCACAATTAATTTTGTGACTATTTATAGAATAACAGAGCACCTGTCGACTACGACAAATACATACACGCAATGCCTTTTAGCATACAAAAGTGCATTCTAAAACGTAAGAGCTTAGAGCTAATAAAGGACCTTTTAAAAGGAGAACACAAAGGGGAGCAAAACACTAAAATTATTAAATAAATAAAAATGAAATTTTATATTCAATGTTGGTTGTGATAGTAAAGGTTTTTTTTCTATAATTGTTGATTTATGAGTATATTTATAGAATAATTTAAAAGTTATAAAGGTAGGTAATGTCTAATTTCTTTATCATTTAAAAAAAAACTACAATCAGAATTGGTAATAGGATAAGAAAGACGTCTCGAAAGAGCTTGTAATAGGCCTCAATATAGGCTCAATATTGTGTAAGGCCAGGACAGACAGACAAATTCACAATGAAACATTCGATCTAGCGTACAACGTTCAACAGATGATGCGTTAATGGGTACGCATTTTCGTCACATAGAACCGACTCTTAAATAAACAATTTCTTTTAACTTTAATACATTTCAACTCCAATGCTTATCACTCCATGTTGAAGACAAAGATGCGTTTCATTGAGTGCGTCAGATACAAATGGTGAAGCGACGATCACGCGAGCAAATCTTGGCAGCAATTAAAAGATGCTGGATTCCGTGGAGGACAGCAACCGGCGGCGATTGGAATAATCATGGCGATTTAACACTTTCCTACTGAAGATACGAGATAACGCGATGGTTTGTTCCATTTTGGACTCATGGACTTCGGGGGCAACACGGACACAAAAGAACTGGCCCGTGTCCGAGTTTACTACTTAAAAATTTCGATATAGCCAACTCGAACAATTTTCGGACACTTTAGTAATTTGTAGTAGTATGTTTGTGACATAGGGGCAACTCGGACACAAAAAAAGTGTTCTACGTATGATACTGACAAAAAACTTACGTTTATGATATTCAAAAAGTATTTTGTATGTCTAATACCTAAAAATATTATAATCGATACAAGTCGATATCAAATACCGCAACCGATAACTCGTGGCTAAAGCCAGCTAAAACATTGGTTAGAAGTAGATATCTTACGATATCGAGCGATACGGAAATTTTATGTTAAATTACCGAGCGATGTAATGATTATAATATTAACATGCGAGATATATCGTACAATATCAATTCAATTTAATCGTTTATTAGCAAGATTAAGTGTACGATTTGTAGGTCTTAAGTTAAATATGCACTTTGAACTTAATCACCCTTTCCTAAAACATTTCGACGCGCGTACTTTACACAATTTCTTAAAATATTACAACTTTTCGCCATATAAACATTTAATATATTTTTTTTTATATTATAATATAAATATCAGGTAAGTCTTCGAAAGAATTCTATAAATTATCGAATACAGCATATTTTGCTAGACAAAAGGTAAAGACACAAGAAAATGGGAGCCAGTATCCATGTTATTTTTAATAATAAAATAATGAATTAACTAATGAACATGGGTCTATAGCGTGGTCGTAAAACGAATACAACTTTCGTTCATAAAAATCAAATAATACCAATTGTTCTTTATTATAAAACAGACTTTATAGTACTAAGATTAAGGTTAAATTTAAAAATCCATGATTAAGTCGAGTTTTAATGATTGTATTGTTTAATTATGTGCATTATATTGTATGGATTAAAGTTGAGATTGTCTTAAACTTGTTATTTGACAATAAAATCATGCAAAACACTGGAAACAGACCCATGGAAATGTTACTGCTCCTTTAACTAGTCGTCAACAGGTTTAACAACGGTTAAAATTAGAACCTTGAGAATTTTATATAATTGTCATCAATATGTATAACTTTATGACTATATTTACGATTATTTCATAAATTTATGACATTAATGACAACATAAAATAATCTTTATGGTATCGATGTTCTGTTCATAACAGCTACTACATACAGTTTCCACATTTTATGCGTTATTTGCATATAAATGGTTATAATTAACGAAATGTAGTCTACAAACCATTAATTGAAAGCGTAACTTTCGATTATAAATAAATAATCGATTATAATTTAAGACGGTGAGACATTGCGATACTTTGAAGCTCTCGAGATTTGTAAACCCATCCAAATACTAACTGAGGTTGTCGTTGCTTAACTCGCCAATTGCGGGAAGTACACGAAAAGAAGATTCAGGGCCTGGCCCATGTCAAACAATAACTGATAGGGCATTTCCGAATAGCTAATTCGTCAAATAATCTGACAGTCCCCACTCACTCCGAAATACTCCGAATGTCGCCAAGTCGCACGATCGTGCGAGTTTTTTCGTGCAAGATGACGAATAACTTCATAGAACCACCAGCACACGTCGTATTTCAAACGCGCAGATGACGTGCGATTTATCCCAAGGTCAACTCCTTCCCTATCCCCTCTTTCCCCCTCCTTCTTTCCCTTCTACATCATTTCCTCCAACCTCCTTGTTGGAAAACGCATTGGTAGCTGGTGTTACATGTCCATAGGCGGCGGTGACCGCTTTCCATCAGGTGGCCCGCTTGCTTGTTTGTCTACTGTATGACATAAAAAAACCTCATGATGAGTTGCAATCTTACCATGAGGTCTAACACACAAAAAGCTGAATGTATCACGAAACGCTCGTCGTCTGCTCGTTTAAAATTTTCCGTGTGTTGTCGTCCGTAGAGTTATTACCAAATAGTCTTTTCGGAACTTTAATATAAGTAGTAAAAGCGACACTACGCAGGAACTATCAAGAAGCTTTCATTTATTAAGACGAAATTAATCCCTCAGTTACTCTCAAAGTACGCCATTTCACTCCTATTTATTATACAAAAGTCCCCTCATCTTTAACTAAATGCAAATGGTTGATGCCACCGTATATTTATCTTTTCTTTTATACCTTTTAAAACATATTTATCTTTTCTGCGTCCCGTTGATTGCGTCCATGCCTTTGATATATTGTTCTTTTAAATTAACCGCTTGATTGAAAGGCTAAGAGCAATGATATAAATCTAAACAAATAGATACTGCAACTTTGATCCGTACAAAAGGACTTTAAACTGTGTTATTACCACACTTTACTGTGTCAGTAGCATTTTAAAAGAGGAAGTGCTAAGTTCTTTTCAGTTCTTCTTAGTACAAATCTGCCGTATTAACTGGTGGTAGGAAAAACATTGACAATTTGAAAGAGCTTATATTAGACCTTTTTAGAAATAAAGTGTTATTTTTTTTATTTCGAGACACGGTATAAAACAACGAAAACGCTAGCTTATAATTGTTTAAAGTTTTTACATTTTCCGTGACAGTGTGACAACTAGGGAAGTACAGAGGAAAAAAAATATGAAAATATTACCAACAACGTGTATTTGTCATGACGTGATAAACATTGCCAGTTTTATTTCAGTTTAATAACGACGTAAATAGGTATTTTCATAGATTTCCGTTAACATCTGAATTTCGAAGGAACGTAAACTAAAGTAACCAGAGCGCAGCGTTTAGTGGTGATTTCCTGTTACTTTTTGTAATATCTTCCATGCTCGAAATGCAAAAATTGCAGCACCTATATTGAATTAAGTCTATGGCTAAAAGCCTCTGCGTTGGTCGTGATCTTTATTGTCATTTAATGCATTTGCAAGTTGGACATTGAAGACGAAAATGTTTGCGAAATAAATAAATTTATCGATTAATCGCCCATGCAATCGAATTATTTTTGCTGATGTATTGATAAAATGAAAGTAGACAGAGAAAATACTTACAGCTATTATTCTATACTTATATTATATGCGTAAGTACTTCGTTTTCATGTGCTGCCGGCACACTATGTAATAGCTGGTCCAAGAGGAAATGGTGGATTTATTTCTCCAACAAAACGCTAGGAGGCTAGCGGTAAAAAAAACTTTGTCATCAAATATCATACAAATTGTTCCCTCTTAATGCTTGGTGAAAACGTCCATTGATATACATTAAGGACCCTGCAAGTTTATTGATAGATTCTAAATTATTATCCCTAAAAAATCCTATTAGTATCTTTGTAGCTTTATGTAATAAAGAACGATATTCTAATGATGCTTATGAAATAAAATGCAATACTGCATAAAATGAGCAAATCGTTGTACTAATTCCATAATTTATGACAAACACATTTTAATAAAACCTAATGTAATCTAGATACTAGGTCTTCTCCAATTAAAACTCGTAAATAGAAACCGGCCGTCGTTAAAGCGAAATGTCGCGTATTGCCAAACGCTATAGTACAACGACCCGCATACCGACAACCTGATCTATGTGATGACAGAGTAGTTGTTAGTAGTCCGAATATGTGGTCCGAGTGATAGGCGATAAGCGGGTATTATTGCTGTCAGCACTATGGCCGTGTTGTCGCAAACACTATCTGTTTTTGTTTATTATCAGCAAGATACTGCATGTCCCACCACTGCGCACCGGTTGGGAAAGCGGTGTGGATCTGTTGGGCTCTATTTTTCAAAGTCTTTTGAGGCATACCGACTAAAAACCAGACTGGAGTCTCCATCTGGCACAAAATCGGAACGTATGTAAGGAAACGGAGACTAAATTACGTCGGAGTCTCGATCCTCAACATTAAGGGACCGACTATGGAGTAGAAAATTCTACTTAAACGATCTGAAATGTAGTAGACATTGTTATCTTATTGATTACTGTTTAATACGTTAAGGTTACAATCCGGTCATCGTTTATAACAGTACCATACACAAAAACTAGTACTTCTGTAACACACTTTGCACAAAAATACATTCAATTAGATGAATTGAAATAGACCGACTTTGCCAAATGCAATAGTGTCTTATTTCAAGTATGTTTTTACGAGGTCGATAATCGATTCGGAATGCTAAATACGAATGAAATTTGCTTGTAAAGCTGTATCGATATCAATGATTGCTGTTTGCTTATTTGCTATTTGATTAACAGAAAAGGAAAGAGAATGTTTTATACTCTTATAACCTTATATCCTCCCACGAATAAAAAAACTAATATATGTATAGTCAATGTGAGCGTGGACTAACCCATTGACGAATCTGTACGTAAATACTACATGTATTTTTTTAAGTAATGTAAAAATTATCTACACTCTACGAGTTTACCTGATTTTTTCAAGTTCGAGAATTTTATGCATCGTAGTAACATAGTAACTGGAAAATCGAGGCCATTAACGAGTGTACCATTTATATTGCTTGTCATTGTAAATGCAGATAAATTCGATCGTCAATAAACAACCTTAATCGTGTTGTGACTACAGCGTTGGAGCGTTAGTGTTTATTCGACAAAATAGGCAATGTCTTCCAATAAAGCCAATTAGCGATCACAAATATTGTCTTGGTAGAATGTGAATTAACTCATCATTATAGTTCCCACGGAAAATCCTACTTGTCGTTTAATAGTCTAGAGATAAATATCTAAAACGAAGCTAAAATAGTCGAAGAACTAAAATTGTTGACATAACTGAAGTGGTAACCGCAGGTAGGGAAAAATCTTAGAGTGGAGGCCGCGCCTGGGAAAGCGAAACGTAGGGCGCCCTCCAGATGGACAGGCGACTTCAAAAAAGTGGTTGGAGCTGGATGGATGCAAAATGTGGAGGATTTAGACTAGTCGGAGACAGCTCTGGACTCAATCTGTCTGCGAACACAGAAGTGAAGATAACTCTTTTTTAATCCAGGATAGCAGGGGGAAATAATTATACTGTGGAGGAATAGTAAAACCATAGAAAAGGTTACATTTGCTGTTGTGTTCTTTTTTGCCAGTTCTTCTTACCTTCGTAACTTTATTATTTACTAGCCGCCCGCGGTATTACCCGCGTTTAATTTTATGCACAGTAGCGACACTTATTTTATAACGCGCCATTTTTAGAGTAGACTTTTGATCAAATCCTACGGTAAATGCGTACTTTTCAGAATAAAAAGTACCCTATGTGTTAATCCAAATATCATGTAAATTGGCATAGCCATTTGAGCGTGAAGAAGTAACAAACATACACACAAACGCCTTTATAATATTAGTGGGATTTATCAGCCGTCCTAATCGGTTATCAAAAAAACTATTCTGGATTAATTATATTCTTTTTAATCTATACAAAATTAAGCAAAGCTTACTAAATAAATGAGACAATTCCATCTGAATCATGCAACGTCATCACTTAATCATCATATCAGCAAAGACATGTACTCACCAATGGGTAATTAGCAGAAACAGACAGTCGCCAGCAGCATTATTTATATTTACATGCGGCACAATAAATCACCTGGTTCACTTTTCTAAATTGATATTGTAATATGTTTTGTTTTTGCTTTTGTTTTGAATGGAATAAATGAAGACGTTGCTGTGCCGCTTCGTTAAATTGCTATCTTGTACTCTGTTCTATGGTGGAGTAGCCTTTCTATGTATTTTTATTGAGCAAAATAGGAAATGTAAATGAAATAAAGATTTTTGGGTAATTTATTTAAGTTTATGTTACATTGATAACATTCTATCTATATAAAAAGTATTTCTGAATTCACGCGGGGTAATATACATAAAAACTGAAAGTTTGTTCGACGTTCGTTAGACATGACGATAGTCTTTGGAAATATTGCATTTGAAAAAATCTTTTATCATTTGAATATTCAACTGTTGAATTGAATATTCAAATGATAAAAGTTTCCAACCATCCTCAACGCGATGTCTCGCTGTACGTCAATGTAACGATTCCATAGTACTAAAGTAATAAGTTTTAAACTTTCGCGTTGCATTATTATAAATTAATAAATGAATTTAGTACTAAAGTTACTTTAGATAGCCCTTTGCCATTAGATAGCCCGCTTACTTGTTTATGTACTCAGTAACATAAAGAAACAAATTCAATTCTTCTATTTTTTTTTTTTATAAATATTTTTACACACAATACGTCTCTACAGATTACCCTGTTCTACTTATCGCATACACCGATACAAAATGGAGAATCACGATCAACAGAAGCACTGAGTTATATCCGACCATGGTGATATGTTCAACCCAACAATAAATACTGGTGGCCAATTAAACGCGGTGGCACAGCGGCAGCGTCTAAACGTCGCGCCGTTATGACACTGGCTTTATTCTACAGGACGATTCTGTAAATCGATTTTATTCACACATCAAAGATACAAACATTTACATTACATTATACTTCCTACTAATATTATAAAGGCGAAATTTATGTATATGTTTGTTACTCAAATGGCTGGGCCAATATTTATGATATATGGTATGTAGGTAGCTGATACCTTAAATTAACACATAGGGTACTTTTTATCCCGAAATGTACGCGATTACCGTATAATTTCATCAAAAGTCTGATATAGATGGCGCTACTGTGCATAAATAAATACACGCAAACGAAGTTGCGCGGGTTTCACTAGTAAGGACTAATTCTATTATATCTATTATAGACATGCACAGCATTGTACTATCACATTGAACCTACAATCTAGGTACACTTTATCAATTTTATATTTTTCTTTTTTGTTAGGGATGGACAAATACATGTACCGTCTTCTGTAGTGGAAAGTATTTTTTGACTTGCAGTGTATGCACTTGTGTACACATTCAGGCTGTACTTTCGTGACATTAGAAATTAGAAGATATTTATGAGGTGTCCGTCTTTAATGGAAAAGGAAAAAAGAAAGGTTACGGAAGACTCGGAAATTTAGTGTATTATACACAAAATGATTCCTCTTTAGAACATTGACGTTTCTTTTTGAAGTAAGTTAAATTTAATAACTTTTTCCCAACACTAGTTCAGACGGCAGTTCGTGCTAAGAAGAACTGGCAAGAAATTTTGCACTTGCTCTTTTAAGATGGTACTAATACAAACATTCACTATAGTAGATAAAAAAATATATAAAAAAGCGAGATCATTCGGTATAATTAATTTATTGAGCTACTACTCTAACCCAGTCTAGATCATCAAATAAATATCGACCTGTATATAAACATAAACAAATTCACACAGCATACAAACTATGCAGTACGCTCATACGTTATATACAAAAATATATAAACTGTAACATAAAACTCGAGAACCCATCTACATCTGCAACTTGCATGTCGTCCCGATAAAATTGTTTTGCTGAATCGATTAAGTTCTCGATCTCGTATCGATTGTGATTTTTTTTTATTTTGTCTTTGTCCTTTCGCCGCTTGATGACTTTATTAAAAAAGTTCATAATGATTTTAACAAAATTAATGCAAGGCAACGTTTATTTCAAATCGAGATATGAGATTGAATTGGATATGTGAAATATTATGTACAATATATTTGGTAGAAAGAAAAGTTTTATTGTTTATAAGAAGTTTTTAAGTATTTAAGACTAAGGCACAGTTTCACGGGTTGCTGATAAGTTTCTGTTAACTTATCTGTTGAATTAATTTAGGAGACTCTAACAGCCATTAGCAGAAATAATTATTCTCTCTAGCTATTTTCTTCCTCATTAATTATTAAAAATAAATTATTAAAACAGTAGCAGTCACATTTCAATGTATTAAACTTTAGAATAGTTTTGTGCAATTTACCAATTAATATTAATGTTTTCTTTATTTATTTATTTAAATTCACCAACAGTTAAGAGCATCTGATACAAACGTCTTAATTCTATTCCAGTATATATGTAACTTAGATGTCTAACTAATTAAAGGTAAATATGGCATGCAATACATAAATAGACATTTATATCACGACATTCACGACTTACAGTGGGTAAAAATATTTCTTCTATTCTTCTATTATATTCTTAGTCTATGTTCATACTGTTAATATACCTAAATGAACATAGACCAACAATAAAATGACCATTGTAAACCTATAAACAAAATTATAAAATGTTAATAGATTCAAACCTTTGACTCTATGTCTACAATACATCATTGTCAGCTCGATATACCGTACGTTTTTGGTGTCATAAAGATCAACGCATAATAAAAAAAATACTAACACATTTTTATCTTGGTAACGACATAATATCAAATACGTATAAGGTAATTTCATATTTAATTAGGCTGTCTATGATGACTAGATAAAATTGTCTAATATAACGATTTAATTAATCAATAATTTAATAATTACATTTTTTTTTAGATTGTACACTAGTAGTGAATTCGGCTGCTGGATTCTAACTACACTACCTCGGAATTCACTATTGTAAAAAGATTCCAAATTTTCAAAGAAACTTAATTAGTTTATTCTAAAAACGTTATGTTTATGGTGGGAGGTCGACTTTCCGCTCCCAGTATCGGCCTTGGTGCGAGCCATCCTCTGGGGCGGTAATTTCTAAGCTTTGCGAGCTTTCCACTCCTGCAATTGTTTGGTGTAGTAGCAGAAGATCGCAACGATCTAACTACGTACCTAATTTTAATTAAAAAAATTCACAGATCTCGTGAATTTCACGACCTTCTGGTAGGTACATAGAAAATGAATTTAATTAATTAAACAAAACAAAAAATCATAACCTCTACTGTTACAACTCATATTAGTCCGCGCGCGCGCCGCAAAACCCTAAAGGTTAAGCTAATCTATAGACCGTTACAGATAGCGAGGTCCCGTTTTGTCCAAAACGTAGCTTAATAACTCGATACCCCGAGACATTTTTTATTTTTTTCTATATCGCTTTTCGTTTTCGAGAAATCGCCGATTCAATGAGACGAGACCCGATAAAATCGCGTCATTTTTTGTCATTTTAACATTTTTACGAAAAAGTTTTTGACTTCTCCAATTTTTTTTTTAATAATCTTTAAACATCTCTTCCAAGAACACACCCAAGGTGTCGTTGTATGCCAGTCACAGTATACGACTATCTTTATCTTTCTCTTAGTACTGCTCACTTATTCTGTTCCCACATTAAGTGAGACATCAATAAAAGCTAAATAAATTGGGAGTCGTTTCTCTAATCGCACGGCCTCTGAACCGCGCCAACTAAATAGTTATTAAAAGACTTAAAACCATGTAGACACCCAAAAATCTCTCTATATACCTTATGTAAAAATAAAACGTGTATTTTTTGTTATTTGTGACAGGAAACAAGCTTGATGCGTACAAAAGACCATTCTTGGAATGGTAAAATTTAATAATGGGCTAGATCGACCGGTGACGTACCACACTCTCACATAAATGAATTTCATGAGGTGGCCCGCATGCTTGTTTCCTTGCGGTATAATATAAAAAAATATCACCGATAGCAACGCTCGCAATCTCAACCTATAGCAATAATTACGTCAATTACGTGGACAAATAGCAACGAAGTATAAAATTCGATACTCGTTTTTTTTTTAATAGATCATTGGTAGTGTGAAAACTCAGAGCATGTCACTTTATAATCACCCTATTATAACATATGAAAGCATTGCATCTTTGTCTACAATGTAAATTTTTGTAGTTTTTGATTGGTCGCCCATTTGACGGACCGTCGTACTCTCGCGGTATCTAAACATATTTATGTCTGATAACTGTCTGTCTGTATAGTAGTATATTAGTGTAATTATTTATTGTACGTATTTTTATGGATGTTATTAAATTGATAAGCGGGTAAATAATTATTTTCTGTGCTAAGTATTATGACTCGACTTGTTTAAGATATGGAACTAATCACATATTAATTGAGAATGATGAAGGGAAACTTTTGTTGGTGTGACACTTTTCATAGAATGTAAAGAAATAGTGTCTAAAATACAGATTATCTATACTTTTATGACCTTAGTTTATAATACGCGGGACATGAGATTTGGTTCTGTTTTTTGACGTTTAAGAACAGCGAAAAGAGTCGCAGACATCACTCAACATTTAAAAAATAAACAGCGGGTCTGTAGTGAAATTTCAAACATTTTTTCTTCACTATGGGCAGGCCAGTAACCAATTAAGCTGAATTTCCTAAAATTTATTTATCTATTAAATCTTAATCACAATTTAAAGTAAAAATGAATCTCTAATTTTACTTTGCATGTTTTACGACATATGCATCCAGTAATTTTCCTGTTATAGGGATTAATTATACATAAAATAATTAGTTCATTAATCATAAAAACGTGGTAAGTAGCATCCACGGAACCACGCAATAAATACCGTAGTCAAAATTGCTTAAGACATGGGAAAATATACAGTGGAATTCAGAAGCAGTTATCGCACTAAATTTATTCATAATTTAGACGACTTCATAAATTAGCTGTGTAATATATGCGTTCCATATCATAATGATTATAATAATAATATACTATGGTTTCCGGTGCGATATATATCTTCGCCATTTTTGTTAATAATCAATAAACATTTTGTATTTCTAAATTATAGAAGTCATATTTTGTTAGTAATAGGTGCTTTATAACAGTTGGTATAAGTTATATATTTGTAGGATAAATAAATAACGTGAAAAAATTAGAAAAAATACATAAAATTAAAAATTAAAAGCTCTACCCGTCTTTTATTTATCTACATTAAGAGAAAAGATTTGTATGGGTGCGTGTGTGTGTGTGTATGTTTGTAATGAATAAACTCAAAAACTACTAGACCGATTACAAAAATTCTTTCACCATTAGGAACATTACCCCCGGGTAACATAGTCTATAATAATTATTATATTTTAAAAAAATTAGGAAGCCTTACATAGTAAACCCCGTGCAAAGCTGGTAATACATAGTTTTAAAAGGATTTTTAAAAAGTTGTTTTTTAGTCTAATTTTGAATATTATTTAGATTTTTTGTGCATTTTAAATCTCCCAATGAGGCATGAGGGGGTAATTCAGTCACTGTCGCGGGCTTGAGGTCACCCAACAGCGGCTATAATAAAGTTAAGTGCTGACTATAATGATAAAAATTTGCGAACAATCCTCAAAGGCCACTATCACGGCTATTTGAATTATAATATCAATTTTTACAGAATAAAAAGTAACTTATGATATCAAAAGTCAGCCGCGCAGTTTTGCAAGTGCAAGTGATAAACCAGTCCGATAATATATATAATAATGGCCGTTCTCAAATTGTGATTGTTCTTATCCAGCCACAGTAGGGAGCGCCGCCTTAGGCGAAGCTCCACTCTTTATAATTTGATCACATTTGTGCCATGAACAATGCTGGCCAAAGCGCGTTGGGACGAATGCAGCACACAGAAAACTATTTGTAAGGTTAATACAAAGCAAAATTTAAAATAGTATTGTGTATATTTAGTTTTATATTTATTTAAAACGTGTATTACACCTGTTGGCTGGAAGAGATCTCTTAAAAATCACCTTGGTACACTCTTTCTAATGTCATAGCAGAGCTGGCTCAATAAAAAACTAGGCATATGACTCTCTATTATGTAAAACATTTTTTTAAATTCCTTCAGTAGATCCAGAGAATATACTCCTTTCAAATTCACAAACTTACATAATCTTTACCTCTACTAATTTCACCAATATAACAAAATATAAGATCTACTTTAATTAGACATTTCATAGACAAATGCTTACTCAGTCAGACAGAACGTGTCTTACTCGAAGGATACTCTTGTGCCACCGTTAAAAATCATGTACACAAACTTGTGTACGTATTTATGATCACGTATACACATTACACATATTACACACGTTGGCGTGGCGTGTTGGATAATAAAAGCGATGAAAATACTCGGCAAATTCGCCCTATCTGGACAAGATCTTAGCCGAGCATTCTAGCTTCCTATTCAATTAGAATTTCTAATACATTTTAATACGACAACTACTCAACACCTCTCTATGTGCATTAAGAGCGACTCCTTCAGTGGTGGTGCCCGGGGCGTGCCACAATAGCCGCTACTTTTTCCTCCATAAACATTTGTATTCACGGCGCGAACAACTGACCAAGATTCGCCCGAGGTCTCGTACGGTACGGTAAACATTAATAAATGTCAATTTTTATTTATTGTCATTATTTTTATTGATCGTCGCTCATTACTTTTATTTTATTTAATTACCAAGGCGATTGCTATCTTAGGATACTTTAGTCAAACGTTCCCGATCAGGACTAGTTCCAGGATTTATTTATTACCTGCAGACGTTCAAGTTTTCCAGGATAAAAACTTATGTGTCAATTGTTTTCTCGAAGAGCGGCAGAGTGTCTTGTTTCGGAGCCTGATGCTGTAAAGTCGTGTCCAAGGTCCAAGGGCATCCACCTATGAAAATGGGCTTACCGTAAATTTTTTGAAAGCTGTATGTTAAAAGGCGACTATAACTTTGTAACAAAATAAATAAATACAAAATAATATAATACTATCCATTACTACGTAGTGTAAAATGAATGTTCGCATATTATATCTTTTAACTCAACTCATGTAGTTTTCAGAAATAGAAAGAGTTCTTCTTTTCGTGTCAGTGACTCAAACAAAACAAAATAAAATTCCTACACCCTACTGGCAAGATGTTCAGCCAGAAAGATGGCATTATCCGTGGCCCTCCACAAATCTGCCATGGGACAGTCAGTAGAACAATCCGGGCAACATAGGAGATGACCCATCGTCTACGGAGCACCAGTGTTGCACAAGTCACAGGCAATGTCGGATGATTCTCCTATGAAGCCCAATTTTCTAAGGTTGTACGAGATCAAGAGAAAGGTTTATTATGTATTATAAGTTATTCCGAAATTAGCACGAAAAATCTGAATACAGGCAAACAAAATGCACGGGTTTCGCTAGTTTTCTTTTTATTAAAACGACAAAGTAAAAGTTAACCTCCATCTTTGTGGAGATTTGTAAGTAGCCTCCGACAGACACAAATGTAATCTTACACACCTCAGTTTTGTTAGATTAAGTAGTAAATTATATTCTTAAATCTAGATTTTATGTACAAAATCCTAAGATATTTGAAACGAATCGCATTAAAACAGTGGAACGAATTTGTTATAATTATTTTAAGTGCGTCGTTACAATAAATTGTCATTACATATTGGGGTAACTAATTTATTTGATAAAATATAAATACTTAGACAATAGTGTATCATTTTATTTATACAAGGTTCCGTATTTAAAATGGTAGGTATACAAAATCTTCACTAACAAAGTTCGAATGTTAAAATGATGCTAGAGTTGCACTAGTCAAAATTTTCTGTCCTGTCGTGATCGTGAGTCGTGACACAAGGATATCGGTGTAACATGCTAGGGTGTTCTGGACCGTAGTAAGGTATTGTTGTACATTCGTCAAAAAGTGAATTCGTCATCGAATAAATTAATTGTGACGAATGTACAACAACCCGTTGTGAGTGGTAAGTTTCATCTCTAACCGTGTACACTGCATGAGTTCAGAATGTGTTGTTAAAACAGAGTAGGGAAACAGCAAGACCATACAGAAGGTTGTTATTTTTCCGGATCTCTCATTCTCATTACCAAACTCGAATCCGAATATTCCATAAAAAGATTACCTCGAGCCACTCTTAAAACATTGTGGAACCCCAAAAACCATCATAATACCTTAATCCCACTAAATACCACGGCCGCTATCCCATACTCATTATAAATATATTTTATTATCCGACCATGTCTATTAAGTACCCAATAATGGACATTAAAAAGTACTATCTATGTGCCATCCACTTTACGATATGGTTTCATAATTGCAATTTATGTTTTAAAAATCTAATCATTAGAAATTTTATAATTATTTACTATTTTACTCTTATTGAGTTAATGTGTATGATAATGTTTATAATTTTACTAAATGAATCATGTGGTGGTATTTTACTAAAATTCTCTTTGAAGTGCTTCTCCATGACATACATGTCGTTCCCAGTTGTCAGGTGTCGGTTCGGATTTTAATCGGATATTTTCGGATGCTAAGTCTAACATCAAATTTTGCCTCCCTTTGTGAGTTCTACCGGTTATACAGTGGGCTGTGTTAGGAGGTATTATGGAAGACGATGTCTGCCGTATCTTTTCACCATCGCGCTGCACGCCGTCAATAAATCCATCCTGTCACGCTGGAGCCCAACTGGTCCAGAACTACGCGTTTCCAATAAAGTTTTGTTATTATGAGAATAGACACATTTCCAACAAAGTTTTGTTATGTGAACCCCATTGCAGAATGAACTCATGTCCAGGTTTTCCCTAGTAACAGCTTAGCGTTCTTCAAAAAGGTCTTGAAGATTTTTTATAGGGTCGAAAATAGTTAGTATTGCTTCTGGTATTGATCAAACATCCATAGCCATCAGCTTATCATAAAAAAAAATAATGTGCATACTCGTCGAGCAACAAACCAACAAATAAACAAAAACTCTTTAGAGTTTTCTACGTCTCCCTCACTGTGGAGGTCTGAGGGTCTATTCTCGTAATAAAAATAGTTAAAATCTCGTGTCAATCTCCAGCGCTGTCTCACTCTACAAAACAGGAATTGAGCAGGACAGCGCGTAAGTTTGAGACGAAATTGAAACTGTTTATGTTATGAGAATAGCTGTTGACAGGAATGTAGGCCGAAATGATTAATCTTTGCCTATTGATAAAACTATACTATTACATAACATTATGAAAAATTAAGAAAATCCAGTTATAACAAGATATTACGAAAGTAATGGCATTTTAAAATCGGCCGGTGTATAACCGCTCATTACTGCGAAACAAAAGGGCGGTCATCTGAATAAATTTGGCAAATTATTGTTATTTTGTATCGTGTACCGCCGGCTATCGCGCACAAATTATTCTGTCCACTACTAAGAGATGATAATTCGAAAGTGAAATAATTGTGAGTAAAACGTAATTAGCTGGCGTTTTATGTAAACAGACAAACAAGTAAAGGTCCATTTCCAAGATCGGTATATCCCAGTAGCCCTCTAGAAACGCCTCCTTGGGGGGAAAAATGACCCATTTGCCTTCCATGTCACCAGAGGCGTTGCCCCCTCTACTGTACGCATGCTACAAACTGCTAGCAATACTAGTTTCTATGGATCTCTATTAAAGTGTCGCCGCACTTGGAATCACTTTCATAGAGATAGACGTAAAAACTAGTAGTGTCGCTTGCAGTCTGCAGCTGCAGTCAGCAGCATGCGGTCCGTTTAGGAATAGAACCTTAAGTGGAAAGTGGTCACCACACCACCACCTATTAACATCAGCAACACCAGGGTGCGCTACAATAGGAATAGGGAGAACAGAGATAAAGAAAGATCCGGCTTTCTCAATAATTTTTGTAATTCAATGCACTTGTATAATTTGAAAACGATTTAAGATTTTAGAAATTCGGACGTTGATCTCTATTTGAATCGAGTTACAATAGTGGGGTGCAAAGTAAAATTATTCCGTACAAAGTAATCAAGTGCGTGAGCGTGATTTAAACAGGTGCGGAATCGAGTCGGCGAGGTTGCGGAATAATTGCGAATAATGTCGGAACTCACGTGCAAATTGTGTGTCGTCAATTATTTAAGGACCTCCGTATATTTGTTAAGCGACGTCAAACCAAACCCATCCAAACACTGGCTGTTTGGATGGGTTTGGTTATCTTCAGCTTCTCCGTGCTTCGGAGGGTGCTTTAAGCCGTCGCGTCGTCGGCGCCGGCTGTTGTCGATAGGTGACATCCATTCAGCCAACTCCGTGACCTTTAGGCGGCTTGAAAACACTAGCTTTCGCCAATCCGCATTTTAAAGCAGCGTGGTAGAGTACGCTCTAATCCTCTTCGATTAAAGGGAGACCAATATCCCTGCAGCGGGATAAACGCACTTTCCCGGTTTTTTCTTCTTTAGTTTGACAGTGACAGCTATAAATTTTTTTTTTTTCGTTTGGCAATCGGAACTCAGACGAAGATTCCATTGTGCCATTTTCAAATTATACTTGTGTACGTAATTCAAAGCAGCGAATTCATGCTATCTTGTCTCAGTATACAGTCTCTGAGTCAAGACGCCCCGAAGAAAGACGATAGCAAAATTTCTTTAGTGAAGACGGATTTTGAAGTCAACACGATATACTTTTATAAGTTCCTGATCATAAATTCCACTCACTAACTTTAACCAATGTTTGCTTCACATTACACTACCAATAATAAGAATCAAACTTTGAAACACATAGAAATTAAATTTCTAATCACGAGTCCAAGTAGACGCTATCGTAGTTGGCGCCAAAATCCCAGCTATTGTCTGTGTAAACTGTTACTAATGTGTCATTAACTTTAAGAATACGTTCCAGACACTGGCTGATAAATCATTTTGTTTTTATAGCCTGAGCAGTAACAAGTAATCTTAACAAAAACATTATCAAATACCTTTGAATTGCACAAATACGGCATATCTTTATGGACTCGTCTCGACGTACCACAAAAAAATTGTCCTTGAATGGTATTACAACTGTTTTCTGTCTGGTAACCAGTAATGTGAAGAGCAAACCAGTCCATGCTATGTATGTCTATGGTTAACTGAACTTCCGTAAACACTGTGGCATTTCTATTGTTCCTCTATTTGTAGAAGTGACAAGAAAATAATAATAAGTTTGTAATGTTCTTCTTCTTTTTTTATACAATTAGAAATAACGTGATCCACGGATCTATTGTCGTAATAAAAACAGTTAAAATCTAATCTCAAGTGCTATGTTCAAACGAACAGAACGAGCAAGGTTTAAGAGAGGTAAGGCACAGCGGATAATCCGCTCAAATCGGAGCAGCCCGTCTGGGGAAGGACCTCCACCTTACAGAAGATCGTAGCCAAATAGCATTGCTCTCGGCCATGTTGTGTTCCTACGGTGAGTAAGGTCTCCAGAGCTCCACTTGGGAGGGTTGGGAGGGTTGGCAACGCGTGAGTGATACCCCCGGTATTGCAAGCGTCTATAGGCTACGGTGATGCTTACTATCAGCCCGTATGTTTGTATGCCATCTATGTAGCATAAAGAGCAAGATAGCTGAGACTGAGACTATATTTTAATTGTTGAATAGACCCGCCAGTATTTAAACCATTTAACGTAAGAATTTAGAGAAAATACCACCATTAATAACATTACCTATTCCTACTTTGTCTAATGTCTTTTTAATTTAATTCTTTGTGAGTTCAAAGACAGCTGCTGTAGTTTCTTCCACAGGGCGACAATAAGCTTCATTATGTCATGGTCGTTGTTGATCCTGGCTTGACAGGAGACACAACACAACGGGCTTCTCCCATATTTTTTTTATTTGATTGATTCTTTTTACGGAAATAGTGGAAAAAGATAGGGGAGGTCTTTGGGCTCTTTTGTCGATTGAGTCCGCTAAATTGGTGTCCTCGGGCTAAACTAACAAGCTCTGCTGTGGGTGGGACACAACCGACTTTTAAAAAAAAGTTTTTTATTAATAGAAAATAATTGTACGCGCCAAGGTATGGACTCACAATTTATAAAACAACTGAAAATCGATTGTCGTTATGCAGTGAGTATGTACCTAATATGATTTGTTAAGTATCAACCTTGGTGAAAACGAGGGGTAATAAGTTTGAATTTCGAACCTCGTTTTACGTCTGCACGAGCCAGCCGTGTTGGCGACTAGTATAACATAGTTATAATAGGTGCGTACCAGAAAATCTCAAAATGGCAATAGTGCCTCGAGAGCAAAATTTATAACTTGAATAAATCAGACTGTCATTCCTTGTCTGAAGCTCGTTTATATTTTCAAGTGACATAAAGACGTCTCGTAAGACGTTGATAAAGAATTGTTCGTATACCCACGGTAGGAAGCTAATTAATAACTAGTTTTTAATGTAATTAATTGTTAAATATATCTCATTATTTATTTATAATTGCACAGTAAATATTTAATCTAACTTAAGTACCAATTAACTTCACCTTTATATAAATCAGTTCTACACAATTCACACGGCGTCACTTGGTCCCAAAGTAAGCTGCTAAACCTGCTTGTATTATTATGGGTACCAGATAACCAATATATTATTAACAAAAACACAGAAAGAAGAAAGAGAGGATGAATGGTTTTAACATTTTGAAATTCAAACTATCTGGATGCAAATTTTACTGCAGACACACATAATACTTAAAGACAATGATAGTTGTTGGAATTTGCGGATTATCAACAGAAAAGACAAATGGAAAACAAGTTCCAATAGTTCTCATGAGTGGTCACCATTTAGCAGATGTTTAAGATCTGCAAATTTTATATGACGTTAGCTTAACATTCAAAACGGTGTATTTTGTATCTTTCACATTATTGTTTTCTGCTTTAAATTACTATATTAATGTTGATGCAACAACATCCAGTGCTTCTTATTAATTTAGATGTACATTCGTGCAAAATTCGTAAAAATATGATCGGCAGTTAGCTACAATTTTTTCACTTCTCATGCTCAGAAAATGCTTATTTGCGCAGGATATAGGCTGCACAAAATCGAATTTTGTGCACAAGGGCAAAAACGTATCTACTCATAAATGTATATGTATCTTTAAGGCAAAGGAAATGAGCCATACAGCCAAACACAATAAAAAGTTCAGAGATAAAATTCGAAGTGAAAAGCAGAGTTTATAACTCGTCCACAAAACCATTTCTATCCTCGCCTCGTCCAAAAGTCTCGGATAGAAATGATTCGTTTTGTGCACTTGTTGTAAAATCTACTATTTCTGCACTTGCTGTGCTGTGGCATTTGAGACTCAAAATTTAAACATTTTTTATTTATTTATTAACTAGCTGCTGCCCGCGGTGTTACCCACGTTTAATTTAATGCACAGCAGCGCCAACTATATCAAATTTTTGACTATCCACTATATCAGATTTTTGAATCGCATACTTTTCGGTGTAAAATGCACCCTATGTGTTAATCCAAGGTATCAGCTACCTATATACCAAATATCATAAAAATTGATCCAGCCGACCGTGAAGAAGTAAAAAACATACACACAAACTATCGCCTTTATAATATTAGTAGGATTGTAGGATATACATAATACTTGTTTATTTCAAAAGAAATTCAGCATTCAAAAGTGAGCCAGTCATGCCAGACTCCCATTTCGTAATCCACAATAATCTGCTACTTATGACCATAACATTAGACTTAAACGTTCATCTGGAGCTATTAAAAAAGGAAGACACTTCAAAACGAATCATTTAAAACAAGATAACAGAACTGTTATTGTAACGGTATGTAACAGCTACTGATAACGTTAAATACGCAGAAAATTTAGCATCCAAACTTATCTAAGTATGTTTATCTAAAAATGTCACTTCAATAATGTATTGCTAAACATTGCGAAGAATGTCTAAACTAATTAGCGATACCGTCGAATTAAAATTCAATAATTCTTATCGAACCAATTAACGTTTCATAGTTAGAATGTGTTTTAGATTTTGAATTAATGTTATAACAGTTAATGGAGAATCAATTTATTACTGTTTGTTAGCTCTTGGAATGGGATTAAATACAAAAACCATGCTGTAGTTGTAAAACTTTCAAATTATATAAAATTCAAGTCCTGACTGACTGATTTAACTATATATCAACGCACAGCCCAAACCGCTGGGTCTGGAGATTACAAATTTGGTGAAATTACAATGTACTGTACCTAGGTTCCTTACGAAGACGTCTAGGGATGTACTAAAAAACGATTTTTCAAAATTACCATGGAAAAGCGAGATATACGCAAACGAAGTTGCAAGGGTTTTACTAGTTATTTGGAACCCATTATGTCCCACTGCTAGGCAAAGGTCTTTCTGCCCAAATTGAATATCATCACCATCATCTCAGCTACAAGAACATGTCACCCACTTTGTTCTTCTTCTGGTTGTTATGTCTCTGAATACAAAAACCGTAAACAGCTAGAACAATAATTCGAATAAAACTCATTAGCACAATATTAGGTCAAATCGGTTACATTCATTTATTTATCTTTTCCCTCCCCTTCCCTTCCTCCTTCTTTTCCTCCAACCTCCTTGGTAGACAACGCATTGGTAGCGGTGTGTTACTGATGTCCATAGGCGGCGGTGACCGCTTTCCATCAGGTGGCCCGCTTGCTTGTTTGTCTTCATTAAAAAAAACGAGTTCGTAGCCCTTTTATTAATGTAATAAAGAGATTGACGATCCGAACTCTATACACTTCTATTCCGAAATCATAAGATAGTGTTTAGGTCGCATTTTTTCTGAAAATAGGTACAATTGATTCCAACTTCCCGCTCCCACTCTGAGAGCTAACGAATTGTAAGTTATTTCTATATTTCAAGATGGTGATATCGTCGTATTGTAAGTTATTTCACAAGATGGTGACATCGATAATAAAAATCAAGGTAGGTATATATTCAAGACAAGTGTTGATTCCTCATAAGAGTTCGTAAATCAAATGTCATTAAAGTTAACCAAGGTATCAGGTTATAAATAACACGACAACCGATGGAGAGATAGGGAATGATTTTGAACGGGTAATGCTACCAGGCCATAACTTTGCCACTATTCTCCTCGAGGGTATGAAGCCAGTTCACACCGACTCCCATTGTGGGTGTAAACCAGCTTACAATGTAGGTAGTAAAAACAAATGAAGTAGAACTAGTAATACAATTTGAATTCAATTTTAGAGAGTTTAGTTATGGCTTTGTCACTAACGCTCTTAATTTTAATCTTTTCAAGAATGACAGTGACCAAAATAGTTAATATATATAGGGACAATAGGGGGAAATCCTTCGCCTGATGATAAAAGTACCAAAAAATTATTTGAACCATTATTATTTTAGTATTTTTGGAAATTAGGCATAAAATATTCTCAGAAGATGCGGCGAAGACTAGGCTCCTATCCTATTTATTTAGAAAAAAGGTAAAAACATCAATTAAGATGATAATCATCTATTTGCAATGTTAAAAAAACTGCCGTTGATTGAATTTATAATGCGTTTACACCAAAAATTTTAATATCTATTTATTTGAGGTTACTTCGGAAGTGGTTCGATTTTGATGGATATTTTACTGCACTAGCAAAATGGTGTAATGAGGAATAACATTGGTTTTTATTTTCGTTCACAGGAAATCTGGGAAGCCAAACCGTAGCCATCCGTTTGTAATAAATATAAATTGTTAACCTATCATCGGGAGCAATAAAATCTAGTGTTTCTCTCATTCTCAACAACAGGGGCCGTACCAAGACCTTTTATTAACTATCCTTAAATGATTGTGTAAACGAGACGTCGCCTTACATCATGTATTGCGTTGTCTCCCTTACTTAGCCGTTCTTGTTTTGTTCGTAGCGGTCATAATAGGGGCCCAAGAATAATAATTAAGCTATCCGGTATACCCGTGTAATACATCAGTGCACTCAATAGAAGGTACATCAATCAATGTTCCCGGCTCATTCACAAACTGCCATCATTAACTCGCCAATATGGCGGATAACTACTGTTATTTTGCTACAACATTGACAATAAAGACTAAACTATAACTGTTTTCTATAGAGATGTTTTCATCGATATTATATTAATTTCTGTTATAAGTGGGGCTAGCTCAATCTATGTGAATTGTCAAAAAAAATGTACTTACAAAAATGTAATTCTTTTTTAATACTTGTAATATAAGAGAGGTAGGGCACAGCAGATAATCCGCTCAAATCGGAGCAGCCCGTCTGGGGAAGGATCTCCACCTTACAGAAGATCATTGGTCTCGGCCATGCTGTGTTCCTTCGGTAAGTAAGGTCTCCAGAGCTCCATAGTTGGCAACGCGTGTGTGATACCCCCGGTATTGCAAATGTCTATAAGCCTATATGGTGATGCTTACCATCAGGCGGCCCCTACGCTTGTTTGCCACCTTAGTGGTATAAAAAAATATATAGTAATAAATATTTAATCTACAGTACCAATTAACTTCACCTAGAAATTAAAAAGTTCTGCACAATTCACGCAACGCCATCTAGTCCCAAACTAAGCAACTAAGCTTGTACTTTTATTTTTGTTTTCTTATTTTAGCAATTTTTCTTTCTTTGGGTGCTGCTTAGTCTTCAATCAATACATAAAGTATTCATACAATAGACGGACTTAACGCTTATAGCATTATCTAGCAGTCAAGTTAGTTTTTTTTGTGAGTGCAGAAATTCACGTTAGCTTTATATGAAAACGCCTTACATCCAGAAAAAGACAAACAGTTCATGCAGATAATATTAAAAAATGATTTAAATGGGATTGAACCAACGACTTTCGACAAAGCAGCCAAT
Organism: Endotricha flammealis; assembly: GCA_905163395.2. Classification (NCBI taxonomy): domain Eukaryota; kingdom Metazoa; phylum Arthropoda; class Insecta; order Lepidoptera; family Pyralidae; genus Endotricha; species Endotricha flammealis. Next base: position 6,323,451 of record LR990871.1, on the reverse strand, counting down.
GCTAGACACTCGACCAGACCTAACAGATAATGACGCCTTGCTTAAGCAAGACAAAACTTTGCGCAAGCGCTATCAGGGATCTATACCGACGTTTATTAAACCTAGTGTTTATTATAGTTTATTTTATGTCATAGCAAATAGATATTGCAATTTCCTGTTCGTATCTACATAGCGTTTGGGCCTTTGTCTAGATTATTTTGTCAGGTTATTTACAATGACGTAATTATTAGAGACAAGTGCGGTTTATAAGATTATGAACTGATTTATTTACATTGTGTTCTTAATATTGCTCTGTTGTAATATTTGTATTGGTGCTAATTCTGTTGTACATTTAACTAGACTAAACTAATTTTGACAGGACTAGAAGTGTTGCTATCCTTGTCACTAATTGTAAACCAAAGAAGGACAACAACACCTTAGGTCCTGTCAAAATTAGTTTAGTCTAGTTAAATGTACAACAGAATTAGCACCATTGTCATAGATTATTATAATACTAGTGCTTTATATGAGTTTGTAATTTAATGGATAAGGAACTCGCTTATTTGACGACCTCCGTGGCGTAATGGTTACCACGCCAGACCGCCACCCAGGAGGTCCCGGGTTCGATCCCCGGTCGGGTCATGATGAAAAACGAACTTTTTCTGATTGGCCTCGGGTTTTGGATGTTTATCTATATATGTATTTGTTATAAAATATAATATCGTTGAGTTAGTATTCCATAACACAAGTTTCGAACTTACTTTGGGGCTAGCTCAATCTGTATGAATTGTCCATATATTTATTTATATTTGTTATAATTAAAACAGTTTACACCAATTAAATTTTATGTTATACATACTGGTTTTCTAAAAGGGCTATCTGTTGTGTGTCTTGCGGCACTTCTTCTCAACTGGCCATATACGTCGAAGTGCTGGTAGGATTTAAAAAAAAATCTAACGTGCCAAACTATTTTCTGTACATCTACTTGCAAAAAAAGTTTTTTTATGAAACAAAGATAGACTTTTTCTATATACACGGATCTATTCTCCTAACAAAATAGTCTTTTCAATCTAAAGCCCTATCTCACTCATAGATAATAGGTAAAAGTGGAACTTGACTTTGTGAGTCTACATGGAAACTGTTTTTGTTACAACACACATATGTACTCATAGAAAAGGCTCTCCATAAGACAATAAGTAAGAAAAGCTACTAATACCTGTACATTTCTAACTGTCCAAACATTTGTAACGCAATATTATTTAATGTTTTCAAACAAAAATAAATTAACACTATCCATAATGTGTACAATATCGTTCGTTGCATACAAAATGCGCCCATTGCATCCGAACGTTGTAAATCATTATAGCCATTACTCGCGTTAACCCACTGTGCTAACATTAATGTATTTACAAGCTATTAACAGCCTTATTTATGACAAACCTGTTACTGCTTCATTCAATGTTATTTTGATGGTAATGACAAAGCCTGGTAATCGCAGATTTGCGTGGTAAAGCCGGAACATTGGTTTTTTGATATATCGCGACCACGTCTCTGTTTCATATCCGGGACGTGGTAGTGCACTACGGGTCTCATAAGAAGGCTCACGGTCACTCAGCGAGCCATGGAGACAGCTATGTTCAGGGTTTCTCTACAGAAATGAGGAGATCCGTAGCAGAACCAAAATAACCGGCATAGCCAAACGGATCAACAAGCTAAAATGGCAGTGGGCAAGGCACATAGCGCGCAGAACCGATGGCCAGTGGGGCAAGAGGGTTCTGGAATGGCGACCACGTATCGGAAAGCGCAGCGTAGGACGCCCACCTACAAGGTGGTCAGACGACCTAAAGAAAGTCGCAGGAAGCCGCTGGTCGCATTGGGAGACGTTTGGGGAAGGCCTATGTCCAGCAGTGACAGACTTCTTGTCTGAGATGATGATGATGAATGGTTCAAAATTCGTGTCAATCTGAATCGCTGTCTCACTCATACAAAATAAGAATTGAGCGGAATATAATTGAGATTGGTGCGAATTCTGTTGTACATTTAACTAGACTAAACTAATTCTGACATCACCAAAGGTGTTGTTATCCTTTCTTGGTTTACAATTAGTGACAAGGATAGCAACACTTCTTTGTTGTTCATTTCATTTCATTTCAGTTCATTGTTGTTACCAGAATAGAACCGCAGAACGAGAAAGAAAGAAATGGCACAAACAATGGATTATATTTAAAAGCAAGAATTTATAGCAATAACAAAAGTACACGCTATCAGGGCCTCAATTCTGCTAAATGTAATGTAGTTCAATTGCACGTCGTCAGCATAGCACTAGCATAAAATGACACTTTTGGTATTCTGCTCCTGTTATGAAAGCTGAATAGCGGCTACCCAGCCGCTATTGATACATTTAGGAATTCTATTAACCAATGGCGTCACAATAGCGTCAGCACGGCAACCTAAATATGTATTCTCCTCTTATTTCCCGTTTGCGCCGATGGCGTTGGCATCGTCGACATCTGTCAAAATTGGCCATCGAGAAGCAATTGTGCAGCCATACGTTTTCTCTCACATTCTCCTTCATCGATCGTATTAGCATTTTTCTAAAATGACAAAAACGACAATGCCTCATCCCATTTTAAGGTGGAGATATTTGGAATTGACGCAGGGAGGAACGGTGTCGGGAAGAGAGGCTCCAACGTCGTCGAGCGCAAGCTTTACTAAGGCGGAATATCGTTGTGATGTCGGACACGGATTTTATTAAAAACAATTTTGATTTATAATCAGCATATAAGTCAGCATAGTACTAAAATAAAGATAAAAGTATATATCAATTTAAATAAGTACCTACCTATGTACAATAAGCACTTTTTTTTTCACCAATGTAAATTATAGATAATAACAACTTACATTCTGGCGCAATGGCTTCAGCCCCTTTTGTGGGACAGTTTGCCGAAACACTGTTTAATATATTAGCGCATTCCACCCATAGCAGTTTCGACAAACTGCGCCCTTCTTTGGTCCGGCTGAATCTGCTCAGGGACAGTTCTTTATGACGCTCCACGAACTCTATAAGAGCCTCTTGCTGCTCCAACGTTACTGTGTCCGCTGACATGTTTATCTATGTACTTTATTTATTTATTAAACTTTAGACCAAAACTCAAAACAAAACTTTTGTACAAATTCAAAACAAAATACGTTTTTTAAATGGCTTTTATGAATGAATTAATTTATAATCTGTGGTTTTAAGCCAAACTGATGCGATAATGACGACGTGCCAGCGCGATGCTGACGATGTTCTTCTAAAAATTAGTAGAATACCGTTTTTAAATCAATGGCCTTGGCAAATCAATGGCATGTCTGCGACATAGCAATTTGTCGTAAAATAAGAGAATTGAGGCCCAGAACAATACCAAACAAAAAATAAAAGAGAACTATAAAAAATTGAAATACAATTAAAACATAGACCAAAAGATGTAATATAGTGAAGGAAATAATCTCTAAATAATAGTTGTTTGTAAACATCAACGCTAGACCACCAAGAAACGAATTATCTACTTCGAAAATCGGAAAGAATTCAATAACTTTCGTTGTAAGTCCTTACAATAGTGTCTACTCTACTCTGTCTAATTTTTTTTCTGATTAAATTCATTGTGAGTTCTAAGACCGCTGTAGTTTCCCCCGGATCGTCAATAAGCTTTTCTTTTATTTTTTATGTCATACAGTAGACAAACAAGCAAGCGGGCCACCTAATGGAAAGCGGTCACCGCCGCCTATGGACATCAGTAACACCAGGGGCGCTACCAATGCGTTGTCCACCAAGGAAGTTGGAGAAAGGAAGGAGGACCGGAAGGGAAAGAAGGAGGGGGAAAGAGGGGATAGGGAAGGAGTTGGGCTTCCGGAACTCTCACTCACCGATCGAAACGCATTGCTGCTTCACGTCGATATTCTGTGAGAGGGTGGTACTTCCCCGGGCGAGCTCGCCCATTTCGTAATTATTGCTCTGCCACTCCAATATACTTCATTGCTTGTTGTCAATCTGAGATGACCGTTGTTGATCCTGGCTTTAATAAACAGGAGACACAGCGGCGGGAATGTGTGGTGGGCTTGTCTAACTTCCCTTGTGTTTTTAGTTTTGAGCGGTAGTAACAACTTACCATTAGATGACCGTTTGATAACCTCTTTATTTAAAAAAACTTGTTTTATTTTTGCGCTTAATAATTTAAAGCATGTCGTACCACTTCCACGTGTCAACAGTGCATTTTTATGGGCGACATTTTGTTAAATTCGAAAATTATGTAAGTAATCAATCCACACCTAGTTATATCATTGGTCAGAAGTGGAAATCTTATACGAATAAAATGTAAACCCATATAAAATTAATACGTCAATAAAATTAATTGAAACTGCCTCTAAGATGTTTCTATAGAATCCAATAAATTACATTGTTGCTCATCTGTCGGAAACTATCAACCAGTCCCGTGGGAATCGAAAGCGTATACTTATCAATGTCGCAATACGATTGTATAATTAGTTTTAGTAGCCACTTTATAAAATTAGGTACTAGTTTAATCGTGAGTTTTGTTAAATAAATAAATATTGTTGGAAAATAGTAAAGCAACGATGACTTGAATCAGTATAGAGATGGGATTAAAATTTACAAATTCTTCCAATGAACGTAAAATAAGGTTCAGTAATAATCAGACGGCATCACCAGGTTAAGCAATGACGACCAAAGTGAGTATTGAGATGGGTTTGATATTCTTGCGCTCCATGCTTCAGACGAATAGTTAGTTCTGTTCATAAAGTTCATGAAAATACCGTTGTCAACCCGAAATTTAAAAAAGGTCTAAGTTTTTCTATTTTACTCCACCTGTATCTTAGAGAAGTAATTTGTCACTTTTTTTATGTTGTACGGCAGATAAGCAGGCATTCGGGCCACCTGATGGAAAGTGGTCATCGCCGCCTATGGACATCAGCAACATTAGGGCGCTACCAATGTGTGCCAAATAGTCCCAATGCAGTACTCGAACCCAGTTAAGACATGAGTAGTAAAATACAAATCTACTTCTCATGCAGACCGTATATTGCATTTTATATGCATTCTAAAAATAAATTCAATCTCTTTATTAACTCCTGAGCATTATAATGGTATAAGCTGCACCTGCTAGTCACATAACAGTATTATAGAACCAGTATCCTTTGTGAAAGAAATCATGGTGATTTTTCCAACGTTTTATGAAAGCGTAACTTTGATTGCTATTTCGCGTGAACTGCTGTGTTTTCCGGAATAAGAATGTCTTGTGTTAATTTAAGTTATAGTATAGTATAACTTTATTATATCCAAAATTTAAACATTAATAAAATTTATTATTGAAATAGATTTTTTGAAAGAAATATTTCACCCCCTCCTCCCAGGTGGGAGTGGGGGTGATCCCACCTGGGGGGAGGAGGTGGGTGTGGGGGTGATCCCACATGGGGGGAGGGGGTGAAATTTTTCTTTCAAAAAATCAATTTCAAAAATGTGAAAGGCTAGTTGACCACTATAAATAAAAATTATAAATTAATTTATTAGTCTATTTATTAAAATAATATGCAATTATGCCCCAAATATGCAATTCAGTCGGAAAATGCAAAATATTCTAACTATAAGTTTGTATGTGTGGATGTTTGACAATCATTCACACAATATTGGCTGGACAGATTTGCTCGCAATTTGATGTACAGATCGTTTAAATATAGGATAGTTTTTATCCCGTATATCATGTACGAATTATTTCGAATAATGCCACCAAGGACACGGTTCAAAACGCTGTCACTAGATTGCGCTGTTTGACCGGATTTGAGTGGCTGCTCCTTGACCATTCCATAAAAAATAAATCTTTAACCGTACTTTTTCAAAACTCACTCGTGTAAAATAGCTTTCAAATAATCCCGTAAGTTCAAGGTTTGTAACTCGATGTATCCCATAATTTTAGCAGGATTTGTCGGTACTTCAACGCGCATAGTATCAATAGTTGTTCACTTCCTTCTTTTGTGCAGTAAAGATTACATAGCTTAGTGCAACTAGGTATATAGCAGGGCACTTATGTGCTAATCGCGCGGTCGCAGCCGGAGTTAATACATACATAATAAGCGTGATTACCTAAGAAGCCCGGAGCAACGGTAGCCGAGATGTGCCAATCTTTTCCTTGTTTCTGCTTGGTTTATATGCCAACACAAATGTCTATATTTGTATCATAAAAAGAGCGGATCGCCGCGGGATATCAATCCCAATCAAATATGGACATGGCGATTGTAGTGACGTGTTTTTTTTTTAACTAAATGTATTTTTTATGATTTAAAATATTTTCTGAATGGTCAGAGAGCAGCCAGATTACCCTCACGGAATTATTTTATTAAAAATGCAAAAATATTGTCTAAATTATGAACATCACCAACCACCGTGACCTAGAGACACTGTTAAAAACAGTCTTATAACTATACATAATAGTACCCACATCTTAATAAATAAGAAACACGTTACCGCTCGAAAAAAAATTGAGCGTATGAATTTTGGGGATGTGAGTGTGTCTCGCGAAACCTTAAATATATATTTTTTTATACTACTAGGGTGGCAAACAAGCATACGGCCCGCCTGATGGTAAGCATCACCGTAGCCTATAGACGCTTGCAATATTGGGGCGGGGGTATCACTCACGCGTTAGTCTAATCAATACTTCTATGTAAACCTAGCATAAGACCTGCGCGTACGCAATATACTATTAAAAGGAGTCAACGCACCCGCGTGTGTAGGTATGTGGTATGTAATAATAACAACGGCTACTGTTTACCAGCACAACCGGATAACGCGACAACTTGCCTGCACCCGGGATTATACTGAGATGATAATACCCGTCCTGTAATTGAAACTTTAAGAGATGATAATACCACTCCGGTAAGTGTATCTTATAGTGAAGATGATACCACTCCCGTAGTTTAAACTTTAGGAAATGATAATACCTCTACCGGAAAAACTTTAGGGGATGATATTTGTTTTTATTTTAACGCTACAGATTGGTCATAACAACGACATTACGATAACACACCGTCAAGACGAAAATTAAAGAAAAGTTTGCTTCCGACTTCTTTTATCAAAGAAAAGGACAAACAAGCTAGCGGACCACCCGGTGGAAAGTAGGTAATCACCGACATGGACAATATAACTACAAAATTCTTGGATACATTGCCCACCTATGAGAAAGAAACAGTAAAAAGGACGAGTATGCGACTTTTTCACTCATCTTCATAACGTCGCTATTTCCACGTCAATATTCTGTGATTCTGCGGTAGATTAAAATTATATTTAACATTGTAAAACACGTATTCTACGTGCCCACAGAATAAAGAAATTTTGATTTTAACGAAATAGCGATGCAGTTTCATTTACGAGCCACTATCAGTTCATAGTAGTATCTGAGACTACCACTCATGATCTTAATTGATCCGAAAGCCACAATTAACAATATCATTATAAAATAAACGACTCTACAACTGCTTTGACCACCGAGGATGTCAAATACAATAATCTAATAATATAAATTATAAGTTAATTTGTCATAATGGCGTCTCTTACGGGAAACTAGTATTAAAACCATTAATATTAGCGCATATTGAGTAAAACAGAACCATTATACTATACTGTACGATATATCATAGCTCAGACTTCATCTATAAATCTTAACACAACTATCTGGATCACTGACCAACTATCCTAATAGACAGGCTATAAAAGTGTCGTTTATATTGTGTGTTATTTTGACTCATGAAAATAATAATATTATGATGATAAACACTGCAAAAGACGATAATTATGTTGTATGATTTCATGCAAAAAGAAAAAGCAAAAATCTTGTAGGTGCATCTTTTATATTTTGGTAAAGCACAGTCAACCTACAGAGTACTTTGTATATACGAGTCAACCAATGAATGAAGTAACCAAGTTTGGAAACTGAGAACAAAGATTTTATTGTAAACACCGCTATTAAACTTTACGAGTACCTATAATCCATACTAATATTATAAATGTGAAAGTGTGTGTCTGTTTGTTTGTCCGTCTTTCACGGCAAAACGGAGCGACGCATTGACGTGACTTTTTAAATGGAGATAGTTAAAGGGATGGAGAGTGACATAGGCTACTTTTTGTCTCTTTGTAACCCCTCACTTCCCTAAAATGGGGGGTGGAAGTTTGTATGGATGGTATTTCGCAGTTTTCAAGATAGAAAGCTCAAAATTGGTATGTGGACAAATCTGCCCCTATCCCCTTAAAAGAGGGGGTGAAATTTTATATGGGACTTTTCGCAGTTTTTAAGGTAGGAAGCAAGGGGAACCGTGTTACCCCGAATTTAACGCAAGCGATGCCGCGGGAAAAGGCGAGTAATTACATAGTTCACTATGAATACTATTGATAAATAAAAGTTCGAGAAAATCCCTTCATGAAATATTTTGAAAACGGCCCTGGTTAACTTTTTCATTACTCGGGACAAGCCCACCACACATTCCCACCACTGTGTCTCCTGTGTAGCCAGGATCAACAACGGCGACCTCAGATAGACAATAAGCAATGAAGCTTATTGACGTCCCGGGGAATAAACTACAGCTGTCTTGGAACTCACAACGAATTTAATCAGAAAGAAGATAGTCGGAGTAGGAAGTATTGAAAGGACTTCCCTCCTTAACAACTACGTGAGAAACAGCAATTTGAAGCAAAAGGCATTATACCCTAGAGAGATGGCAAATCAAGTGAGGCTCGATTGCCGAGCACCACGGTCTATTGTTACATTACTATTGGGACCTAATGCTATGAGCTGTTGTTTACTATTTTGATTCCAATAATATGTATTGCAAAACCTTCTAAATGCCTGATAATTCTCTCTGCTTGCTACGAGATCAGAATAATAAACTACGCCCGAAGTAACATGTAAAGAATTCAACATGATTACGCGTTCGTCATGCCAAAGATCACACTCCCACAGAACGTGATGAGCTGTTTGTTCTACTCTGGTATTTGCGGTAGAACACTCACAGAAAGGAGAAGGTACAACCTTGAAATAAAATAACTTGGCCTTAAAGTTTCCGTGTCCCGTTAAAAATTGAGCTACTTGATGGTCGACCTCTAGCCAGGTTTACTTTAATCTGTCTCTCACAGAGGGAAAGAACAGATACAGATGACGGCCTTTTACGGAAGTCTCCCACCTTTCCTGCCATTCCGATAGAAGAGTCTGTAATACGTCATCTAACGGATTAAATAGTCTATTTATTTTGTCACGATCACGTGTCTTACGGAACGCGGGGGTCATTTCTTTTGATCTATAGTACATCGACGCGCGACGCTGTATCTCCAAATCGACGGGTATTACGCCAGCCAGCACAGGGAGTGCCTCCGTGCTGACAGTTCTGTAAGACTTACACAAAAATATCAACTTTTTCATTAGTCTACTGTAAAATACATGAATGATGTACGTATCAAGAATGAGGAGATCCGTAGCAGAACGAAAATAACCGACATAGCCCCACAAGCTGAAGTGGTAGTGGACAAGGAAGTTTCTTTTGGTCAACAACAAAAATCGCTGTCTTGGAGACCAAAACAGATTCTAACGATGATCCTGTTATCTTACAGCGACTTTAAAATACTCATTACTGTCTATGTTCATAGTTGGTCTGTGAACGAACATGCTTATTGTTTTCTTGCATTACAAGCGTCGTAGATAATCAGCATGACAAAGCAAGTGTTGCACTGCCCTTCCTGTTGCTAGATACATTTATTGTGCAACAAAGTTGGAACCAGATTATAATGGAGATGATAGTGGACATAAAATGTGTCATTTTGAATAAATATTACAAAATGTAGAGACCTCAGTTGAACCTTATGAATTTTATTTCAAACAAGTATGTAAACCTATGATTTTGTATATATATTTTTAAATATAACTGTAATGAGGAGCTCGATGGCGTCGCTGTGTGTCGCACTCTAATATGAACACACAAGTTAAGCGACGTCGACCCTAGCCAGCGTTTGGATGGGTTTCGTTATCTCGAGCTTCTTCGTGCTTCGGAGCGCACGGCCGTCGGTGGTCTTCGGGCGGCTTGAAAACACCGGCCTCTGCCGATCCGCATTGGAGCAGCGTGGCAGAGTACGCTCTAATCACCTTCGATTGAAGGGAGACCCGTATCCCTGCAGTGGGATCATTATGGGTTCATATGATGATGATTATCTGTAATTACCTATATAAGCAACTAATACTAATATTTTAAAGAACAATTTGTATTATGGTGGAAACCGTAGTTATGCTATATCCGATTGCAATGCGTGACGGGCTGACTCCATTTTTTAATTTCATTTTATCAACGGTCTATTGAAACGTAGTCGATTTTAGTTTTAAGACTGAACGGACCACGTTCCTTTCAATTTGGTCCATTCAGACATTAACCCTAATCCAAGCTCCACATACATAAAGTTCCTTGACTGTACGTACCATAAACAATATAACAAGGTAATCCCGTTTTATGTCCTAGGACAATCCGTTGAGGGTCCGTAATCGCTGTTAGACATTGTAATCTAGAATTTATATAGAGTTACTAATACCACTAACAATATATCGATACAAGATCGAATAACACAGATTTAAATTCTGATTTCGATACCTTCTATAGCTATCGAATTCTTCAGGTAATATCGTTAGGACAATCAATATCGATTATAAGTTGACTAGCCTTTCCCCGCGGCTTCGCTCGCGTTTATTTTATGACATAGATCTCGTTTAACAACAAAACAACCTCCGACTTGTGGCGCCATCTGTTGGCCGATACAGCGCCCCCTGTAGTAGAAAAAATATTTTCCCATTGGAATGACATAAAAAGTAGCCTATGTTGGGCTCTGTACCCGTGACAATATATATACAAATTTTCATAATGATCCGCTGATTAGTTAAGCCGTGAAGGAATAACAAACAAACAAACAAACTCACTTTCTTATTATAATTTAGTTAGGATGATAATAAAGTATGATAGTACACCACTTCCAAAGAATTATCATAATTAACCCGTAATGATCTCCTGCAGGGATACGAGTCTTTCTTCTTCTTTCGAAGGGGATTAGGGCGTACTCTGCCACGCTGCTTCAGAGAGGCCAGTGTTTTCGAGCCGCCCGAAGGCCACCGACCTTACGACTTAACAACTGTCACAACACCCGGGACTGACGGCTTAACGTGTTCTCCGAAACATGGCGAAGTTAAAGGTAGCGAAATCTATTCAAACACGGGCTAGATTTGGCGTTTACTAGCGTGTTCATTTTTCAGTCCAGTTTAAAATATCTCCACTTTGAAAGAAAAAAATGTACTTGCTCTCAATTATCAGAGACTAGTAAGTACATATTTCTTGTTTTACTATTATCAATATACTTCAATTTCCCTTACAATTAATAAATTACACGTCTATCGACCACCCAGTGATAATACAGCCAATAATTACAATGTGTAGCGGGTATTAAATGGGCATAAGCTATGTAACCCGCACTTTCCTTTCATGTAAAGTTAGACTATGATTGCGTTTGAAAGTGTGCAACACAATTTTGATAATTATCATATACATGACACTACGTTTCTAACCACAAAAGAAAGGTTTATATTACTGTTGATTAGCTATGTAATATCACCGTTTAATAGCAGCTTGGTGGAGTCGTTGCGCGATGAATTGAAATTGAAAATTTTGAGCTTCTTCGTATTTCGGAGGGCTAGTTAAATCCGGCGCACCTGAAACTGCATGTTGTTTACTTTGGTTCCAGTAATATAGATTGTAAATCCGTCTAAATGCTTGATAATATTATACAACAATCATAACACAAGGTTTGAACTTACTTTGGGGCTAGCTTAATCTGTGTGATTTGTAAAAAAAAAATCCTTTCTGCTCGCTACGAGATCAGTATAATAAACTACGCTCGAAGTTAAATGTAGGGAATCCAGCATGATTTCGCGTTCCTCATACCGAAGATCACACTCCCGTAGAACGTGATTCTTTATTCTTGATGAGCAATGCCAAAAGTAGTAGCTGCATAAGCATCAGGTAGTCTGAAAACACTGAATTTATACCTAAACCAGCAACGGACAAAAATTGCAGAATAATATTTTGAGTAAAACAAAAACGTTACACGAAGAAAACATATAGATACTTGTTATATATGAATGTAAACAAAGTGACCACACAGACGGTCATCTCGGGCTCACATAATCTCAATAATACGAGATAGCCGGATGTACGTGTCCCGCAAACAGCAATTCGAAGACAATGGTCTTTGTAAACACGTTGTAGGCTATGATCGGTGTACGCGACTGAATTACGCAGGAATCGATATGATGAGGATACTATGGATAATCCAGGATATAGTAATCCAGGATATAGATTCTATGTTTTTATATCTAAATAAATATAAAACCAGAAATAATTTTTAAAATTGTGATCAATATAAATTTGCTTCTTCATTCACTTTACGGTGGATGCGATAATCCAATTTTAGCATTCATGCAGCCGTCACCTGAAGTCATCATCATCATCTCAATCAAATTCTGGACAATTTGCTTAGGTTTGAGATTTGCTTCTAGAGGAGATACAACAACTCAAAGCTACTGAGATACTCAACACATTTGGAAGTTCATGGAAGCAATTAAAGTCTGGACAGAGAAATTAAGAGAAAGAACATTACAAAATATTATTAATGGTCGAAGCAGTGGGTACTTAGTACTTTTTCAAACCCAATAAAAATAATGCTCGAGATGTCCAACTTTCAGATGATTTTAGAATTTAGAATCTAAATTAATCTTAAGTCTGTTTGGGGACATAAAATCAAGAATATTATTTAATAATTAATAATACTGTTTTATTTATTTTACATTATTATATGCATATCATCAATAACATCATCGTAAAACCGTATCCATAATCATTAGCAATCATTCCCGCTCCCGTACGACCAAAGCCGATCGTTTGAACAACAAATTGTTGTTTGATACTCAAACCCATCATTTGTATGCGTACCTTAATAAATATTATTTTGTATTCCTTTTCATCTTTTGTTCCGTGTTGTATAATAATCGTTTTTTAAAACAAACGAAAAATAGTAGTGTGGCAAACCGAACTCTTTTTAAACAAGAACCTCTTTGTAAATAGTTATTATGTTTCCTTTTACTTTATGGTTTTTATATTCTATTTTACTGTCATTTCACTTCACTTTTCACCTTCTTGCCATCGAACCATATTTTTCTTTAATATAATTTTCAACATCCCTTCCTCCTTTCCTAAACTCTCCATCCTTGATACCCACAATCTCACTAATATTATAAAGGCGAAAGTTTTTGTGTATGTTTTTACTTCTTCACGCTGAAATGGCTGGGCCAATTTTTATGAAATTTGGTATATATATAGCTGATACATTGGATTAACACATAGGGTACTTTTTATCCGGAAAAGTACGAAATTCCCGTAGGATTTGGTCAAAAGTAGACGGCGCTGCTATGCATTAATACACGCAAATGAAGTTGCGCGAGTTTCGCTAGTAATATTATAAAGCCGAAAAGGGAAACTATTTGCTAATTAGAAAGCTGAATATTTTGGATACTAGACAATTATGATACTACAGATTTTTCAACACTGGACATTATGAGACTGAACGATTTTTGGAAATATAAGAGGAGCCCAGCGCGCAGCGGGGCTTCGTCGACAGTGTAATTACAATTTTACGCTGACAATTTTTTGACAATTTTACGGTGACTATACAAATTTTCATAATGATCGGCTGCTTAGTTAAGCTGTGAAGGAATAACAACCAAACAAACTCACTTTCTCATTTATAATATTAGTATGATAGAAGACTCTCTCTAATTCAATACATAAATGTTTCTCCGCTGCTGGGATCAAACCAGTGCAATTTAGTGCCGATAATAGAGCCACTACCAACGCACCACCGGGCTGTCATATACAAGTCTATTGCAAGTTTTTATCTGACAATTTATCTATCTGGAAGTTATCAGAAGGTAGTTAAACGAATTCTTAAAGTAGTTAACCATAACTATAAAAATATCTAAATACTAAACTTCAATTTACATTCGCCTACTTTTATCGTTTAAAAGTAATCTACACAACAAAAGTCAAAAGTAGCTTAGGAAGATTCGCATAAAGAATCCTATTCACCTCCATACATATGCAAATGTCGGCCATTGCTCAGTAAATCGGTTCCATTCGGTCATCCATTCGTTCCATCGTTCATCAATCACTAAGATTGAACGGGTATCTGCTTAAGTTAGTGGCCGGGGCGGTTACGTATTTATTTGAACGTTAGAATTTTAGATTTTTGCCGATTGATTTGGTACTTGTGTATGGAGTGATACATATTTGAGATATGCAGGATGCATAAAGTGAGTTGCAAAAACATGTTTTAGAATTAATGACACATTAAATCTGTTGCTGTTATTGTGAAATAAAATAATAACAGCGTTTTACCCTGAAATAAAACGCTTATTAAATACTTACCTTATTTGAAGCTTATGTGTATATTATATACACAATGAGATAGGCCCTATCTGTTTTCCGCACATCTTTCCTCTCTTTCTACCCTGTAGCCCTCTCTCACTCGCACACTATCCCCTCTACTCCACCAGGGCGGCCATACGGTTGGTGGCCGCGTTCTGATCATTGTGTCGAATTAAACCAGGCAGATTTAAAAACTAAGCTTCAAATAAGGTAAGTATTTAATAAGCGTTTTATTTCAGGGTAAAACGCTGTTATTAAACACTTGACCGTTATTTGAAGCTTATGTGTATATTATATACACAATGAGACCTGTTTGTTATCGCCTGGTGGAGGAGGACGCCAATGTGAAGTTATGCACATGAACAAGCCGAAGGCGTAAACGGTAACTATGAAGGTTACACTGTTCATTTTATATTTAGGAAAATATAAATTAAATTGCAAGTGTGCGAGACTAAATAAATTTGTTTAATCAAATAATACTCTGATGTACAAAGAAATTACAATCATAGTATCTGGAAATGTACACAAAAACATATACGAAATAATATGCAAGCAACATAATAAAATAGTAAACTTCTTCACAATTTTGATTAATTTGTGCCGAAACAGTCTGACATCCCAGAGCTAACAGGAGCCTGGACGACCTCATGCCTATAGAAGCAACGGAATGTGTCATCAGACCTCTAGTTACCTCGTGACAAAATTTGTCAACGGACACGTTATCGGGCCAGTTTCTGGAGGCGACCGCTGAGCGAACGCTACCGGGAGTTGCGACAATACTAGCCTCTGTTATGCGCTCACATTACGCGCTACTGGCTTGTGGTAGGGACCACAAGGAGGGCCTTAAAATAACAAATAAAAATGGAATTATGTTTTTCATTTAACAATTTAACACATTGCTTTACCCAAAACAATTATTGAATTGTCATTTCTTAGCAATTTCCAGGCCGATTGCCTAAAATCCAAACGGTCAGTTTTAGAACCAAGTCTAGGCCATAGAATCAAATGATTAGTATTGTCAATATAATGCTTTTTATTGACTGCCAGAAGGGTCAGGTCATGGATACGTCTACCAGAAAACAAAGCAGCAACATAACAGTGTGTCCGGTAGCAAAACAGTTATTTTCGTTAATTTCATATGAAGACAAAAATTAAGAGAATTTACATCTCAAATAGTTTTCTTATGAGTTGCAGGTTTTTTATATCATGCTTAACCAGTACGTGAGCACTTAGGACTCCCAAAAATTCGGTATTACAGAGCGTAGACACCACTGATTCGTGCAATAGTATAAATACTGTGTGATTCCTAAAATAATAATGACTCAAAAATCGAATCCTAGCCGTCTATTCCATGCGGCTTTGTATGTACTACGCGTAGATGGACGCTAGAACGATGAAAGTAGGTCCAGTTGCGAACTGTTCCAGATTAGCTTAGATTATAAGACGACCCTCATCAAGTTCAAGAGAACTATTGATTTCGTGCTGCCTTTCTTGCGAATGAAATATAAGGCTGTTCTGTTGTCGCACTGCAATAGAACCGTGGAACGACTCGAGGACTGACCCTGGTCTTGTAATACATTAAGTAAGGCCAAAAGTTCCTTTTGGTTGCAGTGTACCAGTGGTTCTTATTAGTTCTATGGTCTCATGAACGAACGGTCGACTATCCCCAAGCAAGGTCTGTCACGTCAGTCACTAGGAAATACGAAGTGAATCGGAAAGACAATGGTGTTTCTGCAACTACCATGTTAGCTCCTTCAGTCAATGAACCGGAAACATGAACTGTTTGACATCTGAAAGTGAAGCCTGTTCTTGTCACTAAAAAACTTAGATATTGCAACTTCTCTACCGTGATTTGGACTTGTAATATCTGTGTACTTTGATGCACAACTCACACCTCGAAAATAGTCCAAATTCAAATTCAAAATTCAAAACTTTTATTCAGAGAATAGGTTTTCACAAACACGTTCTCTTGTCAGAGTATACAGTAATAAATGATTTGCATAAATTAATCAACTCTATTACTACTACCATTTCGGAAACAAAAGCAAAATGACCACTGGTAAAAAGAAATGGCGAAAGAAAACCAGTTACGGCCTTTTTTGTCGTTTAAAAATATATCGTACTTTTCTTTTTCAACATAAAATTTAAAACTAGGTACATACATACAACATTACGTACGCGGAATGTCAATAAAAAGTGCCATTAATTTGTCTCAACATAAAAATAAATCTAAAATATAAAATGCTAAATCGGTGTTAAAGATAGGAGCAGACCGCCGGCAAGGCAGCAAGTCCAAATAGACAAATATTTGAATCTCTTGATTCCTCATTGACTGTGCTACCTAATTAGATAGAAGCAAACACCTTGGGGGCCGTTCTCAGACCGAATGGGAGGCACTTTATTTTCACTAACCTTCCTTTGTAGATTAGACGCAGGAACCGTCTAATCTGTGAGATGGAGCTACGGAAAGAATCGTCTAGTCTGTGAGATGGAGCTAGTGAAAATAGGTCTGTGACAGGACTATTTTCCACATCCACTCATTTGTTTGAAAGTACTCCGGAACTCGAGAGACATTTATTAATCTAACACTGTCGGTGATTACATATCTGTTCAAGGCCGCCAGGTTGAACATGGTTCGGTGCGACTCGTCGCCCTTTGACACAAGGAACAGTGTGTACACAAACTTGGCGAGGCTTTAACAACATCTAATACCTACACACCGGTGTTGCATCTGGGTGATAATGGACGACATTGCATCCGTCGATTGCATTGAAACGAGTCTCGTTTAACAGTAGTAGGTACTACAAGTGGCGGTCCATGTGAAAAGGAGATACGATACCCTTTTATTATCTTTAATACATAACTTGGGGCACCCACCCAACGAGCCAGACGCGACGCTCTGAATGTTGCGGGCTGATAGTCAAACTATACATCTTTTGTTACGGTAGTAATCAGAACCATGACATGACCCTGCGAGGGTTTAGCATTATAGCAGCCCTGCTCGGGTTGATTGTAGGCATGGGAAATATGCGTAAGCGCACAACATCCATGAGTAGTACCCTGCATGCAGAGGTAAGTTACGTAAAGCCTGCCCCTGCGAGGGGTGGCGTGCGGCCTTGCTTTGACCCGTTTGCGCAACGGAAGCAAGAATGGCCGGCTTAATGTATCACTTGTTTGTGTGTTGCAAACAAAGCTTATTCTATCTATCAATCAATGACCCCGCGAGGGTCGAGCGTTACAGCAACCCTACGAGGGTTGATAATAGGCATGGGAAATATGCATAGGTGCACAACATCCATGAGTAGTACCCTGCGGAGGTACGATATGTAAAGCCTGCCCCTGCGAGGGGTGGCGTGCGGCCTTGCTTTGACCCGTTTGCGCAACGGAAGCAAAGATGGCCGGCTTAATATATCACTTGTTTGTGTGTTGCAAATAAAGATTATTCTATCTATCTATCAATGACCCTGCGAAGGTCGAGCGTTACAGCAATCCTGCGAGGGTTGATTGAAGGCATAGGAAATATGCGTAGGCACACAACATCCATGAGTAGTACCCTGCGGAGGTACGATATGTAAAGCCTGCCCCTGCAAGGGGTGGCGTGCGGTCTTGCTTTGGCTCGTGATCAGACCAATGACTAATATTTGTGACTTTTAGTGTTTATTGTATCACTTGTTTCTGTGTTGCAAATAAAGCTTATTCTATCTATCTATCAATGACCCTGCGAGGGTCGAGCGTTACAGCAACCCTACGAGGGTTGATAATAGGCATGGGAAATATGCGTAGGTGCACAACATCCATGAGTAGTACCCTGCAGAGGTACGTTATGTGCCTGCCCCTTCGAGAGGTGGCGTGCGGCCTTGCTTTGACCCGTTTGCGCAACGGAAGCAGAGATGGCCGGGTTTGGTAAAGGCAAGAAAGCTTTTCGAACACCCTTCTCCTGTGCTGCGGCTAGTGACTCCGCATTAAACACGTGCTGACATGACGGGGAATCTTACGTAGCGCGACCTTGAAATGGGGGAACGCTCACGTGGTTCGTAACATCGTAACAACAACTTCTCATTTTGATAACCTCCGCACGACGATTCAAGTTAATTGCAATGATCAGAGCAAACTTTAAAAATTTCGTCTTTCAAAAACAGCTCGTTAACTTTCTCGCCTATTAGTATGTCAAATTCGAATCGCGCGCCTACTGTAATAAACTTCTGACAGAAGTTTGTAAAGCTTCGCGTTGCTTATGAACGCAGAATGATAAGGCAGCAAATGACTTGTGTGCGTGAGCAAAAGGGAGTTACGAATCATGTCTTAATTTCGTCATTTATCTTTAAATCGACAAAACCGGGGGTAGCATTATAAAAATAGAACCACGCACCAATCACTACTATCTAATGTTGCAAATCCTTTAACGTCTAAGAAACCCCTGAGGAGTCTTAAGTATACTAGGTTCTTTCAATTTCGTCTCAATTTTAAACATAAAACCTGATTGAGCAACCGGTGGCGGTACTTCGACAGAATTTACAATAGATCTGCGTATAGCTCGACACTAACGTTCCCGTCACCTATATTCCCATTAATGTGTACCGCGGAACAAGATACAGAATAAAATTATTATTGCAAATTGAATAAAATGAATGATTGTTAATTTACAGAACTCGCGACATCGATACCGGCGTTTACTCTCCCCCCCGCCTTTTTGTTACGGTGACGCGGTCTAGATTTTCTGAGGACTCGAATCCATTGATTCACGCGATCGCGATTTTTATCGTCACTTTTAGCGGGAGCACTAGCACTAGCACATGGTGTTTTCGAGCATGGAATTAAAACACTATCGTCACTTTCCATCTTAATACGTGCTGAAAAGAAACCTAGGGTAGAAAATCACACAAATTATTCATAAAACATGTAATTAAGCAAAACTGAAAAAATATGTAGGTAGGTACTAAAAGCCTACGTACGTAAAAGTACCGAACGGTAACACCGTTAATCTAATAATTGAAACAGGAAAGATAATAAAAAGAAATATTAAATAAATTGCAAAAAGAAATGCAAAAAAAAGTAAAAAATTATTAATAAAAAGAAATAATTAAATAAATTGCATAAAGAAATGCAAAAAAAGAAAAATAATTATTTCACCGAATCCTGGGCACGACCGTGCGCAGCGGAAAACAGGACGCCAATGATCAGAACGCGGCCACCAACCGTATGGCCGCCCTGGTGGAGTAGAGGGGATAGTGTGCGAGTGAGAGAGGGCTACAGGGTAGAAAGAGAGGAAAGATGTGCGGAAAACAGATAGGGCCTATCTCATTGTGTATATAATATACACATAAGCTTCAAATAACGGTCAAGTGTTTAATAGATAGATTAAATTTTTATTGGAAATGCTGTTCATTTCATTAAATATTTAAAAATAATAATTGTAAACGCCTATTTTATCACTTGCAAGTTCATGTTAGTGAACAATATACCATAAAAAATGTTATATACATATTTAGTTACATTTTGTAAAAGTTTAGATAATTTTAATTAATAATGTACAAAAAACAACATGTTTAATTCCAGCACTAAACAAATATTTTTGTGATCACATCAAAAACTAACATCCTTCGTTACAATACGAATCAAGTAAAGTGTAATAAAATTAACTTTATATATACATATAATTTTCCTGTACAGAGTTCGAACCTACACCCTCACTCAAAGTAATCTTACTAGTTAACAATTTCCCGTCCCACGATTATTTTCTAATAGGCTGTAAAACAAACGGTTACCGTAAAAGCCTTCGCAGTTAGCTAGTAAGGTGTCATGTCATGTTGTTGATACCATCAAAACATACTAAACCTCAATATTGTACACTAAATCCCTAAAACTAGTGGAACTGGATTCGATCTTTTCGCGTGATAATAAATTATTAAGGTATTCGATAGACAACGGTGTTCGAGCAGTAACTGTATTGTTTATGTATAAAAATGGTTTTTTTTAAGCCACAAAATTTTTTATGTTTAAGGATAGGGGAGAGAAGTGGAAACAAAGCTCAAAGTAAAATAAAATATAATTGAAAAATAAAGTAACAGAGATCGATAATAAGTACAAGCAAAATAGAGATGAGAATAAACAATGACAATAACAATATAATTAGCTTTCAAATTAATTATAAAAAAACTATTAAAAATATAAATCTATTAAAAAGTATTTATTACACTTCCAGCCTGATGGCTAGTTCGCAACAAAAAATGTTTTTTTTTAAGCCACTAAATTGGCAAATAAACATACGGCCCGCATGATGGTAAGCATCATCGTAGCCAATAGACGCTTGCAATATCGGGGGTATCACTCACGCGTTGCAATCTTCCCAACCCCCCCCAAGTGTAGCTCTGGAGACCTTACTCACCGTAAGAACACAACATGGCTGAGACCAATGCTATTTAGCTACGATCTTCTGTAAGGTGGAGGTCCTTCCCCAGACGGGCTGCTCCGAGAGCGGATTATCCGCTGTACTCTACCTCTCTTAATTAGTGAAATACTTACATAAAAAAGACAAGTGAAACCCGCCGCAACTACAACGTGTATCCCGCTTTCCCGTGGGAATTTTGGAAAACCTTTCTTAGCGGATGCCTACGTCATACAAAGTCCCTCCAAGTTTCAAGTGTCTACTTACTGTGCGTTGATGCGTCAGTCATTCGGAAAAAAAAATTATGTATAGTCTAGTGAAAGCAAAGTCGTTTGCATGTATTTATTTATACACAGCAGCTCCAACTATATCTAGATATTTTATTTTTTTATTTTATTGTTTTATTTATTAACCCACCAACGTCTTACACATAATAAACACATATAAACACAACATTTTGAATGCATAAGCCAATTATAGGTTACAACATGCTTGAATAGAATTTTGATAAAATCCTACGGGAATCGCGTCATTTTTGGGATAAGCCCTATGTGTTCCAAGGTATCGGCTACCTACGGTTTTGTGCAAAATATCTTTAAAAATTTAGATTGTACTATTAAAAGAAGAGAATTTTCACATAATCTTTATATATAACATTCAAAGTTCTGACTGATAGATTTAACTATATTCCAACGCACAGCCCAAACCGCTGGGTCTAGAGATTTCAAATTTGTAATGTAGGTTCCTTACGATATATCTAGGGGTGTACTAAGAAAGGATTTTTCAAAATTTACGGAAAAGCGAGATAATTATATACGCAAACGAAGTTGCGAGGGTTTTAATAGTATGAGTATATTTGTGAGTGCAAAAATAAAACATTGTAGTGTTTTATTTGATGCCTGATGCATACTTTCTCATTAATAACTTTAAATAATAACTGAATATTTTTGCAATATTCCACTGCCGCGAGTAAATCGCAGCAATGTGACAAGCACTTTACAATAACTATGTTAGTTATCTTAAACTATTTAATGTATGCTAATCTATGCGCATGCGTAGAATGTCTATGGTTCCCACAAGTGTTTAGATTGACACGGAATATGTCATTATGTTAATGTTAATTAAGTTTGGGCGATGCGGCACACAAGACAAACACACGAATATTATTCAGTAGCTGTATTCGTGTTCCGTAGGATGATATAGAAAAAACAATAATGGCTGACAAACAAAGTAGGTATTAATAATAATAATAATAAATACATAGGGACAAATCACACAGATTGAGCTAGCCTCAAATTAAGTTCGAGACTTCTGTTAAGGGATACTAACTCAACGATATTATATTTTGTAACAAATACATAAATAGATAAACATCCAAGACAAATTCTGGCCAATCAGAAAAAAGTACGTTTTTTTAATCATGACCCGACCGGGATTCGAACCCGTGACCTCCTACCCAGGAGGACCACCACCCGGTGGTCCAACGTGGTAACCATTACGCGACGGAGAGGTAAAATGAAAAAAATGGGAATTAAGAGGGCGCACACAGGCGTTAGCTCAGTTTAGCGAAAACTGAACTTTTCGAAGCTCTTAATATCTATAAAAAACTTTTCTAACAGACTTATGAATTACACAAAATGTTAGACAATATTGTTGCCTAAATAGTTTGTAGAAAACATTTTGTCATGTAATGGAATATTTATGAATGCTATCGTGATAACCGAACAGTGTTTTCTCGATTTCACGTTCAGTGCCAACTTCGGATGTCAAAATATCCCCGTAATGCTGCCAATTGTAAGAAATAAATTATAAAATCTAACGGCAAATATACTTAAGCATATAGTTAGTAGAACATTTTTGTAATTTTTTGTTACATAAATAAGATATTAACATCCAAACTAAGTGAAATTACGAAGAAAGTCAAGTCGTTGTTATGTTTGTTTTCACCATTAAATCTTAGTTATTTTGTGTCAATATTATCATCATCTAAGAGATAAACGTATTCCCTAAAATCTAGGCGCCAAAATTTATGTAAAATGTTTACCATTATTTTTCTACCAATTTTTGAATATAGCCATAAAACCACTATAAAACCGCGCGCGTCTTTTGTTACGACTCAGTCGAGCCGCCGGCTCTGCGGAGAGTGGTCACGTCGCTCTGGCGCAGGACCTGACCGCACGTAACCTTTGTGCCCATACGCAGTGCAAACCGTGTAGCGCGACCGACAATCTAGATACTTTGGTAAGTAAAATATGACTTTTTGTTGATAATGACGACGAACTATTTACTTTTTTAGTGACAACAACATAATATGTTTCAGAGTATGGGGAACAAAAAAAAGCAGTTTTTATCGAAAAAAAGAAAAAGACGAAATGTTGAAAATTTAAATAAAGCAAGGCCTAAAAGGCTGGTGGTACCTATAATTAATATAATGGTTATAAATTATAATATATGACAAGTTCTACTAAGGAGGTCGATTATTGCGAAATCGTAAAAAAAATTGCTGTTTCATATGTTTCAGTCCGTATGATCAAGGAGGACACGAAGAGGAAGAAAAACAAGAGCCCGTACTTTTTCATCTTCTTCAAAATGAAAACCATCCTGGTGATGGAATTGAATCCCAATCCCAACCAAAGAATCATTTCTCTTTATAACCCATTTGTTCATCTTTTCGTCTTTTTGAGATTGTGGGTGAACCGCTAGTCTCACAAACTTGGCTATGAGGTCTAATAAAAGCTAGTTAAATCTACTACAAAATATTTCCAGTGACGGTTCTTCGTAGGTTACGTGGTTTTTTCCAATATTTCGCGAAGTACGTAAAACTTGAAAATTTCAATGTTTGGTAAAATTAGGTCATATATGAAAAGCCACAGCTTGGCTCCTATGGTATCAATAGAGCTGCGATTGGTCGCACATTGTAGGTAATGTATGTAATTTAATACATATAGGTGTAGAAAACATTGTGAAAAATGCATAGTTTTAGTCCTGGAGCAAAAATTTCTAAAATTTCGCAATTTTTTCAGAAACTGCTACCTGCTGATGCTTTTAATTATGACTTTTTTTCTGCAATGGAGTAACTTAGAGCAATTATTTTTCCTTTTTTGGATAGAAAACAATTGTAGATCTTACTCAAATGAAGTATTTACGAAATTAGCAAGGCCTTTTTAAATATTTTAATTGAATTTTTGTTGAAAATTTCACAAAATCAAAATTTGTTTTCTAAAATTTTTGCTTTTATTTCCGTATGGATAAAAAATAACACGATTTTGTACTGTGCATTACAGACCAATATCATAACTCTCCAAATATGGCAAAAAAAATCGAATTACAAGGTTTTTTTGGGCCCCAATTTCGTCTGAAGACTGCCAGAATTAAAACAGATGACGAATTTTTGTCATCAAAGATGGAATCGAAATTGGTGAAATTTTACAAGAAATGTATTTTACCAGAATTGGTAGATAGATGGTAGAGTCTATGTATGCCAATTAGAAACACATGTTTCTAATACAAATAATTATATGTACCTATATCTATTATGAGTACTTTATTGTTATACTTCTCCATAATCCATAGGTATTAATACACGAGTAAAGATACATTATTTGTATTTATTTCCAAACGAGACATGAAGAATGTCGAAAAAAAATTTCAATTACATAATAACAATACTTATGTTCTACATAGAAATAGGTCTGTAGCTAAAATCACATGAACTTCGAGTCTACTATTATATTAAATAGTGAAGTCTTATCATAAAAGTATCAAAATCATTTGTCTTCGCCGGCGAACGCTCATGTTCGTGGCTCAGTAGTTTCGTAAAATAACACGCTTCGATTTTGAGTTGCGTTGATTTGGGTGCGCCCTCTTGACGTTTCGGCTAGGTTGCACCGGCCGTGGTCACAGGCGAGTCTCCATATCTGAGGTGATCTTCTTCCATCCTTAGACTTTTGCACACAACACTGACACTGTCCATATTCTTGTTGGTTAAACAAAGTACCTATTCCAAAAAAATTGAGATACACCAAACTCATACTACGGGCGTTCACGAAGTAATGAGAAACGACAGAATTGAAAATGATTAGATTATTTTTCTACGTTTACTCTACACTGTCTTATGTAAGTTATACTACATACACTTTCATATAATTTTTTTTTGTTCTAGGCCTTAGAATTAACTTTGAAAATTATTTCAGGAACTTAAAAAATGTTTAGGTACATCAGATTGATCTATTTGAAACAATAACAATTTGTCAAAGTGTCGAATAAATTTTTCATTAAAAATACTTTTTGAATACCTCTCGTAAAATCCATTAAAACTAAAAGCACGACCAATAAAATTTTATTGAAATTAACGCGATCACAACGTAATGTTGATGTATCGACCACCAGCCGCGACCACAGGCCAACTGGCAACAGGATCGTCACACTTGGTCACACCTATGAACTTACTCTGCGACGAAATATTCTTCTACCCTCAGATTTTTTTGTTCAGATACTATTCTACAAAAGTTTACGCAGAGCGATAGCCATTCATACAACACACAAAACTTTCGCGCGGAAATTCACACCCCAACAGTGAAAATTCGCAGTGCGGACAGACCCCCAAGAGTTCCCATTTCTAATCAGCGGTAAACTGCATCACCGTTCATAAGTACCTACACACTAGTTTTATTTATTTTGGTGTTTTCATATTTAAGTTTATATATATACTAGCGTTTAGATCGGCAATGGTTTGATTAAGGCGAGACCAAAAACAAAATAGGTACACTAGTGTGCAAGCAAGATATATAATTTTGTGGATTTTCCTTTTTGTTTGAGTTACATCCAGGCACTGCACAGGTAACGATATTTAATCACGTCTAATTAACACCAAAACTACATTTTAAAATCATAAATTAAACACGACTGACGTCAGTCCGATACAGGCCGATAGCGTGTATAGGAAGAATGGTCTCGCCTATCTATCTCGCTCTAACAAACGCGTATGCTATGATCTATCTCTTTTGCATTGCCAATCTAACTAGTATACAATAAATCTATGTATAAAACCAGCTATTACCCGTGGGCTAATATTATATAGCCTATGACACTAATAAATAATGTGCATTTCATTTGGTCAGAATTTTCAAAATGGGTTCAGTAGATCCAGAGAACAACTTCACAAACTCACGAACTTTACCTCTTTTATAGACATTAGTGTAGGTAGATAGATGGTATGTTTATATCTATGAAATTGTTGAGTGGATTAAACCAGTCACATCAGTGAAGTTCCTCGGCATCAAGATTGACGAACTATTGAACTGGAAACCAGAGTTAAAAACTGTGGTTAGCAGCATTAGCAGTGCTTGTTGCGCACTAAGGACTCTGCGAGACGAACTCACTATGGACCAGCTAAAATCGGTGTACGACGCATTAGTAGAATCTAGACTTCGATATAGTATAAAGTATTGGGGTGGAAGTTATGACTACAATATAAATAAGGCATTTGTAGCGCAAAAAAGAGCCATACGCACCATGGTTCGAATATCGCCACGGGAGTCATGTGTAGAACATTTTAGAAAACTTAAAATTTTAACTGTACCCTCTTTATATATATTTGTGCTTTTAACGGACTTCATTAAAGATAGACCTATTTATGAGACTGATGAGGAAATGTTACTACGCGAAAGCACTAGGCGAAAGGACCTTAAAAGAATTATAGCACCTGCCCTACATATTGTGACACATTGTGCGCGTCATCAGACCGTGGGCTTATTCAATAAATTGCCGATTGAACTTAAGTCTGAGAGTAAGTTATCCAAATTTAAGAATGACCTAAGAACGTTGTTGCTGGATAGGTGCTGTTATGATATTGATGATTTTTAGTTAGGTAGTTTATGACATTTTATTTTAAACATGAGAAATTTAATTTTGCAATTATTATAATAGAATCAATAATTTTAAAACTAGTTTTAAGGTATATTCGAATGCAATGTATTATTGTTGTGATGAATAAATAAAAATTGAAAAAAAATTGAAATTGAAATTGTTGATTCCAAATAAGCACAAATAAGTATATTTTTGTACAAGTTTCAGGTTAAAATGATACAACGCAACCCTAAATTTAAACAATCGCTACTATTAGACAAACTGTGAAATCGATATAAATAACTCCGTAGATAATTACGATGGAATGAAAAATATTCATGTATAATTAGTTAGTTGGCTTCACACTCTGATGCTAAATGGCGTCTGGAATTTGGCGCCAAATGAGCATTTCTTTATCATGGTGGTAATAACATTTTTATTGTTTTATTTTTAGAAAAAAATCATGCAAAGATAGTCATGTTAGTAAGGTGGTAAAATTTCCGAGGTCAGGATGGACAAGTGCAAGGTTCACAATACAAATATCACTTTTGACATTTATTAATAACTAGCTATACCCGCGGCTTCGCTCGCGTTAATTTTATGACATAGACTAGCAGACCCGTGCCCACTTCGTTGGGCATAATGTTAAAAGCCTTTTTATTTTTTGGTTTTTTATATAACCTATGACACTCAGCAATAATGTGGCTTTCTATTGGTGAAAGAATTTTTAAAATCGGTTCAGTAGATCCCGAGATTACGCCTTACAATTTAACAAATACACAAACTTTACCTCTTTATAATATTAGTATAGAAGTATAGATATCGTTTGACAACAAAACAACCCATACAGCTGTTGGCCGATACAGCGCCCTCTATAGTAGAAAAAAATATTTTTCATTGGAACGACATACTTTCACCGGATAAAAAGTAGCCTATGTTGGGCTCTGTACCCCTAACAATATGTATGCAAGTTTTCATAATGATCGGCTGCTTAGTCAAGTCCTATCGGTGTGTCGGCGAGTGAGGGTATTCTTGTTTCAGCGCTCGAATAGGACGGACGTACGGAGGTGTTGTATTGTAACGGTTGCATGAACAGAGAAATAATATACACAGTGTTTTACTTCAGTCTGTAGCTTTTTTATGTAATTTTCCAGGAAAACAAACAAGCGTTACCACATGGATATTACCGCCGCTGATGAACGTCAGTAACACCAGAAGTGCTACTAATGCGTTCTACAAGGAAAATAGGGAGAAAAATGAACGGAAGGGAGTTGTAGTTAAAAATCTCTCATTCACCGAACGGGAAGCATTGCTGGCTTCTGATGGTATTATTGATTCTGATTTTTAAACTGAATTTATTTTTTATATAAATTTAATTTAGTTTTTGTTTTAGAATTTATGTAATCTTCCATACCATTGACTAAGGCGCCGACCCTACCTGCGCGCGGTCTAGCGGTCAGAGTTCCGAGTTCTGCGTCCGTCGAACTTCGACCGTCGTCGTCATGGTCCGACTGCTTTTGTGCGTGTAAGATTCTAAGCCAACACCTGGTTACAGTGAACGCAGAACTCGGAACTCTGACCGCTAGACCGTGCGCAGTGGGGTCGGCGGCGCCTAATATCCTATCGTGTATTAATACAAAAGGAGAAGCTGACTGACTGACTGACTGACTGACTATCAACGCAGGGTGTAAACTATAAGGGTTAGAAACATGAAATTTTGCACAGGGGTTCCTTTTATAACGTAGAGGAGCAATAAGACAGGATTTTTCAAAATTCCCACGGGAAACCGAGATATACGCAAACGAAGTTGCCCGGTTTTCGCTAGTCGTGTATAAAACTACAGTTAGCTAGTGTGTCGTCCGTCTAACTTTCTTTGTGTACTTGGCTGATACACCACCGCGTGCACTGTTACAATGTAGTCAACATTGTTGCTCTTAAAAATTAAGCAATATGGCGGCCATAAAAGCTTTTTCCGTCAATCCATTGCTGCCCAACATTTGTGAACGTTGCACCACAAATGTAACACATCAAAGTTGTTTATGTTAATTATTATTGGACATTCTTATCGTATTCGTTTCACGATTAAATGAGACAATATTCTTCGGTATACGAACATAATGTCTTTTATTTTAATTCTATTCAAAAATAATTGGATTGATTGAATTTAGATGACTTTTTAATACTCATCAATTCCAAATTTAAGATACTTAGGTACAGGTTTTTGTCGATAAAAGTTTAGAATGTAATGTTGTTGAAGTGTTCGCGTTAAAAGACATTTTTAATGGAATGCTTGGTGTTTTTTTCAGGCAAGAAGAGACAAACAAGCTGGTAGTCTCATGATAAGTAATAGCCGAAGATGCAAAAGGAATGAGTCAAAAACCAAAAGTATCGCTTCATTTACTTAGCAGTGGAAACGGCTAAGCGGATCTAGGTTTTGGTTGCGAAATGTGTGCTGGGGATGGACAAGGGCGAAAAACTACTAGTAGTCACTAGACGGTGCTTGTTGAGGTATTATATTATTTTATTCCAATCCAATAAAAAGCTACGTGTGAATAGTCTTTTACGAAGCCTTCCCTAAAGAAAGTAATAAGCAATGCAACTTAAATTACGAATGAAAATACACCATTTACAACCCCCATTATACCAACTTCAGTAGTTGACAACCTTTTAGCACGTGCATATGCAATTTCTATACACAATACTTGCATTTGCAATTAAATATGAGCATTATTGTCAACTTTCATCTATTATATACTCTTCGCACTATAAAATATCTAATGTTCAGATTCCTTTGACACTTTATGGAAATATCACCATAAATTTATACAAACATATATTTGCATTTAAATAATATTATCAACAACCTTACCTACTCAGAATTTAAGTTGAATATAGTTTAAAAAATATTTATTAAACGGTAAATTATTATTATGTTTATAATTTCACTGCCAGTATAGATATCTTTTGTGTGATAGCTGATTGAATAACATACACAATCGTAAAGTTAGATCGATTCCCACGAATGAAGAATCGATATTGAAATCGGCGAGTACTGACAGAGTCATGAATAGCGTAAACAACATTGCCTTCGCCTCTGTATATTACTAGCATTTAGGATTTGACCATACCGCAATTTGGATTGATATCCTGCATTTAGTACTTAATTTCTATTTTTCGACCTCCGTGGCGTAATTGTTACTACGCCAGAAAGCCACCCAGGAGGTCCCGGGTTCGAATCCCGGTCGGGTCATGATGAAAAACGTTTTTTTCTTGATTAGCCTCGTGTCTTAATTGTTTATCTATTTATGTATTTGTTTTAAAATATAGTATCGTTGAGTTAGTATCCTATAACACAAGTTTCGAACTTACTTTGGGGCTAGCTCAATCTGTGTGATTTGTCCCTAATTTTTTTTATAAAGATATTTATTTCTGTACCTGGATCTGTATTTTATTTAAAAATATGAAAAATGTATTGTTATATAACAAAGAAATATCGTAACTGATTTTCTTTCACCATTTCTTTTATTAGTGGTCATTCCTTCCGAAATTGTAGTAATTTATAGAGTATATTAATACATAAATAATTTATTACTGTAATACAATGAAATCTTTGACGACAGAAAGTGTCTGAGGACCTAAACTTTTTGAATTACATAAGTTATGTATTAACCCAAAAATGACAACGCGGGCCAACAGCTAGTAAGCACTAAAAACACAAATGGGCATCTTCGATATAATATTACTTCACTACTTTATAAACAAATCGGGTAACAAAACAGTTTATAATCTGAATAATACTTATACCATAACCATTTTATTTATCTGTCGTTCGATGCGAATCCGGAAGGTCTATAATAGGTCACGAGACGTTTAGTAATGGGAGGTGAAGAATAGGATAATATTTAAATAGGTCCCGAGCGGATTATCTGATATTTTACAATTCTAAGGGTTTGCACAGTACAACAGGAATCTTTTTTTGGACTATATTATAAAACTTGTAAAATACTGGCACGTTATTATTTCATTTCATTTCATTTCATTTCATTTCATTTCATTTCATTTCATTTCATTTCATTTCATTTCATTTCATTTCATTTCATTTCATTTCATTTCCTTTCTCAGTACACCCCTAGACGTCGTAAGGAACCTACATTCCAAATTTGGAATCTCTAGACCCAGCTGTTTGGGCTGTGCGTTGATATATAGTTAAATCAGTCACGACTTTGAATTTTATATTATCGATAGATAGCATTGTAATATGGGATACCCCCCGCGCTGGCCCTCACAGCGTAAGGGAGCGTCCCCAAGGTGGCGGATAGGGGAATGGTCGGTAGTACAGCCTAGCTACACTAACCGGCTAAGTCCGATGGACTCGCTGACCAACGACGGGTGTGGTCCTCCAGCATTTCGGGGGTTGTGTGGCGGGTTGACACCTCGCCCACGTAAAACCAATGTTGCTGGTGAAGCGTATCCCGTTAGCGCTTCACTAGCTTGCACAACATTGTCAAAAAAAAATAAAAAATAATATGGGATACCTATGTTACGACAAATTTTATACCACACCTAGTGTTCGGAAAGAGCCTCCTTTCTTCTTTCAAAAGCAGCGAGAAAATACTCGACTCTTTCCCTAGAATATAAGGGAGGAAAAAAATTTATTTTTCCTACTGCTTATTTTTTTAAATTTTCTTTATCGCATTTGCTGTGAATCTCTTTTATATTATTTTTATACAATTTGATTTTATATGATTAAGTATATTGACAATATCAATAAGTCTCAAACTACGACTTTTTTCTTTAGTTTGACAGATATGATTTAAGGTCTCGTCAGAGGTGGGCAACTCATTGGTAGCGCCCCTGATATTGCTGATGTCCAGCGGGCGGTGACCACTTTCCATCAGGTGCCGGCCGCTTGCCTGTTTGTCTGCCAAATAACATAAAAAAATGTGTCATTAACTTTAAGAATTCATTTCAGAAACAGGCTGTAAGACCCTTATATTACAAAACAATTGTATAACCACAATCAGGACCATATCGCACGGAATGCAGGGAGAATATTGGTACAAATTATTCGAGTCGGATTCTTTCATTCGAGATAATGTATTCGGTTGTGGCGAGTCGATGGCATCGTTCACGCGAGCTTCAGATGTTCGAGGATTTTATATCGATACTATAGAAACTCGATTATTATTATTTGAAAGCCGTTATGAATACAAGTCGTAATCTATATTTTAGAGTTTAACTAATCTTGTTATATTTATAAAATAGAGACAAATTAGAACTAGCATGACTAAAACCGCAAGATGTGGAATTAAAATTAAAATGCGTTTCAGAAACTGGCTTTCATTCAGTCATTAATAAATAATAAATATATAGAGACAAATCACACAGACTGAGCTAGCCCCAAAAGTAACTTGTGTTATGGGATACTAACTCAATAATACTATATTTAATAGTTAATACAATCCTCCTCCTCCATATTTGGTCCCTCAATGTTGAGGATCGTGACTCCGACGTAACATAATAACCGTTTCTCTCCATCTGTTCCGATCTTGTGCCAGATGGAGAGCTGCGCTTATCGGCATTTCCAGGCTTTCAGCTACCTGGTCCTTCCATCGTCTAGCGCTGCGTCCTCTTGGTCTTTTTCCTTCCACCTTGCCTGTAATACAATGGTTCTTAATTAATATAAAATATATTATGAAAAAGTTGATTGTAGGCCTTTCCTTTCTGTCTTGCAGTGATATACAACTGGCGGTTAAAAAAAATATAATCGAGAACTCATAGTACCAAAATCGATTTAAATCCGATATTCGGAGTATTCGCAAGATCATATCTATACAAACAGAGCTTTTTTTGAACGAACCGCGTCAACTGTGTGACCCAAAACGATAAAATGCCTATTTTTGTTACAATGTGATTTTTTTCCGATATTTCTTTAATTGGTCGCATGGTTCAATGGCAAATAACGTCGCATTATTTACTGACATTTATGTGTTCCAACATATGCGATAAAAATCTTCCAATTAAAATAATATTGTACCCTTTGTACTTACATAATACCTAATTTACCAAAGTTCAACAAAGAATTCGCAACGTTAAGACGTACACATTATTTTTTATTTCAATGGCTCATAATTTTTAATTTTGATGTAATTTTGCATAATGTATGATGTGTTTAGATTAGCTGAAGTGTCAGGTATGATATGAAAGTTGAATGGAAGCCATAGGATAAGTAGATTTTATAAAATTTTAAATTAAATGTAAAATTCTGGGTAAATTTAAAAAAAAAACTAAAAATCCATATATCTCGAGAACCACTAGACTTCGCCCAAACATAGGGGTGGTTCATTTTGCTGCTTTTGAGCCCCCAAATACGCATGTTCCGGATTTACGTCGAATTACAAGTAACCCTGTATAATATTAGAGGGATAGTCGTGATCACACATAATTTAAATTCATAACATTGTTTTATTAGCGTCTGCCTTTTGCAGATAGGCTTTATCTAACAATAAATCAGCGAAGCGCACTTCCTGCGGAAACCAGATAATATTTAATTGGCGTGAAAACTCAATAATTGCAGATAAAAATCAGCCGGTGGCGCAGAGCAAACCAATTACTGCACTAGTGTGGTACTACGCATCCCACCGCTCGCTGCTTCTGCCGTGGTAGGGAGGAGACACTGCTGTTATCGATAGATTGAAAGTAATATTTTGATACAGATCTCATAACTGTGAGTAAAGATTACACTGAACTCCAACTCCAACTCCAAAAAGGTCATTCCTTTTTGGAGTGTGCTGCAGCCATCCAAAAAGGTCAAAGTCACCTATGGGCTGTTACGTGTCGTGTTCTTTTAAAAAAATACCCTCTGTGTTAAATTGTTTTATTAAAATAGTGTATGTGTATAAAGTTTTTATTCGATAAAGTTTTATTCTATTCTTTACAGTGAAAATGTATATTCGCTACAGTGTAATCTGCGAGAGGCCGAAGACCGTGCTAAGTGAGCAAAGAAAGAAGTAAAAGAGGCTAGAGACACTTTTCAAGGACTTTCAGGAATGAAGTGGACGAAGAGAGAGGGAGACAGTGAAAATATCGCAGATCAGGCAGATCATATTTATATTGTCAGAAAGCTGACAACTTAGAGTACAGTTAAAGCTGCAATAGAAATGTTACAATGGACTGCGGTGCATTGCAATCAAGACTTGATTTTTCAAAATGACGATATTACTTTTATCGCTTGTTTTATATTAATGTCTATCATGTTCTTCTTCTTCCGGTGCCTCTAAAACAAGTGAAGGTCGACTGTCAGCTTAGCATATTTCGCTTTATCCTTACCGAGGCGAAACAGTTCGGCGGCGCTCGCTATTCCGGTCCACCGACTTTCCGTTTACCAGAGCAACTTTTCCCATCATTATCAGCTGAAGCAACTCATATCTGTCGTGTCTATCATGATGCAGAAGAAGAAAAACATTTTACTGTTGTTTTTTTTGTGAGTAATCATTCCAAGACGGTGCACAAGAATAGGTGATGAGGTATTTATTACCAAAGGAGTACTCAACACCTATCGCACCTCCAGGAGAGCTCATTTAAAAAAAAATCTTTGAACCGCACTGTGCGCGTTAATAATGATGATGACACAGTCAAAATAAAAAAAAAAATTGTAATTTACAATCGACATTTTTATCGATATCGATAATAACCTGCCCAACACTAAAGCCTCGCATGTGGTTTTTCAGCGGACACGGCTCAGCTCTAACAACTCATTAGTCCGGCTGGCCGCGATCACCGCTGGCTTTTATTTGCGGCGACTGTACCTGTACGAGGTTAATTGTTTAATTTGACCTCAACATGTACTGATTTTTCGAATATTATACCAATTTTATTTCAACGCGGAAAACTGAATATAATTTTACTATTTATTAAAAGTTCTTATTTGCATGTATGTCTTGTTTATTTAGAACTAGCTGACCCGTGCCCACTTCGTTGGGCATAATGTTAAATCCTTTTATAGTACACGCGTTCGTAAGAAACGCTTTTATTCGACTGCTTTTTCTCCGACTCACTTTGTAAAACCGACTACCACGTAAAAGCCTTTTTATTTTTCGGTATTTTATATAACCTATGACACTCAGCAATAATGGGGCTTTCTATTGGTGAAAGAATTTTTAAAATCGGTTCAGTATATCCCGAGATTACCCCTTACAATTTAACAAATATACAAACACACAAACTTTACTTCTTTATATTATTAGTATAGATAGATAAATACATAGATTCCATCTGTGTTAAAAATATTTTAAATCAGCCCATTATCATCTCACTGCATCAGGTCTCCATTCAATCGAAGGGGATTTACATTGTATGTAGCTCGGCCACGCTGCTTCAATGCGGATTGGCGGAGGTCAGTGTATTCACGCTTCCTGAAGGCCACCACTTGTCTTTACGACTGACATCCATCGACAACAGCCAATGGGGCAATTCACGTAACAAGAACCGATTCTAGTTCGATTCAACGACACTCGCTGTCCCGTTCAATTCCTATTTTGTATGAGTGAGACAGCGAGTGTCGTTGAATCGAACTAGAATCGGTTCTTGTTACGTGAATTGCCCCACAGGCCAGGACCGAATGCCCTTCGACACACAGAGAAGCTCGAGATAACGAAACCCGTCCAAACACTGGCTAGGATTGGCGTTGCTTAACTTGCGTGTTCGTATTAGAGCGCGATACACAGCGACGCTATCGAGCTCCTCTCCTTGAAAGCACTGATCCTTGCCAATTCGTAGTCATTCAGCGTAGAGTGCCCAGCGTACCGGTGATTGTAATTTGAAGCAAACGACGTTTGTGACGTTGACCAATTTTAAGTAGTTCAGTCGAAGAGTTCAAAAATACAAAATAATTTATGGTAACTGATAAGGTAATTAACATGAAGTATCCTTGTCTCTTTTTTGCTTTTGATAATTGACCAAAATTGCAAAAATGCGATAGCGGGATGAACTCGACGCTTACTTGAAGGAGTGGCCGGAAAAGGCCCAATAAAGAGAACATTGGAGAAGTTGGGGGGGGAGGCCTTTGCCCTACAGTGGGACGCAAATGGCTGCTAAAAAAAACTGAATCATGTCGTCCTACTTTCACGTTTTGTTTGTTATATTCCGAATTTACGTATGGCTACATTGGGCACTCTCAGTTCACGGTCTGTCTATGTTCAAACAAACCCTGACGCTTACCATTGTCAATGTATAAATGAAGACGCAGGCAGGTGGACTCACTGATTCTTCGCAGATAATTTGCCTAACTGGTTCTTAGTCTGACACATTATTCTACCACGAAACACTATACAGATACACTGTATCTCAAAATGTCATATACACTACTGCTTAAGTATCCATGCTCGGTATAAGTTTCTAATGAAAACCAGCATTGAATAGAGTACATATAAGAAGTGTAATGTTGTGAATATAATATTATATATATTGCAATGTTAATGCCAGCTACCATCGGGTTGATAAGCCCTCCTTATTGCGACATTTAATTATTATGATTATGTTTCAAAGAACAGACTGGTTTCATATAAGCTTCTTTACAAGGGTTTTGCTGTTTTTGTCTCCTATATAATATTTGTCGGTGTTATAACTTACGTTTGTGGGGTCCGAGAATTGAGATAACAAGATACTTGATATATCTAGATTCTAGACTGTCTGATAATATAAGTATCAAGTCTTTCCGGTTTACTCACAATGTCACAATACAGAATTTCTTTGTACCAATTTGAAAGAAAAAATATTTTTTTGAATTATGAAGTCAGCAGTATAAACTGTCAAAAATATTAAGAAAGCAAAGCGGCAAAGCATTTATGAAATCAGCCATTTTGTTCGGAAAAGTACGACCCTTTCACAGAATATCGGCTTGAGGTAGTGCATAGCGTTTAGTGTCTAAGCCCAAATCCTTTTCCACTTTCCTTCATTGGTACTGGCAACGCGTGAGCGATATCCCCGGTATTCCGGCGTCTATAGGCTACGGTGGGTGATGCTTACCATCAGGCGGGTCATATGCTTGTTTACCACCTTAGTGGTATAAAAAAATCTATACATATAAAATGCTTTGTCCTCAATGACTGATGGATCAATCAATGCACAGCCTAAACTGATTGTCAAAACCTGTTTTTTTTTTGATTCACAATTCATACAGATTGAGTTAGCCCCAAAGTAAGTTCGAAACTTGTGTTATGGGATACTAACTCAACGATATTATATTTTATAACAAATAATATATGTATAGATAAACATCCAAGACCCGAGACCAATCAGAAAAAGTTCGTTTTCATCATGACTCGACCGGGAATCGAAGCCGGACCTCCAGGGTGGCGGTCTGGCGTGGTAACCATTACGCCACGGAGGTCGTCAATTTGTTGTTTGTACGTCGTAGGCATCCGATAAGAAAGGATTTGCCAGAACTCCCACGCAAAAAAGGGTTAGACGCAAACGAAGTTACGCGGTATTCACTAGTATAATATTAAAAAAACATACATAAAAGAAGAGACGGTAATCTTTAATTATCCAATAACAATTAAAAGTAAAAACAAACAAGACACTATTCTATTATACTATGGTATAGGCTGAGCAAAAAACAATGGCGCTCTGCCGTATAGACAGGGCAATGAGGGCAGACCAATATTGCCGGACAATGGGCAATTAACGCTGCCCACAATTAAATCAGACCAAGTTGCAGACTTGGTTCACAATGGCTTCTTGATATACATTATATAGAGTTGATAATGCCGCTTAAACGTATATTTTATTAAATGTATCGGTATTCATTATTCGTATCTGCATAGTAATTTCTTGAGTTGATTCTGAATTTTGACAATTAAATTGCTCCGGCAAAATTTTGAAACTTAGTAGTTCGAAACTCAATGCTTCGATAGAACATAAATATTTCTGAATTTCGAATTAATTGTCGAATGTCGTTTCACCATCCTTTTCTTAGCCTGTATGTGTCCATTACTAAAAATAAACCTCCTTCCCCGTCTAGAACCAATGTTTTTTTTTCTACGGACTTATAAAGTATGTTCGACTGCAGAATTCTACTACTACACTGCACAATAAAAAATGCTATTCGTCTTGATTAATTCGTTTACGTATTAAATATTAATTTTCATAATTAATGACTTAATCTATTTTATTTTATGAGTATTTATTAAAAATGTTTCAGTTAGGGAATAAAATTATAATAATGTCTTACATTTTCCTAGAGAATAAAAAGAAAATGATATAGATTGAATAAGTATTCGTAGGTACACAGATTGCAGGAGAAAGTTGACAAATAGATAATAAGATAATGAAATATAAATAGATTACACGGGGCTATTCATTGGCTATTTAATATTCACACATTTCCTTGACCGACAATACACATTACATCAACAACGACATACAACTCAATATAAATCCCCACAGATTATATCCCCAGCCCACGCGCACAGTGTATTGTTCAGTACAATCGAGCCAAGTTATTATTGTAGATAATACTTTATTTATTATAAACAGCGAAGCTCAAGCACGTGAGAACATTGTTCTGGATAATGAAAGTTACATGTCTTAAAATATTATTACCAAACGATTTCCGAGAATGATCGAAGTATTCCGTCATGGCCGATTTTTGTTTTTGTCGAAATGTCATTTACGGCCAGGAACTAACCGCTGTGAAAGGCAGTTTAGAGCGAGGCGCTATAGGAACAAATGTACTAAAATGTTGAATGACGGTACGAAAGTGTCGATTGATGCTGTGCCACGACAGCCGCTGCCGTTTCCCGCTAAGGCTAACCAATCTCCACAAGCGAGATAAACGCGACGAGTCCGAATAAAAATCGTCGCGATGAAATCGCCGTTCAAAGACAATGTATAGAATTAGGTGACACGACGATATTATCGTCGCGATTCCCTCGCTCGTGGTCCCTAAGCCAAAAGTCGCGGCCTGGCCGTACTACATGTCTGAAATTTATTTTCCTTTGTCGACATCACAGGAGACCAAAGAGCTGGTAGCTACCTCGGACAAAGAATTAGTCTAGCTATTCAAAGGGTACCCTGCCAGTATCTTCGGAACCTTGCCTAAAGGTTTTTAAGGTTTTAAGTTTTAGGTTCAGTATAATTTGTTTTTAATAATAAGTTTAGTTTAGTTTTGATAATGTTTATGGTCACTTATTAATAAATAAATTTTCCTTTTCAACTGAGCTTGATATGATATATCTTTTTCACTATTTTCTTCCTAACCATATAATCAGAGTTGCTATTCCTTAAACCCTGCTACCCACTTCAAGAATAATAAACGTGATGAGTAGTTAGAAAGTTATTTTAAGAATATAATTACCTGTACCACCTGTTCTCAACAGATAATCGCGAGCCTTAAACGCTTACGATATCCGGTAGAGGTCAGCTTTCTATGCAATACAGTACAATGTATTGTAATGTACACTATGTACAGTTTTATGATGCAACTCTATGGTGTAAACCTTATTCTCGTGGGAATGGAACTTTTGATACAATAAATTAATAAATCGGGAAAAATGCAAACATACAGTGCTACAAATGCTACAATGGTATTAATGAACGTGGCCGAAATTGGAACTACAACTCCCGTTCATATTATATGTCACTTTTCGACAGTTCGACTTTGACAAAATGTATGAAAATATGCCACAGTAGCGCCCTCCTACAAACGTCACTCACGTTCATGCTTGACGGCTAGAGAGATTACCAATAAAGCCGCCTTGTTGCCTCCATACTAGCCTACATTCGTGCTCGCGACGCCGTCCGAGTCACACGTCCGGTGCCCGGTGCCTCCGCGCTACGCTGCTCCCGCGTGCTACGCACGCCCCCCGCCACCGCGCTACGCTACCGCCGCTCCGACACACGTGTCTCCTTGCCTTTTTTAAGACAAGGAGGCATTATCGTGATTTTTAGAGTTTCTTCGGTTTCTCGCGCGTTTTTTTTTGCCGATTAAAACCACAGTTTCGTGGTCTGGCTGTGTGATACCTCACGGTGCCAACTTTGCACAGCCAGGAGTGCGACCCGGGCACTCGCCGATCCCCTTCAGGGTGAAGCAGTTACCCGGACGGGGCTAGAACCACCGGCCTAGGGGGCTCCCCTGACCGACACTAGCTATCGCCCCCTCCCGCCCACCCCTTCCTCCTTCCTATCCTTAGGGAACGGCTTGGGCGCCTAGGGCTCCGGCTCGAAGCTACCCTCCGAACCCTAAGCAGTTAGGGACCCTCTGACACATTAAGATTGGTCAGAGGCATACAAGCTTAGGGCACACCCTAGAAGCACCCCCCTCGCCTCACCCGGCGCGGGGGACTAGGACTACACACCTCGGGTTCTCCCCCCGAGCGCTCCCAAATTAGGCACGACTGCCGCAAGGTTTCTTCGCAGCTCTTCCTTGCGGAACGTGACGCGACGAACTGCGATCATTTCGTTGTAGCATTGTAGGTTCCCTTACTAGGCCGGTCGCCATGGCGACCGACCCGCGCGATGCCATAATCAACGACCTAGTCGCTCTAATACTAGAGCAAAACCCCCAATTGCTGTCTCGCATTGAGCAAATAAAGAGGAAAGCTCCTCTCCCCCCGGCCCCTCAGGCCACCACGGCCCCTCAGGCCACCAAGCCCTCGGCCACCAAGCCCTCCGCCGCCGCGACTTCCATCGCCGCGCCCTCCGCCACCGTTGCGCCCGCCGTCGCGTCCCCCGTTGCCGCGCCCCCCGCCACCGTGCACCCCGCCGTAGCGACTTCCGCCGCCGCGCCCTCCACCACCGCACCCTCCTCCTCGATCTCCGATGACGAGATGGAGATCATCCCGGAATCTTCAGATTCCAGTTCCGCCCCCACGTCCGACTCGGACGATTTCATTGTGGCCTCAGGCCGCAAGCGCACAAGGCGCAACAAGGGCGTTGCCAACAAGGCCGCCAAATTAGCCGCCGTATCAAATCCGGCCGCCCCTCTCTCCGACTCGCCCGCTTCGCCCCCCGCGGCTGAACAGGGTGCCGAGGGAGCTTCTCTCCCCACCCCTCCCAAGCGCTCCCAGCGCCCACCGGCGGTCGTTATCACGAACCGCCATAGGTGGATGGCCATCAAGGCCCGATGTGATGCAAATGGCATCTTTTTCATAGCGGAAACCCGCACTGAGGGTATCCGCCTAAAAACGGAGTCCATCACGGACTACCGTAACCTCACCCGCCTTCTCGACGCAATGTCGATCACCTTTCACACTTGGAGTCTAGAGGAGGACCGGCGCCTTCGCGCGGTCATCCGCGGAATTCCCAAAGAACTCGAGTGCAATGACGTACTCGAGGACCTTCGGGCTCAAAAACTGCCCATCCTCGAAGTGCACCGCATGCACCGTGGGCCTTCCGCCCCCTTCAACATGGTCCTGGCCATTCTAGACAGGACCAATCTCAAAGAGGCCAAAGCCATTTTCAACGTTAAAAAGGTCTGTGGCTTGTCCGGGGTCGTTGTCGAGACCCCTCATCATAAAAGCACTGTGGGTCAATGCCACAGATGCCAATTGTACGGGCACTCCGCCCGAAATTGCCACAACACACCCAGGTGTGTCAAATGCCTCGGGGCCCACTCAACACCGGAGTGTCCACGCCCCAAAGACCGCGCGCTATGCTTGGAACCTCCGAGCTGCGTAAATTGCGGGGAGGTGGGGCACCCGGCTAATTACAGAGGGTGCTCAAAAGCGCCCAAAGGAAAGAGCCGGAGGCCTACTCCCTCCTCATCCAGAGTCCTCGCTCCTCCTCCTCCTCCTCCTCAGTCCCAAACTGCCGAGGCCGCCCCGGCAACAGCTAAGGCACCGGTGCCACCACTCAATCTGTCGCCCTCGTGGCGCTACAAGACCAACAAGGTCCCACCCCCACAGGCCAGCCCCTCAGGCACGCCTGCACCCGCGGCGGTGGAAGTCGCAACACCTCCACCCCCCCCAGCAAAGGCATCGCTGCCACCTTCCAACGGGACCGAAGGGCTCTACAAGCTCGCAGCCGTCCTAGATATAGATAGGGTTCTTGCCATGGCCGCGTTGGTCAATGAACACGCGAATAGTCCCAACGCTCTCCTAATGGCCGTCTGTCAATTCACAGATGTGTTCGTTGCCCTTAAAAATTTCAACAAATAATTATGGACTTACACCATACGAGTAGAGTCAAACCGACCTCCCTTAAAATCGGCTACTTCAACGCAAATGGGCTTCGCACCCAGAGGTCTGAGGTAGCCGACTTCCTCTACACCCATCAGGTGGACGTCCTCCTTATCCAGGAGACGTTCCTTAAACCATCAATTCGCGATCCCAAAATCGCGAATTATAAAATCATACGTAATGATCGCACAGTCTCTGCCCTCGGTGGCACTCTCATCTACTACAAAGCGACATTACACTGCACGCCTGTGGATACACCCAATCTCGTGCACATTGAGGCCTCTGTCTGTAGATTAGGAATGACAGGTAACCAATCCATATTTTTAGTGTCAGCTTATCTAGCTCCCACTAACTCCAACTCCTCAAACCCCAGATCACTACTCGATAGTGACATACAAAACCTTCTAGATCTTGGCCCGTCTGTTATCATAGCGGGTGATCTAAACGCCAAGCACCCTGCCTGGTGTAGCCTAACCACAAACCAACGTGGTAGACAGCTCGAGCGACTCTCAGAGAGTCTCAATTTCGACATTGTCGCACCCATGTCCCCTACTCATTACCCGGACAATGTTTATCATCGTCCGGACGTCCTAGACGTAGCCCTCCTAAAGAACATCAATCTTAGATTGAGTTCAATAGAAGTGCACTCCGAACTCACCTCAGACCATAGGCCTGTCATCATTTCTCTCTCTCCCAGAGTGAGTATTCCCAATGTGGCAGCCACAGATCCCACTATGATCAAGACCGACTGGGTCAGGTTAGGCGAAAGCCTCAAATCCATTTCGTCCCCCTTGTTAGATCCAATTCCAGACGAAATTGTCTCAATTCCCGATGCAGTAGGTGCTATTGACTCGTTAACAGCGCACGTGCAGAAAGTCGTTACCGACTGCTCGCGGCGTGTCCCAGTGAACGCTCATCGTCGCTGGACACTTCCGCCGGATGCGCGCGCTCTGTTAACAGAGAAAAACCGAGCCCAAAGGGCCTACTTCTCCACTCCCACTGAGCCTAACCGCGTCCGCATGCGCGCTGCTCAATCAGCGGTTAAGCGTCGTATCAGACAGCTTAGAAACGATCAGTGGGACGAGACTCTCTCCAATTTGGTCCCATCTCACCAAGCCTTCTGGAAACTTGCCAGAGCCCTTAAGGCAGATACAGTGGCTGCCACCCCTCCGTTAGTTCAGTCAGATCCCTCCCTCCCCCTCGCCTTCGAGGACGAGGAAAAAGCTGAATGCTTAGCATCCAGTCTTGAGGCACAATGTGCACCTAGCACACTCCCCGTTGATCCAGATCACCTACTCGAGGTCGATACTGTGGTAGCAAATAGACTCGCGAGCCCACTTACAGATGCCGACCCTCCGTTAGAGCCGGTAACCCCTGATGAGGTAGAGTCCCTTATCAAAGACCTACATAATAGGAAGGCCCCGGGGCCTGACGGGATTTCTAACAGAGTCATCAAGCTCTTTCCCGCCCACCTTATACTACTCCTGACTGCTATCTTTAACGCAGCCCTCAAAAATAGCATTTTCCCCCAAACTTGGAAGGAAGCCACCGTCATCGGCATTCCAAAACCCGGCAAGCCCAAGGATCAGCCCTCGAGCTATCGCCCTATCAGTCTTATTAGTTCAATAGGAAAAATCTATGAGCGCATAGTTCTCGCACGTCTCAAAGATTTTTCCCTTGCCAACAATCTCTTGCCTAATGCTCAGTTTGGTTTTAGAGCCAAACACTCTTGTGTCCAACAAGTGCATCGCATAGTCGAACACGTGTTGGACCGGAGAGCGAACAGATCCCGCCCGCATAAAACGGGCGCTCTCTTCTTTGACGTGGCAAAGGCGTTCGACAAAGTTTGGCACAACGGGCTTATTTATAAGCTCTACAAACTCAATACGCCAAATCGTCTTGTGCTCATCATTCAAGACTACTTGTCGAACCGCTCTTTCCGCTATAGGGTGGATGGGGCACTATCCCCCCCTCACACCATTAGAGCCGGAGTACCACAAGGGTCCGTGCTCTCGCCTCTCCTTTACACGCTTTACACAAGCGACTTCCCCGAATTTAGACCCAGTCCACTAGCGACCCATACCGCTCTCTTCGCAGATGATACTGCCATCTACTGTTCAGC
Organism: Endotricha flammealis; assembly: GCA_905163395.2. Taxonomy (NCBI): domain Eukaryota; kingdom Metazoa; phylum Arthropoda; class Insecta; order Lepidoptera; family Pyralidae; genus Endotricha; species Endotricha flammealis. Next base: position 6,279,389 of record LR990871.1, on the reverse strand, counting down.
CCGTAGTATTCCCCCAATTATAGACTCACTCCAAACTGCCGCCAATACTCTTGGCGACTGGTTTAGGAAATGGCGCATCGAAGTCAATCCTCAAAAAAGCGCCGCTATCCTCTTCGCTAGAGGTAGCACCCCAAATCCCTCCTCCAGAGTCGAAATGTTCGGACAACCGATCCCTTGGGAAAGGAAAGTCCGCTACCTAGGCGTCACACTCGATAGGGGACTCACCTTCCGCGATCATATTAAGATTGTCCGCAACCGCGCCGCTTTCGCGCTAGGCCGACTATATTATCTGCTCAATGGGCGTAGTAAACTCTCTCTTAGAAATAAGGTGAGAATTTACACAACGTGCATTAGGCCGATAATGACTTACGCGAGTCCAGTTTTCGCCCACGCCGCGCCCTCTCATATCCACAGGCTGCAAACCATCCAGAATAGGTTTTTGCGCAAAGCCATCGGTGGGCTTTGGTTCATTCGGAACAAAAACCTCCACATTGACTTAGGTGTGCCGACCATCTCGCACCACCTAAAGCAATGCTCAGTCAGATTTTTCGACTCTCTCGACCATCACCCCAATCCATTGGTGAAAGCCGCAGGGGATTATCCCGCTCCGGCTGACACCATTAGGTCCAAACGTCGTCCGCGGCACGTCCTCAACGACCCGGACGACGCCATTACAGTCGCCATCGAGGCGTACAAACAATTAGATTCCGCGACACAAAGTAGACACACACGTCCGTCATATCGGCCCCGCCGGCGGGGCCGCGCGTCGCGCCACCCTGTAGGGACTCGGTTTTCGCGGTACCGGCACGTGCCCGGCCGCTTCTCTCCAATCCGTTCGCCTTCCCCCAGTGTCGCCATAGGCCGAGGTTCGAGCCCCCCTCTGGGGCGCCCCCAGACGCTGTAAATCTTAGGCGGTGAGAGCCCTACGCTCCCGCAACAGTCCGGTGTCTCAGTAAAGGTGTCAGTACACCCAAACTGATTAGTCCATTCAAAAAAAAAAAAAAAAAAAAAAAAAAAAAAAAAAAAAAAAAAAAAAAAAAAAAAAAAAAAAAACATACTAGCCTATTGGTTTTCCGCCTATTGTCATTTAAAAAAAACGTCAGTTTTGTATGGAAAGGTAAAAAGCCCTTAGAGTATAGATAAGCAAGTTATAGAGCGCGCACATTGCTCTTTGACCATTGTGCAAAGCGTAAGTAGATGTTGTTTGCAAATTTTTAGTTTGCTTCCACACTTTACCGCTCTGCACTGCACATTTCATCATGATTCCTTAAAATCCGAATAAATAACATCGAGAGAAACAATCAGCGTGCGTGACTAATAGCTTCGTTCGTTGCTGGCTTCGTTGTTGCTGTTTTGAGTTCGTCTGTTTGTTCATACTCGTGCTTACCGTTCATACTTGCTCAAGCGCGCTCTAAAGGCATCTAAAGGTAAAAAAAGCAGTAAAAACGTTATAGATTCGACAAGTAATGCCAATTTTTGTCTTAGGCTGTCAGGTTGTACTGGTCATACTGGCAACATCACAAAAATCATTGACAGACCACGCGACCCCAGGACCACGCGAACGAAGCCGCGGGTAAGCTAGTAACACAAAAATAATTATTAATCAAATATAAAATATTATTTTAAATATGCCAATTAATATTTAGATATAAATAACACACGTAAAACAATTACCTGCCAGTAATTTAATTTAAATAAACCATGAATAGTAATTATTCAATTTCATAAATTGTTCATAACACAATAACAAATACCCCGTAACAATATTCAAATAATAAAAATATTTTTTAACCGGTGCGTGGTGGTATAGCAGGTAGTTAAAATGTTAATTTAGTCACATTAAAAAATTCCTAGTTTATAGAGAACCTATATATTAATCTCTATCGACTATGCTCGCATTGCTCGCTCAGGTCGGTCGTATGCGTAAAGGATTCCCTGTGGTCTTGTTTCCAAAATATCAATCAAGTAACTTTTAATATTATGAACAATAGAAACTAGACATATAAAATATAAAAAAGTTGCCTTCGAAAAATATAGTTTTTGTTCTGAAAATTTATTGTTTTTTTTAAAAATCTAAATCTTAATTTAATTGTCATTAAACTCCGACAAGAATAAAATGCGTGTTACAAAAATGTTAAAAAACGTACTTATACATTACACATGAATTCGACTCTTTATCAATATATTAAAACGTCCAATTCGACAAACAAACGGTAACAATATAAGGCTAGTAACACACGCGACGTGCGATCGAGATTTTTCAATCAGCGACGCAGCATGAGTCCTAATTAAAAGTATAATGATCTGAATGCTCTGTTGTAATAGAATAGGAAAAAAAATGTTAATATTGTGTTCTCACGAAGTAACACTTAATGAGTTGGAGTAATATCTATATACTGTTCGGGATTTCCGTCAGCGAGATGTGAATAAATTATACAGTATCTTTAACATTATGTTTATTTAATACTCATATTAAATATACTATTCACACCGAATCACACCCAAGTAAAGGCAGGGATCTGGGGCCCAAGTCTGCTAAATAGAAATGTACCAATAGAGTGTCGATAGTCACTTGAATAGTTTTTGACATTTGGTATTCTCATATTTGTTTAAGTCCGAGGCAATTTCATTGACACACTATCGAACTACTATTGATCTTTTCGGTAGTATCTTTCACATAAAAGCGATTTAACTGAACTAGTTCATGGTAGATTTTAACTGTCGACCATTCCGTTCATATTCCACTGACACTCTATAGTCAATACATTGAGATACTAGTTAACTTTTAGCAGAATACCAAATTTGGCACTATGGAAATATATATGACATATATAATATATATGACATTAGGGTGGTGATGGTATTGCAATAGTTGGTCGCCTAATTTAAAATAGCAGACTTGGGTCCCTGGATACAAATACTTGTTATACAATTTTGTCTTCAGTTTTATTTCATTGATTTTGTATTTTTTTTTAAAGTAATTACTGAAAAATATTTATTCATTTATTAATCACCAACAGCTAATTACATTAACACAATTTATGTAGTAAATAAAACTAAATTGAATGCATAGCTTTTTTTTTACACACCGCCATCTAGTCCCAAACTAAGCAACTAAGCTTGTAGTATGGGTACTAGATTGCTGGTAAATTTGTAAATAAATACTTATTATACATAGAAAACATCCAGACCAAGGCAAACAGACATGTTCATGCACACAAATGTTTGCCTTGCGCAGGACTCGAACCAGCGGCCCTTGGGATAAAGTGACCATTGCTAGCCACCCGACCACCGGACCTTTCATGAAAAATATATTTTACTAGCGGACCGCCCCGGATTTGCACAGTTTAATTAAGGATCTCTATTTTTTTTTAAATATTATATAGCCTATGTTACCCGGAGGTAATGTACGTTTCCAACGGTGAAAGAATTCTTGAAATCGGTTCTGTACTTTTTGAGTGACATTACAAACAAAAATATAAATCCTTCCTATTTATAATAAATAAATAAATAAATATATGGACAATTCATACAGATTGAGCTAGCCCCAAAGTAAGTTAGAAAGTTGTGTTATGGGATACTAACTCAACGATATTATATTTTATAACAGATACATATATAGATAAACATCCAAGACCCCAGGCCAATCAGAAAAAGTTCGTTTTTCATCATGACCCGACCGGGGATCGAACCCGGGACCTCCTGGGTGGCGGTCTGGCGTGGTAACCATTACGCCACGGAGGTAATATTAATATAGATTTATCTCACAGTCCTTAAGTTTAGAAATGTATACTATTAACAACTATTTTTATGTTCTATTAAAATATCATATTTCATTGGTAATATAGAGTAGGACATTCCATTATTATATATTCATAATAATATGTTAAAAATATGTCACTCAGCGGGGTATATGATTCGTTATGCGAAACAGTAGGCACTTATTGTAAATCATCTGTATAAATGAAACGGTAGAGATGTTTCTGTCTGTACGTTTAATAGTTGTCGCACAAAAACATTTAAAATTTAATGACATTAAATTAAGAATGTTAAGGGGCGACTACGCAGAAATTTTCGCAGCGTCTAAATGAGCCTTTAAATATAAATTAAATATATAGGGACAATTCATACAGATTGAGCTAGCCCCAAAGTAAGTTCGAAACTTGTGTTATGGAATACTAACTCAACGATATTATATTTTATAACAAATACATATATAGATAAACATCTGTACACGACGGCTTAGTACATAAGCACTATGTAACGTAACGGCCTATTATGTAAATATTAAAAATAAGTTGTGAATTGAGTATATCGATAGGTTATCTCGCTCGCACGCGCCTGGCAGCGCTGCGACTGGCTGGGCCCGTGCGAACCGAGAGTAAATACACGATTTTTCCGATAATTCGCCATTGAATTGAACATTAATTGCGTGATACGTAATAGTTGGGAAGTAAGGTGTCCATTTCCAATAAGAATGTTCAATAAAAGCTAAAATAAATTTGTATTTATATGGCACGTGTAGGAAAAAACCGGTTTGAACCGGTTCCTTACACGTGCCAACTTCGAGAGGTCAAAAAAGGTACTTCTACTAAGAATATAAGGAAAATGTTTGTTGTTCTATAAACGTAGACTATAGAACTCTGTTGTGAACGTATTTTTATTGAAAATAAATGAATTTTGTGTTTTCGTGCTTCGGGCGGAAATCGTATAAATAGGAGGCCAAATTCAATACGGTAGTCAGGACATTCGTGCTCGCGACGCCGTCCGAGTCACACGTCCGGTGCCCGGTGCCTCCGCGCTACGCTGCTCCCGCGTGCTACGCACGCCCCCCGCCGCCGCGCTACGCTACCGCCGCTCCGACACACGTGTCTCCTTGCCTTTTTTAAGACAAGGAGGCATTATCTTGATTTTTAGAGTTTCTTCGGTTTTTCGCGCGTTTTTTGCCGATTAAAACCACAGTTTCGTGGTCTGGCTGTGTGATACCTCACGGTGCCAACTTTGCACAGCCAGGAGTGCGACCCGGGCACTCGCCGATCCCCTTCAGGGTGAAGCAGTTACCCGGACGGGGCTAGAACCACCGGCCTAGGGGGCTCCCCTGACCGACACTAGCTATCGCCCCCTCCCGCCCACCCCTTCCTCCTTCCTATCCTTAGGGAACGGCTTGGGCGCCTAGAGCTCCGGCTCGAAGCTACCCTCCGAACCTTAAGCAGTTAGGGACCCTCTGACACATTAAGATTGGTCAGAGGCATACAAGCTTAGGGCACACCCTAGAAGCACCCCCCTCGCCTCACCCGGCGCGGGGGACTAGGACTACACACCTCGGGTTCTCCCCCCGAGCGCTCCCAAATTAGGCACGACTGCCGCAAGGTTTCTTCGCAGCTCTTCCTTGCGGAACGTGACGCGACGAACTGCGATAATTTCGTTTTAGCTGTAGGTTCCTTTACTAGGCCCGAAAAATCGCGCCCTCGAAGAGGTCTTGTCGCCCCTAGTCAACTTTGCTAGGGAAAATCCGGACCTCGTGCCCGCAATTGGCCTTCACCTGAAGGCAATTTTCTTTCCCACGGCCCCTCAGGCCGCAGCCCCATCGGCCCCTCAGGCCGCAGCCCCCTCGGCCCCTCTGGCCACCTCCCGCCCGGCCCCTCAGGCCACCAAGCCCTCGGCCACTAAGCCCTCCGCCGCCGCGACTTCCATCGCCGCGCCCTCCGCCACCGCTGCGCCCGCCGTCGCGTCCCCCGTTGCCGCGCCCCCCGCCACCGTGCACCCCGCCGTAGCGACTTCCGCCGCCGCGCCCTCCGCCACCGCACCCTCCGCCACCGCACCCTCCTCCTCGATCTCCGATGACGAGATGGAGGTCATCTCGGAATCTTCGGATTCGAGTTCCGCCCCCTCGTCCGACTCGGACGATTTCATTGTGGCCTCAGGCCGCAAGCGCACAAGGCGCAACAAGGGCGCTGCCAACAAGGCCGCCAAATTAGCCGCCGAGTCAAATCCGGCCGCCCCTCTCTCCGACTCGCCCGCTTCGCCCCCCGCGGCTGAACAGGGTGCCGAGGGAGCTTCTCTCCCCACCCCTCCCAAGCGCTCCCAGCGACCGCCTGCGGTGGTTATCACTAACCGCCACAAGTGGATGGCCATCAAGGCCCGCTGCGATGCCAATGGCATCTTCTTTGTTGCGGAGACCCGAACTGAGGGTATCCGACTCAAAACGGAATCCATCACGGACTACCGAAACCTGACCCGCCTTCTCGACGCTATGTCGATAACTTTCCATACGTGGAGCTTGGAGGAGGACCGGCGCCTCCGCGTAGTCATTCGGGGGGTCCCCAAGGAAATCGGGTGCGAAGACGTGCTCGAGGACCTAAAGGCCCAAAAATTCCCAGTCTTAGAGGTGCACCGCATGCACCGTGGGCATGCAGCCCCTTTCAACATGGTCCTTGTCATTTTAGACAGGACTAACCTTAAAGAGGCGAAAGCCATCTTTAATATCAAAAAAGTCTGCGGACTTTCTGGGGTCGTAGCAGAGCCCCCACACCAAAAAGGCACTGTGGGTCAATGCCACAGATGCCAATTATACGGGCATTCCTCCCGGAACTGTCATAACACACCGCGTTGTGTTAAATGCCTAGAGTCCCATGCGACACCGGAGTGTCAGCGACCAAAAGACCGCGCGCTATGCTCGGAACCTCCGAGCTGCGTAAATTGCGGGGAGGTGGGGCACCCGGCAAACTACAGAGGGTGCCCAAAAGCACCCAAAGTAAAGAGCCGGAGGCCTGCTCCCTCCTCATCTAGGACCCAAGTCCTCTCTACTCCTCCTCAGTCCCAAACTGCCGAGGCCGCCCCGGCAACAGCTAAGGCACCGGTGCCACCACTCAATCTGTCGCCCTCGTGGCGCTACAAGACCAACAAGGTCCCACCCCCACAGGCCAGCCCCTCAGGCACGCCTGTGTTAGCTAAGCTAACTCCTGCACCCGCGGCGGTGGAAGTAGCAACACCTCCACCTCCAGTAAAGGCACCGCTGCCACAAAACGGGACCGAAGGGCTCTTCAAGCTCGCCGGTGTGCTTAAAATAGATAGGTTCCTTGCTATGGCCGCCATAGTAAATAATCACACGGGTGATACAAACTCCCTCATAATGGCCATCTGCCAATATGCGGATGTGTTCGTTGCCCTCGATAAATTTAGGAATTAATTATGGACTTACACCATACGAGTAGAGTCAAACCGACCTCCCTTAAAATCGGCTACTTCAACGCAAATGGGCTTCGCACCCAGAGGTCTGAGGTAGCCGACTTCCTCTACACCCATCAGTTGGACGTCCTCCTCATCCAGGAGACGTTCCTTAAACCATCAATTCGCGACCCCAAAATCGCGAATTATAAAATCATTCGTAATGATCGCACAGTCTCTGCCCTCGGTGGCACTCTCATCTACTACAAAGCGACATTACACTGCACGCCTGTGGATACACCCAATCTCGTGCACATTGAGGCCTCTGTCTGTAGATTAGGAATGACAGGTCACCAATCCATATTTTTAGTGTCAGCTTATCTAGCTCCCACTAACTCCAACTCCTCAAACCCCAGATCACTACTTGATAGTGACATACAAAACCTTCTAGATCTTGGCCCGTCTGTTATCATAGCGGGTGATCTAAACGCCAAGCACCCTGCCTGGTGTAGCCTAACCACAAACCAACGTGGTAGACAGCTCGAGCGACTCTCAGAGAGCCTCAATTTCGACATAGTAGCACCCATGTCCCCTACTCATTACCCGGACAATGTTGATCATCGTCCGGACGTCCTAGACGTAGCCCTCCTAAAGAACATCAATCTTAGATTGAGTTCAATAGAAGTGCACTCCGAACTCACCTCAGACCATAGGCCTGTCATCATTGCTCTCTCACCCAGAGTGAGTATTCCCAATGTGGCAGCCACAGATCCCACTATGATCAAGACCGACTGGGTCAGGTTAGGCGAAAGCCTCAAATCCATTTCGTCCCCCTTGTTAGATCCAATTCCAGACGAAATTGTCTCAATTCCCGATGCAATAGGTGCTATTGACTCGTTAACAGCGCACGTGCAGAAAGTCGTTAGCGACTGCTCGCGGCGTGTCCCAGTGAACGCTCATCGTCGCTGGACACTTCCGCCGGATGCGCGTGCTCTGTTAACAGAGAAAAACCGAGCCCAAAGGGCCTACTTCTCCACTCCCACTGAGCCTAACCGCGCCCGCATGCGCGCTGCTCAATCAGCGGTTAAGCGTCGTATCAGACAGCTTAGAAACGATCAGTGGGACGAGACCCTCTCAAACTTGGTCCCATCTCACCAAGCCTTCTGGAAACTTGCCAGAGCCCTTAAGGCAGATACAGTGGCTGCCACTCCCCCGTTAGTACAGTCAGACCCCTCCCTCCCCCTCGCCTTCGAGGACGAGGAGAAAGCTGAATGCTTAGCATCCAGTCTTGAGGCACAATGTGCACCTAGCACACTCCCAGTTGATCCAGATCACCTACTCGAGGTCGATACTGTGGTAGCTAACAAACTCGCGAGCCCCCTTACAGATGCCGACCCTCCGTTAGAGCCGGTAACCCCTGATGAGGTAGAGTCCCTTGTCAAAGACCTACATAATAGGAAGGCCCCGGGGCCTGACGGGATTTCTAACAGAGTCATCAAGCTCTTTCCCGCCCACCTTATACTACTCCTGACTGCTATCTTTAACGCAGCCCTCAAAAATAGCATTTTCCCCCAAACTTGGAAGGAAGCCACCGTCATCGGCATTCCAAAACCCGGCAAGCCCAAGGATCAGCCCTCGAGCTATCGCCCTATCAGTCTTCTTAGTTCAATAGGAAAAATCTATGAGCGCATAGTTCTCGCACGTCTCAAAGATTTTTCCCTTGCCAACAATCTCTTGCCTAACGCGCAGTTTGGTTTTAGAGCCAAACACTCTTGTGTCCAACAAGTGCATCGCATAGTCGAACACGTGTTGGACCGGAGAGCGAACAGATCCCGCCCGCATAAAACGGGCGCTCTCTTCTTTGACGTGGCAAAGGCGTTCGACAAAGTTTGGCACAACGGGCTTATTTATAAGCTGTACAAACTCAATACGCCAAATCGTCTTGTGCTCATCATTCAAGACTACTTGTCGAACCGCTCTTTCCGCTATAGGGTGGATGGGGCACTATCCCCCCCTCACACCATTAGAGCCGGAGTACCACAAGGGTCCGTGCTCTCGCCTCTCCTTTACACGCTTTACACAAGCGACTTCCCCGAATTCAGACCCAGTCCACTAGCGACCCATACCGCTCTCTTCGCAGATGATACTGCCATCTACTGTTCAGCCCGTAGTATTCCCCCAATTATAGACTCACTCCAAACTGCCGCCAATACTCTTGGCGACTGGTTTAGGAAATGGCGCATCGAAGTCAATCCTCAAAAAAGCGCCGCTATCCTCTTCGCTAGAGGTAGCACCCCAAATCCCTCCTCCAGAGTCGAAATGTTCGGACAACCGATCCCTTGGGAAAGGAAAGTCCGCTACCTAGGCGTCACACTCGATAGGGGACTCACCTTCCGCGATCATATTAAGATTGTCCGCAACCGCGCCGCTTTCGCGCTAGGCCGACTATATTATCTGCTCAATGGGCGTAGTAAACTCTCTCTTAGAAATAAGGTGAGAATTTACACAACGTGCATTAGGCCGATAATGACTTACGCGAGTCCAGTTTTCGCCCACGCCGCGCTCTCTCATATCCACAGGCTGCAAACCATCCAGAATAGGTTTTTGCGCAAAGCCATCGGTGGGCTTTGGTTCATTCGGAACAAAAACCTCCACATTGACTTAGGTGTGCCGACCATCTCGCACCACCTAAAGCAATGCTCAGTCAGATTTTTCGACTCTCTCGACCATCACCCCAATCCATTGGTGAAAGCCGCAGGGGATTATCCCGCTCCGGCTGACACCATTAGGTCCAAACGTCGTCCGCGGCACGTCCTCAACGACCCGGACGACGCCATTACAGTCGCCATCGAGGCGTATAAACAATTAGATTCCGCGACACAAAGTAGACACACACGTCCGTCATATCGGCCCCGCCGGCGGGGCCGCGCGTCGCGCCACCCTGTAGGGACTCGGTTTTCGCGGTACCGGCACGTGCCCGGCCGCTTCTCTCCAATCCGTTCGCCTTCCCCCAGTGTGTCGCCATAGGCCGAGGTTCGAGCCCCCCTCTGGGGCGCCCCTAGGCAGACACTGTAAATTTTTGGCGGTGAGAGCCCTACGCTCCCGCAACAGTCCGGTGTCTCAGTAAAGGGTGTCAGTACACCCGAACTGATTAGTCCATACAAAAAAAAAAAAAAAAAAAATAATACGGTAGTCAGTCGCCGAATAGCCACCGATAAGGAACAAGTATCCCGCCCGAAGCACAAGCGCTCTTACCAAGAACAAAGAAACAGTTTTATTTTACCTAGAAGTTTAGAGTCAGTTTTTATTTAAGTATTAGAGTCAGTTTTTATTTTCCAAGTATTTAACGTAGAGTCACATATTCTTCAATCACACCTAGTATACAGTCCACACGCGTAATAGACGCAAAACAAGTGACCGAGGGAGCATCCAAGTCGTTTATCACGATTAGCTCTTATCAGAGCTGGGTCTCCGGATAGGTAGACAAAGTCTACAGATAGCATCATATGTGGAGTGATCCGGTCCTCCACAACATCCAAGACCCGAGGCCAATCAGAAAAAGTTCGTTTTTCATCATGACCCGACCGGGGATCGAACCCGGGACCTCCTGGGTGGCGGTCTGGCGTGGTAACCATTACGCCACCGAGGTCGTCGCTTGAAGTGTAAACTGAAATTAAGCTTAAAATACGTAGGTATATGCAACTGGCTGTTTGTCAGAACTACTAAAATTTATTAGTGATAAAACACATGTCGTTTGAAGCATTGAGATCGCTATCTGGAACTTAGCAAAAAACCTTTTTAAGCAAACACAAAACACAGGTGATAGGAGCGACTGATAGTATTGAAAATATATCATCATGAAATAATAAATTATTATTATCGAAAATACATTTAAGATATTAAAAATCCCGGTCGATTGTGTAATAAGCTTTAGATCAAAAAGTTTGATGAGAATATAAAATTCAGTCACGATTTTGTTAATTTCTAATTAAATCATAATACAGTTTTTAGTTATTGAAGCTACTACCACCTACTAGCTACACAAATTATCGGCAGCATATCAAAAAAGCTCGTCACACACAGAAGCTTTTAGACTACAATATGGGGTTCTCCAAAAAGTCCATTAAAAGATTTTTACAGGGTCGGCAACGCGGCGAGAGAGATACCCCCGGTGTTGCAAGCGTCCACTCCATAGGCTGCAGTGACCACTTTCCATCTTTCCAGCTTAGCCTCCTTTTTTGTATAAAACAATATTTATAAATGTAGCATACCTTATGAAACCAGAAAAGTGGGCTCGAGTCGTCACATCATGGTCCCCAACAGACGGGAAAAGGTCTAGGGGAAAGCCAAAGATGCGATTTCACACAACATGTCCACCCGCCACGACCACGCTCCTCAGCTCAGCCTCATTCTGAGGTAACCACTTTCCATCAGGTGGCCCTGGAAGCTGGTTTGCGTTCCGTATGCCATAAAAAAACTATATTGTAACTTATTTTATCTCTACAACAATGTAGTCTTACTTTTTATCATTCATTGATAAAGTTTTCAAATACTGTATCAAATGTTACCATATATTACGCTACCTACTCGTAAATCAAGATCAATTAAGTCTGTGGCCCACGTACCAGATCTGGAATTGATTAACTGTGAGATTAATGTACATTATTCTACTCTGTGTTATAATTAAGACGTTTATTCATTTTGTGTCGGATGTGGTTGGTGTTTATGCGGCGATTACTGTATTGTAGGGTTGGAAAAAACATATCTAAAGGTTATGATAGACCTTTAGATTTTGCTATTAACTGTGGGTTTATTATCGTAACAAAAATAGTCTTAGACTTCACTATTTTTGTTACGATTTCGAGCGCTATTCTATTTTGTATGAGCAAAATAGTAATTGAGATTGAAACTTTATTTTGACCGTTTATAACGAGAATAGACCAGCTGCCACCGCTGCTATGAGCTCTATCATAATTTGCTAAAACAATCTGAAAAAAAAATTTTTGGTACTGTTACTGTTAAGTATTATATTTGTGGTACTGTTAAGAAAAGAAAAAAATAACCAGGGTGAACTAAGAACACAAAAAATTAAACTAATAAAAGCATCGTTTTAAAAGGGGAATGCCAGGTTGCCATAGTAACTTAGGCCCTCAGTGCACACATATGAAACTATATGGAAATAAAAGTATGCAATGCCAGTTATTAATTAATAAAAGAAAGGGTTTAAAAAAAACTTGGAGTTTTCAAACTAGAGTCGAGTGAATGCTGGGGTCGTCAGTCATCAAATCCGTGTTATTGCCGGGGTCGTCGTGAGAAACAAGAGCGGAATCCATGTTCAGGCCGTGGTCGTCAAGTACAGAAGGATCGTCGGAGTCAGTATTCATAAGCTTAGTCGTTTTTAAACGCAAACGAAACAGCTATTTTAATTCACATTTCAATTGTCACATTTGACAGTTCATTTTGATGTTGCCAGTACGTGCACAAAAATAGATAGAAAAATCTTTTTAAAAATATAATTAAACTCACTTTTTTTTCTTCTATTCTTTAATAAAATAAACAGCTTGTGGTTTATTTTTTTGTTTTAATTTGTTGTATGGTAAGTCTGTAAGTTAATAATATTAAAAATTCTCTAAGATAATAGGTAATTAGTCGTTTAATTACTTTCAAAATATGAAAACTATTACCAACTTCTCATGATTAATAATTAGTGCGAAAAATTTATAATTTTTTTTATTTTATTTTATCTAAAAACGAATTTCTTGTGCACTCTGGGCCTAAATCTGGCATTCCCCTTTGCTATTATAACCTACAAGGTACAGTCAAGAGCAGGTCGACCTTTACATATTGAACTTTATACCATTCCTAAGTTCTATGTCATAGGTCATAAGAGCCAAAAATGTGTAAAGCTCAACGGGCTCCTGACTGTACAATATGAATACTGTTTATTGCAAAAAATGAATTTCTCGAATTTTTATTTAAAAATTTAGTATTTTTATTATTTGCGGCCATGGGAATATGATTTTCTTTCAAACATGAATCGATCACAATTCATCACAACTTCAGCAAGCAGCCGATCATTATGAAAATTTGCAAACATATTGTTAGAGGTACAGAGCCCAACATATGCTACTTTTTATACCGTGAAAGTATGTCGTTCCAATGGAAAAATATTTTTTCTACTATAAAGGGGGGATGTATCGGCCAACAGATGGCGCCACAAGTCGCGCTATGGGTTGTTTTGTTGTCAAACGAGATCTATGTCATAAAATTAACGCGAGATAAGCCGCGGGGAAAAGCTAGTTGCAAATAAAGCACACAACATTATGTTACCAAAAGCTATGAATGACAAACACCATCATTAATCTAGTTCAAACACCATCATTGAATTTCACTGGAAATATTTTGCCAAGTCTAGTAAAGTGGAATATCTTTATGACGACCTCCGTGGCGTAATGGTTACCACGCCAGACCGCCACCCAGGAGGTCCCGGGTTCGAATCCCGGTCGGGTCATGATGAAAAACGAACTTTTTCTGATTGGCTTCGGGTCTTGGATGTTTATCTAAATATGTATTTGTTATAAAATATAGTATTGTTGGGTTAGTATCCCATAACAGTAGTTTTCGAACTTACTTTGGGGCTAGCTCAATCTGTGTGATTTGTCCCTATATGTCCCTATCTATCTATATTTATAAAATGCTTTGTCCTGACTGACTGACTGACTGACTGACTGACTGACTGAGAATCAACGCACAGCCTAAACCGCTCATCGTAAAAATCTGAAATTTGGCAGGTAGAACTATTATAAGACGTAGGCGTCCGATAAGAAAGGATTTTTCGAAATTCAAACTCTAAGGGGGTAAAAAAGGGGGGTAAAGTTACTATGGGACAACTTGATTCCTTAGTCCAATCTACTTCAAATTTTGCATAAAAATTGTTTAAAAGAATTGATGGAAGACGTTATTCTTATTTTATTAAAATTCTTGAAAAATATGTATTTTGTGGGTAGTTTTCTTCGATTTGATATCAATACCATACTCCTTAGTGCTTTTGATTTCAATTACATTTCATTTTGACACATTCGTGAAGTGAAGTATGACATCTGTCATGTAATATTTATAAAAATTGTGAATAATCAAACAAAATGATTTCATAATGTCGTCGTAGGTCTTCGTACTATTCAATTTTATTCTGTTTGTGATCTCGGAAAAACAGCTAAAATTCTAACTATGTATAAAGCGGACTGAATCATATTCATCGATAATAAACAGTAAGTAATTAAATATTACATTTTATAATATTTGACAGGGGTCAAGTTAAATTGGTCAATGGTTAAATGGCATATTGATATTGTCTCTTTCACACTTATAGGAAATATCATTACGTCGACTCGCTCTATTATTTCGTAGTGTTGTTTTATGGATGGTTGTAGGCTGTTGTAGGTTGTATTGAAATACCCATATACTTATACATTTTTTTTACGGAAGTGGTTGGAAAACAAGCTCAGGAATATGGATCATTTGATATTAGGTGATTACCGTCGACTATGGAGCACATAGATTCTAGGGTCCCTGACCCGTTGCCGACCTAACAGGAAAAGACAGGATATATAGCGAGAAATAGTATAAGGAAGGAGTTAGATTTTTTTATACAACAAAGGTGGCAAACAAGAATTTCGGATATTTCACTCTCCGAACGAAACGCATTACTGCTTCACGTCAATATTCTGTATAAGGGTGGTACTTCACCGGTCGGGCTAGCCTATTTCATAAACGCCCACTCCAAAGATTGTAATGAGAAGTATTTAAATAGAAAAATAATCATGTATACATATGAAAATGTTTTGTCTTGACCGTAGAGACCTGAAATTTGGGTGTGTGATGTAGGCAACCGTTATGAAAGGATTTTTTGAAATTCCCACGGGAAAGCGGGATAAACGCAAACGAAGTTGCGCGGGTTTCTCTAGTATAATATAAAATGCTTTGTCCTGACTGACTGACTGACTGACTGACTGAGAATCAACGCACAGCCTAAACCGCTCATCGTAAAAATCTGAAATTTGGCAGGTGGAACTATTATAATACGTAGGCGTCCGATAAGAAAGGATTTTTCGAAATTCGAACTCTAAAGGGGTAAAAAAGGGGGGTAAAGTTACTATGGGACAACTTGATTCCTTGGTCCAATCTACTTCAAATTTTGCATAAAAATTGTTTAAGAGAATTGATGGAAGATGTGATTCTTATTTTATTGAAATTCTTGAAAAAAATGTATTTTGTGGGTAATTTTCTTCGAGTTGATATCAATACTCATACTCCTTAGTCCTTTTGATTTCAATTACATTTCATTTTGACACATCCGTGAAGTGAAGTGTATCATCTGTCATGTAATTATAAATTGTGAATATTCAATCATAATGTCGTCTATTTATTCTGTTTGTGATATCGGAAAAACAGCTAAAATTCTAACTATGTATAAAGCGGACTGAATCATATTCATCGATAATAAATAGTAAGTAATTAAATATTAAATTTTATAATATTTGACAGGGTTCAAGTTAAATTGGTCTATGGTTAAATGGCACACATATTGATATTGTCTCTTTCTCACTTATAGGAAATCTCATTACGTCGACTCGCTCTATTATTTCGTAGTGTTGTTGTAGGCTATGAGGTTGTAAGTATTGAATTACCGATATACTTATACATTTTTTTACGGAAGTGGTTGGAAAATAAGCTCAGGAATATGGATCATTTGATATTAGGTGATTACCGTCGACTATGGAGCACATAGATTCTAGGGTCCCTAACCCATTGCCGACCTATAACAGGAAAAAACAGGATATAGCGAGAAATAGTTTAAGGAATGAGTTAGATTTTTTTTATACCACAAAGGAGACAAACAAGAATTTCGGATATTTCACTCCCCGAACGAAACGCATTGCTGCTTCACGTCAATATTCTGTAAAAGGGTGGCTCTTCACCGGTCGGGCTAGCCTATTTCATAAACGCCCACTCCAAAGATTGTAATGAGAAGTATAAAAATAGAAAAAAAAAATCTATACATATGACAATTTTTTGGGTGTGTTCTGAAAAGTGTGGTGTATGATGTAGGCAACCGATATGAAAGGATTTTTTGAAATTCCCACGGGAAAGGATAAACGCACACGAAGTTGCGCGGGTTTCTCTAGTATATTTATAAATATTCAGAAGTAGATTGTTTGTTTAAATTGTTTCTGCTCTCAATAGGTATGTCTTATCTCATCTGACGTCGATACATTGGCTTCCGATGAATATGTTCCTTTCACGCTACGCTACCCTTATCAAGACCATCAAGCCCTTCAGTGAATCGATGAGTACAGTTTTTAAAAAATATCTATGATGGCGTGATCATCATCGGTACATACATAGTTGATATATTTTTTTTATTAAGTTAATTATAAATTTATTAAGTTATCGTTACAGACATGGTTGATATTCTTTCGTGCGATGATAGAGAAATCCTGCTTCCTGTTTCATTCCTCAGCCTATTATGGTCAAAATTGTTTGATGGCTCATTTCGGCAGGTCTACTATGAAACGAAATCCGAAACTTCGGTCGGGAGAATGGTTAGAATTCTTATTTAATTCATTATGGTTTACACGTGAATACAAGCCGAACAGCCGACAGAATTCTTCCGAAACTTCGGTCAAAATTTCGTTTCATGGCAGACCTGCAACGACAACCGTGAACAGTATTTGGATGGTAAAGCGGTATTTGACGAAGCGGTCTTAAAGAATACAATATTTTTCATACCGAGAATAACAATAAGTGTGCCTTAAGCCGGTCACAAAGCCGTGTACACATGTACAACTTTACATTCGAATAATCCGCAAACAGGTAACACTACACGCGGTACCACTGACTGCAGATAAAGAAAATATCAAGACTATTATAACCCGTCGCATGCACGTCGCTCTGACGCTAGACTAGTGTGGACATAGCATAATATGGTTTAACACAATTTACTTATCAGAACCCAATTATTCGCTTATAAGAAACACTAGATTATCAATTAGGTTAGTCGAGCGATAGCACAGAACACAACATGTCGTAAAAAGTTCAATTCAATCTTAATTTGCTTAACTTAATGGTTACAAGATGAACTTACGACTAGTTGAGCATGGATCAAATAGAAAATTGATGGAACTAGTATAACCTAACAGATAAACGAAGTGATTCGCGGTAACGATTTAACTACTTTCTTTTACCAGCTTGTCGTCGTCTCCCCCCCCCCCCCCCCCCTTTCTTCAATTCTATTTCATTCGGTTCTGTGCTAATCAGTCTTCTAGAAATTGATAATTTTATTTCTTGAAACAATCGCATGAAGTACTTAAACTTCTTTAATCTACCTAGAACTTTCTAAATAATCTTTGAGCTGTTGATTGTACTAAGAGTAAAAGTAGATATGTACTTTCAAAAATATTTAATCTCAAATGAACGTGTACGTTATACTGAAAACTTTGAAGGAGGCCTATGTCCAGCAGTGGACTTCTTGTGGCTGAAGATGATGATGAATTTAAACTATGGTCTTATCCACATTATTCCAACAGTACCTTTTACCTATACTTATGAATTATTTCACTTGTTTCGCATCGCGGCTGTCATGCGAGCGGCGCCGCCGCCGCATGCACCGCGATGGCGAATTAACACCAAGTAAGATGCATACTATAATAAATTGTATATGATGTATATTCATATGGAAAGCTTAGGCGAGTATCATACAATATATATATATATTATAGTATATACTCACCTATTATAGAGAGATAAGATTATTATAGATATTATTTAAAAAGAACAAGTTGTATTAATTTTAATTAAATAAATAGAATGGGAGAAAAACATTACATTGATACCTTACACACCGTATTAGCAACAAGGCGGCCTTATTGCTTACAATTGCATGAGTATGTTTGAAATATTATTATTATTAAGTCTGGAGTAAGGCCAAGAGGAAGACCAAGAAAGAGATAGACAGACAATCTGACGGAATTCGATAACAACTGCAAAGAAGAAACAGCAGAAGAGAGGTGGGGCACAGCGGATAATCCACTCAAATCGGAGCAGCCCGTCTGGGGAAGGACCTCCACCTTACAGAAGATATTAGCCAAGTAGCATTGGTCGTTCCTACGGTGAGTAAGGTCTCCAGAGCTCCACTTGGGGGGTCGGGAGGGTTAGCAACGCGTGAGTGATACCCCCGGTATTGCAAGCGTCTATAGGCTACGGTGACGGCTTACCATCAGGCCGACCGTATGCTTGTTTGCCACCTTTGGAGAAAGAGAGCAGAGACAGCATCCTTTGCCCAGTTGTGGATTTATAATAAATAAATAAATATATAGGGACAATTCATACAGATTGAGCTAGCCCCAAAGTAAATTCGAAACTTCTGTTATGGGATACTAACTCAACGATATTATATTTTATAACAAATACATATATAGATAAACATCCAAGACCAGAGGCCAATCAGAAAAAGTTCGTTTTTCATCATGACCCGACCGGGGATCGAACCCGGGACCTCCTGGGTGGCGGTCTGGCGTGGTAACCATTACGCCACGGAGGTCGGATAATAATATGTCTAGGAAAAAATACTAATAAGTATTATCTTGTTTTTCTTTTAAAACAAAATCTTATGATACCGGTTTTTTCAGACGGAGCGTGAAACAGTTTTTCAGGGCGACAAGGTGAGACTGGTCGGTGACTGCGCTTCCTGTCCGCGATGCCGATGGGTCTCACTTCTGGACTCCACTACTGGGATCTTATATAGTCTGCTATTTTAAATTAGGCGACCAACCTATTGTCATACCATTCACCTATTGTCATTATAATTCCATAGTGCCGAATTTGGTATTCTGCTAGAAGATTACCAAGTATCTCAAAGTATTGAATATAGAGTCAGTGGAATATGAACAGAATGGTCGACAGTTAAAATCTACCATGAACTACGTACTATTTCTGTTAAATCGCTTTTATGTGAAAGACACCGAAAGGATCAATAGTAGTTCAATAGTGTGTCAATTAAATATGTCAAAAACGATTCAAGTGACACATTATCGACAGTCTATTGGTGCATTTGTATTTAGCAGACTTGGGCCCCTGCTTGACATGGTCGGGTGGAGTCAACTTGTATTGGCTGAATAAAAAAAATCAATTATCTCATATCAATCACACGGACATATCAGTCTAAATATTACGAAATAAAGATATATCGATTTACCGACCATAATAATATTTCAACTGACAAGTACTGTAAAGCTAATTATTACCGCGGGCGATCATTAATATTGTCCCGCCAAAAATATGTAACGTGTATATGGACGTGCAAAAAATATGTACATGTACAGAATATTGTCAAGAAAATGAAAGAGGTATCCCATATTATTCAAGATTTCTAAATATTGCATGACATGATTTGCTTGAATGTTTATATAACAATGTGTTTTTCTTAACTTGACCAATGTAGTCAACAATCTTAGCGTGTCTTTTTATTCAATTATCCATGTGTAAAATCGTTAACTCGCCAGAATACTATGATTGTTGTGTTAAATTCCATTTCACTATGTTATTATTATTTGGGTGTGAATGATAATTTTAATTGCCTGTTTTCGTTTTGTTTACTGCATTAGTTAAAAATACTTACATTAACATAAAATTATTGTTCTTAGATCTATACCCTGGATTCGTTTGTAACTTTATGTCCTATGATATATTTATGTTTGTGAGTATGTGTTAATCTGGAACCAAACAAAAAAAATGCTGTCAAATAGGTACAATTTTTCACAAACTTTCCTTCTTTTAAATTCATGTACAGGTTAGAATACAAATATTCATGTATAATATCATCATCGGTGCAATTAAAGCTATAAAATATACACCGCTCAGGTGGGACTTAAGAGAAATCCATTCTATTCATTAAGAGACAGTGGCCATTCAATTAAAATAAAGGAACCATTATTTAGGGATCAATTCTTCAATATACTCATTAATTAGTCATTTACTCTTTATTTACCTATTTTAGTATACAATGAGTACCAGGGCTGGCGATATGATAAACAACTTTAAGCCAGGGATACACCAGGATACAGCCTAGTTTGTTGTTGTAGTAACCTTAGTTTGTACACATTTTGTAACTGAATTTTAAAACAATTTGAGTTGAAATTTGGAATTTTCTGTCTTATATATCTATCTCGTTACAATTAAATTGAAATTTGAAGTCCCACAGCAAGGCATTTTAAAAAAACTTAAAAAAAAAAAACCTACCTATTTCAAAACACAACACACTATACAACATTAAATAATTATTCATCCTTATAATATTTTAGAGTTGCCCTCAATTTTCCTGGGATCCCCCAACTATCAAATAAAAAAAGAATCATCAATATCGGTTTACCCAATCGAAAGTTCTGAGGTAACAAACATAAAAAAATAAACTAAAACCTAAAATTAATGTCACTGGTTTTTAACACCACAGTTGAAGCTAATATTTTCCCAGCAGCATTATAAATCTTGTTCTTAGAGAAATAGATTGCCATTAGCAAAGGATGTAATTACACATGTTTGTATGTTTTGTCCATGTTCATTGTACTTTTTCTCTGTATCCTAGTAATGTTATTATGGCGAAAGGTTGTGTGTATTTTTGTTACATCTTCACGCTAAAATGGCCGAGCCAATTTTTATGAAATTTAGTATGTAGATAGCTGATACCTTGGATTAACACATAGGGTACTTTTTATCTCGAAAAGTACGCGATTCCCGTAGGATTCGGTCAAAAGTCTGATATCTATATATCTATGGCACTGCTGTGCAGATAATTAAACGCGGGTAACTCCTCGGGCAGCAGCTAGGTACGTACAGTCAGGAGCACGTCGAGCAGTATAATTTTGGCTCTTATGACAAAGAACTTAAGAATGGTACAAAGTCCGAAGTGTAAAGGTCGACCTGCTCTTGACTGTACAAATAAAGCATTTTCTATCTTGTTTAATGACAACCCTAAATATAAATGAACATCATAAATTAAATCTATTTGAATTAAAGAGAAAACCCTTTGGTCAAGCTATTGAAAGGGCTCGCGTGACGAATTGTCTTAAAGGCCATGTTAGGAAGTTGGTACATTTAATTAATGACGTAATTGATGAGTTGGCTTCTCCTACACAGATTGTTAGTGGACAATAGTAGGAAGTTTCTTAAGTAAGGAGATAACAGTTCGGTAGCTATGCAACTCACAAAAACATAATAAAATTGATGACACATTGAAAATGAAAAATCTTTAACGACCTCCGTGGCGTAATGGTTACCACGCCAGACCGCCACCCAGGAGGTCCCGGGTTCGATCCCCGGTCGGGTCATGATGAAAAACGAACTTTTTCTGATTGGCCTCGGGTCTTGGATGTTTATCTATATATTATGTATTTGTTATAAAATATAATATTGTTGAGTTAGTATACCATAACACAAGTTTCGAACTTACTTTGGGGCTAGCTCAATCTGTATGAATTGTCCCTATATATATATATTTATATATATTTATATTTATTTTTCCGTCCACTAGCGCCGCCATTTGAACGCGAGTGATAGCTAGTAAACGTAGATGAAAAAGTAAAATAATGTTCTATTACGCATTAGAATAGACGATGAAGTATATTTATATCGCTTTGGTAACATTTCAAATGTGGCTGTTTCGATAAATAACGAATTGAGAAAAAAACGGCTGTTTTTGTTTTATCAGCTTACCAGCTACTAGTTTTACCAGCTATCACTCTCATTCAAATGGCGGCGCTAGTGGACGGAATGCGCGCTCTTATGTCTTGGTAATTTTTCTTTCTTTTTTTAATTAGTGGAATTAAATAATATAATAAATTGATTAATTAGAATAAAACTGAAACTAAATAAGCGGAGTCTTTTAAATTGCATTGTTTTGGTATTTTTTTGTGTACTTACTTGTACAATAATTTATTTTTTTGCTTAATTATTAAGCTGTAATAAAATGAACTAACATTAAAAAGAAAAATTTCATGGTATCAATAACTTTAAAATTTATTTTCTGCGACTCACCCCCGGTGTAGTATAAGACCTTGGCAATTCTTGCCACAAAAAGATGTCCATTAAAAAAACGGTTCCAACACATAGTTTTAGAGAGATTTTAGAAATTCCTAATTAGTTAAGGTTAATTGGAAGAAACCTCTTAAAGTGATAAGCTCAACACTGTATTTGACACTTTTATTATTTTCTAAGTTTATGAGCAATAAAATAATAATACATTCCTGACACAAAAGGTTAATATTGTGAGATTAAAAGGCAGTTTTATTAAACAAGCAGACTCTTGCGGTTTATACTTGCGTAGTTTCCCATTCTTTCTGTTCTGATGGGAATTTCTTAATTTACAAAAAATGTGTACATTTTTATGATCATTTAAATATCATCATATCAACCCATATCATCCCAATGAAGGCATACGAGTCTCTTCAATCGAAGGTGCTTAGAGCGTACTCTGCCACGCTGCTCCAATGCTGATTGGCAGAGGCCGGTGTTTTCAAGCCGCCCGAAGGCCACCAACTTAACGACTGTCATCTACCGTGAACAGCCGGGAACGACGACGAAGCTCGTGATAATGAAACCCATCCAAACGCTGGCTAGGGTCGATGTCGCTTAACTTGCGTGTCCATGTTCGAGTGCGACACACAGCGACGCTATCGATCTCCTCCTGATAAATAATCGATATTGTTGTGTGTTGTGTATTTTGTTTGTCTGTTTCTGTTCATTTATAATCCTCTGACATTTTTTAATTTGAATTATTTGCTAAAACTATTTCATTTCATTTTATTTTACTTTATTAATTTTTGTTTGAATTGGATTGAATGGATTAATAATTTTAATTTTATATTGTATATGGGTCTTGTAACCTGAAATAAATGCATTTTATTTTTATTTTATTTATAAGTTAATAATTTATTAGAATAAAAACTGTTATACTTTAGGGTAAAATACAAAGTAGAATACTTTATTATAAAAATACATAATTTTTTCCGATAGAAAAAGAGATAACAAGATGAAACGCGCAGTCTCAATCCAAGCGACACGGAACCGTACAAATAACAGTAACCAGTACTAGATCCAACTCCACAATGGGACCTCGTATAAAAATATCAAGCAGCTTCTCCCGGCCTTATATGCAGTACAATGGTGTACGTGCCTTGCGGGACAAAGGTTGTAGTACGTAAAGTGATGCGACTCACATAACTTTTTTCAAATTTGAAAAGTATTGTATTTTATATTGACTGTCTAAATTATAAAAGTTTATACAATAAGTGATTTAAATAAAGATTTATTCTTTTAAGTTAGAATTCTCATAGTTTTGGACGCATCGATTGGGTCATTGGGCTGGCTCGAACGGAAAATGCCACCCTTTTACAGAATTTCGGAGTGAAGCAGCATTGCGTTTCGTTCGGTGAACAAGAAATCAGCTCAACTCCTCCACTATGATGAAATTATGTTAATAATATGATGATGAAATTATGTTAATAATATGGATAGGGTTCCCGTTTGAAAATATTATTTTCCATCCGTCTAATCCTTGGTTATGTTAACATCTTAAAGAGAACCTCGGTGCAAAATTTCGGCTGTCTAGGTCCAAGGCTAACCATTTTTTTTATCATCAGAAAAATGCTTTGCAGCAGCCCCACCGTCCGGGGAATATGCGGTGGGGACCGTGGGTCTTACCGCTTTAAAAAAGGTTAAGGCTAACCATAAGCCAGCTCAAAATGAGGCATCAGTTTAGATCCATACTAATATTATAGAGAAGTAAAGTTTGTGTTTGTATATTTGTTAAATTGTAAGGGGTAATCTCGGAATTTACTGAACCGATTTTAAAAATTCTTTCACCAATAGAAAGCCACATTATTGCTGAGTGTCATAGGTTCTATAAAAAAACGAAAAATAAAAAGGCTTTTACGTGGTAGTCGGTTTTGCAAAGTGAATCGGAGAAAAAAACGGTCGAATGAAAGCGTTTCTTACGAACGCTGCTTTCTTTCGGACAGAGTTACTTTCGAATTTTGTATTAGCATGCAAATATACCTACGTATAACCCTCCTTTTGGCAATTAGAAATTAAAACATAACACTCTGTAATAAAAAAGGATTATTAACATTATGCCCAACGAAGTGGGCACGGGTGAGCTAGTTTGATATAAAGTCTAACGAGAGATGCATACATGTTCCATGCTACCCATGGAACAATACTATACAAAAGCGCACAATTTACGTTCTACGTCCGCGTGTATAGCTAAGAGAAACGCGAAAATCACTATTTATTGTCTAAGTGACGAGCCGTAAATCCAAACGACAACCACCTGAAGACCGGCCATTGTGATCCACTGTGGCCCATTGTAATCTATTGTGGTTTTATTGCCTCAAAGTTTATTGAAACCTGGCCTTATTATAGGACATGCATTTTTTTTTTCTAAAAGGCTTTCTTTTCTTTGAAAGATTGGAAAATATCCTAGATTTACGTTAATCCTAACTAATATTATAAATGAGGAAGTGAGTTCGTTTGTATGTTATTCCTTCACGGCTTGACTAATCAGCCGATCATTTTGAAAATTTGTACACATATTGTCAGGGGTACAGAGCCCAACATAGGCTACTTTTTATCCCGTGAAAGTATGTCATTCCAATGGCAATTTTTTTTTCCAATAAATACTACTTATAATTAAAAATACTAAATTTATGCATTTCTTCACGATAATAATATGCAATACTAGTATTCTATTTTACGTAAGTCTTTAAGAGAAGGGCACAGCGGATAATCAAATCGGAGCAACCCGTCCTGAGAAGGACCTCCACCTTACAGAAGATCGTAGCCAAATAGCATTGGTCTCGGCCATGTTGTGTTCCTACGGTGAGTAAGGTCTCCAGAGCTCCACTTGGGAGGGTCGAGAGGGTTGGCAACGCGTGAATAATACCTCCGGTATTGCAAGCGTCTATAGGCTATGGTGACGGCTTACCATCAGGTGGACGCGGGCCGTACGCATGTTTGCCACCTTAGTAGTATAAAAAAAACATTAATGTATTAATTTTGAAATCGTATTTATATTAATTAGCAACACTAATACTCTTGCATAATGTTGCTATAATTAAAATTCCATGTTTCTACGAACCAACAAAGTGCAATAACACTATAAATTGGTTTCTCAAAGATAGTTAACTGTGCTACAAAACAAACTTATCTATGCCGATGGCGGAGGCGCTAGTATCGAAGCTATTGAAGGTAATTGTCAAGTTATTCAAGGCGTATTCATTAGTTCTAGTTTTGGCCACCAGCACAGATAACTTTGTTGCACTGTGTAGTGCGTCGAAGCCTTAATCTTCCCCATGAAAATGGTTTAACTGTCATTGGAACAAATAAAATGAGTCTTTTTACTGCATAGCGCCCTCTGTCGGCCTTTTTTACTTTTAATTTTTATCTTGTTTTGTATTTACCACTTTTGTTTACAATGTATTCTTATTTTGTTATTTGATTCAGAATTTTTGTTTCAATAATGTAATCGGTAGCTTTATTTATGATTATTTTTATCATAGATTTAGTATATACTTACTAGTAAGTACTTACTATAAGTAATCTATGGTTTTTATAGACTAATCATTCTTACTTTGAAAATATTTTTAAATGAAAAATTTCAACAGGTGGTATTTTAAAATGTATTAAATCCATCCAAATACTTACTGTTATTACCGTTGCTTGACCTGTCCTTTTGAACTCCCACAACACGAAACAGAAAATATTAATCAATTTTTTTTTTTATAATATCCATAATATCCATATCATGAAACAGGTAAAACGCTTTTCAAAAGAAATTAATGATCATTGAATGAAACAAAGGTAAAACGCTTTCAAAAAGGAATTAATGTTCATTGAATAATTACCAAACTTATTTATTTATTAAATACAAAATGTAATCATTATATCGTAATTCGTAATATAATATTAAATAATAATGATTATAGTCGTAATACTTCATAAACAATTAATGTCTATCATATTGATGGCCCGGGGCGAGTATGACCGGCCGAGTGCCCGCATTCATCCCGCATCGCCTCGCAATGCCCCGCGTTTACCCGCAACCACTAAGATCCCAATAATTGCCCGCTTTGCCCCGAAGCGACTAGCGTAGAGCTACCGTGGTTTCTCTCACAAGAAAACAATTTGTTACAATATAAATAATATAATGATTTTGTATTTTTTTTTATGTCACTTTACGTATATGATTAGGCGGAGTTTGCTTGTCTAATTGGACATTTTAATTAGTGTAAATTAAGCTTATTAGGGTAAAGTCAAACAAACATGACCTATTATACACATGTGTATTGTGTATAAATAATTCATGGACGCACTTTGATATAAATAAATTGTATTAGTTTCAAATAAAACTCGAAAAACACTAAAATATTAATATGTCAATTTTACGGCGTGCCTAATACACTTACTTGACGCTGACTTTTTCATACATTTTAACAAGATCATATAAAATAACCAAGTCTGTAACGCGTCGCGTCTATCTCCGAAAGCATTGTGTTTAGAAATTTGAAAACATCATACTATTAGTCCATTATGGTGAACCAACAGGTAATTCTATCACGGTTAAGTAGTTCAAGACTCCACTAGTTACCGAGTAATTGCCGACGAAACTTTAAAATAAAATTTCTTTGATTATAACATACAAATGTCATGGAATATGACATTATACTCATCTGGAAGCAAGCAAAGCGAAGCAAATACGGAACCCTACGTTATACGTGGCCCGACACGTACTTGCCCGGTTTTTTTCCTTCTTTAGTTTGGCAGTGACAGTGACAGCCATAGTTTATTGTATAACTTTAAAATGTTTTAGTGCAACTAGAAATTAAACTGATAATTCCGTGCCTATTTCCTCGGGTAATCGACAGACACAATATCAATCAATAATTAATATTTTTTTTATACAAAAAGACAATTACTTTCAAAATGGCTTCATACAAGTAATTTCCAACATACACTAATTTATTCATAGAGTTTGTTGCGCAAGCTAGAAGCCACCGACGTGTCGCGTCCCTTCGGGCTATAGCCTCCACTTAAGACGCGGCTCACTGAACTGACTACCAGCGGAATAATATAAGCGGAAAGGAGTAATATCGTCGTAATATAAGGTAATTATGTTAATTGTAAGGTTAATGTAATGTAAACCCTGTTAAAATTTGTGTTTTACGTCAAATAAACCATTTTTCTTTCTTTCTTTATGTTTTTTTTTTTAATATTGTTCACAAAACACTAACTGTTTTTATTCTTTACTATTGCCCATGTTTGTTTGGAGTGGTAGAGCAATTATTATGAACTACCTCGACCGGGGAAGTACCACCCGCTCACAGAATATCAATGCATTTCGTTCGGTGAGTGAGAGATCCGGTAGCCCAACTCCTTCCCTATTCCCTCTTTCCCCCGCCTTCTTTCCCTTGCCTTCCTCCTTCCTTTCCTCCAACTTCCTTGGTGGACAACGCATTGGTAGCGCCCCTGGTGTTACTGATGTCCATAGGCGGCGTTGACCGCTTTCCATCAGGTGGCCCGCTTGCTTGTTTGTCTACCTGTATGACAAAAAGCACATCTTTACTAATATTATAAATGTGAAAGTATGTACTTAAATATGAATATTTGTTAGAAACTCTGTCACGCAAAAACCATAGATTTGATTGAAATGTAGTACACGGCACTAGTTTATTACCTGGATTAACCCATAAAAAGAGTCATCCGCAACTGACCCCCTTGGGCCAGTTCGTCGTTGGGCCACTCAGTGAATAACCCGGATAATTTTTACCCCGGATATCAGTTTTCGAGATTTCGCTAGTTATTTATATTTCTCTATTTTTTTTTTATATTAATGCTTTTTTAAGTCGTCCATTGTGATTGCCCATTTCAAAACCATTATAATGACTTGAGGATTTATTAATCGAATATTACATCTGTTTGTTTATTTATTCACATTTTTCCATGATTATTATGCTTAGATTAATAATCAGATTTTACGCTACAAATATACAACAGTAGGAAATAGTTATTTGTAATGCAAGGCTGCAAAGTTGTTTTTTGGCGCGAGTACTTAAATTGAAACCTGAGCTAGCGAAGGATTCTAGGATTGAACCACGAGCGAAGCGAGTGGTTTAAATATAGAATCCTGAGCGTAGCGAGGGTTTCAAAGGTACGAGACGCAGAATAACTTTGCTGCCGAGCGAAACACAAAATTTTTCACCTCACTACAGCGAGGAAAATCCTAGGTGCAAGAAAAATGCAAATAATATATTAAATAAGTGTTTATTTTTTTCATGCGGTCGTGCTGGCCAGTTCGATTATTCTAAAAATAAGGTTGGCGCACTGGCATGAAATAAGTATTAATGCATTTTCAGAGGACTGGCGGTATAAAAAATTAAAGAATAGAAAGGTTCGAATTTTAAAAATACTTTCCACGCTAGGGCACAAAATGCACTTTTGCGCTCAGATTTCGAATGACAAACAGATTCTTTCCGAGCTTGTGAGGTGAAAATGCATTTTTGTATAATTTGGAAAATAACTTCCAAAGAAAGTACATTCTGTATTCACATAAATTATTGTTTGTTCCTTACTTAAAACTATAATAAAACTAAAAAAGGAAATCGCTACGCTTATAACGTAGAACGTCAGCCTTATATCACAAGTCTGACCACATGATTTGTCTGGAATTTTAATAAACGCGAGTATTGAAATCGCTCGGTTATGTTTCCTGGTTTTTCTGGTGCAATCTGGGTGAAAGCGGTAATTATAAAACCGTACGTGGGTAATTCTTTGAGGATGCGCATATTAGCCTAATAAAAGAGATTGATAAATTTTGTTCGAAGAACGGTTCTTTATAGTGTTAGTCGCGTTCTTTGGTATGAGTTATATAAATTTTTTTGAACCGGACCCAGAAAAGTCTTTTAGTATTAAAGATATGAGCCATTCTTTTTTTTTGCAAACGGTAATGAGTAATTTACATAAATGGTAAAGAGGTTCACAAACGGTAAAGAGAAGAATTTCAAATGGTGAGTAGATAACAGAGAAAAATAAAAGAAATAATTAAAAATCAACGTTTATTAACTTCACACTTTCGCACTTAGCTGTCAATCAACGACAACTATAAATATAAAAAATATACTTAGTTATTAATTTCTTTTATAAACACTAATAACAATCATAGTTTGAACTTTATAAAACACTGCATGTGATTTCACAAACAACAAAAAACAAATGCTTTAAATAATCGATCCTTGAGGGACACCGGCATTAAAAGCCTTTCGTTTAGACGAGCAGCCATCAATGACCACCCGAATAGATCAATCCCCCAAAAAGTCAGAAATCCACGCACAGAAATTAGAGGTCAGGCCGTAAAAAGGAAGCTTGCTAATAAGACTACCGTGCCATACCGTCAAATGCTTTGGAAATATCGAGGGAAACCGCAAGCTTCCAACCGCGGGCTTCTCCGAATTCCTCAATAGCCTCATTCCAGACGTGGGTGACGTACACTAGAAGATCCCCAGTGGACCGATTCTAGCGAAAGCCATATTGTCGGTCACTGAGGAGGTCATTCGATTCTAGGTACGCTAGGAGCCTGCGGTTCAAAAACACGTTCCATATTTGTCTACCACAAATCATCGCCGTCTGAGGTGCGCGCGGGACGGGCGCAAGAACAGGCCGCGTCGTCGACTCAAGCGCCGGCACCGGACACTAGCCAACCACGAGGCGCTCGCATCGGCCGCGCCGTACTTATGTCTTGTCGGGCGAATCAATTGTATTTTCATATCTCATTATTACAGTCTAAATTCATACAGTCCATTATTTCTAACATCACCCTTGGAGGATCCAGGACTCCCACCCCAACGGGAATAGGGCACTGGGCCTCAACTATTGGTCCTTCGAGCTATTGGTCGTGCGTGCAACGTGGAGACCACATTCATCATCGCCGCCATTTGCATCGATCATCATTTTTTTGAGAATCTGCGTGCAGCGTCTCAGGCAGTCAACTCAACATATCAAAAAGGAATAGGAAGAAGTCAAGAAGGCATAGTGGATGGGATAAAGTGCAACAAAACCGTGAGATTGAACCAATTTCCTTTCTTATCCATTTTCACAAATCAATTTGTACACGTCATTCCATATTCATTTTTTTTCTTATTCCATTCCTCATAAATCATAATTATTTTCATCTGTGGTCAAGTAGTGGTTACATTAAAATCATAAAATCATTGTAGATTGCTTAGGTATATTTCCTTGTTCAATAATTTTAAAATATATCTTCAAATAATTATTTATTATTTATAATTATTAGTAATCTTCAAATAATTATTTCTTCTGCTACAATTACCTATTAGATAAAATAATTTTCGTTATTTACATAAATTAAATACAGTTTTTAAATAAAACAGAATTTAACTAGGCTTATTCATAATTCTATCGCAAATCATACCTCACGCCATCATTCCAGGTAGGGGTAGACAGCATTAGATTACCTAGATTACATTTTCTTACTTTCATACATACCTCACGCCATCATTCCAGGAAGGGGTAGACAAACCATTTAGTTAGATTATTCATACTTTCATACACACATACCTCACGCCATCATTCCAGGAAGGGGTATACAGAGTATTTAGATTATTCATATGTACAAACATACCTTACGCCATCATTCCAGGAAAAGGTAGGCATTTGGATAATTTATAATTATTACTTATATTTTTAATGTAAAAATTTTTTTTTTTTACCCTAAAAAAAAAAAAAAAAAAATTTTTTCTCTTGTTGAATTTTATTTAAGATTTACAATATGCAATCATTATCAGACGCAAAACTCACACTTCTAGTTAAAAGACGCGGGACTTTTAAAGGTCAATTAACAAATTTTTGTAATTTTTTAAATATTTTGAATCCAACTTCTGTACAAAATCCCAACATCTTACATGAGCTTAAAACGCGCCTTGATAAAATAGAAATACTACATAATGATTTCGGCACACTTCAGGGCGAGATTGAGGAGCTATCTGATGATTTCGCTGCGAGGTACCAGGAGCGAGAGACTATCGACAACCAATTCTACGCGGCGGTGGGTACTGCCAAGGCGTTCTGTGACTCGGTGCAGTCGGCAATCTCTCCAAATAACTCCATGCACAGTGCTGCTGAGGTAAGCTCTGATGATGCGCACACACAAAGACACAATAATTTTTTAAGATTTCCTCAAATCGATTTACCATCTTTTAACGGCGATGCTAAGCAATGGCTGGAATTTAGAGATTCTTTTCTTTCAATGATTCACAATTCTAAGGAAATTGATACTATTAGCAAATATCACTATCTTCGCGCTTGTCTCAAGGGAAGTGCAGCTTTAGCAATAAAAGGCGTAGATTTCAATGCTGATAATTATGCCAATGCTTGGGACGTGCTATGCACAAGATTTGATAATAAACGCTTTCTAGTAAACAATCATGTGCAAGCCCTTTTAAATGTCGAGTCTTTGAAACAGCAATCAAGCCGTGGCTTACGCTATTTACTTGATAATATTGTTAAACACTTAAAATGCTTATCGACGCTGGGTGAGCCCACTGAGCATTGGGACACTCTTATTATTGCTATTATGGCCAAAAAATTAGATGCTACTACATACAAAAAATGGGAAGCCTTTCGCAACACTCTTAACAACCCACCTAAATTAGACATGTTTTTAACCACTCTTACTGACAGGGCTACCTATCTGGAGTCTTTGGAGGAATCTGGAAACGCCGAAGGTAAACCTGATATTTCGCCATCTTATAGTCAAAAGAGTCCTTCAGCTTCAAATAACAAACGCCGTCCACTAGTTTGTCAAATGTGTCAAAAAACACATTACTTGTTTAATTGCAACGTTTTTAGGAACCTTTCTGTACAATCACGTATACAAAAGGTTAATGAGTTTAAGGTTTGTAAGAATTGTCTCAAACTCGGTCATTATGAGTCACAATGTACCTTGAGTAATTGTAAATATTGTCACCTTAAACACAATACCCTTCTTCATACCGACACACCTAGTCAAAATTCTGCCTGTCATGATAACATTGTATTGTCTGCAGATGCAGAGTATTCACAATCACAACATTCTTCTAATACAAATAATGTTTTACTTTCCACAGCATTGGTCAAGGTGTTTGACAACCAAGGAAACCCCCACTCTGCTAGGATCCTGCTGGATAATGGTAGTACGGGTAACTTTGTCACACATGACCTCTGTAATAGATTACAAATTCACACCCACGCTGTGAATTCAAAGGTAACAGGCATCAATAGTTTGCAGTCTAATAGTTCACAGTCTTGCTCTTTAACATTTGAGTCACATGATGGTAGCTATAGGGCCAATATTGACTGTCTTGTTCTGCCTAAAATCACATCATTACTACCAAACACATACATCGACACACATAACATTCAAATACCTACAGGAGTGTGCTTAGCCGATCCAACATTCAATATTCCGTCAACCATCAACATTCTAGTTGGTGCGGACATATTTTGGAAGGTCATAGGTACAAACCGTATCCAATTAGGTAAACATAAACCGGTCTTATTTGAAACTAAGCTTGGATGGATAATTTCAGGCACAGTTGCGCAACCCGGTTCTAGTCAGCAAGTATGTATGTTCAGTAATAATACTCAATCTCCTGTAGACTTAACACGATTCTGGGAGTTAGACACAATTCAGCCTCAGTATGAATTCACCCCAGATGAAACTGCATGCGAACAAGAATTTGTCAATTCTGTTCAACGCGATATCGATGGTCGATTTTCGGTATCGATTCCATTAATACAACCTCCAAGCGCTTTAGGTGATTCATACCTGATCGCCAAACGTAGATTTATTTCTCTAGAGCGTCGGTTAGAAAAGGAGCCGCGTATGAAAGATCTATATAAACAATTCATCACAGAATACATTGAGTTAGGACACATGACTCATACTACACACAAACTTTCCAATGTCACCTATTGTTATCTCCCACATCATGGGGTACTTAGGGAGAATAGCACGACGACAAAACTACGCGTTGTTTTTGACGGATCCGCCTTAACATCAAACGGGAAGTCGCTCAATAGCATTCAACGCGTTGGTCCCACAGTTCAAGACGACATAATTTCAATTTTATTACGCTTTCGGCAGCATCAGTATGTCGTGTCGGCAGACATCGAAAAGATGTACCGACAAATTCTTGTTAATGTGAAGCAACGTCCATTACAGCAAATACTGTGGAGGTTCGACCCTTCACATCCACTTCAGGCATACACATTAAACACTGTTACATATGGCACAGCATCTGCCCCATTTTTAGCCACAAGATGTCTCACACAGCTAGGTCTAGAATCATCAAACCCTGATACTAGGCGAGCCATCTGTCACGACATGTATGTTGACGACTTTTTGTCGGGTAGTGACACTATTCAGGACACTATTGCACTCTCTCAAGACGTAGACAGAACACTAAAGTCTGCCCAATTTAATTTGAGAAAGTGGCATTCAAATAATCACCAAATTCTTTGCTCAGTTAGTGAACATAATGACATGTCTGGTAATGTCAACCTCAGCTCTAAAGAGGAATCTAAAACATTGGGCATTCGTTGGACTTGTTTATCAGACACATTAAATTTTTACATAAATGTCATTATTTCAAGCAAAATAAATAAACGACATATTTTGTCTACAATTTCACAAGTATTTGACCCACTTGGCCTTATATCTCCATCCATTGTAGAAGCAAAATTGCTGATGCAACAATTATGGATACTTAAATGTTCTTGGGACGAAGCAGTGCCGGAACTTATTAAAAAACAATGGCTTGATTTTTCAGAATCTTTGACTCATATAAATAATTTTAACATACCAAGATGTATTAAAATCCATCCATCAATTGACACACAAATTCATGTTTTTACAGATAGCTCTGAAAAATCATATGGCAGTTGCATCTATGTTCGGAGTGTAGCCAGTGACGGAATGGTATATGTACGTCTTTTAGCTTCAAAAAGCAAGGTTGCTCCTATCAAGCCGACTACCATTCCGCGACTGGAACTATGTGGTGCTCTGTTGGGAGCAAGACTGTGTGCTAAGGTTATTGCGTCAGTTACCTTTAAATTTAGCGAATGCATTTGCTGGTCTGATTCTATGATAGTTTTGGGTTGGCTCTCATCATCTGTAAATCAACTTAAAACTTTCGTGAGACACCGGGTTGTTGAGATTCAGGAAAGCTCTCACGAATGGCGCTATGTTCCAACTAAACTAAATCCCGCTGATTTGGTCTCTCGGGGTTTACGAGCAAATTTATTAAACGAGTGCTCTTTATGGTGGACAGGCCCGCCATTTTTAAAGTTAGATTCATCTCAATGGCCTACCAAACCTAACCAACTCAAGGCTACCGATCTACCAGAGATTGCACAGTATTCGTTACACGCAGAACTACACACACCAGAACCGAACGTCATATCTGCACTCATAGAAAAGCATTCTAGCCTTACAAAATTACAACGTGTAGTAGCATACATTTTGCGATTTATTTCTAATTGCAAAAATGTTTTAAAATTGCACGGTCACTTATCGTTGTCAGAGCTGAAGGCCGCAACGACTGTTTTATTAATTACAGCTCAACAAGAATCTTTTCCAAAAGAACGCGAATTATTGCTAAATAACAAAAAATTGCCTTACAAAAATCGTTTGTTATCTCTTTCTCCTTTCATAGATTCAAATAAACTACTACGTGTAGGCGGCAGGCTTGGCAACTCACATTATGAATATAACACCAAGCAC
The DNA here is from genome assembly GCA_905163395.2 of Endotricha flammealis. Classification (NCBI taxonomy): domain Eukaryota; kingdom Metazoa; phylum Arthropoda; class Insecta; order Lepidoptera; family Pyralidae; genus Endotricha; species Endotricha flammealis. The sequence goes on along the minus strand of LR990871.1, from coordinate 6,244,339 downwards.
CCTATTCTTGTATGTAGTAAGCATCGCATATGTCATTTATTATTTGAATCATTACATAATATACACTTGCATGCAGGTCCACAGCTTCTCTTAGCAACTGCTAGGCATAATTATTGGCCGCTAGGGGGAACTAAACTCGCCAAACGCATTGTACGCACTTGTGTAAAATGTTGCAGGTTTCGTGGGCAAACCGTGCAGCCTGTAATGGGTAATCTCCCTGAAAAACGAGTTCACCTTGAGTTTCCTTTTCTTGAGACAGGCGTCGACTATGCCGGGCCCTTGCTTATAGCCGACCGCAAAGGCAGAGGTTGTCGTTTAATAAAATCATATATATGTGTTTTTGTGTGTTTGGCCACCAAGGCCATGCATCTGGAGCTTGTTTCAGACCTGTCAAAGGAAGCTTTCATTGCAGCTTTAAATAGATTCTCAGCTCGTCGGGGAAAGCCACAAAACATTTTTTCGGACAATGGTACTACGTTCGTTGGTACCTTCAATGAGTTGGCAAGTATTTTAAAAGAGCCTAAGTTATCGTCTAGTCTCATCGATCAAGGTATTAATTTTTCTTTTATACCTGCATACACGCCCCACTTCGGGGGCCTATGGGAATCAGCAGTCAAATCTGTTAAGCATCACCTTCGTCGCGTTTTAGATTTAACACACCTCACTTATGAAGAGATGGTAACACTTTTGACACAGATTGAGTCTATTTTAAACTCCCGTCCTATCACTCCCATTTCACAAGATCCTTCCGATCTCACACCTTTAACTCCCGCCCATTTTCTAATTGGTCGGTCACTAGTATGTTTGCCACATCCTCAACTCGTCGAACCCATTACGCGTCTTGACAGATTCAGACGCATTGAATTGCTGAAGCAACATTTTTGGAAGCGCTTCCACAATGAATATATTTTTCATCTTCAGCGCAAATCAAAATGGCCGACATCGCAGGGGCAACTACAGGAGGGAACGATGGTAATCGTCAAGGACGCAGCAGCGCCCCCGCTCATGTGGCTGCTGGGCCGCATTCTTCGCATTCTGCCGGGGAGGGACGGCGTCGCAAGAGTCGCCGACATCAAGACCCGGAAGGGCACGCTACGCCGGGCCTACAACACCATATGCCCTCTCCCGATCGAAATTTAATTTTTTCCTTTTTTTTCCTCTCTTTTATTGAAGACACTTCAAGGCGGGGAGTATGTCTACCACAAATCATCGCCGTCTGAGGTGCGCGCGGGACGGGCGCAAGAACAGGCCGCGTCGTCGACTCAAGCGCCGGCACCGGACACTAGCCAACCACGAGGCGCTCGCATCGGCCGCGCCGTACTTATGTCTTGTCGGGCGAATCAATTGTATTTTCATATCTCATTATTACAGTCTAAATTCATACAGTCCATTATTTCTAACATCACCCTTGGAGGATCCAGGACTCCCACCCCAACGGGAATAGGGCACTGGGCCTCAACTAATATTCTTACAGAGTATGGACGTGATCGAAATGGGCCTGTAGTTGGCAGGGTCGGCACGGCTGCCCTTTTTGGGCACGTTAGCGAGCTTCCAGGAACTCGGTTCTTTCCCAGATTTTAGACAGAGCCTAAAGAGGCGGGTCAATACAGGTGTCAATTCGGGTGCACATGTCCTCTGTGCAATAGCGGATACCGTCTCGATCACTGGCCTTGTTCACGTCAAGATTGCGCAGCGTTTTGCGAACCTCAGCCTGGCGCAACCGGATCTCCGGCATTACCACCGTGCTGCCAGGTAAACTGGAGGTATCGCGCTACCAGCATCAAGACGTGAAGATTCCGCGAACAGAGACGCCAACAGGTTTGCTTTCTCTTCAGCGGTGTGAGCAAGTGATCCGTCAGGTTTCTGCAGTGGAGAGGGGGGCGGCAGAAGTTCGATTCGACCGCCTTCGCTAGATTCCAAAGCGCTTTACTTCCCGCTGGGAAAGAATCCAATTTGTTCCCTATTCGGCCAATGTGATCAAATCGAGCCTTCTGTAAAACCATCTTGCAGGACTTGGCAGCCTTGTTAAAGGCCTTCTTCTTTTTGCGAACATCAGACGCCTTGTGCTGTCGAGCTGCAACCCAGTCCAGGTATGCCTGATGCTTATGCGCCTCGGCACGGCTGCACTCAGGCCCAAACCATGGGCGAGCTTTACTAGTAGATGGCACGTTGGAGAAGGAAATGAAGTATTCCATCCCTTGACGAAGCACATCAGTAACGGCATCTTCACAGACGCTGGGGTCACTAGAAGAGAAGCAGACAGACTGCCAAGGGAAGGATGCATAGAAAGACCGCATCTCATCCCAGTCTGCTGATCTGTATCGCCATAACCGCCGCCGGTTGCCTTTCAGGCTGGGATCGGGCGGGTGGTAGGCTGATACCGATTTCATCAGACATTGATCAGAGCGCCCCAATGGCGAAGAAATTGTCACCGAGTACCTGTCTGGATCTGGTGTCAGCAAGAGGTCCACGCAATAGGCTGTATAGGAGTCCCCTACTACCTGCGGTCGGCCAGCGGTGAACCGTGCCTCGGATCCCGCTACCCTCCGCGACTAGTCACCCGATGCCGTACTCCTTGCACTTCATATTCGGAATGGTAAAAACTGGTAATTAGAAAAATGGTAATTAGAAATTCATAGTTTTATACATTTTGAACAATTTTCATGTCATTTACCATTTTGAAACAAGTAAATACTTAAAATAAGCCCTTTTATGAAGATGATAAGACCCTAAATGATTAAATAACACACGTCTACTTACCATTAAATACAAAAACTGTATGGAGAACTTTGACGAAACAAAAACCGTTCGGAGCACTAAATACCGATATTTCCGTAGAAAAAATACTCGCTCGCTACGTGTCCTCCGTGCAACGGACGAGCGACGACTGAACTGTCCCGCACAGTTAAGGCGAACGCACAAGGCCAACTAGGAGCAAAGATATTAAGGCGACAATACTCTCGAACGGTAATGAGGGTGTAGCGCCGGAACATTTGTTGATTCACTTTTTTAACATTGTAAAATAGTCTTCTAAGTATTTATATTGTATTATAAACTAATAACAACATTCTATTTATGGAATTTATTGCTTATATTACGTTCTTCTTAGTACAAGTCGAGAAATAAAATATTTTGTGTTAAAATCTGGGGAGAGGGACACGAATGGTAATGTGAATTTCGACACAAGATTGAATTCATATCAGATTGTATTGAATTTAACATTAATCTGATAACTGCTCCTGTTAGAACAGATACTGGTCCATCTCCATACTGGCCAAAAGTTAAAAAAATATGTAATGTAATAAGTTCTTTTTAACTGGAACAGCGATTTGCACATTTTCAAAGAAATACCCACGTGTGCTACCTCTATTGACTAGTTTTTACCTCTATGTAATAATTAAATGGAAAGTCACTTTGTTCATTGTTGATTTTTTACTCAACTTTATTAGTATTTAAGTTGTTATTTGTTTACTAAGTTTTTATGAATTAGTCGCTCTTCGTGCCTCGACAGTTTTTGGTAAACAATACAATACAATACAATACAATACAAGAAAAGCGACTATTTCGTTTTTATGTTCTGGTCAAAATAAATCTTGCACTAATTTTAGTTTTTATAGTTGTTCGAAGAGCACTTTGACGAATTCCGTGAGGTCGTAAAAGGAGAATAGGAGAGGAAGCAGTGCGTTGCCCACGAGACTGTTAAGCTTCCGCGGTGGTCGGCTCTCTCATTCAACGTATGAAACACAGCGGCATATCACGTCGATATTCTGCGAGATCGTGATACTGCCCCGTTCGAGCCTATATAGCGGACACTCCATTCAACGCGCGTGAAATAATCACCTATTACTACTACATAGGCAAATGTCGTCTGTACACGCGCTCACGTATGCGCACACGTATACACATTCGTTCACTAAACGCACACCTTTGCGACTGAGGGCTCCTCGAGGGCTCCTCGGGTGCGGTAACTCGGTCCGGTGCGGGGCGGAGAGAGGATTCTACCTAAGAATAAGAATAAGAATAAATTTATTCAAGAAAAAATGTACAGACCTTTTACATCACAGCACTATGCTAACTTACACAACACTAAAAATAATAAATCACCACAAAATAAACTAATAAGATGTTTTTTCTTTTTAAATATGTTAATTTGTTCACAAATTGTTATACACCTCGCTACTACCTCGGGTTATTACTTACCTATTCTATGCCTATATAGACTATTCATTTAGCCTTTATTTTGATAAAAATAAATACAGCGAGATGTAAATTGTACTTTATTATGTAAAGATATTTAGAAATGTCTACTTTACGGTTACTCTATGCAAATTAAATAAATATATCATTATAATAAGACAAGCTTATTGTAGCTATTAAATCGAGCTTGCATTGTGCTTTTCACAATTTAAATGTCCATTCGCTGACCAACGTGAATTTCTCACGAGCAAAATTTTAATTAAACAGGTCCTACATTATCTTTCGAGAACAATGCATGCAACAATTACAAGTCTGCAACATAAATTCAATACATACAGAAGTGAGACATGAATCAAAGTTCTCTGCCTACACGGACGTTAAATTGGAATCAGATATTGTTTTTCAGAAGTTATTTTATTTATTAATCTACCAACGTCTTATACATTAATAAAACATAAATGAAAATGAAAAAAATTGCTGAATGACAAAAAAAAAGGCCGTAACCGGGTTTCTTTCGCCATTTCTTTTACCGGTGGCCATTTTTCTTGTGTCCGAAATGGTGGTGGTATATAACGTACATAGTTTATTTTCTTTATACATATATACAAATTGTAAATGACAAGAAAAAGTGCCTGTGAAGGTCTAATTTCTGAAATAAACGATTTCATTTCATAAGAATAACATGTAAAAAAAACAACATAAATAAGCATAAGCCAATTATAGGTAGATACAACATATTTAAATAGCATAGGTACAGCGTTTTAAGTTGTTATCCAAACAAAGTTACAATTAAATATAAAAACAAAAATAGAATAGAAGTAAGATCCGACATATAATCTAAACAATAACAATTAATAATTAATTGTGTTATTTGTGTAAAGTAAGAGAGGAAAAAAATGTGGTTCACCATTTAAATAAGTACAAATAAATATGTACACACCTGCTATATTGATTATTAGCTTTTTTGCCCGCGACTTCGTCCGCGTGAAGGTCCAGACTCGTTCCCGTGGGAACCACATTGAATTTCGGGAAAAAATATAGCCTATGTCACTCCCTGATAATGTAGCTTTCTACTGGTGAAATAATTTTTGAAATCAGTCCAGTAGTTTCGGAGCCTATTCAATGCAAACAAACCAACAAACAATCAAATCTTTCCTCTTTATAATATTAGTATAGATTGGTTGATATCGTAGTTGGTAACGTAGTATTTTACTGAACTTATTGAACATACAAGCATATTAAAAGGGAATAAGTTTTCCTGTGTATTGATAAATGGTGTATTGGAGAGGATATTAAATTTCCCGAATGAAATATTACAAGAAATACTAATAATCTGGTAATTATAATCTAGATCATAACTTAGTGTTATTGATGCAGCTTTTTCACATTCAATATATTCATTCAAATTCTGTAGTTCCTCAGTAGAGATTAGCACGTTAAAATTCCATATCAACCCATAATTATACCACTGCAGGAATACGGGTCTCCCTTAAGTCGAAGGGGATTAGGACGTGCTCTGCTCCAATACGAATTGGCAAATGGCGGTGTTTGTCATCCATTGACAGCCGGGTTAACGTGCCCTCCGACCGAAGCTCGAAGAAACTCGAGATAACGAAACCCATCCACATACTGGCAAGAGCCGACGTTACAATATAATAGATTATAACTTTTCAACAATTTCAACTAATCATGTGACCATTCTGTTATTCTTTGACATGCAACCTTACGGGACCTGAGGCCCAAAAAAACATTGAAACTCGACCCAAATTGCTCTTTTTGCATCCGATAATGGGCGAAATTTGCCGAAAGGTCCGAATTTTCGAGGTCAATTTGATTTATTTATAATATGATACAGTTCACTGTCTTGCCGGACAATGTGACTTGAATTGATGAGGAGTTTAAATGGTGCCATGCTCTTAATGTATTGTGAAATTATTTAAAATATTTTTACCTTGTTTTACTTAATTTCTACTTATAATAGATAAATTTATAACATAATGGAAAGTGGTCACCGCTGCCTATTCATCCAATAGAGACGTAATTTTTGTCATTTTCTTCAAAAATAATTGTCCTCAAATCTCACTTGTCGAATACTGTGCGATCAACCAAAATAGAGGCTGAAATTTTAAAATAGTGAGCGATTATATGTACAAAGTACCAACACATTTGGACAAGGGACAAACCCTATGGACTTGAAGGCGTCTTTGTTCAAAAGGGCTACATACCTACTCGATATTCCAAAAACATGATTCTATTTGTTTTATAGTTCGTCATTAATTATATTCTTGTGTCCATTAATGTTGTAGTGCCCAACAGGGTCCAATGTTACTGCCTTAGCTCTAAGACCTTAGCATTAAGACTATGTAACTTGGTGCAATAAACATATTGAGTATTCTGAAACTCATTTTAATTCCACATTAAGTCACAAGATATCTCTTTTTTTTAGTTTTACAGTGACAGCCATATTAAAAACGCATTTCAGAAACTGGCTGTTAGTTTCGTCGATAGAAAATATTGTTTTATAAAAGTTACCACTATTAGATTTTTCGTTTCATTGTCATTTGTGGATCACTACTTTAAGAAATAGAATGTATCAGAGATTATTAACTATTTGTTTCAAATAAAACGTGAGGTATAATATAATGATTTCATGACGTACTTTCGTCGAAGTTTTCATTGATTCCGACAAGGTAATACAAGGTCAAAATACCTGGACTTAAGTTAAAAATAGTAGGAATAAACGAACGGAAACATTTACGATAAAAATTGTTCTAGATAACTTGCATTACGTTGTAACTTTGTATTAACAAAAAGTAATTATTTATCGATTTCATGCCTTTAATAATGATTCAATAAAAAGTTTAATGCGAAATTCAACTTTAATACATTGTAATACAAGTTGATATGTGTGTTAATACAGGGAGAAGTCAGTAGCATAGACCATGTCTAAATTGTGTAGTTTGAGATTTAAGTATTCTTGTTTATTGCAATTTGTCAGTCAAACGAGATTTTAAACTTGTTTTAATTGCTACGGTGTTAGGGTTGTACAGTTGTAGTTTTACTTTGTTAAAATAACGATAATTTTTTTATGTGATACAGGCCATAAGCAAGCAGAGATGGGTTCCACGGACAACCGCCGGTGGGGTTGCGGAAGTACCTATCACCAGTGCCCGCGACCCCGCCACGTGAAGGCGAAGAAGGTGGCAGACAGTCAGGTTTTTAGTCATTGGCTAGAGAGGTGAGCCCGACTGACCCCCGTCGCTTCTCCAAGCGGCGGGACATGCAGTAGTGCATTTTCCTGACTTTAAACAAAAAAAAGGCAATAAGCAAGCAGGCTCCCTAAAAAAAGATTACTACTCCATTCTCTTCTAAGTAGATGGTTCATAGATGTTGTGTATATTTGTCACATAATATTGATTGGTAGATTGGGTTGGTATAGTATGTTATATGAAAAGGGAACAAAGGAATGTCGTCAGAAAGATATTGGACAAGAAAGTTGGCGGAGTAAGAATTAGGGGTAGTAAGACCAAAGAAAAGATGGATTGAATGTGTTAAGGACGATGTGTGCAGAAGGAATGTTATGGTCGAGATGACTAATGATCGGGCAAAGTAGAAAAAACTTACATGCTGTACCAACAGACCTTTGATATCGGTCAGTCTTATACTTCATAGCGTCAATGTCAACCTTTGTTGTTTGTTAATTATTACAGTAATTATCTTACTTCATATCATCATACTTATTATATTATTATAATATTATAAATGAGAAAGTGAATTTGTTTATTTGTTTGTTTGTTATTCCTTCCCGGCTTGACTAAGCAGCCGATCATTATGAAAATTTGTATATTGTCAGGGGTACAGAGCCCAACATAGGCTACTTTTTATCCCGTGAAAGTATGTTATTCCAATGGGAAAATATTTTTTCTACTATAGAGGGCGCTGTATGGGATGGGCTATCGGCCAACAGATAGCGCCACAAGTCGCGCTATGGGTTGTTTTGTTGTCAAACGAGATTATGTTATAAAATTCTAACTTTAAAAATATAATCTTTTTTGTGCCCGCCGTTAAAATGTTACGTTGATGTATTTTGATGAGGTGGCAAATGTGATCTATTATTTTGACCCTACTTCATTGAAAATCTTGTATGACTTCACATTTGACAACCCTGTTGTTGTTGTCGCCGGCAAGTCGCACTTACAGTACATATTTTGTTTTTATTTCTCGCGTGTGTGCAACCAAGCGGCCATCAATAGAGGTCCATTGATAAATAGCTACCATATAAACAGGTGGTTGTGGAACAAATTAAAGAAGTATCCAGGGACGTAGTTATGGTGCAAGTTTTACTTAATGCATTGCAAATTGCAATGTGGTTATTGTACTTACTTTTTTCTATTCTCTCAATCAAATTTCACAATACCGTCAATCAATTTTACTTGTCAATCTAAATATATTTCACGTCGTATACCAGCGATTTCCGATCAATCCCTATTTTGTAGAATTTACCACCGGATATTGAGGAAATCAATTGTTGGGGGTTTCGTCGAAAAAGATCTTTTGTGATGGCACTTTTATTGAGATTTTTGATAGTCCGAATCATTGTACTCGGATAGTACGGTGGTGCGTTGCTAGTAATCTTCGGCACCAAAGGGAGCGAGAAGGTTCGATTCCCCACTCGAGGCAAAATATTTTAGTTTGCACGGCGTCAGTCAGACGCCTCTGTCCACACACATTGCAAGGTATCCACAGAATACGAGCGTCGCGGTACTCGTGCCGCGACTTATGCTGAGTGGAGGCCTGTTTGGGCGCGCAATATTTATAGTCTATAAGTAATTTAAAAAAATATTGTATTAGATAAGTACTACAAATAATTGTAAGTTTTAAGTGCCCAATAAACGTATTTTCTTTCTTTCTTTCTTTCTTTCTTTGCAAACAAGATCAATCTCATGCAAATAATGCATTGAAAAATGCATTTTTGTCATGCATGACTCTTTAAACGTAGGGACCGTCGATTTATGTAATTGCATTTGAGTCTGGATGTTTTCTACGTATATAAGTATATATTGATACTCTTTATATATATTTTTTATGTCATTCAGTGCACTTGTACAGCTTAAATCTATTAATCTAATACATTAACCCTGAATAGGGTAAGACAATCGGTGATCGGCCATCTTATTGTTAATAATACAAGCAGATTAAGCCTATATAGCTTACTTTGGGACCAGTTGGCACTGTGTGAATTATGTAAAATCGATTTATTTATATTTATTGCCCTATTTTTATAAGGATAACACCAAAATATATTTTAAATATTCAAAACAAGTATGACCATAATTCTAAACAAACGAGTAATCATAACCATTTAAAACCTAGACCATTTGAACTTGAATAAGACTGAGTAAGTGAAGGTCTTGTGTGAAGATATTTCAACAATGCGTACACAAGAAGGAAGTAAAGTTCATTCCTATGTTACAACGCTTGCAACTTAATCACGATGCCAAAGCAACAATGCATAAGCTTTCACAAGCGAAGCTAACATATTTGCAAAACATTTACTTAACAATAACTAAAGTTGGAGTCATCATCGACTCGCTCCGTTGTGCCCTGTTTACTTCACTTGCTACTAAAACTAAACACATGTCACTTGTAGAAATTAGTGACTTACGTTTAGTTGAGTAATAGTTTTAATTTCAATTCTTAAAGGTCGGCAGCGTTAGTAATGATCCTGGTATTGCGAACGTCTATAGGCTGTAGTGATTGCTTATCATAAGGTCGCCGTATGCTTGTCTGCCAGCTTAGAGGTATAAAAAAGCAACTTTAAGGTACTAATGAGATCACTTATGTAAATATTACACATAAATAAATAAATAAGTACATATAGAAAAAAGTTGAAACCTAAATGATCCTAAGTTGTTCTTACGTTCATAAATTAGAGATAATTCCTTCTTGACCTAGCTGCCAAATTAAGCCACATGTTATTCTGAACTCTCTTTAGGCTCTCATAATTTTCTGTTTTTGCTTATCTACTGATAAGGACGTAGCTTACTAGCTATTAATGATAACTGTAAAGTAAAATTAAAACATGAAAAAAAAAACATTGCGATTAAAAACTTAACTTTATTCAGTTTCTCGTTGCTTCGCCTTCGCCATACGTATAAGTACTTGCTTACTAGTTTACTAGTCCTATTTACTTGTTTGTAATTCAAACGCTCCTCAGCATCCACAAGGCCCGTTATCTCATTGGTAACCAGTCGTAGTATATCCACTGTATACAGAATTGCATAATATTTTTTCTATTATTTTTTTACCCACAAATAACACTTAACATCAATATCGTGCACTTTATTTTCTAAGTTTATTTTGTGGGAATTACATATCGCCATCAAACTTTAAAGAAATGTATGTCCATATGGCAGAGCACATACCTGCACACTACATTTATGATTAAGTTCTAAATATTGAGTCAAGGGATTTACTAGAATTTTTATATTCCCTGTAATTACAAAGATTCATAACGACGCTTACATTATTAGCATAAAAATCTTTCTTCTATCTCTACCTGGTCACCTTTTTCATTGGCTATTTCTGTTATTAATTACCTGTTATCCATATACATAAAATTCAAAGTCCTGACTGACTTAACTATATATCAACGCACAGCCAAACCGCTGGGTCTAGAGATTCCAAATTTGGAATGTAGGTTCCTTACGTCTAGGGGTGTTCTAAGGATTTTTCGAAATTCCCACGGGAAAGCAGATACGCAAACGAAGTTGCGAGTGTTTTACTAGTTCACAATAAAATATTTGTATTTCCATTCGTAAAATACTTGTCACGTTAAAAAACAATATAAGTTCACCCCCTAATTGCCATCACCTCTAACACAAGTGCGCCGGAGAATGGCAATCTGCCTCATTTCCTTGCTGCCTCCACAATCAATCTTCTATCAGGGAATTTCCGCAGTGCACCGCTTTTGATTCGTGATTGACAGCATCAGCAATTTACTGGTTCATTTGTAACTTTTGTCTTTAAGGTCGTTACGTATGTACAGCTATGCTTTGCATGTGTAGGACATTGATAATTTCGAGTTTTATAGTAGCCAGCAACTTTTTTTTTAAAGGACAACCTGCTGACCTGATGCGATCGTTTTCTAAGACACCGGGCAGAAAGACTTCCCAGTAGTGCCAATAAAGTAGTCCCATGTTGGGACTACTGGTATTTTTTGCCAGAGATTCAGGAACAATTTTAACCCAGATTTGTTTGTTTTTTGAAAATGGTAGCAGTGGAACATCTGGGATTAAAACTACCCGTAGTCTAGCTGATGGGACCTATGGGAAAAAAGCACTACTCTACTGGCACAAGGAATACACAAAATAACAATGCATTTTGTATGACACTATGTGTAAATCCAGATTGTAAACTACCCGTGTACCTTTCAAGCAAAATCTATCATGCCGTTTTTGCGTAAAACAGTAACAGACATACATACATCTCCACAAACTTTTGCATTGCAGTAGGTTTTTTTTTAAATCATCGAATTCTTCAAAATCCTATGCAATTTATAATTTATCTACAATCTTATCTCAACAAATGTTACATACGAGGTGGCTAATGATATATTGCCAATTTCATCAGAACTCATGTCCACTCCGCTGATATATTAAACATAAAATCTTTCAATAAGTAACAATGCGAAGGCAGTGGATTATTTGCGAGCCATTTGCAAGTTCTTTCATCCAGGGATTTGCATAACAACACTTGTCAATGTAGATATAGAAATCAATAGACACGAACACTTTTTCCGAGGCGGGCAGTAAGATTTCGTATTGTAATTTGGTTACCTTAGTCTACAATTTTGTTTGTATATGTTACGCTCAAAGACAGAAAAATAGCTCACAACGCGTTGACGGTTCAATCAACGCGTTCGGCGGTGTTATGATCACAAGATAACCCTAACCTAACCCACCAATGTCTGTCTAACGAATTTAACCCAATGTTTTGAATTTAAGAAATTCATAATCCAGTTAAATTGAATATTTTAACAGTCAGTCAACCCAAATACAACTATAAATTACAAATGTGATTAAACGCATATTAAATCTCCTAAAAGTTATAAATAAAATAAATTCATGTCACCTCTATACATACTTAGTCTTCCAGATAGTTGATTTACTAAGGGTGTGAGTACATGGATGGTGTCGTAATTTTGACTTGTTACCGTCCTTGTTACGCTGTCTCTGAGTTATCGCCGGTTAAACAAACACACACCCGAGGTGGTTTAATGCCTCATCAGGTTTTAAAATATAACTGACAGTTGGTGCCTTTTATTTTGTGATTTGATAAAAGTTATCATATTGTTTTTTTTAAATTGTTAGACTGGTTTTTAGAGTCGCACTGCCTGCACACTGAACGTCGACACTGACAGCCGAAAATGTATAAACTTCTAGGTGCGTTTTTGAATAATGCGTAGTTATCTGCGCGGACGGTTCATACATTTTTCTGCCAGCGCCGAGACGGTCAGCGTGCGGTCCTTCCTTACCTACTTATTGCATTTTTACAATAAAATTGTTAGGTACGAGTTATACCTATATTTTTTCTTACAAATTGGTTACAGAATGTTATGTATTAGTATTTTTGAAACCTAAGTATAACCAGCGCCGAGGTAGAGAAAGACCGAGGAGGCGATGCGGGACGATCTGGACACCTTTTTAAATAGCTGGACAAAGCAGCTTCGGACCGTGAAGAGTGGAGGAAGGGGCAACTTTGCCCAGCAGGACACAACACCTCCAGGCTAGAGAAAAGAAAGAAAAGTATAACCAACCCGAAACATGACATGGGAAACAGGAATCCCCAAGGCACTACGCGGATGATATGTCGCGTGCTAGATGTATGTAATTTTATACAAAAGATCTTTTGACACGTAACGTGTACAAAATTTTTTCGCACAAAAAAATATCTTGTCTTTCCAATAGGAAAGAGAAGAATGGTTAAAAACACATGTGTCTGTTAAAACACAAGTATAATATAAAATAAAAAAACAAACCAGTCCAGTCCATAAATTCTTAAATATATTCCATGTTTTCAAGAACTCATTACAAACTAAACACGATTACTTATATTTAGGGGCAGATTCACAGCAACGGTTAACATTATGAACGGTGTTAATACTCGCCCATATTTAACCGAAATATTATATGAAGTGATTATTTATATGTCCATGTTGTAGGCTTTAAATTAACACCACCTGCCTCCATAAGCTTGTTGTATAGTTTAAGATATAATATTGAGAGATATCACGCGATATTATTCCGCGGAAGTTCTTTTAAAACTCTAAACTACTTTCATAGCAGATTTTTTTGGTTCTAAACACAATTATAATGATTGAATGGTTTGAATTGATTTTTTAAAGTAATGACAAAGTTTCTTAGTTCAAAACTGCCGTCTAAAGTTATGGATGAATTTGATTTACGAAATGAAACGTCAAATTGTAAGAAAATTATAATATTTTTTTAAATATTTATAAAACTTTGGAAATATTGCTGTAACTTGTGTTGTAAGTATCTTACTTTTACAAGTATATTGCCATTTGAACATTGCAAATTAAAAATTAAACGTTATAATAAAACCTGGATTCTACAGGATACCTAATTGTGTATAACCAGTATCTTCCCTAGTTTTATGTACGTCAAATTATTATTTCAAAAATAAGTTAGTTATAGTATCGCTTGTACTGTACAAAATACTTAAATGACCACCCGATTGTGTTGGTCCATAAATATATTCCGAGATGATTTATACTCGCAGCCAGCCTTAATTATTTGGGTCAGCCTTTTAGAGATCAACTTTTTCTCGATTCTTGTTACGAGAGCGAGTTCATATCATTGTTATAATTTTGTTAAAATATAGGCACAGTTTTACCGGTTCGGGTGTGGTCGGTTTCGCGGGGCAATTTCGATGGAACTTGATTTTTTTTTGTTGGGGAGAAAACATTTTGTCGGTGATTTGTTAAACTACAGCACAACTACCGTTTCTGACAGTATTATCAATCGCTATCACCTAGGAGTTTTTTAAGAATACTCCGCCACGTTAGAGTGGTAAGTTTTCCTTTATGTAATTGTCAGTTTATTGACTGTCAACTTTTTCTTTGAGGCAAGGACGCGCTTGAGATTATTGAACCCAATGTTGCACGTCTTCGTTTTCGTGTCACCTTTTGACACGTACAACGACAACTTTCCTCTCTTATTTTTTCTTATATAGTTTTTTAGGGGTGACCAACAGGTCTCCTAATCCATCGGCCGATAAAAGAAATTGCGCAACGTAATCTAATTGCTGCTTAGGTATTGAACCACTGAAATTGGTGGAAGTGAAAAAAGTGTCCTAGGATCCACTTAATGGGGGATCGAGCCAGTGGATCCAAGTAGAAGGAGGCATAACTCCCTTACTTCAAGTATTTATTCATATCTAGATCACACAGGGTTTGGTCACAAATTCATCATGGGTCGATGACATCAGGCAGGTTGCTGGGAGAAAATGGATAGAGATGGCTCAGGATAGACAAGAAAGGCGTAGGTATACCCAGCAGTGGGTCAAGGCCACATATTATTACTTAATAATTACCTACCATGTAGGTTGGTAGTTCTTATATCAAAATCATGTTAACTGCCCCTGATCTATAAAAATAAGAAATAGGGGAATAAACATTCGTTGTATTAAGGATAGAGCCATCTCAAATATTTTCCCAAGACGTTGTGATGACGTGGCTTGTTAGTAAAGCCGTCACGATTTAAAACTCAAACTGTTATTGTTTTGACCTAACGAATAGATATGACGTGTATGTATTAGTTTAGTACATACCCGAAGCTATTATACAGCGGTTCACATCTCAATCTAAAAGGTTAACTGTGTGTCTGTTACTGTCAGATCGCGCCCCGCTGTGTTGCGCCCGTGCAACGTATCCTTATGGTGTGGGGGATAAGCGGCAGCGGGAGCGGACGCGATGCTGAAGTGTACTCGAATTTATTATCTGTACATAAAAATGCTTTGTCGGATCAGCGCACAGCGTAAACCGCTGATCACAGAGACCTGAACCTAGGAGAGCGTGTTTTTGTATGATAAGTCATACAAATGCAATACAAAGAATTCACTCTCCAAGTTTCATGTCTCTGCGATCAGCTTGAGAAAGGATTTTCCGAAATTCCCACGGGAAAGCGGGTATATTATAGTGACGTAAATTTTTAATCCCAAACTGGCCTTTGGTGTCCGACGCGAGAACTGTCCACATGTTCATGTATATTAATTGTGCGTGTAATCTCTTGCAGATGAGACCTCCGCCCAGCAGTGGCATGAAAAGGTCTTATCGGATGATAGTTTTGTTGTGACATGTTAAAAGGAGTAACTAGTTTATATCTTTTAGAATACGTAACCAAGAATTTGTGAAACTGTGTGAATTTAAACTTATTTCTACAAGCAAATCTTACTTTTTTTCTCGTTCATCATCATCATCATCTCAGCCACAAGAAGTCCACTGCTGGACATAGGCCTCCCCCAAACGCCTCCAATGCGACCTACTGTTTTACTGTTTCCTTTTCTCGTTCGTTGACATCTAAACCGCTACCTCTCATTACTTAGACCTCAACATTATAATTTGTTCTACTAAATTGTCTGTAAAACCCGCGCTTAGAACGTAATGTTTAATAACTTGTGCCATGGGAGGCTGATTTGTAATTGTATGCCTTTCGTGGGATGAGACCGCTTAGAACAAATAAACGGTCTATGGGACCGGTCAGTATGATAATGGTCGTTGAATTATTATTTTTTATATACCGCCATCTAGTCTCTGTTTTATGCAAGGTACCTAACAACATGTTTTTAGTGAGTAACAAACAATAGATATAAGATACGACGACCTCCGTGGCGTAATGGTTACCACGCCAGACCGCCACCCAAGAGGTCCACGGTTCGATCTCCGCTCGGGTCATGATGAAAAACGCACTTTTTCTGATTGGCCTCGGGTCTTGGATGTTTATCTATATATGTATTTGTTATAAAATATAATATCGTTAAGTTAGTATCCCATAACACAAGTTTCGAACTTACTTTGGGGCTAGCTCAATCTGTATGAATTGTCCCTTTATATTTATATTTATTTATTTATAGATAGAATTACGCTTTATTTGCAATACACACACAACTGTAACTTCCTTGCCCACTGCCACTTCAGCTTGTGGGGCGGGCTATGTCGATAATTTTCGTTCGCTACGGATCTCCTCATTCCTGATTCGATCTCATAGGGAAACACCGAGTGTAATAATCATTTATTTTATGTCGAAATTACACATCGATTTCAAAAGGGATACGTACAGTCGGTTTTAGTCAAAAGTCATAGCGATTTTTGTTGTTGACCAATAGCCCAGCCAGAAAGACCATCACAAAAGGTTTAAAGTTTATGACTGCTCATTCATAAAATAAAACTTTGTTGAAAAACCCTAACCTCTTATTATCTAGTGGACACATATCCTCGAGGCCACTGTACATACTCGATGTCTCGACAGTTTGCATTCCTTCTATAAAAATACAATTTTAGAGTAACCGTGTATTTCTAAACAACAAAATTATTTCTATGTAAGTTGGTAACAATTTTGTACTATTTCGATATAAGCATAATCGAGTCACGTGCGACGTGTGTTCGAGTCGAGATGATTGTCGCAGTAACGTGAGATGCGACATATTATCACGCATTGTGCGAAAGGGACGCATAATGTAAGACAAGGATAATATTCACAATCATTTTCGTAACTAGATCAGATTGGTAATGATGGGTGAGGTTTAAGTAATAGTGAACAATGACATAAAAAGTTAATATAACTATAAACCTAATACCTAGGTATTCAGTTTATAATGTTTCGACAGCCAAATACCTAATGGATACTCCAGTAGCGCAGTTGATCACTACCCCAGTAGGGCCACTACACTGGTAGTCAGTCACTATACGCGCGCATCGCTCTTTGACCATTGTGCAAAGCGTAAGTAGATGTTCTATAGTGCAAATTTTTAGTTTGCTTCCATTTCGTCGTTTTTACAGCTCTGCACTGCACATTTCACCATGATTCCTTAAAATTCGATTAAATAATATCCAGAGAAACAATCAGCGTGCGTGACTAATAGCTTCGTTCGTTGCTGGCTTCGTTGTTGCTGTTTTGAGTTTGTCTGTTTGTTCATACTCGTGCTTACCGTTCATAATTGCTCAAGCGCGCTCTAACACTATACCCTACCAGAGCGGGCTGTCAAATATGTATCTATAATAGCTGATCCGCGGTTTTACCAGCGATATCCAGGTTGTTCCCGTTCCTGGAATGATACACGGGATAATAAATATACTATGTGTTAATAGTTTATAAACTACCCATGTATACCAAATTTCAAGCAAATCCGTGGAGCCGTTTTTTCATGAAAGAGGTTACTCTTTGCAAAAACTCTGTGGAACTCTATGGATCTGATACCATATCGGATGATGGATGAATCCACACATCCGCACTTACAAAATTTCGCTTAATATAATATTAGTAAGGATCATAATAATCGTAGTGTTTTAAGAGAGATAGGGCACAGCGGATAATCCGCTCAAATCGGAGCAGCCCGTCTGGGGAAGGACTGCCACCTTACAGAAGATCGTAGTCAAATAGTATTGGTCTCGGGTTCTCGGCCATGTTGTGTTCCTATGATGAGTAAGGTCTCCAGAGCTCCACTTAGGAGGGTTGGCATGTCAACGCGTGAGTGATACCCCCGGTATTGCAAGCGTCTATAGGCTATGGTGACAGTTTACCATCAGGCCGACCGTATGCTTGTTTGCCTCCTTTGTGGTATAAAAAAAGTGGAAGAACATATTATCATGATGTGCCTGCGCGTTATTGATCGGTCATTGGGTCATGTATTAAAGTTTACATTATTTCCAATATTGTTTTTAAGCATAGCCACGTTAAGAATGTATCTTACGCTGATAAATAAATAAAGATATTGCATAACATCGTCCTGACAAGCGGAGACAAAATCCAGAAAATTGCACAGTTGAAGACACCGCGGAATTATTGTCAGCGCGCATAACACCACGTGTGGTGTTTTCCCACACACTCGCAATGTTCAATGACGTATGTACACTGTATTGCAAAATAAATAACCATACAAAAATATTATTTTATATCAATGTGAAACATTGGATGTTTGTTGATCTTTCCTTCGGCATCAGAGGGCGCGAGTTGGATTCCCGCTCGGGGTAAACATTTATGTGGAGGCATTTGTGTTTGTTTCCGAGTCTGGCTGTTTTCTATGTAGGTATTATAAGTATATTATTTGCAATAATCCGTTATCTTTTACCCACAACACAAGTAGATTATGCGTAGATTACTTTGGGACCAGATGGCGCTGTGTGAACTGTGTAAAATGAAATGTTTTGACAATAGAAGTATTAATCCAGTATTAAGCCAGCTTTTGTTCTTTTTTTTATACCACAAAGATAGTAAACAAGCATACGGCCGACCTGATGATAAGCCATCACCGTAGCCTATAGACGCTTGCAATACCGGGGGTATCAGTCACGCGTTGCCAATCCCTCCAACTCCCCCAAGTGGAGCTCTGGAGACCTTACTCACCGTAGGAACACAACATGGCCGAGAAAATGCTATTTGACTACGATCGTCTGTAAGATGGAAGTCCTACCCCTGACTGGCTGCTCCGATTTGAGCGAATTATCCGCTGTGCCCTACCTCTCTTAAATATTTCTTTTTGTATAGTTTTTAGGCTTACAAAGAAATTACAATGGTTAACGAGGTATGGACAACAGTTTATAAGCCTTTAAAATATTAATTGTCCACATAATATCACACGTGACACGTTCCCATACAATAATGTACACTGCATTGCAAATTAAAATATAAACTAGAATTTATTCGTTTAATTCCGTATCTCGGTGGGAGGATGTTGGCGATGTTCGCGATGCTAATGGGATTATAGTCGTTATTATGTGATAAGTAGAGATATTTATGCTTATTGTTTGTTTGTTATATTATTATAAGTGCTTGTAAATAGTATTTTGAAATATACGATTGTTGTAACAAAAGTAATGGGAATTCTATTATGAAACGCTTGTTGAGAGTGTCACAGAATTGTTTCTTATGCTTATTAAACATTTTGCTTTGTAAAATTAGACTTGTGATTATTGTTTCTATCAATTTATATTTAATCTATTATCTTTTTTTATCAGATTTTATTTGCCATTGGCTATTCAGTCATAATCAGATTTTATGTACGGATCTTTGTGCCAATGTTAAATGTTAAACAATTATGTGACAAGGACATAGACGTTTTTTATTTATTTTCTCAAAATTTACAGCTATCATTACAGGTCAGGCCTATCTCCATAGTGCACCATATTTATCCATGTTAAGAATAAAAAACCTTATAACAAACAGCTAAAAAAAGTGTATGTAAATATTATTTTACTGATCTATATCTATACTAATCTATACTTCTATACTCTTCATTATGGACTCAAATTGTCTGAAAATAAAATAAATTATTATTATTATCATACTAATATTTTATAGAGGAAAGATTTGATTGTTTGTTTGTTTGCATTGAAACTACTGGACCGATTTCAAACATTATTTCACCAATAGAAAGCTACATTATCAGGGAGTGACATAGGCTATAGCTTTTCCCGAAATTAAATGTGGCTCCCACGGGAACGGGTCCGGCAAAAACATAGTAACAAATAAAATCTAGCGCTCTTGTGAATTCATTCAAAGTACATGACAGAAGACCCAGCTCTTAATCTATCTGGTTCAGACTGCAAATTTAAACATAAATATTTGAACAAAATGTACGTTATAATGTTGCTTTACCATTTTTAATATTAGTAGAAATTCCACGTGATACAATTTCTCTGGCATGAAGTGTAACATGAAACCGACAATCAGGTGTGATCATACCCGCATTATAGATCCGTGATGTCATCACAAACGATCCTGTGACCAACTGGGACAATTTGTCAGGCTGACTGATTTGACCAAATTGGCATTACTTTTTTTTTTTATTATTATCATAAGCAATAAGAATGGATAAAGTATGAGTGGTCGAGAAAAACAGAAAATAACGTTGATGATTTTTTTAAATATAATTTCTATCAATATATTTTTACTATTAACTCAAATATTGAGGTGCTGGATGGCGTCTCGCTGTGTGTCGCACTATAAAACAAACACGCAGGTTATGGCATATATTGAGTAAGGAGCTCGATGGCGTCGCTTTGTCGCACTCTAATATGAACACGCAAGTTAAGCGACGTCGACCCTAGCCAATGTTTGGATGGGTTTCATTATCTCGAGCTTCTCCGTGATTCGGAGGGCACGTTAAGCCGTCGGTCCTGGCTGTTGTCGATGGATGACAGTCGTTAAGCCAAGTCGGTGGCCTTAGGGCGGCTTGAAAACACCGGCCTCTGCCAATTTGCATTGGAGCAGCGTGGCAGAGTACGCTCTAATCACCTTCGATTAAAGGGAGAACCGTATTCCAGCAGTGGGATGATTATGGGTTGATATGATAAATAAATAAATAAATAAATAAATATATAGGGACATTTCCTCTTCCCCCCGGATCGCCTTGTGGTGTGGACGTGTCTAAAGATTGTTGCGCGTTGTTAATTTTTGGTGAAAATTTGATAAATAAATTAGTAAATAAATTTTAAATTTTAAAACTTAATTGGTGCGGTTCGGAAGAATTGAACGCACGTCCTCCGAGTGCAAAGTGAACGTCGCTAGCCAATAGACCATCGAACTAGTGAGCCACAGCGCCGAAATTGTCACTCACTTGTAGCTCGTATCTGCTACATCGCTACGGATAACACACTCAGTGCTACGGCGCACGCGGCGAAGTGCTACGAAACAACCGGTTTCAACATCGGACGTTGGATGTGCTACGAAAAAGTGTGCGGCCAGTGTTAGTGATACGATTATAGATCTTAATTCAGTGCAATAGGGTGCTCTCAGTACTCATAATTCATTTCTAAAGTAAATTAAATAATAACAATGGAAGACTCAATGAACAAATCATCGTCTGTTCCAAACTTGAATCTTGCGGGCCAACATAGTGCACTTACTAACACTCCGCTCAACATTGCGCAGCGTAACAGCAAAAGAAAAGGAGATGATGTAGAATTACATAGACTACAAACACTTAGGGAAGAGATCAAAGAAATGATCCAGACCATGTTTAAATCACAGGAAGCGGAATATAAAAAGATCAACCCCACGCTTATTGAACTCAAGCAGACCAATACAAATATTGAAAATACACTGTCATTCATCGCATCTCAAAATGAGGAACTCAAGAAGAGAGTAGAACAGTTGGAGGTACAAACTAGAAAGGATAGGGAGTACATCGTGATACTGGAAGATAGGCTGGAGGACACACAACGTGAAAATCGTAAGTCTAATATAGAAATTAAAAATGTTCCACGGATGACCCTTGAGTCAAAAGAAAATTTAATAGAAATGACACAGTGCTTAGCAAAAACTATTGGATGCAAATTGGACAGAAGTGACATCCGAGACATTTATAGGGTAAAGGGAAGAAAAGATGGAAAGACTGATACTCCCATTATATTGGAAACTGCGTCTACGATTTTGAAGACAGAGTTCATAAGGTTGTGCAGGAACCATAACATAAAGCACAAACAAAAATTATGTGCTAAACATCTTGGCCTCAAGCAAAAGGAAGACACCCCCATATTTGTTTCTGAGCAATTAACAGCGAGAGGAGCACGACTTTTCTTCTTAGCTAGAGATTTTGCCAAATCAAATTCTTATAAATATTGCTGGACGGCTTATGGCAGGATATACTTGAGAGAACATGATAATGCACCTGTGGTAAACATCAAAAACGAATCTCAAATACATAATTTGACACAAGGAAAGTGACTAAGCTCTGGTAACATTTTTACTATTACTCGATATGTTTGTGTAATTTTCAAAATTAGTGTACGATTCACGTGTTCAATTACGATTGTCTTGCAGTACAGATTTATTAGTGTCGTACTGTTAAATATCTGGTCATTGTTTAAATTTCTTCATTGTATAATGTTATATATTTTAGGGCACGTAACCATACTTACACAAACACACACACATTACAACTCTCTAATACACTCATACTCATACACAACAAAAATCTGCAATACAATATTAATAACAAAAACGAAATATAAAAACTTCAAACTATATAAAGTGTTAAAAAAGAATAATAAAAATATAGGTTCAGTATTTAACATGAATATAAACTCGCTTTTAAAGTGTCTGAAATATATCGAATATTCACGTAGTCCATTAAATGTGAAGAAATATGGATAGGCCCTTAGCATCTATAAACGAAATAGACAATATACAGGTGGCTCAATCTAAGCTAAGTTCTATAAATGAATTTATCAACCACCCGGGCAACATAAAAAGTAGTGATTTCTCTATCATTACTCAAAATATTCGTAGCGTCTATCTTAATTTTGACGATCTACAAATAACTCTTAGCCAACTTAGTTTTATACCTGACTTGCTTGTTCTTACAGAGTGTAGGGTGGATCAAAATAAAAATATACCTCACCTTCAACAATTTTCTTCGTTCTCTTCGACGAAGCACATCAATCGATGCGACGGTGTGATATTCTACTTAAAAAATGTTCATCAAGCTAAATTTAATGAAATAAATCTGACACATGCATCATGTATTCAAATTACACTTCCAAATATCACCATAATTGGCATTTATCGATCCCCCTCTAACAACAATATTGATTACTTTTTAAATTCATTAAATACACATTTAGATACAATCAAAAACGTTAAAAATATAGTACTAACAGGTGATTTAAATATAAACATTATACAAAAAATCTATGAAAATTCTCAAGAACGTATAAATAGATTAGCCTATTTAAACTTGCTGTCAATGCATGGACTGCTGCCTGGACATACATTGGCTACTAGAGGCAACAATTGCTTAGATCACTTTATGCTAAAATTAGATGGCGGTCAATCTACGGCAACTATTACAGTATTTGACACCACTATCACTGACCACAATATGGTGTTACTGAACATTTCTAAAGTAATTAAAAAGAGCCATATCATTAAAACGAAAGTTAAAATTGATTACGACAATGCAACTAACAGCTTAAAAGATTCTGATATCCATAAACTAATGTTCTATGACGATCCTATTTATGTGACAGAGGAACTAATAAACATAATAACAAAGTGTCTTATGGACAACACATCGGTTAAGTCAATCTCTTCTAAAGACCGTATTTTAAAACCCTGGATAAATAAAGGTATACTCAGATGCATTAAAAATAGAAATGACCTACAGAGAAAATTACGTCTAGATCCACATAATGAAATTCTAAAAATAACATATAGAAGATACCGCAATCATTGTAAAACACTTATTAAAAAACAAAAAAGACAGTATGATAGAGAGCAACTTGCTAAAAATAAAAACGATCCTAGATCCTTATGGAAAAATATTAATGAAATTGCAAATCGTAACAAAAATAAAACAGATAACTTAGAATTACTTCGTATAAAATCTTCTCCACTACATTCGGTTAACTTTATTAATGATTATTTTGTAAATATTGGTAACTCCTTGGCACACGACATCCGGACTGACCAGGATAATTCATTACTACACTATGCTCACTCCAGCCAAAACGAACCTTATCTTGACTTAGTAGATGCCACAAGCCAAATATCCTCATTTGTGCTTTTGGAGACGAACACTGATGAAGTGTTTGTAACTATGATGAATCTGAAAACAGAAAGTGCCCCGGGGTGGGACAACATATCGACGCGGTTTTTAAAGGTCGCGCATCAATTAGTTGTGCCTATCATAACACACATGGTAAATTTATGCTTTAGGGAAGGTGTTTTTCCTGCGGTACTTAAAAAAGCTGTTATCACGCCTGTGTACAAGAGTGGTGACCGAGACGATATATCTAATTATAGACCAATTTCCGTTTTACCGGCCATCTCAAAAATATTAGAAAAATTAATCAATACCCGTCTCACAAAATATTTACACAAATTTAATTTATTATCTCCATTCCAATTCGGTTTTCGTCAGGGGAAGTCAACTGAAGATGCAGTTATGGCACTAACGACATTAACTTCCAAAGAAGTAGACAACGCAAAAAAATGTATCACTGTATTCCTGGACTTAAAAAAGGCCTTTGATACCGTCTCTGTTCCCATTCTTGTACGTAGGCTAGAAAACGTAGGAATTCGGGGCACTGCTCTTAACTTAATGCAGGACTATCTTCAGGGCCGTAAACAGTGCGTCAGAGTAGGAGAATATATCAGTGACCAAGCAGACATAACATACGGCGTCCCTCAAGGCAGCGTGCTTGGTCCGACCCTCTTCCTGGTATATATTAATAATCTATGTAATCTAAAGATTAGGGATGGTCACATATTTTCCTACGCTGACGACACTGCTGTGGTGTTTGTTGGTCGCACATGGGAGGCTGTGAAACAGGTTGCTGAGTCAGGGTTATCTATGATAGCTCGCTGGTTATGTACAAATCTCTTAACCCTAAATACGACCAAAACGAACTACATAGCTTTTACAAATTACAGCAGAACTCAGCCTGAACCGGGATTTGAAATAAAAATCGGCTCATGTAATGACCC
Organism: Endotricha flammealis; assembly: GCA_905163395.2. NCBI lineage: Eukaryota > Metazoa > Arthropoda > Insecta > Lepidoptera > Pyralidae > Endotricha > Endotricha flammealis. The sequence goes on along the minus strand of LR990871.1, from coordinate 6,219,416 downwards.
CACAGGGAGTGTCGTTTTAGAAAAGGTCGAAAGGACAAAGTACTTGGGGGTTATGGTAGACCAAAGACTATCTTGGCATCCTCACCTAGAGCTAATTATGACTAGAGTCCGAAAACTAATCTGGGTTTTCAAGATACTGAGACATGTTGCTCATAAAAAACTGCTAAAACAAATATATGTATCACTAGCTCAGTCATTACTAATATACTGTATTTCGGTATGGGGAGGAGCGTCTAAAATGAGGTTCCTGGAGCTAGAAAGAGTGCAAAGGCTACTGCTCAAGGTGATGTTCTTTAAGCCATACCGGTTCCCTACTTTTAGTCTCTACGGCCAGAGTGAAGTCCTTACAGTAAGACAACTGTACATACTACAGTCCGTCCTGAGGGTTCATAAGACTCTGAGATATGACGATAAAAAAACATGTAAAAGGCGCAAGCACGTTGTAGTTCCTATGACTAAAATTAAAACAACATATGCTAAGAGACAATTCATTGGGCAATCTGCATATCTTTATAACTCAATTAACAAAATACTGAATATTTATCCGATGACCACCTATACCTGCAAAAAAGCTCTGAATATATTCCTAAAATCTAAAAATTATGATGAGACTGAAGCTTTATGTAGATAACAAAATCATAATCATTATCTCCAGTAACACACACACACACGCACACACTACACACACACACACACACACACACTCACAAACACACACACACACACACACACACACACACACACTCATACATACAGAGACACGTACACATATCTCACACAGGTATACTTACTAGTTTTTTTTTTCTTTTTCTGAAGTGTATGTTACGTTAAAGTTATAAGTTTTAATTACATAATGTACCTATCGTTGTGGCGGAGCGGGGTCTCCTACTACGGGTTTTTATAAGCCTAAAAGGATACTCCTTTTCATAACTCAGTTTTGTAAATTATTACTACTGAATAAACATTTTTGTATTTTGTATTTTGTATTTGTAATTCATACAGATTGAGCTAGCCCCAAAGTAAGTTCGAAACTTGTGTTATGGGATACTAACTCAACGATATTATATTTTATAACAAATACATTTATAGATAAACATCCAAGACCCGAGGCCAATCAGAAAAAGTTCGTTTTTCATCATGACCCGACCGGGGATCGAACCCGGGACCTCCTGGGTGGCGGTCTGGCGTGGTAACCATTACGCCACGGAGGTCGTCATGATGATGATAATGAGTATACTTAACGCCAGATTTTAGACCTCACATTTCTTTTGTAGGTTCTCAGGACCTAGATTTAGATTTCCTGATAGGAACACTGTCTCATACATGACAAATGGTATGAACGTGCGGTATTGATATCAGCCGATCGCACTTATCTAGTGCATATACGAATGGCTGTCACTTCGACGAAGATGGAGTGGGCTGTTTTGTTATAATATTCCAAGTTATTTATCGATCGACGCTTCGCACGGGTTATACTAAGAAACCCAATTTTTTTTTAATCTATACTAATACTAGAGAAACCCGCGCAACTTCGTTTGCGTTTGTCCCGCTTTCCCGTGGGAATTTCAAAAAATCCTTTCTTATCGGTTGCCTACATCACACACCCAAATTTCAGGTCTCTACGGTCAAGAACAAACATTTTCATATGTATACATGATTATTTTTCTATTTAAATACATCTCATTACAATCTTTGGAGTGGGCGTTTATGAAATAGGCTATTCCGACCGGTGAAGTACCACCCTTTTACAGAATATTGACGTGAAGCAGCAATGCGTTTCGTTCGGAGAGTGAAATATCCGAAATTCTTGTTTGCCACCTTTGTGGTATAAAAAAAATATCCATCTCCTTCCTTATACTATTTCTCGCTATATATCCTGTCTTTTCCTATTATAGGTCGGCAACAGGTCAGGGACCCTAGAATCTATGTGCTCCATAGTCGACGATAATCACCTAATATCAAATGATCCATATTCCTGAGCTTGTTTTCCAACCACTTCCGTAAAAAAAATGTAAAAGTATATGGGTGTTTCAATACCTACAACCTCAGCCTACAACCATCCCTACAACAACACTACGAAATAATAGAGCGAGTCGACGTAATGATATTTCCTATAAGTAAGAAAGAGACAATATCGATATGCCATTTAACCATTGACCAATTTAACTTGACCCCTGTCAAATATTATAAAATTTGATATTTAACTTACTGTTTATTATCGATGAATATGATTCAGTCCGCTTTATACATAGTTAGAATTTTAGCTGTTTTTCCGAGATCACAAACAGAATAAATAGTACGATGACCTACGACGACATTATGAAATCATTTTGTTTGAATATTCACAATTTATAAAAATAATACATGACAGATGACATCTTCACTTCACGACTGTGTCAAAATGTTATGTAATTGAAATCAAAAGCACTAAGGAGTATGAGTATTGATATCAAATCGAAGAAAATTACCCACAAAATACATATTTTTCAAGAATTTCAATAAAATAAGAATCACGTCTTCCATCAATTCTCTTAAACATTTTTTATGCAAAATTTGAAGTAGATTGGACCAAGGAATCAAGTTGTCCCATAGTAACTTTGCACCCCTTTTTTACCCCCTTAGAGTTAGAATTTCGAAAAATCCTTTCTTATCGGACGCCTACGTCATACAAACAATCCACCCTCCAAGTTTCAGATTTTTACGATGAGCGGTTTAGGCTGTGCGTTGATTCTCAGTCAGTCAGTCAGTCAGTCAGTCAGTCAGTCAGTCAGTCAGTCAGTCAGTCAGGACAAAGCATTTTATATATATAGATTATAAAGAGGTAAAGTTTGTGTATTTGTTAAATTGTAACGGGTAATTTCGGGATCTACTGAACCGATTTTAAAAATTCTTTCACCAATAGAAAGCCACATTATTGCCGAGTGTCATAGGTTATATAAAAAACCAAAAAATAAAAAGGCTTTTAACATTATGCCCAACGAAGTGGGCACGGGTCAGCTAGTATTTAATATAGCCTATGTCACTCGTGGATAGTGTAGCTTTCGTATGGTGAAAGAATTTTTGAAATCGATCCAGTAGTTTCTGAGTTTATTCGTTTACAAACAAAAATAATAAAAAAGACGGGTTGCACTCCGGGAGTCACGGCAGAAGTGAAAACTTAAACATCAACGTTGTGCATTTTTGAATATTTTGGAATTGTTAGGGATTCTTACGCTTTCTCGATCAGGCTACGGATCTGACGCGAGTTAAACATTTTTTATCCATCTAAAAAAAGTGAGAAGCGCCGCCCAAAAAGTTTTCACTTCAAAAAAAGTCTTCACACAATTGTCGGTGAGTAGACGTCAGTGCTGGATCCACGCTTGGTTGTAACCAAGCGTACTTTTATATTGCTATATATTTGAAGGCGCCACGTTTCGCCGCCTACAGAGCAGAAGGTTTTGTGTACATCCTATAAATGAAGAATCAGGGCGTATAAACTATTTCAGAAGTTATACGATAAAGAAAAGAGAAATTAATAATTCGTTATCTATTGAAGATTCGTCAGATTTTGAAACAACAAACACAAATTACCCGCGAACTCAAGTATTAATTAATGGTTCTGCGGTTGCTATGCGATTAAAAACTTAAGAACATCGTGCCGTGTGAACGAAACAGAACTATACTATGCGCCACTGCAAGTCGAATGACAAGTCCGTTGAGTATTTGTTTTAACGTGTATAGTATACCCTTTATGTTTTTTTGCAGTACAAACGACGTGTGTGAATGGTTCTATGTAAATTGTATGCGCCACTAATTTATATGTTAAGACGTATACTGCAAAAACGTGCAGTACAATGCCGTGTAAAAGGTGGCTAAGTAATCATAAAAATAATTACTTATAATATTTTTTTAATAAATTAAGCGCCATCGCGTGATCAATGCTGGAACTTTCTTAGTAACAAACATTTTTGTTAGTAACTTAGTTCAATAAGAAATTCATAGATGGCAAAATCAAGGTTTGAAAAGCAAACTCACACACAAAAATAAAGTAGTTCTTAATAAATTTACTAGATGGCGCTAGAAATAAATTTATGATGAAAGTTTCGTTTTTGTTTTACTAGATGGCATTAAATAATGCTGTTCTGGCAGTGTGAAGTTTTTCTAAATTATGAATAGATGGCGCTATGTGTATCAAAAAAGAGTTGCAAAAACAAAACTTTAATGTAATTTCGGCTTTTGCATTTTGCTGCACCGTTGTTGCAGTTATTTTGAAAAATATTAAAGTATAAGTTTTTGTAAATTCGTGTCTTAAAACTTGCTCTTTCGCTATTTTTAAACTTTTTACTAGCAATTTTTTATATTAGCGATTTAGATTTTTACATTATAATTCACTTTTTCACTGCTGGGAAAAATTTACGCTCTTGTAATAATCATAAATAAAATCTCCGCTCTTGTTAAATTCATAAATAACGTACTTACTTTATAGTACAGTCAGCGGCATAATGTTCTCATTTTAGTACTTTTTTGTAAAATTAATTTAATAACGAACATGTACTTTCAAAAGTCTTTATTAATGTAGGTAGGTACAAAATATTTATGCGGCTTCTTCTTCTTCTTTTCGTGTCAATGACTCAATTAAAATGAAATTCCTACTGGCAATATGTTCAGCCTGTGATGGCATTATCCGTAACCGTACACGACACATTACATCACATACCATCGTCCTGAAGTGCTCTAAGCAAGCACTAAGGACTTAAGATTACCTTTGATAGACTGACACCAGATATGTGAGATATTGGCATGGAATTTGATGGTAAATTAATCCTTATGACGTCAGCAATGTGTTGGTCAAATTAATCCTTGTTGAATAACCATAAGTACTTGATAATAGGAATCTTTTAACTTGACCAATGTATTATACAATCTTAGTGTGTCTTTTTATTCAATTATCCATGTGTACAATCGATAAATTGCCAGAATAGTAAGAGTCAGTCAGTCAGTCAGCTTCTCCTTTTATATATATAGATTATTTGGGTGTGAATGATAATTTTAATTGCCCATTTTCGTTAAAAAGACATTCTAAGATTGTTTACTACATTGGTCAAGTTATAAGAAACAGGGTTTACATACTCCATACTTGGCACAAGGTATCCAAAGAAATTCATGTTAGTGTTTTAATTTGAACTAGTGGGTCATACATATCTTATTGTGCTAACCACGTGCTAACATAATGTGTGTTCAATCGCACGCAACAAAGTAATTAGTGCTTGATTCATGTTTATTTCACATCGATGTATATTTTAAGACTGTACAGTCAAGAGCAGGTCGACCTTTACTTATTGGACTTTGTAAGTGCCATTCATTGAGTGCCAATATTGTACTCCAAGTGTAAAGCTCGACGTGCACCTGATTGTACCAAGTAAATTGGAACGGAATGTGCAATAATTAAAATTTGATTCCTGAAGAAAATCATGGTAAAGTAATGAAAAAATAGTGTTTGTAAACAAAATACTTAATAAACTTAAGAATATATTTACTTACATAAAGTGCGGTGGAAATTTATTTTCTAAGGTTATTTCGCCAAACAACGAACGTTGAGTATTCTTGAGTTCTTCGACAAGAGGCCTCAAACGAAATGAGCAGACCACTTAGACGTTATAATAAACCACTCGGCAATCTCCGAAAAAATAACATTTTTCTCATTTGACAAGTTTATTTGATTAAAAAAATTGTACTTATTCATTATGTAAATCTTACTTCAAAATCAAATTTAAAATATTTTTCGAAATTTAGTTTATTCAAACAGTTTCAGTTGCACGAAAATTCGAACAAAACATTAACAACAATGACATTTAATTTTTATATAATAACAATGCCAGTTTGTAACCTGAAAGACATAAAAGGATATAAACATCAGCGACAATACATTGTCAACTATTGTCAGTAAAAAAGGCGCGAAAATATTTTCACAACCAAAAAAAATGAATTGTTGAACCAAGAGGTCAATAGAGGTTATAGTTCTAATTAGAACGCTTCCGTGACGCCGAACTGGCAACTTAGAAAATTAAATTAAAAAATAATAGCGCTCGAATTTGGAATCAAAATCGCCATAGAAACACGAATAAATTATTGCAGTGAAAAATCAACTTTGACGTGTGGATCGTGATTTTTTTGTTACAAAAAATAATTGAATATTGCCAAAAAATAAATGATGTTTTCTGATGATGAAATAAAAGAAATGCGAGACAGTAGTTTTATGAAACCTGGATATGAAGTGATAAGGCATGTGATCTTCGATTATTTCGCACTGAAAACAATATAATTCAGCCATCTTGAATTTCGTATTGTGATTTTATTAACAGTGTTTAAATTTTTGAAAATTATGTTTTTAGTATTCGTGAAGTGACCCTGAATGACAAATTTGACAAAAAGGATTTTGAGTTTACCAACGAGTCTCTACTATCGAATTCGGTTAAGAATGAAGTGAGTACACATACCATTTATGTATTAATTATTATTTTACTCTTTGGAGAGAAACAATTTTAATTTTCACTTTTTAATTATTGCAAAGTTACAACGCCGCCAAAAACTACAAATCACTTGGCAATATCTACCATATTGACAAGTGATTTGTAGTTTTTGGCGGGAAAATAAGTAGTGTCATTTACGTCAAGCGTTCGGTTGTGGTCGTATTTTGTCAACTGAACTTTAGGGGATAGTGGGTTCGATCCCCTGGTTGTGTAATTATTATTTTATTTTTATTTTTTTCTAACCATTGCTTTATTGTTTTTTTTTATTATTTTGAGTGTTTATTTGATTTCGTTTTATGATTATTTTGGTTCGGATGATTTTATCGCAATGTTTCGAATACAGCACAAAACCAATAAAAAATATTGTAAAATACAACTGAATATTATTCAGAACAGAGCCAGTCTAGTCCAGTAGTAATGTCTACCCGTCGTCGTACAATTTTTTTCTTAGATACTAGATGGCGTTGTATTATTCAAACAGAAAGTGTATTTATATTTTACATCTTCAAATAGCTGGACGTCACACGCTCTCTCTTCCGTGATGGCTTCTTCCCCGATGGTCTTGAGCAGCAGCAGGCGAGCTTCGCATGGACTGAAGAAGATGGGAACATTGCTGCTTTGGTCTCCGAACCAGGTTTCGGTACAACCGGTCAAACGACCTTTGGTAAAGATCTTGACGCGGCACTCACCAGTGAAATGAAGGTACAATATATATACTTCCGTAGGTACTTTATTTTATTAAAACCAGCAAAAGCCCGCGCAACTTAGACAACGCTAAGAGGGTAGGGCACAGCGGATAATCCGCTCAAATCGGAGCAGCCCGTCTGGGGAAGGACCTCCACCTTACAGAAGATCGTAGTCAAATAGCATTGGTCTCGGCCATGTTGTGTTCCTACGGTGAGTAAGGTCTCCAGAGCTCCACTTGGGGGGGTTGGGAGGGTTGGCAACGCGTATACCCCCGGTATTGCTTACGTCTCTAGGCTACGGTGACGGCTTACCATCAGGCCGACCGTATGCTTGTTTGCCACCTGTGTGGTATAAAAAAAAAAACTTCGTATGCGTGTATCCCCCTTTCCCGTGGGAATATCGGATATCAAATACATTTTAAAAAACTCGCATCAAAACCCTTTGCGTAGTTTTAAAGATCTAAGGACAGACAGACAAACAGAGTGACTTCGTTTTTATACTATGTTAAGATGCGAAAGTGTGTCTGTTTGTCTTTCTTTCATGTCGAAAGTAACGAACGAATTGACGTGTTTTTTGGGGTTAGATTAAGGTCTGGAGAGTGACATAGGTTATTTTTATCCCGGATAAACATCTTATTCCCATGAGAAATAATATGACAGATCCTCTGGACCACACGGGCGAAGCCGCTTGTAACAGCTAGTTTTTTTTTTTAAAGAAAGAAAGACATTATATTAATTCACTGGCCTCTGCCAATCCGCATTGGCGCAGCGTGGCAGAGTACGCTCTAATCCCCTTCGATTGAAGGGAGACTCGTGTCCCTTCAATCGAAGCCCGGGAAAAAAATATATTTAAGATGTTTATTTTTAGGAGGCAGATACGTCAAGCTCAACCATACATTCGACCGGTCGTAATGGACTGATCTTTCGCAGAAAACCAAATATGGATTCCCAATTGGTCACTTCCACATCTACCAGTTCAGAAAATAGTGAGTTTTTAAACTTTATAATATTTTTTTCACACTCACTATAATAATTCACATAACTTTCATTGTAAACTTTACATGAGGCATTAAAAAGGAGACGATTCGAAAATACTTGGAAAATACTTGGAACTGATTTCAATAATGATTATTGTCTTATCCTCTTTGCTAAGGTTATTCTGTTTTCTAATTTATTCGCATTAGAAGGGTGCTTCATTTAAAACTACACACATTATTCAATACTCAATACTATTGCACCATAGTATGTAATTTATACAGTACCTAAGTAAAAACAGACAAAAGGTACTATAAACCTTGTTGGCATTAAGCATTGGCATTGCCTTTCATATTTATATTACATTGCGTAGTTTTCAAGTGAGTTAATTTATAATGCAGAATATAAATTTCTCTGGAAAACACAGCGAGAATGCTTTATTTGATTAAAAATAATAAAATCAGGTCATACTTATATAAATTCGTAAACATTAACATAATGGTACCTAGATACAAGGGTTTTCAGGCTCCGGTCTATTCAAAAGCTGCTTCGTTTTCCCCCAAATAAAATGTTAAATTAGCAATGAAATTGATTTTCAGATCGCAAAGGTACCAAAACTGCGTGCAAAGTGGACAAGACCGACCCACGTTCGAGGTTCCACTTCGTCAAGTATGTGAAGAGACACGGCCGAACAGTTAAACTTTGGGAATGTGGTTTATGTTAGTATTTAATTTATTAATTTTGACTACTTATCTTTTTCTAGATGATCAATACATATTAATGTGGTCATTATTTTAACTTTGGGTAGTGAATGTCATACAGTAGACAAACAAGCAAGCGGGCCCCCTGATGGAAAGGGGTCACCGCCGCCTATGGACATCAGTAACACCAGGGGCGCTACCAATGCGTTGTCCACCAAGGAAGTTGGTCCACCAAGGAAGTTGGTGGAAAGGAAGGACGGCAAGGGAAAGAAGGAAGAGGAAAGACGGGATAGGGAAGGAGTTGGGCTTCCGGATCTCTCACTCACCGAAAGAAACGCATTGCTGATTCACGTCGATATTCTGTGAGAGGGTGGTACTTCCCCGGTCGAGCTAGCCCATTTCATAATAATTGCTCTACCACTCCAAGAATATGAGATTGTTGTCTTATATCATATACAAGATATTTATAATACTTTATCCTGATAGTGACTGCCTGAGAATCAACGCATAAAACCGCTGATCGTAGAGACTTGAAACTTGGATGGAGGGTGGGTTCTTTATATGACGCAGGTGTCCAATAAGAAAGGATTTTTCGAAATTGCCACGGGAAAGCGGGATACACGCAATCGAAGTTGTTTCACGAGTTTCCTTAGTCAAAGTAAATTACAAGATTTAAAACAATCTCCGCCACTATAATCAACTTGGTTGACGTAACCGTCGAACATGATATTGACGTGTTTTCTGCGGATGGTCACTGACCATTTGCCAATAACAAACACTTCTGGTTTTTTGGAAAAAGATCTGCTTCTTTCAGCTAATAATTTCAAAATATCTATTTTACCAAATTGTCTGATTGCAGGCAGCCGTGAATTCCAACATCAATACACACTGATGCGTCATCTACCCACCCATACTGACGAGAGGAATTTCCACTGTGACACTTGTGGGAAAAGCTTCAGACAGCTCTCCACTCTCAGCCAGCATCGGGCCATTCATTCAGCCGATAGACCTTACGCTTGTGAGGTAAATTCATATTCCTGGATGATGAACGCGAAGTCCTAAATTATGGAGTTATTTGTCAAGTCGCGCGTATGAACGACGAACGCAAAAATATGGTAAAATCAGAAGGTGCCGACTCGCGCGCGCTCGCGAATTTCATACGCGCTACTTGACAAAATAACTCCTTAATTTAGGACTTTGCGTAGGAGCTCAATCTGTGTGATTTGTCCCTCTATATTTATTTGTTTATTTATAACTGCTATAGTTTGTTTTAATTCATCTAGGTTTGCAATAAGACCTTCAATCGCGTGTCCACCCTGATCTCCCATCGCAAGACCCATTCCATCGAGAAACCATACAGATGTCATATCTGCCCCAAAGGATTCCACCAGAAAGGTTACATTTTACAATCCAAATTCCTTTCCTATCCTATCTTCTTTAATCTAAATAATATTCGAAAACCACATAGTGGAAAAGTGATATCTAGAAAAAAAACTAGTCTTAGAGGAGTGGAGATTTTATGCTATTCGATTGGTTGATTTTGTCACAGTCTCAAACCTCTTTTCTCCTCTCCGCTTATGAGTACAGGCAACTTTATAAGTTTTTAATCGGCCAATAAACGTAAGGACGTTGAGGGAAATTTAAATTTTACAGAAATTGACAGCCAGTTTCTGAAATTTATTTAATTTCACGTTAAGTCTTCTTTATTTTGAGTGACAGCTATAGTTTAATGTGTCAGCAACTTTAAAAATGCGTTTCAGAAACTGGTTGTGAGTCTTATTATATCCTACTACAAAATAATTCTAAGTTGTAATAAAATTTTCATGATTTATTTCTACGCAGGTAACCTTCGCAACCATCTTTTCACTCACACGAACGAACGTCCCTACCGCTGTAATATTTGCCTGAAAGGATTTAATCAACAGTCAAATCTAGTTTGCCACAAGAATAAGGTACGTTACTTTTTCTCTACCTTGTATTGTAACTATCTTCTATTTTTAAGTTGTCCATGTTTTGTTTATTGTAAATAGTATTTGTGTTGTATTGTATATTTACTTTAGATAAAGTGCCTGTAGGTACAATACTCTCTGAAGAAACAATTTAAATCTATACTAAATTAAAGGAATAAGTTATTTTTCAAAACCCAAAATGACAAACTTAAAAGTACCTACTTAGTTGACCCTGTATCGTGTGGGACTAAGACCTGAGATAGGCTTCTAGAGAAACCTGTGAATTTTTACTTGATATCGGGACAAGCCCACCAAGCATTCCCACTGTTATCTTCTGTAGACCCAGAATGAACAACGGCGACCTCAGACTGACAATAAGCTTTGAAGCTTATTGACGTCCCGGGGGAGAAACTAGCTGTCCTGGAACTCAAAACGAATTTAATCAGAAAGAAATTAAATGCTGTAGGAAAAACTGTACTTAACTTACCTTATTGATATTCTATATTTTTAATATTATTAACGTCATCTTCCTATCCATTAGGCACACCCAGATGACAATTCTGATCCTATCATAACTCAAGGAAACAGTATGTCTCATCAACATTATGGGCCAGAAAACAAACCTGATTCGACTAGGTAACTTAGATTTTTGATAAAATTTTATTTTGAAATGCAGATATATATTATTGAATATCTGCATGAAATTTCCTAAACGTAGATAATTCTTTTTGCTTTTAGTATTAAGCATCTTCCGTCTCCCAATTCTAATCAAAAAACTGTACTGAAATAAAATTATTATAGAAGTAGCATTTCTTACGATAGCTGAATGGCATAGCTTCCTCAATGCGCACATAAAATTACTTGTTTTTACAACCGACGTTTCGGCAGAGTCAACTCTCTAAGTTTACTCACATTAAATTTAATGTTATAATGTGTTCAAAACGCGATAATTTAAAATATATGACATTCACTTTTCAGCTCATCAACTGATCACTGTGAAGTATCTTCATCCGTTGGTCCATACTTACCATCTACTGAACCATCTCAATCCTGGGGTCAGAAATGGACAACGAAACCAGAGTCTGAATTTGGTGATATCTGGATCAGTAACACTTGGGGTTCAGTTGGAAATGGGGTGATTGTGGACCCCATAAAGACATACCATATGGGAGTTGCACTAGCTACTAGGCAGACGCCTTTCGCACTACTGAAACCAAATAATGGTACTCCGGTTTTAGTCAAGATTGTTGATACGATGTTGCCCGGTGGGAAGCAGGTACATACTTTTTTTATCATTTTCTCTGTTTTCGTGTACTTCAGCTGTAGACAAGCTGTTGTTAGCGTTTTCATGGCAGCTGAAGGTGACTGACTTGGCTCAACTGTCTATTGACAAAAGTGAGCAGGACTACTTATCTTTCCTTCTAAAGCAAAGAAGAGCTCGAGATTATTAGACGAATTGGGAAACTATCTTTGGTGGTTGTTGTGTGTTCGTTTAGTTTAGATACGTGCAAAGCCAGAAATACCATTGGTGAGGTTATTTATTTTTTACATCCAATGATTAGTATAAAATATAAGTAATTGATATTTTATTTTGTGCTTCGGTCTTTTGATACACTGGGGGCTGATTCTCAGAAAACGATTCTATTTCGATTCTGTCCCGTTCAATTCCTATTTTGTATGAGAGACAGCGATTGAATTTGAATCGAAAGAGAATCGGGCTTTGTTACGAGAATTTTGGAACAATTGAAGCTAATACACACTAATTCTCTCTCTCTCTCTACGATCAGCGGTTTAGGGACAAATAATTTTGTGTGTACAGATTGAGTCGATGACAATAAGTAGTAATTTGGATAATGTTTTCAGATGTTGGTACCTGCTACAGCTGAAGATTTAAAAGTTGGTGGTAAAATTGTTGTCAAGAATGATAATGCACCGATTCAGGTCTGTACTGATTGTGAAATTGATAGAGTGTTGTAACACTCCATTAATTTTACTTTTTTTTTTCTTGGCGGTCCACGGATTATCAATACTGGTTGTGAAGTTATTCATAGGGTGCCCCCCTTTAGTGATCACTTTCAATTCAATTAACTAGCCCGCTTGCTTGTTTTTGTGTATTAGTAAAAAATATGTATTATAATGTTGTAAATCAAAATGAAATTGCTGATGATGAAGCTAATGTCTATGAACAAAATAAATAAGAGACGTCGACGTTAATGTCTCTACGACCTAGCTAGAGTATGGCGATGAGTCCGAATGAAACTCGCCGTGCCGATGAAATCGACGTGTGGAGACACTTTCTAAGACAATGTATAGAATTAGGTTTTACGACGATATTATCGTCACGATTCTCTCGCTTGTGGTTCACTTCATCGTTCATGGCTAAATAAGGGTTCTCATGCCAGTTTTCACCAACGCCTCCTAGCTTTAGGAAATAACCTATGTAGATAAATTGTATGACATTTGATGACTTTTAAATTTTGGGAATTTTTGGTAAAAACGGGCATTAATCTTACTGTAAAATCTTTATTCTAGGATGTGGAACCAGATGTAGACGCATCAGCAGCGGTGCAAATTAGAGTACCAGTTGTGGCCACCGTAGTGCCCAAGTTCAAACCTGGTGGACGACTGCATTTAACCGTTGAAGAACCTCATCAGATTTACCATACTGCGTTGTCTGCTGATAGTAAGCATTTTCTTAAAACTAATATAAAACTTATTTGTTTTAATTTATTTTATATTTACTGTACAGACATATGCAGAGAAACCTGACCCCCCCCCCCCCCCCCCCAAACGAAGTAAGAATTAAGTTTTCTCGTGTAATTCTTAATGTATTTTGACTTTGTAGTTTTACTCAATTTTCGACAGATGGAAAATCGTTAAAAATTTATATTTAGACAACGATTAAACGAAAATTAATAAAAATGTACATTTTGATTACGTCTAGTACCTATTCGGTAAAATTTCGTGGAAATCTGATGACAGTCGTTAAGCCAAGTCGGTGGCCTTAGGGCGGTTTGAAAACACCGACTTCTGCCAATACGCATTGGAGCAGCGTGGCAGAGTAGAGTTACTTTAAAATCTAATTTTTACTTCGTTTGGGGAAGGTCAGGTTTTTTGCAACTGTCTGTCTGTACCATCTGTCTTTAGTTGGTCAATCTAATTAGATAGAAAAAAATCTTCAATTTGGATTTAACTTTGTTCATATCAGTCAATCACACTTGATAAAGCTTAGCCAGTGCTGGTTTACTTACTCTTACTTATACTGTATCTCTTTTTATGTTTATTGCATTCTAGTTGGACATGTGAACGAACCATGTTCCAGTCATCATGGGATGACTCTCAAACCACCAATGCCGATGCCTCGTATGCATCCGAACAGACCTCCGATAGATCATGTCAATGAATTTGATCAAGCTATGAGATCAGGTAAGTAAGTTTTGTACCCAGTAATGGTCTTAAGAGGAAAGTTTTTCATACCGACAAGATAGATAGATAGAATATGCTTTCTTTGAAATTCACAATAGTAGGACACAGTTAAACATCTTACAAACTAGTGAAGTCGCAAGAAGGCGGCCTTATTGCTAAAAGCAATCTTTTCAAGGTGATACTGCCGACGCTAAAGGAAGCTGAGTGTACAAATTATAAGGACCGCATTCTATGAATGATTTTCAAAGATTCACAACTTTTATTCAGAGAATAGGCTTATAAAACACGTTCTCTTGTCAGACATAATAAGTAAATTTTAAACTCGGAAAAGCTTGCAGATTATGATTATGGATATTGCCAGAAGGTTTACCGGTCCAGCTTTTACTGGAATTTTGCATGATGCGATTTTTCCAGTTGCAAGAATTTCGTCGACATGCGCACTGCCTCCTCCTGCGCCATCTCCACCCCTGGACATCATGCCGCTGGATCTTTTTGAACCAATGGAGTGCCTGCCTATGGGTAAATAAATACTTACTTTTTATTATCTTTACATTTAATCATCCAATTTGACCATGATTTATTAACTAATATGTGTCTAAAGTAGTAGTTCGTGGACAGAGCTTTAGGGTCGATCAAAATCAAATGTATTATTGCGAACCAAGTGTACAAAAGGTCTTAAGAATAAAATATGGTAGTGATTACATACTTAGTCGTTCTTTTCATGCACTATCAGGTTTTGGAAATGAAAATAGCATATAATAAAACAGTAAAAGGTTATATAGACAGAACAAATTAAGAAAATAAGAGATCTACACAAAAAAAACAAAATTATATACGTAAAAAGAAGAGCTTAATCGCTACCATATGACTATATTGATTTATGATTTTTTTACTCTTACCATCACATATCTTCGCACTTCAGGTCCTCAAATAACAGCTGTGGACAAGATAGACCAGGGACCACCTTCAGATGACTCCGACATATTCATAGGTGAATTTGAAGTGAGTGACATTTAACACAATTACTTTTTGTCCATATTAATATTATAAATGGGAAAGTGTGTGTCTGTTTGTTTGTCCGTCTTTCACAGCAAAACGGAGCCACGAATTGACGTGATTTGTTAAGTGGAGATAGTTAAAGGAATGGAGAGTGACATGGGCTACTTTTTGTCTCTTTCTCACCCCCCACTTCCCTGAAATGGGGGGTGGAAGTTTGTATGAAGCATTATGCAATTTTCAAGGTAGAAAGCTAAAAATTGGTATGCGGACTATTTGTGACTAACAAAAAAATCGTGCATATTTTTTTTTAAATCTGTCCCCAACGCCTTAAAAGTGGGGGAGAAATTTTTGATTAGCTCAAATAACATAAATTTTGTTTTCAATTTCAGGACACCGGTATTTCACTATCAGATTCCGATTGAATTTCTACAATAATGGTTTATTAAATATTATTTTATTTATATTTTTATTTGTTTTAAAAAGAAGAATGAAGTCCTTGATTTAGTTAAGTAATAAGTGAAAATGTTGTGTTTATGTCCTATACCTATTTTATTTTTTTAATATAGCATGCTTATACCCGACTATGGATTTTATTAAATAATCTTCTCAATTTTTTGATTGGCATATTTTCATCGTAATTTTCATTTTCTTGTAACAAAAGCAGTTAAAAGTCTAATATCTTCTATATTTTTCGTCTATATCTTTTGTATGAGAATCTCATCTGGCTATACAAAATATAAATGCTGTAGCGCTTGAGATTGAGTTGAGACAACATTTTAACTGTTTTTATTACGAGAATAGTACCTAAATATATTGATAGATTTCCTAAGATTTCAAGATTCTGACAAAATGGCGATGTGATTAAAAACAATACAAATGCTTATATATTAATAGATTTCCTAAGATTTCAAGATTCTGACAAAAGGCGACGTGATTAAAAACAATACGAATGAACAGGAAAAAAATATTCTTTGACATTTTGAGATTCAACATTTTGAGAATTTAACATTTTAAGAATTCAACATTATGTTCTGGAAGGCTATTTTCTATACAACTATTATGTATGAATTCCATCCTTTCTTTCCAAATATATGATTCTCATACATAATAGTTGTATAGAAAATAGATCATCAATCTTATTTGAATTCGAGTAAAAAGACATTAAATAATAGCTGCTCATAACAAACAAAAAAATTGCACAAAAGAGTACGATATCACGAATAAGAGGCAATTTCCTGTCGTCCGCGCAAATAATCCGACATTATGACGTTCCGATGACGTCCTCCATTATATCGTAGCAATATCGATGTCGTATCGTATTGTTATCGCCACGTGGACGGAAATAGCCCCTTTGAGGCAGAAGGGGAGCTAGTTCTAAGTTTGAAGGAGAGATGGCGGGGTGTGTTGCGAAATTATTACTATGCTTTCTAAACCAATAAGAAAAAATATATATTAAAAAAAAGTTCGTACCGTTCTATGTTATTTTCCGAACCTCAAATGACACAATTTAGAAGAAAAAGTTAAGACTTTTAATGTTTTTTCCATGATTTTTTTTTCTTAAGTTAAGTACCTTATAACTTCAACCTTTTTCTGATTTGGCTACACATTTGCTGATAGCACAGATTACTTTGCGCTAAAAAAATTTGGGCAAACTATTTCAAATGTTTATGTTTATTTATGTAAATAAGTATTATTATAATACCCAAATTAAATACATGAGTATCTACATGCATATTATTTAGAAAAGTACAGTAAAATAAATTTAAAATGCCACATAATACAACAATTTAATCCTTCGCATTCACATTTTTAGCATTTTAATGACCACAAATGACACAATTGCGCCAAATTTTAGATTGTAAAAAACCAATGGTGTATTAAGTCAATTTGCGACTAATAACCGACTGAACGACGTTCTTACCAATAACCACAGCAATAGAAAAAAAGCACCATAACATTTAACAAGAAGAATGTGACAATAAAAAGCGAATTACGAACGTCCAGTTTTTTACCAAAGAAATACGCGTGGCTGGCACGCGCGCGAAAATATTAAACCTGGTGTTAGAAGTGACACGCGGCTATTCCCACCAATAAATAGAAATTTGACAACCCTATTTTAGAAACCTAAAAACCACCGTCAAACAAAATCCAACCGAAACATCCACACATAACGTCCATTTTCGAATTAAAATCAAATAAATTGAAATTAAGAACGTGTTATTTTGAATTGAAACGAATTGTTTAGACAGTACGGTTGGGTTTTCAATGTTGGTTGTTTATAGTAAAATTAGGGTTGTCCTCAATGGTCTTACCGCCCCCGACGGTTATCGAATAATACGTTGGCACGTGCGTTGCGTTTTTTATCGAATTTTTATTTCGGCGTGCGAACTAGAAGTGGCGTCTGGTGTGGACTGGTCTTACAATGCCGTCATTCACATTGTTAGATATCGATTTTTCATGTGTATAAAGGAGAAATAGCAAGGGATTGAAGTTCAAATAGAGATGTTTAAGAAAATATTTATAGGAAAATAAAATAGACGTCAGGAACGACAAATACAAAAATAACCTCAGTTTTTTTAAAATTTAATTTACCATTAAAAAAAATGCTAAAAATTTACTTATTCTTAAAGAAACCACGCAGGTTTGTGCTTATATTATTAGTTAATGTTGGTAGTGTGCTTATGTTAATGTTCGTAGTTACAACAGTTTATCATTTGTTTTGCAAGTAGATAATTTACAGGAAATATTTTTACACTTAAAATATTATAAGCCTCTTACAAGAATTAAAATTATATTTATTATTGAAATAACATTGAGTATATTTAGTACGAGCAAGCATTGTTTGCTACAAGGAAGGGAATAGAGAGAGAAGGGATAGGAATTGGGCTTCCTGCTCACTCACTCACCGAGAGAAACACATTGCTGCTTTACGCCGATATTCTCTAAGAGGGTAGTACTTCAGGATTCATCAGACTAGCTCATTTCGTAAATGCTCTAACCACCCCAAACAACAAACAATAAATGAAGTATTTTTACATCCCTCATAAAAACCAACTCTTTATTTTAGACTTATTGACTTTAAGTATTACAATCATAACAGAACTATATCAATTTCATAAAATATCATTATAAACAAACATTCATACGTAATCTCTCAGGGGTCCAATCCACCCCATACAAAATCATATTTTGATTATGATATCGTAGTCGCCCACTGTCGTTTTATGTCCTTTATTCGTTAATACACATATTAACCCATTAGGAGTCGCGTGCCGACATTATATAATATTTCATACGTATAATAAAAACTATTGTTTGTTATAAATGTCAGTTTTTTTTGTGTGTGAAAAATACGAGGATTTGATTGAATTTATTATTTTGTATGGGATTTTTTAGCGACAATAGTCTGCCCTATTTCTTTTATTTTTGTGATAATAAACGACTTATAGGCTATAAGATTCATTACATATTTTTAACATATCTATACTTTTAGATTCAGTTTTTTGTGTTTGCCAAGTGTTTGTAAAACGTAAAAAAGCGAAACTATCAAACTAAAATGGCGGCATAGCGGACGTTGGTGAAAAAAAACATATTTCTAAACCTTTTTTGTATAAAGTCATGAAATGTATTACTGCAAGTGCTGTTAGGGAAGCGACTGCGGGCTCTCCCCTCCCAAAGATAACCGACTGTAAACCTGACTGATTGCCACCTTCTCCGCCATATGGCAGCCTGTCTTCAGGAACTGGCGATACTTCCACAACAGGAAATTCTTTACCTAATTTAATATTACAATAAGGCCCGGTTTCCACCAAAGCGGAGAGATGTCTAATTTTTCTTATGCCGCGCGCGAGCTAGCCGGCGCGGCCTAGCGGAGATGTGTGTAGCCGGGCGGCACAACAATCTCTCCTCTCCGCTTTGGTGGAAAACATAAATAACCTACAAAACGAACATAAGCAGATACTGGACATATACAGAAAATGCAAGCTCATCGCCACAGAGTAATTAACGACGGTTACCCGTCAGTGACAGACGCGAGAAAATCGCGCGACAGTCGCGCCACGCGACCGCCACACTTCGCGGATTACTGCGATTGGTCGCACGACTCAATTGCGTCGGATTTGTCGTGGACATAATTAAGTATGACATTGCTTTTTATATCTATTGTTACTTTGTAATAATTGACGATAACATTTCCTTAAATTCTCTACGCAAGTAATAAATGTACAGTCAAGAGCAGAATGGCGCGTGAAATCCCGCTATTCCCGTTCCCGGACTTATTTCCGTGATAAAAACTATCCAAACCGAACAAGCAAATCAGTCCAGCCGTTTTATTGCGTGGCAGAGTAACAAACATCGATACAATGACCATCCTTACAAACTTTTGCATTTATAATATTAGTAAGGATAAACCAGTTGCTACATAGGCGAGCTACAACAAAGGCGAGTTACAAATGCACCGATATGATACTAACTCAAAATATCTTAAATACCAATAACTAAACTAGTAAAGTACTTGCAACTTTGTTTACGTGTATCTCGCTTTCCCGTGGTAATTTTGAAAAATCTTTTCTTAGTACACCCCTAGACTTCGTAAGGAACCTACATTCCAAATTTGGAATCTCTAGACCCAGCGGTTTGGGCTGTGCGTTGATATATAGTCAGGACGTCAGGACTTTGAATTTTAGATGCGAAAGTTACCAGATAACACTTAAGCTTAGCTTACTTTGGCACTAGGTGGCGTTGTGTGAATTCTGAAGAAATATTAGCAAATATTACTATTTATTATTAGTAAACTTTTGAGACCTCCACGTGTCCATACTCGACCACTCTAGCTATAAGTCGAATAAAACAAAAACGAGAATCTATTTCAATTAACTAGAAATAAAATGGGAAACAGCAGGACCGGGGATTACTACGGGTATATCGCACGCATGAGAGGAGAGGCAAATTGTACGCTAACCTGATTACTACTGCTAGTTCCACATTGTCTTTACCCCCCTCACCCCCGACCCCTGGGGTGCATCACATGGACTTACAATTTGTATGGAAGAGACATCATGAACATAGTCTTCTGGGGAGAAAATAAGACAATATGACATTTAGAACGATCATCTCAGATCTGAATTTTTCTGTACCTACACTGTAATGTGGTTCTTCAAAAGGGGCATTAAAAGATTTTATACAGGGTCGGCAGCGCGCGAGTGATACCCCCGGTGAGCCCCGGTCTTGCAAGCGTCTGGCTACCATCGGGTGGGACGTATGCTTGTTTGCCATCTTAGTGGTATAAAAAAAATCATTTCCGAGCTTAACCTGTGTTACACGATTTGAAACATTGGTTTGGAAAAGTGTAGACAAGAGGTTGTGTAGCAGACTTAATCGACAAATAAACTGACAGTTTTTCGACTGATTTGTGGTTTTTATTTTGCTCAAATTAACAAATAGCCTCCGTCAATAAGTGCTGAAACCGACTCTTATAAAAGCAAAGTATGTTTTTTTATTACCTAAAACGGTTATAATAAGATAATACATACTGTTCTTATTCCCAAGGGCGCATACTGGGTTGAAATCTAGAAGAAAGACAGATATGACTTAGCACTTTGGTGTGGGAGAGCATTTAGGAAATGAGCTAGCTCAGATCACTTATTTATTACGCACTATCTTCTGACGTCACGCCTGCCCTGCTCCCCACTATACAGCCATTGTATTGCTGTCAATACTCCACAAGTAAATCACTTGCATACTCAAGTATTTATAAATATCCTTTCTAGAAAAACTATATCATCGTAAGCTCCGAAACCACTAAAATTGTATATAAATTCATTATATTTCAATGGGACCCCGATGCGTTTTTGATAACTCAATTTGCCTTGCGGTTGGATGTCATGGATTCAATTTGCAGTCATATTATATTTTTTGTTAAAGTAAAATAAATTAGGACTGTTACAGAACTCGGCAGATTTATTTATCGTTGTAATGCAAGTCGTTTTTATAATTAATCATTGATTCTTCACAATTTACACAGAGCCGCACCACTAGACAACAGAAAGGCATAATACATGTAAAGATGTAAACATCCAAACTTTAGAACAAACACAAATTACATGACGTTGTTTGGCGCATTTTAATCTTAATAATTACTAGCGAAACCCGCGCAACTTCGTTTGCGTGTATCCCGCTATCCCGTGGGAATTTTGGAATGTATGATACTTTAAAACCTTCCCCTTGAATCACTCTATCAATTAAAAACCGCGTCAAAATCCGTTGCGTAGTTTTAAAGATTTAAGCATACAAAGGGACATAGGGACAGAAAAAGCGACTTTGTTTTATACTATGTAGTGAAGATATACTAACTCGATGCTTCAAGCTATCTTTTTGCTTTTTAGATTGACATTGGCTTTGCGCAGTAAAAAATATTACACTAGCAACACACCACTATCAGCTAGTCAATTTATCTATATCTATACTATATATATTTAAGAGAAAAAATTTGATTGTTTGTTGGTTTGTTTGTTTGTTTGCATTGAATAGGCTCCGAAACTACTGGACCGATTTCAAAAATTCTTTCACCAGTAGAAAGCTACATTATCAGGGAGTGACATAGGCTATAGCTTTTCCCGAAATTAAATGTGGTTCAAACGGGAACGGGTCCGGAACTTCACGCGGACGAAGTCGCGGGCAAAAAAGCTAGTACCCATATAAAATTCAAAGTCCTTACTGACTGACTAACTATATTATCAACGCACAGCCCAAACCGCTGGGTATAGAGATTCCAAATTTGGAATGTAGGTTCCTTACGACGTCTAGGGGAGTACCTACTAAGAAAGGATTTTTCAAAATTCCCACGGGAAAGCGGGATGCACAAATTCAAATTCAAATTCAAAACTTTTATTCAGAGAATAGGTTTTCACAAACACGTTCTCTTGTCAGAGTATACAGTAATAAATGATTTGTATAAATTAATCTACTCTTTAAACTACTACCATTTCGGAAACAAAAGCAAAATGACCACTGGTAAAAAGAAATGGCGAAAGAAAACCAGTTACGGCCTTTTTTGTCATTTAAAAATATATCGTAATTTTCTTTTTTCTTTTCTTTTTCAACATAGAATTTAAAACTAGGTACATACATACAACATTACGTACGCGGAATGTCAATAAAATAGTGCCATTAATTTGTCTCAACATAAAATTAAATCTAAAATATAAAATGCTAAATCGGTGTTAAAGATAGGAGCAGACCGCCCGCAAGGCAGCAACCGTTCTCGTGTATTAACGCAAACTAAGTTGCGTGGGTTTTTCTAGTTAAACTATAATATAATATACTTTTATAAATACGTCTAACACAAGTTAAGGCGCTTCAGGCAATACAATCAGACATACAAATGAGATTAAAATAAATATCAAATTAACAAGCCGGCCACAAAAGGGCCCTTTCCCTTACACATGAGGGTGCCTAATTATAATCGCCTGCACAATATTTATTGTGCAAAGTGTGCAATACTGTGTTTACGACAAGTGGGGGATGTTTAACTACTTTCTACATGACTCATCGACAGTTGTTATACTTTAAAATGAATTTTATAAAATGGTAAATATATTAGTAGAAATTTAAAGGTGATAGCCCACGACGAGTTTTTGTTGCGAAACAGTAGTGCGTTTTCAATACCTATGTGCTTCTGTTGTTCAGGCTGGAAAGAATGCTCGACCGACGATGCGCTACGCTACGTCATCGGTCGGATAGGACGTAATGTCTACGCGATTTATACTACACGTAAGTACATTGCTACGCTGATGATTTGCTACGCGCGTACATTTGCTTGATATGGCTACGTCCGACCGATAGTTGTCGGTTGAGTATGTTTTCAGCCATGTTCCATATTTTTAATTCGAACTCGCGACCATGTCGCTACAACATACGTGCTACTGCATATGTACAAAATGTCGTCGTAGGTTACCAACTAACAAGCTATATTCTGTGACAGGGTGGTATTTTCCGGGTCAAACTAGTCCATTTCATTTTTTCTCTACCATTCGAAATATGTCAAACTATCTGTAAAAACTAATGATAATACTGTAATACTTAGTTGAACAAAAACACACTTTATAGTACCAATTTTGTAATTCTACAACAGTTTCACGAAACGAACATTATAACACTTCACAATGTTATTAATTAACGTGAATTTACATACGTTTGTAAAATGATAACATCACAATTAGTTATACGATTTGAATCTCTATGATTTAGGGAGCAAAGTGTAAAATGTATACAGCATAGCTTTGAGTATCTCTCTCTCATATGTCACAAAGGTTTGTCGTTTTTATATGTCAAAAGAATCTCGGCGTGGTATTGCTTTTTGAATTTTAATTTGCTCTATATGCCTTTTGTTCTACTGTTTTCATTAAAAAAAATAACGAGTACACTTGGATAGAAAAATGATGATATATTTTTGTTGAGAAATTATATTATGCTAGCTCTACACTATCAGGAAGTTCAGGAAGGTGGTGTTGTTAATGACTTATAATAATTGTGAACGCAAATAAATGAGCTCTGGAGACCTTACTCACCGTAGGAACACAACATGGCCGAGACCAGCGCTATTTGGCTACGATCTGGTGGAGGTCCTTCCCCAGACGGGCTGCTCCGTTTGAGCGGATTATCCGTTGTGCCCTACCTCTCTTAAGCTCTCCTGCTTCTAGCAAATGGTGTGCACTGTGTATCTGTCGACGGAGACACTCGACATTTACGCTCAACTTCGCAAGAGTGTAGAGCCAGCATTAACAATTTTATTCCTAAGTATCACGATTTCGAATTCTAGGACAAACATTAATTTACATGAACAGTTTGTCTTGTTCTTGATGTTTTCTATGTTTACCTTTCCTCCTTCCTTTCCTCCAACTTCCTTGTTGGACAAGGCATTGGTAGCGCCCCTGGTGTTACTTAGTCCATAGGCGGCGGTGACCGCTTTCCATCAGGTGGCCCGCTTGCTTGTTTGTCTACTGTATAACATTAAAAAAAATAACGCATTTATTACTAAAAAAAAACTAATCATCTATCAAGTAAGTAGAGGAATATTTATTTTAAATAGAATAGTACTTTTATAAGAGAAATAAAAATATATTAAATGTAATTAATCTGCTAATAGAATGGTAAAGGAGAGAAATAACAAGTTATTAAATGTAACATTGAATAATCTGCTTGTTTGCCAATATAATAGTATAAAAACGAAATAAACAAACTTCCTGAAACATCCACTATGGCAAAGAAAAGCCGCATTTCGTCAAACAAATCGAATCTCGAATCAATTTGCGTACACCCCGACAGAACAAATATTCAGGTGAAATGTTAAAGGCTTACATAGAGTAAAATAACAGAAATGATTCATTATTTTACCTACCGACTTAAGTACCTATACGTTCTTATATACTTGGACACGATTCCCAGTGAAATTCAACGATTTTGTTTGAATTAAATTGTCATACCTTGTGGCAATATAATGTGTTTATAGCATTAAAGTGATTATATTTAATTCACATCGATTTATATTTTAAATCAGATGATTGTTTGGAGATTTGGTTCCAAGCATAGTGGATATCATCATATCAACCCATAATCATCCCACTGCTGGGATACGGGTCTCTCTTCAATCGAAGGTGATTAGAGCGTACTCTGCCACGCTTCTCCAATGCGGTTTGGCCTTGTTTGGCAGAGGCCGGTGTTTTCAAACCGCCCTAAGGCCACCGACTTGGCTTAACGACTGTCATTTATCGACAGCAGCCGGGACCGATCGAAGCACGGCGAAGCTCGAGATAACGAAACCCATCCAAACGCTGGCAAGGGTCGACTTCGCTTAACTTGCATGTTCTTATTAGAATGCGACACACAGCGATGCCATCGAGCTCCTCCATAGTGGATATAGCATATATTATATATTTTTATTAACTACGTATCAAGGAAACTGCTGGACAGAATGTCGGATATTTCCCGTAGAATTTTTCTTTGCAGGTGGAAAGGAAACGCGAGTTTTCGCTATAAAATTTTCCGCGCCAAATTATTGGATTAATAGAATTAAAAACACACTTCTTAACTATTGTAAACACAGAGATTTTATATTACGTAAATTAATGTAAAACTTATTCATAAAATTACTATTACTTTTTACTCCTGCAATTTGTCTATGACAGGCGGCGTCGTCTGGGCAAAAGTTGAATCAGTTCAAGCCTAGATTTAGTAAATTTACTAGATTTAAAGTCTCGACGGCATCTTGGGGAGCGCTATGCAAATGCGACAACTCTGCGTACGCACTGCTCTGAATAATCATTGCGTTTTATTTATTTTAAAGCCGGCTGTTTTCTTTTTACCTTCCTATTCTTTTGTAAGAGGTTGACAATTTGACAATTGAGCATGCACGTCAGCTGATGGTAATGTTCACCACCGCCCATGTTAAAAAACCCGCAACTACTTAATGACGTTTTTTAACAGAATAGTTTGAATATTCTCGCTTCTTGAAGGGCCCTGGGTTATAAATTTTCGGAAAATAGACTGAAAGAAGGTAGCTTTTTATGATAGTTATTAAAATATAACAAGTTTTTTTGTACCACTAAGGTGGCAAACAAGCATACGACCCGCCTGATGGTAAGCAGTCACCGTAGCCTATTGACGCTTGCAACACTCGCGCGTTGCCTAACCTAACCGAATATTATTTTAAATGTGCTTCCCGCAATTAGTGGTATTTTCGGATTATCTATTGTTTGACTTTTGTATTTCTGCATGTGTATATATTCCACTATATTGCACAAGATTTCCAATGAAATTTAATGATGGTGTTTGAAGTACTTATTGTGGTAACATTATGTTGTATGTTTCGTCGCAATAATGTCATTTGTGATCGATTAATATATTAATTCACATCGATTTACATCTCAAATCAGACGATTGGAGCTTTAGAGTGGAAAGCAATATTAAGGTTTCTCAGCATGGATTTTCTTCGTGTTTTTCACACAGTGCGTAACTATCCGCAGTACCGTACCGACTTGAATTCCGAATGAGGACTTCACGGTAGGGTTAACCCGTGAGCCCGTGACGTTTCCACCGTGATATTTGGACAAAGGGTTTTTTTGGATATAGGAATTTCCCAGAATCTCAACCCTACGGTTGTCTCGTCGAGTTTTTGATTGGATTACTTGATTTGAATTTTGTAAGTGCGCCCTATAATTATTATGTTAATAGAGATGGCTGATTTTAAAGGGTGTTAATTATTTTTCTGATTAGAATATTGGTTTTGTAAGGGGTTTACGGATAAAGATTTTAATTTGTCAATACCAGATTGCTGGAACAATTTGGATTTTTATTCGCTTTTTTCGAAAAGTCGACCTCTGTTTTCAACTTTAATGTTTTCGATTCGAACTTGCGACCGTATGGTGTTTGGAAAATCCACTTGAGCCATATAAATTATAATAGCCCGGCAATATCGTTATCATTTTGACAATAATGTAATCTAAATTGTCAACACTGTCTCTTATCATTCTTAATTGGAATTTGGAATTTAAATAATTCGTTTGTTTTAGATGATCTTTGAAATAGTGACTCTACACATGAGATAATTATGTCAACTTTTGTTAATTCTATAAAAAAATCTTACCATTTGACGACCTCCGTGGCGTAATGGTTACCACACCAGACCGCCACACAGGAAGTCCTGAGTTCGAATCATGATGAAAAACGAACATTTTCTGATTGGCCTCGGGTCTTGGATGTTTATCTATAAATGTAGGTATTTGTTATTTTATAAAATATAGTACACATAAAAAAACTTGCTAGCAGACTAAGTTCTACTGCATACGCAGTCAGGACAATTAGATAAATGACTGATGTACCGACAGCGCGTCTTCTAGTATATTTTAGTTACTTTCATAGTATCATGTCGTATGGCATATTGCTGTGGGGTAAAGTAGCTGATATTGAGGCAATATTTATTTTACAAAAAAGTTTATAATATGGGTTCCAAAGAATCATTACGGGAAGTTTTTAAAGAAATCAATGTTTTAACCGTTGCATCTCAATATATTTATGAAAATATAATGTTTGTACGTAGAAATATAAACACGTTTGTAAAGTTTAATGATCACTCTGATGTAAACCTTAGAAATAAACATTAATTCTACCTAGGCACCGGCTCGCCAAGACCTCAAAATCTTTTGTTGCAAATGGTATTCGATTCTATGATAAACTGCCTGAAAACGTGCTGAATTTGCCGGAAAAAAGGTTTAAATCTTTCATTAAACATTCACTCAGCAAAAAGGTTTATTATAGAAAATTGAAGATTATCTAAATGATAAGAATAGCTGGAAAAATCAATTCGGCACAGACACCAAACACAAGTCTACCTACTGCTAGGTACTTAATATATTGTACATATAAGTATACATATACATATATATGTTTGTATATACACTGTTTATTGTTATACAATTGTTAAACAAAGTTATTCACTATTAATTGTAACTATATCATTACCATTCTAAAAGAGCAAGTGCTTAGTTTCTTGCCAGTTCTTCTTAGCACAAATCTGCCGTCTGAATTGGTGGTAGAAAAAAAATGTGACGATTCGAAAGTGCTTGTAATATGCCCATTTGAATAAAAATAATTTGATTTGATTTGAGTATCGTCACAGAATAGATAATGTATCGTTGAGTTAGTATTCTATATATAACACAAGTTTCAAACTTACTTTGGGGCTAGCTCAATCATTGTGATTTGTCCCTATTTATATTTATTTATTTATATGAAATCATTATTTCAACTATATCATTATTCTTAAAGTATAATGTAATAGCATTGTCCCTAAAATATAAAATGTGATCAGCAATTTATTGTAAATGTGCAATGCTAGAAAAAATTACATGTGCGAATGGTTTCGTAATATAGCAAATTAAAATGTATAATGGCCGAAGTCGCGGATTCCGCATGGGTAGTTTTACAAAATGGAAAGTTAACAGGCGAGGTAAATAACCGCAAATCACGGCTTCCTAACGCCCCGCGGCAAAATTTAAATTCGCGTAATGTCAGATACCGATTGTGTGTTTCCATTATTGCTTGTTGTAATCGTTAAGTGTTAGTACCCCGTCCACACGCACCCAATTTTTGAGTCAATTTGATCTATTGTCCTGTTCTTAGTGAAAATTCCACTCGATTCGTCCTGGTCTAAAGAAAAGGACAGGTATACAAATTGGCCAATTAGATTGGGCCGTGTGGAAGGGGTGTAATCAGTACATCCTTGAATCGTAACGGTCGCTGTCATTACATGGATGTGTTGTGCATAACAGTTGGTCCAACAGGAAATTGTGAAACATAGGTATAATCATTCATAGATTCGTTATGAACTGAATAGAACCCAAAACATTGATTTTTAGATTTTTTTTGTTTGTTTATCTGTACGTTTGTGCACGCTAATCTCAGAAACATCTTGAACGATTTGAAAGCGGTTTTCACTAAAACGTTGCGGTTTTCTCCAAATAACATTTAGTGTCATTTCCAATAAAGTTATTTCGTATAATTAAAATAATGGTTGGATGGGTTGCACGCGTCATCTTGGTTTAGGTATTGAAGGTGGTGGCTGAAAATCAGTGATTTGCTCTCAGAGCAATAGAATAGAATAATGCACTGAGCTGCTCTTTGTGTCACCGCAGCACACATTTCTACTACTACATACACTGTCACATAAACTGTTTCTTTCTATGTGTCTCGGAGATACAAAATTAATGATTTACCAATCTCTTCTACTATATGTGATGTTGAAGTGATGCAAGTAATAAATGTAAAATATTTTCGATGTATCAAAAACTCTTTGTTATCGTATCGTCTCCAACATTGGACACAGTCATGAGCACAGATATCACAATACAAGAGATATGGTTTGTGGGCGGGGCACATGACGCCATTTTCTGCACAAATGTGCAGGAACTTGATTGTTCTAAGTCATTCACAAAACAACGCTTCCGCGAACACACGTCCGTGAATGTCAACAAAAATGCCGGCTTGTGCTTTAATTACGTGCAAAAATCGCAGTGATACGGTAAATTCAAGTAATAGTGGTGTTACTTATCATAGGTAAGTCATTTATTTAATATTTTTCTATATAAATGACAAATTAACGAAATATTTTTGAGGCATAGAAATCATTAAACAATATACGGCATAGTCGATACTTCCGTTAAAAATATTGTCCATTGCTTGTTTTGGATACGCGTTTTTCAATGTTTTGCGGTATGCACGTACAATGGAATGCAAACGTAACGATAATTACAATGTTGTGAAAATATCGTGGTACCGCCGCTTGTAGCTTCCGCGATCTGTCAAAGTGATAATGGCCGTCGCACAAGCCATGTAGTGCTGCCAAAAGTAGAATATTTTAGTATCGATAATTTTGTATTTCTAATTTTTGAAAGTATAATAATTTGAAACTTTTACTACAGTGCATTCCTTGTACAGGGTGTCCTAGTCCCATAAGTATTGGATCAAACTCAAGGGGAAAGTAGCTCACGTAAAAACTCATTTGATTAGTTTAAAAAAAATCGCTTGTTATTATGTACTAATTTTTTTAAAGTTCTTTCTTTTAATTGGTTGTATAAAAATTACTATTTTCCAAAAATAAAATAAATAAAAACTAAAAACTTTGGTATTTTTTTTTTCTTTTTTAATTATTTAAAATTAAATAGGTATTATAGTTCATAGTTGTAGTCCGTAATAAATTGTTATTGTAAAATATCGAGAGGTAGTTATCGATAATGCTTGTCGCCCTTTTTCATTAGGTGCCCGTCACTATAATACACTTCTTACATCTGTGTTCGTAATCGAACTGCAAATCACGGGCTTACGATTTGTGTGAGTGTGACTGTCGGAGATTATTCTATGAATGTGTTAAAATGTAACTGTGTGTGTAAGTGGCGACATCGGTTCCTGTACAAAAACTGTCTTATTACATTTCTCTTCTTTCTGTGTTCTGAGGTCATGAGCTATCAAAATCAACAAACGACCGAAACACACATAACGCTACACCGAATCAAAAAGACAGAGGGATTTGACCCGATGACGTATTATTATTTTTAAATTCATACACTGCATAAACCGCACAAAATGAAAATAGAAATTATTAACCACAAATACAATGAAAAATAAACTTTATTTTATTATAATAAGAGTGAAGAAATAATTTTGTCTGTGTATATTTAAAATTGTTAAGGTACAAAAGTAGTTAATGACGTCATTGTGCACTTGCGTCGTGCGTGGGGCCAATCCCGATCGGTGCGTGTCAAATTCGCGGTTTTTACAAATTCGAATCGAGTGGAATTTTGACCGTAACTGAATTATGACGTTGTTGGCATATTGATCGATATTTTGTACATTTGTATAAAGTGCTTCAATTCAAAACATTTTTTAATTCTAACGCCACACCAGCACCTTGACTAGTATAACTTTAGCATATATGTACCTATTTCATTTGACTAAATCTGTTTTACGGTCAAAAAATATACGAAATATAACCAGGTATCTGACAACTTGCTTGGCCCTAAATCCCACACTACAATATTTGATTACAAAGAAGAGAGATTTGATTGTTTGTATGAATAGGCTCCGAAACTTCTTTACCTATTTAAAAAATATTTTATCGTTAGGAAGCTTCACTATCTTCTTACATTAGGAATTCTTATCGAAAACTGTGCTAAGCCGAAACGGGCTCTTAGCATATGAGTAGGTACCTATATTATATTAGTCAAGTGTTGACTTGTCCTAAAATATACTTTTTGCAATCTCTGGTTTATAAAATTTTGCTACTCAAAATAAAATAATTATAAACAAACACAACTTTCACAATAACATTGTTATGTTTCTAGTGAGAAATTGATTCTAAAGAATTGAAAAAAAAGTTTTTTTTATGACTCTTACGATAATTGATAATATAATATAATATAAAAATTATAATTTTATATGTCATACACGAACCAAAAACAAAGATTTAGACAGATTTGGGAGACTTAAATTTTAGGCATTAAAATTTTTGGCCTTCATTTTATTTTAGCTAGAATACATAGGTATTATGTATATTAGAAACCCGTAGACATTGATGCATTGCACAGACCGCCCGTAGGCTGCCCATAACGTGGCGATATGTGGCGCACATCCGCATATCCGCGTCGTATCCGGCAACTTAATGTCGCGGATATATCCGAACACGATTTGCGGATTCGGAAAATACCGCGGTAATGACTGTGGTTAGTATCCGTTATGTTTTTGTTTCTGTTTGGGGGTCTGTTATACAATATATTTTGTATACAGCACATTTTGTTTTTATGACAGAGGAGGATAAAATGAGCTGGCGGGTCACCTGCGGGATTTTCGTAATAAAAACAGTTGAAATAACAAAATATCAAACGAGCGATGGCAAGCAATTACATTGCCAAGGACACACACGACTACAAGAATCTTAAATGAAATATTAAAAACAGTAGGTACCTATAGAATATCTAAAAAGGCTGGGTATACAGATTGACAGGTTTTTGGTTCCATTCCTTAAAAGTGGGCCAACTAGAGGTAATTTGCAACGAATTAGGAATTATTCGCTGTTCGTGTTCGTGCGTCGACAGTACGTTGTCGACGTACGAACAACGACGAATTCTATGAAACGTGTTGTTTACCGAAAACTGTCGACTGTCGAACACCGACCAATTCCGAATTAGCTCCCAACCAACAGGGAGTGACCGGTTTCCGAGATTTTGGTGTTATTTAGGTTTTTTAATTTTACCATAGAAAATCCAGCTTTACTGAAATAGCACCGATTGGTGTTTTAAAGTTAAAACCAAAACTATATTGTACCTTGGAAAAGAGGTTTTTCTGAACTAATTTTTGCATATAAGTCTCGTAGTTTTACTAGTTTGTAGAAATTATTTATAAATCTTTACTGAACTATTTTAAATTTTACTTGTTCCTGTGAAAAATGATATAGGTACGTAATGATTCATCTGCAAGCGAAATAACGTTGCGATTACTTAATAAGAAATGAACAGAAAAAGTTTGTTGTTCGGATATCACAATAGACATAATGTAACAGGATGAACTTGTCTGCAAACAGGCTTAAAGCTCCCCGCGGCAGTTCATTAGGCAACAGTTTAAGATGTTAAATAAACATACGAAATATTATTCAATAACTGGATGGCGTTATGCTACATGCCACTATTACGTTTTTCTTGGTCTTTATTAGTCGTCGACTGATATAGAGGCTGGTTATTAAATAACTAAGTTTACCGGCGTCATGGGGACGTTTGAGTTGGGTGTGCTTAGGGGTGGCCTCTTTGATTTGTAGGGAATAGTAATTTTTTAGTTTTTTTAGGTTTTGTTTGTTGTTTTTTTTTTTTAAATTTTAGTTATTATTAATTTAAATTTTTGGAAACTAAATTAATTAGTTTTGTGTTTTTCTTAATGACTAATTTTAGATAGATACACACATAGGAGCATAGGATCTGCTTTGTTTGCTATCAATTTTATAATGGATAATTTAATTTCATAATGAAAATTAAAATTGTTTTATGGTGAAGTTATACTTTTTTTATGTATGAATTTTCTTCTCACTAATGATTAGGCCAATATATACTATCAATATAGGCCTTTCTCAATAGGCATACAATAGATCAATATTTATTTATTACAAAGAAAGCATACATTGAAAAATTAGAGAAATGGGTACAATCACTGAATATTTAATATTCTAAATAGGTTTTGCCTGAAAATTCTGTTTCTAGAATACTAGACATTAACCCGTTGTCAAGAATGAATCCTATGATTCTTTAACATACCTCTAAAACCTTTTTATTTTTTTATTTCAATGTTTAATAATGTCTTGCTATTAAATGAAACCATCCAAGCATCCCTCATAGATTAAGAGCGCTAATCAGAGAGGGTGCAAACTACCCCTAACACCCAGCAACATTAGGGTGAAGTGTTAAAAACACAATAAGATATAATACACACAGATCCAAATATTATATGACATAGAAAAAATTAAAATCATTGTATTTTCACTTTTATTCCTAAGTTTTAAGAGTTATAAATATATTTTTAAGTGCCAATGTATGTTTGTTTCATTGTAATATTAATTCGAAACGCCTTCAAAATGTCATATCATTCATAGCGATATAAAATACATATTTTGTATTGCGTCATTATACTTGACATGTTAAGGGGATGTTTTGTTTGTTTAATAGTGTAATTTAATATTTTTTCAATGTTTTTAATTATGATAATGTAATTTAATAAAAAATAGTAATTAATATTAACGATTTTATTATTTATCCGAAACAAGTTGACTCCACCCCACATCATGTAGAGCCAACAGTAGAAACTAAAATTAAGATCCATCGATACTGGCATCTGCTTTAATAATAGTAATTTAAATCAATTATAATATATTCCGTACTACTTCTATACTAATATTATAAAGAGGAAAAAATTTTATTTTTGTGTGTGTGTGTTTGTAATGAATAAACCAAAAATTACTGGACCGATTTCAAAAATTCTTTCACCATAGTAAAGGTACATTACCCCCGAGTATCATAGTATATGTTACATTTCAAAAAAAAAGGGATCAAAAAAGGAAACCCGTGCGAAGTTGTGGTTCGCTAGTCTATACTACACTTCCGGACACATGAATCGAGCCACCCTACATTTTTATGTGTAATGACATAGAACATAAAAATATTCTTAAGTTAATCAAAAAGTTTTTATGCAATTTTGATGCTGGTATATTCATAATGATTTTGAAGTGCTGTTGTTCCAATTTTGAATTTATCAAATGGAAAAACGAAACAAAATCCAAATTAGTGCATTCTTTTGAAAAGAAAAGTTGATCTAAATTAACATAATTTTTTTATTTAACTCCATAATTTTGAATTTACCGTAATTGTTTTGAAATTAAGACATCGTAAATTTGTTGTTTTTTTAATTTGAGCCATTTAAACGTTAAAATTATGGATACACCGCCTCGTCTAGCCGCGCAAGCTGTGGCGCTTCTACAGTCGGGCCGAAGTCAGCGCGATGTAGCATCACAGCTTGCTTTAAGCCGTTCTGCTGTGCAAAGGGTATACCATCGATACCTCGACACTGGTGGATACGTGCGCCGTCCAGGAAGACGCGATTTCGGGTAACTTCAGAAAGACAGGATCGATTTATCGCGACAACCAGTTTACGAAATCGTCACCTCACCTCTGTACAGATCCAAGAACAGCTTCGAGACTTTCATGGAGTGGCTGTTTCCGCGCGAACAATTAGACAAAGACTTAAAGAACGTGGTCTGAGCCCACATAAGCCAGCCAACGGGCCGAAACTGACAAGAGCTCACCGAATGGCGCGCTTACAGTTTGCACGCGAACATTTGCATTGGACTCAACGCCAATGGAGCAAGGTACTCTTTACTGATGAGACTAAGATTATGCTTTATGGTAATGATGGAAGGAGGAAGGTCTACCGAAGGCGGGGAGAGCGCTTTGTTCAGTGTTGTATTGAAGAGAGAGTGAGTTATGGCGGGAGCTCGTGGATAGTCTAGGGAGGAATATCTGCCGATGGTAAAACTGGGCCAGAGGCTGTGACAGGACCACGTCTACCAACACTAAATGTCCGTCGATACATTAACCATTGCCTAGAGACTCATGTGATGCCATATGCTGGATTTGTAGGCCAAGGCTTCATCTTTATGCATGATAATGCAAGAGCGCACACTGCAGGAATCGTCAGGGCATACCTTCATGATGTTGGAATCACGACAAAGGAATGGCCAGCAAGGAGCCCTGATATGAATCCCATCGAACGTCAATGGGACGAATTAAAGAAGCGTGTTCGAGCTCACCAACCAGCACCACAAACTTTGGAAGAGCTGAGAGTTGCCATCGAGGAGGAATGGGAGAACATTCCACAACTCTTCATAATGACGTTGATTAACTCCATGCCAAATCGCATGACTGCAATCATAAACGCTCTCGGAGGCAATACAAGTTACTGAATAATTTTTTTTTTCAATAATTCCTTTTTTTTTTCAAAAATTCAACCCGAGTCTTGTCTTTGAAAAAGGTTATACAGGACAAGTTTCACTTAAAATTGTAATTTTATCAAGTTATTGAAATTTAAATTTGGAATTAAGTATACCTTATTAATGTAAAGTGTACCAGCTTCCAAATTGCATAAAAACTTTTTCGTTGATCATATACTTTTGTTAAGTTACCAGCAATCAAAGTTGAAACTGCTGGGTGGCTCGATTCAAGTGTCCGGAAGTGTATCTATATCTATAATAATATTATAAAGAGATAAAGTTTGTGTATTTGTTAAATTGTAAGGGGCAATCTCGGGATCTACTGAACCGATTTTTAAAATTCTTTCACCAATAGAAAGCCACATTATTGCTGAGTGTCATAGGGTATATAAAAAAGCAAAAAATAAAAAGGCTTTTAACATTATGCCCAACGAAGTGGGCACGGGTCAGCTAGTATTAAATAATTTTATTTGTTTTTTATCTAAACATGCATTGTGTAATTGCAGTTATATTTGATTGCTTTCCATCGGGCGTCCTTCTAGCTGTAGCTAATATATCGAGCTCTAACAAAAGATTAAAGCCATCATCAACCTATAAAAAAAATAAAGATAAAAGTAGAAAAACTATGATTATTCAATGAAAAGTGACAATTCTTGATTTTTTCTGCCAAGCGTTCATTCTACGCGCATTAGTAGGTTTTCTCTAAAAAGAAACATAAATAATTCTTATTTAAACCTAAATATTTAGAAATAACATCAAAACTAAGCATACAATAGGCATGACATACAGGGTGATTATTATTTAAATTTTCGCAAAGTGTCGGCAGCGGCGGCACATTTGAATGACAATGCCCAATCCGGGAGGGTGTGCCATCTACGTATTTTATGTTTTTACTTTAAAATTTTATTGCCAAGATATAAATTTTTATAGTACAGCTTGTGCCCCAACTTAGTTTGAATGTATTTCTTCAGAAGAACTGACAACAAAATTATTAAAAAACTACTTTGTATGATCTTTAATATTGCAATAATTCTTGATGTTTGTAAAGAAGAATTCAACGGTTTGCGGTGGGGGAGAAAAAAATAGGTATTGATTTTTACAAACCTCTATGGTTTATGATATGTTGTAATCCATCATGTGAATTGTTATTATATTATTAAAACTTTAATAAAGAAAAGAAAGTCTGATTATTAAAAACTTTCTAAAGTTAATGACACATTAAGTTATGATTGTCAAACTAAATAAGAAAAAAAAGATATAAGACAGGCAAGCATTTCTTCGATCTTGTATTAGGTAGTTCAGAAAAAACATGTAATAATTAAATCTAAACGCATAACCTAATTCACTCAAACCATAAAATCTATACACCTTGTACATAATAATATGGGCATATAAAAAAATCACAATAAATTGCAAATTCCCTTTACATGTAAGTACATCATTCCCCTTAGATCTAGTTGATACAACCGTTTAATAGATGGCGTCCTGTGCATTTCCGACACGACACGTGGCCGGTTTAAAATATGGTAACGTTTTTGCAATAATAATACTCTAAAGTGTCTAAATAGCAACCCCTGCTTATCCCTTCTAATACTATAGGCGTTTGTATGACGGTAATCACTCAATTTCGTAACAAAATTAAAGAAATAAATACCAATTTTCTTAATAAATGTGAACTTTATAAATGTGAAACTTGTTTGTCATTTGTTAACGAAGAAAAGAACGAATAAAAAATTTAAGGCAAATAGTAAAATAAGAATTATGAAAAGATAGTTATAAGTGTTATAACTCATTAGCAGGTATTTGTAAGAGTATTTTATGTGTGTTGAAGGTGCTTTAAAATTTAGTTAAATTTTTAACACAAAGATACCATACAAACTAATAACCATATAAAAACTAAAAATATTTCGCCAATAACTTTGAACCGGATCTTTTCATTGCGAAACTACGAACCCGTTGTAATAAAAGGCACAAAAAAAATTAATAAGCCCAAGATGACTTCCACAGTAATCGGCGAGACATAACGGCCAGATCTCTCATTCCCCACAAAGAATCCCTGATGTGGAAATGAAGAAAAACGCGCAATACGGAGGATCCGATTGAAAGCCAGCGGAGCGAGCGAAGCCGCAGGATGAGCACCTATTATATACATATAATGGATCAGGGATTGAGGTACTAACATAATATCCGTGCTATTGTTATTGAAATTAATACTTATAGAAATCAAATAAGTTGAGGCTTATATTTTGTTGTTACGTTTTATGTAACTCAAAGCTGGCAAAACCTAAGCCTGCCATGGCATTTGCATTTACTCGCCGTAGCTCTTTGATCGGCCAACTAGACAATAGTTTTTTTTGTGTAGGTATAATTTTAGTCTTCTTCTTCTTCTTCGTCGCTGCACTCTTGACAGAGTGGTCGTGGTCGTCACTTAGTTGAAGTAACCCGCTTAACTCGTCGCCACTCTAGCTCCCGCCTTCCTGGTGCACACGTGCACACGTGCAGAGGGCAGTCTACGTAGTTACCCCTAAAAGTACTTAAGATATCCCCAATACAGATGTAGAAGTTCTAAGATTTTATGCAGACATAGTGTAAAATAATGTTTGTGTGTGTTATTAAGAAAACCAGTACGAGCCCACCACACTTTCCCAGCGTTGTGTCTCCTGTAAACCCAGACAACAACGGCGACCTAGGTTTGACAATAAACAATGAAACTACAGCTGTCTTGCATTGACTCACAACGTATTTCATCAGAAAGATAAAAGACGGAGTAGGAACCATTGAAAGGACTTCTCTTGAACTCCAATTCTTCCTTAGCAGAATTTAATCAGAAAGATTACTTCATAGCAGCTATTATAATAAACAGTAACAATATTACTGCATATACATTCTGTTCATAAGCCGAACAGCTGTGGCGTTGCATATGACGGGACGCTGCGCTGATGCGATTTGCTCTTACACTTCGTTACCCATGCCAGTAAGCCCCTTACCCTGACGGAGCATTCCGATTGGTTTTTGAGGTGGCTGACCTTATTAAAATATTAATAAACTTGCAATTTGAGTATATTCAATTATATCTTGCCTCTGTCAATCAAATATTAATTTTCATATTGTGAAACAATGTCCAGCAGTGGACTTCTTGTGGCTAAGATGATGATGATGAAAAAAATATCGCCATCTGCATTGGTTTGTCCGACTAT
The DNA here is from genome assembly GCA_905163395.2 of Endotricha flammealis. NCBI lineage: Eukaryota > Metazoa > Arthropoda > Insecta > Lepidoptera > Pyralidae > Endotricha > Endotricha flammealis. The sequence goes on along the minus strand of LR990871.1, from coordinate 6,180,900 downwards.
CCCCATTACAAGTTATGCGATGTTCTTTTCCATATACATTACCTACGGCTAAAGATTGCTACAAGTAGCAAAAAAAATAATTTTATTTTGCAAGTAGATTTACAATAAATACTTTTGCACTGCACGTCAATATTTTTTTATCCTTCTAGCACTTCAGACGTGAATGTTGAAAAGAAGTGCCGCCAGAAGAGAGAGAGAGAGTTTGTTAGAGGTTTGTGTCGGGCCCATTTCAATGCATAGCAATGAGAAAATTACTGAAGAAGGTAGTTCTTTTCCTCGTCCTTGATATGATGTTAAACCGTCGAACACTTTCTTTTGGAAGAGGAATATGATGGTCAATTCAACTCACTTGACTGTAATCCTAGAGGTTTTTTTTGGACAAAATCACACAGATTGAGTTAGCCCCGAAGTAAGTTCAAAATTTGTGTTATGGGATACTAACTCAACGATACTATTATTTATAACAAATACATATGGATAAACGTCCAACACCCAGGCCAATTAGAAAAAGTTTGTTTTTCATCATGACCCGACTGGGATTCGAACCCGGGACCTACTGGGTGGCGGTCTGGCATGGTAACCATTACGCCACGGAGGTTACGAAGAACAAAATTAAAAAAATATGTGCCAGGGGCTTGAATTTAACAGTTGATGCAAGGGCAGTGGCGGCGGAAGTTTATGCTTATAATATAAAAACTGTGTTTTTGGAAATAAATAAACAAAAAAAAAATAATAGTTTTTGAAACTTTTTACTTCTCTACTCAATCAAACGTTAAACCATTTTGCGGTAACTTTCGGATAGTAATAGTTATAAATCAACTGAACCATCAGTTGATTTTGAACCAGGTTTAATTTAAATTTCATTTAGTTACTGAAATTGTCATAGTTTTTATTATGGTTTTATTCTTTTGCTGAGATTTCGAACTAAGTAAGGATTCATTTGCTTTCAGTTTTTTTACGGTGACGTCACAAGTATGTCGACTCTACCGTACAGTTCATCTCTTAAAAGCCTACATAGACTCACTCTAACTAGAAAAGGCCGAGGCCTCCGTGAGCCAACTTTCAATGTCCCATTCTTACCAAACAAACTGCACAGCAATCTTGGTAATGCATTTTCCTAGAGGCGTGGCCTAAATCAGCCAATGTGCACTCACGCGATATATAGACCAACCAGTATACTATGAGCTGCCTCGCTTCCCTTTGTTAACTGAAAACAGTAGAGTTTAGAGTAAATGTATAAAATTCTCGCAGGCCAAACTTAACTGGTTAGTACATAGACCCCGCCCATTGGCGCGCTTGGCTGATTTTCTGTATAAGCCAGAAAAGGAGAGGTATACGAATTAGAAAGGGACAGATGCGGATTTTCTTGAGATAGTTGGCATATTATGTAAGATGACAATGTATGTGTATACATAATGAGATCTAACAAAGTGTTCGTATGTAAATGAAACGGTTATTTATTACTGTGCAGTCACAAATTGATGTCACTTTGTGAAAAATATGTGAAAAGTTCGGCTTGTTAACGTCGTTATAAACTCTGGGTTATTGGAAAACTATTTTTATGATAACTTAAACGAATATTAAAATGTAAAGGATACCCTATACTTTGTTCAATTAAATACCTAAGCATTGACTAGAACCTAAAAGAAAGTCGCAGGAAGCCGCTGGATGAAGACCGCTTCCACCCGGTCATACTGAAACCATTTCGGGGAGCCTATTTCCATATGTGGACTTTTTTTTCTCTAAGATGATAACATTTCTTAATCTAGATATACCTTAGGTCTGTTTTTCTCACAATCAATTTATGCGAAAATGTGCACTTTGATTTTATCTTTAAGTTTAAATCTAATCTCCACTCCAGTACGTCGTGGACTATAGATTAATATAAAACGAGATAAAACAATATTAACCTTTTAGATGTCCCGATGAAAAACCGACTAAACCATCTTTGCAACTCGCAACTATCGAAAGGTGTCGAAAGGATTAGAATGAATTACCTAAAATAAAAATAGATTAGACCTTGTATTCAATCATACTAATATTATAAAGAGGAAAGATTTGATTGTTTGTTTGCATTGAATAAATAGGCTCCGAAACTACTGGACCGATTTCAAAAATTCTTTCACTAGTAGAAAGCTACAATAAAAGGAAGTGACATAGGCTATAGCTTTTCCCGAAATTCAATCTGATTCCCACGGGAACGGGTCCGGAACTTCGCGCGAAGTCGCGGGCAGAAAAGCTAGATAATATAAAAAGGGCAACTAAAAAAGTCATTATTTCTTTAGTGGCTTATATATATTAATTATAAATTACAAATCATTTATTACTGTAAGTATACTTTTTGACATGAGTTTGTTAAAACCTATTCTCTGAATAAAAGTTTTGAATTTGAATTATCTCACTTTATAAAAAAAAACGATCAAAAAACGTCTAAAATATAAAAAATATATAAAAGCAATAAAAGAAAGTATCTTGAGTTTAGTGCCGTTAGTAAAACAGGGGGCTGTGCGAGGGGCGCCCAGTGATTTGCATGTATGTGGGGTGGAAACGGGATTAAGTGAAAATTCCAAACTATTTCGCGTAACTCACCCCCGATAGCAAGGGTGGTCCTCTGGTAATCTTTGTAAAGTTTAAGAGGTAGGTTTAGTTTGTTCCGTGATATGTTGATATGAAGTTACTTAATATTATGTACTGTATACCCTTTAAAAATATATAAGTTCTGACGGAGATCATTTTATTCTATATCCAAACACGTGCAGCTTCATTTTGCATGTATCCCGCTGGCCCGTTGGGATTTAAAAAATCCTTTCAAATTTTAACTCTTGACCAGGACTCTTGGACCAGGAGTCCAAGAGCCTGGGTATTGTGACGATCAGTGATTTGAATCTTGATATCCTATCCTTGAATGACAAATTACACTAACAATTTTTTATCCGAAAATAGGTAGGTCTTAAGAGCATGTACGCTGTCCATGCACAAAAACAGTAATTTCGAACCTCTTAATATTATCAACCAGTTATATTACAAATATGTTAGTTACTAATAACTATAGATCATTTTGCCGTCTAAATACTTAGTAGAGAAAATATTTTGATTAATAGAGTATTTGTTCATTCTATCAAGATAACATAAGAGTGTTGTTCATAATTTTCGCTTCATTCGAGGCTTAAAATTTATGAAAATATTGACAAATCAAATTAGCAAAAATTAATAACAAATTACAAAGATCGTTAAGTAAATAGTTAAAAACATTTTTGGATTTAGCGATTTAACAATAAGAAATTAAAATTTAAAAAATTTGAAATATCCAGAAATTCAAATGATTTTATCACCGATATTTCTTCATATTTTTTTATAATAATAGCTTTTTAATATATCATAAAGTCTTCTTTCAAACATTCGCTTTAAAATGTTAAATAATTTAGTGTAATTATTTTTTATAAATATTTGAAATCCATGAAAAAAACGCTGCGCGCACATCAATACGTTACCGGTCCATACAAAAACCCGCACAACGCCTAAACGCTCTTAAACTTTTGGAGAAATATTACAATCTGTCACAGTTCTTTGTGCTTCATAAGCAACAGTGAGTAATAAGTATACATTCAACCAATGAAAGAGGTAAGCAGGGTACAAAACAAAAAACAAAGATTTTTAAGCATAGTTACGAAACATTGTAATTACATAGTTACAATACAATACATTTAGGCAATATTTTAAAAACTCGAATCACATTATTTATTCTTTACTATGTTTAGAAGAGGTTTCTTTAAAAAAAAACTATATATAAACGGATGATATTAGAAACCACGTTAGCGGTGTTCTGTTCAGTTTTATGGCGCTCGTGAAATATGGTTATGGGGCGGGGGAAAGCAACCCTCTAACGTTACATTTTATTCTGAAGGTAATTCTTTTTTGTAAAGTTTGTAATGTTGTAAAAAAATATAAGAGATACTCGTAGGTATTGTAAGTCGCGGTTACATTGATATCTGATGAAGTTTTCAAAAATGACAAGCATTAGATGGCTTTAAAATGGATCTATGTCTATGAATCTCTTCAAACACTAATGTTTAAATTCTATAACTGTGTCGTGTAATTAAATTGCCAGTTTCATAAGAGCTGCTCTTGTGAAAGTCACAATTTATTTTTATTTTTATGGACATTTGAACTATTTCGGGCCCTAAACCAGATAAATATTTAATTGTATTCGGTTGAGACAAAGGCTCAAAGGTACTTTTAAACGTTTCTCTTTAAACTGTTAGTTTAATCAATCCTTTAAACTTTTTATTTTTCTCAAAGACAATGTAACATTGTCTTTTAAAACTAAAACCCACCATTTCTCCTGACCGCGCCTGTTTAAACTGAGAAAATTAATAAAATTACATAATTAAAGACATAACTAATCGATTAATTTGTAATATAACATTTCATTTTGCGAAATATGTGTACCGTAAAGCTAGGTGCACACTGGCGCAGTAAATCTGACGGCGCGGAGTGGATCAGCCATTACTGCTAATGACTTCGCCACGGTACCTGCTTCGCAATGCACTAGGGCTGGCACATGATGCATTTGATTTATTATAGGCTAATACATACAACCTTGTAATTATTAGCCAGTCCTGATTTTCATTGATGTCAAATACTGCTAGTATCAGTATTTTCATGCCACGTGAAAGTCGCTGGTAGTTAAGTAAGATATCAATTCGAAGGTCCTGACTTGGCTGCCATCTATTGACATAAATCTAGACTGACAGCTTGAAGTGTCCAACGAATAATTATTATTTCTAATAATAAGTTATCTATACTAATATTATAAAGACGAAAGATTTTGTTTGTTTGCATTGAATAGACTTCAAAACTACTGGACGATCTAAAAAATATTTTTCCGTTCGAAAGCTAGTAGCTACACTATCCCTCTCCTCTGTGACATTTTTTATAAATAAAATATAACCTATGTAAATGTTAACGTAAAGTTTGTACCGGCTTCGCTCGTGTTTTATAGATACAGATATAAAGATACAGTGTTTTTTTTTTTATTAAAAAAAACTACAGGCATCCTACCTAAAAGTACCCATGTGCCAAGCCGTTACAAACTTTACATTAACATATTTACAGCAAGCTCATAATTAATTTGAGTTATTGACAGCCCTAGGCATAAGGCTGCACATCAATGCATCCAGTGCATGCAACATACAAACACGTATAGTCCGCTCCAACGCACGCCGGAACATCGCTACGGTCTCTTCGACCTGCTGATTGGATTTATGTATGCACGTTCATGAGTACAGTCAGACCAATTATTCAGTTTTGGTAATCTAAGCTGTTTAGATTGTTATATAAACGGAGACTTTACGATTTACAAGATAAACACAATTGAAAATAAAAATTGAATTCAACTGGTGTTCGCGCCACTTTTTTTCTGGAACATTTTTCTATAATATCATGTTTTTAACTTCATTTGAGTAACCAATCCACATACTTATTTATTTACTTCCTATCTCCTTCCTTTTCTATGGTAGCAAGTGTGGCAACCCTATATACAAATTATATTTTAACGGAAGTATTTAAATATACATAGACTGGTAGCTATTTTGTTACCTTTGCCATTGAGAAAAGAAACAAAAATAACTTTGAAGTACTTACTAGTTTTCTTTCAATATTTCTTCATGTCATTTTGCTTTAAAATCAACAATATTGCACGATAATGCACTTTTATAGGTCCTGTTCATAAACTCCAGTCATTATGAACATTAACCGATGTTTGCTTTATACAGGGTTACTTTTGGACCGCTCGCCAATTTTTTTTAGGTGTTTCTAAAGCAGCAGTACAATGAATTTATGAAATAAAAATAAATTATTTTTTTTACTTATTGTTTTCAAAATTTTACAAACACAAACTACAATTATGGTCACTCTTTTGTTTACCGCGCGTGCGGCCGTCTCGCAGCATAGCAACGCGCATGCGTAGCTGATATCATCCTTTCAACCAATGACAATACGCCGTCGGCGTTGTTGACTGGCGCGAGGGTGAACGTTTCTAGAAATGTAAGATTTAAAAAAGTGCCTGTAAAATGTGGATTTTAAAACTTTTTAAATTTTTTTTTAAACCAAATATTTTTTTATTACTTTCCATAAATCATGTCTATTTTTGGCGGGGGGTCCAAAAGTAACCCTGTATGTATTACGCCATGAATACATTGAATCATACCTCGGAACACATAAATATTTTTTCGTTGTTGACGTTATATTTAAAAACTGCGCAGGCGATCACATTCGCATCTGTTTTCTTCCATAATATATGGCTAAAATACATATTCAATGCCCGACTGTACCACACAAGCCTGTCTGGTGAATATTCAATAGTATGAGCAATGATTCCTGATTCTGTAGATATCATGTTTGGGCTTACGGTGTCCGCAGCAAACAATCATACTTGTGACGAACATACTGCATTTGTTCACTGGTTAATCTCAATGGGTAATTGCAGAGTGTAGTAAGCCAACATAATCTTTTACTTATGGAATAAAAACCACTAAACACACACCATTTAAAAGTATAGCTCTTGAAATTAGAAAGACTCCTTCTATTGGGCGATGAACTCAATCAATATTATTTTTAAAAAAAAATGTTACTCGTATACGGCAGACAAACAGGCAAGCGGGTCAACCTGATGGCAAGTGGTCACCGTCACCTACGGACATCAGCAACACCACTACCAATTTATTTTGAAAACGAAATATTATAATGCTTAAACTGTGCATTATAATTATCATTAACAATATCCATTGTAATTATGTTTAAAAGTTTCTGGACACGCGCTTTTCCACTTTGAGATTATGGTCAAGCTAAAGTCTACATACTCGATGGCTAAAGTACTATTATAACCTAAACTTTGACGTTGTTAATAATTAGTTTTGTGATAAAAAGAAAAAAATGTATTGTAATGACATATTTTTTTCGGAAACATATCACTCAGTATAACAACCCATTAGTTATAAAAAACAAGTCCCCACAAAGGTATAGGCCTAACAAGCGTAAAGTGTAAAATTGCCTGCCTGTCGCCTAGGCAATGTTTAGTAAGCGTATGATGCGACCAGCGACCAGGAAATTACCAGGAAGTAGACACCTGCCTTCACACCTCAATTGTGACTGGTAAATTGGTGGAAATAATTGTGTGGAAGCCATTTTCAGTACTGAAGGTAGGTTTAGATCTAGGCTAGTATTTAGATTGTAACTATTGGTTAGGTACCTACATAGAATATTTTGATTATCAGCTAATTTCGGAAGTGCGAAGTGAATAAGTCTCAGGCTGTCTGTTGTTCCTTTTTTAGTGTCATTAAGTTTAAATGCGTTTCAAAAAGTAGCTTATTTAAATATTAAACTTACTATTAATTATTAAGTTTTAATTTTTTATTACATTTGAACATATTTTTTTTATTACCGGTTACCTTCAATCTGGGATACATTCTATCCTTATTAGGAAATCGCCTAATACTTACTCAGTGAAAATTTAAATGAATTGCAAAACAAACATTGCAAATTAAACATTTAAATCTAACGCTGTCGTTGTCAAATTAAAGAACAAAATGTGTGTGAACAAAACGTAACATAGGATATTTTGTAAAAGTTTTAATTTGTTTACTCCATTACTCCATTATCTTAAAAAAAACAATTATAGGTATTTCAGAGAAACAATTTCACAACCAGTTGGCTCTTGTAATAGCTCGTTATTTTTAGGTAATTGCCCAAATAAAGGTCGGAGCTGTTAGTAATATTCGAAGATTATTTTAATGACCGAATATTTACTTATTATTCTATACAATTTATTGTAATATTACCGATATTGGCTGAAAAAAAACCTTATTAAGTCTTAAACAGCTAGTTGAATTAAATTAATATTAACCTAAGCTGTCCCGCTGCTGGGCTAAGTCTTCCCCATGAGTCTTATATTCATAATTGATTTGGACGTGAAAACCCACCACGCTTATCTAATGCGGCTGCAGTAGGCTGCCTAATTAAGTCCGTGGACAGTCCATTACTACTTGAAAATCGCCGCCACCCTAAAATTGGTACGCTGCCTTTTGGTACATTTCAAGTTTCTTTGACTAGGTTTTACATTTCAAGTTTCTTTGACTAGGTTTAAAGTGATTAAATATCACCAAGAAACAAGCAAATTGGCCACGAGAAAAAGAATTACGATAAAAAAACCAGTTACGGCCTCTATTGTCATTTAATTGTTAGAATACTGAACACACAATTTAATTTTATATGTAAATACATGGAATAGTGCGAAGTGCATTATTACAAAGTAAATTTTGTTGAACCTTTTTGGCTATTTGCTGAATAGGTCAACGAGCTGTTTACTGTTTAATCTAATTAACTAATTTTGAGGTAAATAGTTTGTTCAAGTGAAACTATCGACAATATGAATTGTTAATTGTGAAAATTATGAGAAAAATAATAGAGGAGGATTTGAGCTTCTAACCGCGCATCCACACCACAGTTACTTTTTGTGGAGCAAAATAAAGCAACACGATAACATCACGATAACATTGGGTAACATTCTTCAGCTTTTGTGACTTTTCAAATAACTTTTTGTTATCGGATGTTGCGCACTAACATTTGGAAACGTTGCTCCACAAAAAGTAACTGCGGTGTGGATGTATGGTAACTCTCTCACACACCGACCGAAGCGCTTAAACTTCTTATTATTTTCAAAATATTAAAGTCAACCTAAAATAAATAAAAATTACTTAACAAATTTGTCTAACATCCTTACAGGAAGTATAAAAATACATAAATAAATAAATATATATGGGGCAATTCACACAGATTGAGCTAGCCCCAAAGTAAGTTTGAGACTTGTGTTATGGGATACTAACACAACGATAATATATTTTTATAACAAATACATATAAAGATAAACTTCTAAGACCTGAGGACAATCAGAAAAAGTTCGTTTTTCATCATGACCCGACCGGGATTCGAACCCGGGATCTCCTGGTTGGCGGTCTGGCGTGGCAACCATTACGCCACGGAGGTCGTCAAACTAAGTCTAGTTTCTACTCTATCTATTCATAGAACGACGTTACCGAATTCCGACAATATTATCTTTGCATTCAAAAATATACGCGTACTGGTACATAGTTAAAAACCACCTAATTACAAACTAATTAATGTAATGACCACCGGACATTTGCGTATATTTACGGGAGCGTAAAACAGCTGTTATTAATAAAGCCAAGCCAATCTTTGTCATAGTCGACTCTAACCATCGGCGCGTGTTGACTTGCCAGCTCGGTGCATGTGGAAAACCCCCTTTATACACCACCCTGTATAGCCTAGAACTTCGAAATAAATTTATACCTTACTATACAAATATTAAAGTAGAAATTTCTATGATAAACAGTTGCATTTAGGACTTGTATATACAGCGTGTGCTGTGCCTGACAATAATGCATGGCTGAGCTAATATTTGCTTTGTATCAAGCAACACTAGTTATGCGACCGCGGTACGCTCAGGGCGTGAATGTATAATTTGCGTACCACCGGACCAGAGAATAGTCAATTAAAGAGGCTCATGCATTTTGTATGGGCTTACGTTTAGTAATTAAGGTATTGTGAGGTTATGTAATAAAGTAAAAGTCATAAATATATGATTCCTAATTTCACAGATGCCCAAATTACGATTGTTTTTATAATTTACCTACAATGTATCGGATATATTGTGAGAAGAATTCTTGACGTCATGTTTACTTGTGGCTACGAATATTATATTGACCTATCTTAAGGGATGACGATGAAAATTATATTGACAAAATAAAAAAATAAAAATATAATGAAGGGTTCTATTATTGTGTTGTTTGGCATAGATTTTTCTCCACCAAAGAGTAGAAAAAACTATTAGAAACAATGTTATATGAAAATGATAATTTTGTACTCTAAAATTTCATTATTAAAATGCAATTGATTTTTAGAGCAGTATCCTATATAAAACTTCACAAGATTTCACGTTTAATTTGAGTGTCAATACGAAGTTTATGTTAAAAGCTTGTAAAGCTCGTTTCATTTCAGAAAATCACACTTTCATATAATTGGATGAATGATTTTGTGTCTATTTTTGATTTGGAAATTAAACGAGAATGCAATTTTTTTTTTCTGAAATTAAGTTTGTCTTGAAAGCTAGCTGTTAAAAACAATTTGGCCTAAAAATACTATTCGATTTAGAAAGCTCTTCATGGCCAACAATGTTCAGTAATACCTCTTCCAATACCCGTACGTAAAACCCTGGCACACAATAGCCGGTCCTTCCGAACGCAGTACACCACGAAACACGTGTCTGTGGTCAATGGATTGGTTATAGATCTTCAATTCTAGTAGATAGAATTCATTTATTCCATGTTGCTAAAAAATTTTAATTTTTACTTCTCTTTGTAGTTTCAATCGGTGGGTGAAAACCAAGGTTAAGACTGAAGAATCCACTTGAAAAAGTAGATATTAATATGCAAATTCTGTAGAGTAGATGCTGAACTAGTAGAAATTTTATTGTTGTTACCCAGATATTAAGTGTTATTTATCTAAACTAGTGTTACACAACTTTATTAAGTCGATTTGACTGATTCATTAGGTAAACATCTCGATAACTACGTTGGAATATGATAAGTAGTTATGTCGTTGACAGCTCAAAACAATTTTATTAAATTTTTATAATTCGTCGAAATTAAGATGGAACCTGAACAGAAACTGCACCAGTTGACACACGTGCAAATTCAAAACAAAACAACAAATGATTTCGGAATTTGAAAAAAAAAATAGAAAATGATCCTGTTTTGAGGCATTCTTACGTGCAATTTTATTCATTTAATAATAGGGTGATTCTTGGAAATGCGATTATTCGGTTGATTCCACTGGCTAGTTTTTTTTCTTCAAAATATAATGAAACCTGGTACTACACGTAAAAATAGGCTAAACCTGAAGTATAAATTTCGAATAGGCACTCATTTTGAACCTATAAATTCCAAGATATTAGACATTAAAAAAATCATGACCAGGGGAATCAATTAATAGTTACAGGGGAATCAAAAATCAACAACTCTGTACTTTTTTAAAGAAATTGTAAGTTTTTACATATCAAAAATTACAAAATTAATAAAAATACATATCTAAATAAAATTAACAAATGTGAACATGTATTCTTCACTTTTCAGATATTATTATCTACTTTTGTAAACAATCGTCTGACATAGGTACATAAATATCTAATAATCTATTGGTGTCGTAATCACATTCGTGTTCCTTGAGAGCACCCCATTTGTACAACATTATTGTCATATTCCTGCAATAAAAAAAGGAATATTAGGAAAATTGCGAAATTTTAGAAATGTTTTACAAAAATAAAGTTTAAAAAAATGTTACTTAATCCAGCTTAAGAACAACAAGGCGCCAGGCGAGGACGGAATCACAGCAGAGCTTCTGATAACGGGTGGTACACCGGTGCTTAAAGTCCTGCAGAAGCTCTTTAATTCCGTGTTGGTCGAGGGCAAAACGCTTGAGGCGTGGAACAGAAGCGTGGTGGTTCTGTTCTTTAAAAAGGGCGATAAAACCATCTTAGAGAATTATACCACATCCATACGCTGCGGCAGATTGTACAGAAGACCGAAGAGTACAATCTGCTATTATGCTTAGCGTTTGTGGACTATGAGAAAGCCTTCGATTCGATCGAGACATGGGCCGTGCTACAGTCTCTCCAGCGATGCCGCATAGACTGCAGGTATATCGAACCTTTGACGTACTTATACAAAAACGCCATCATGTCAGTCCAAGTACAGGAACAGAACACGAAAGCAATCTCATTACACAGAGGCGTGAGACAGGGAGATGTCACATCTCTGAAACTGTCCACGACCGCTCTGGAAGATGCCTTCAACTTTTGGACGAGAAAGGATGCGGCATCAACGTCAACGGCGAGTATATCACTCACCTTCGATTTGCCGATGACATCGTGGTCGCTGGAGGACCTCAGCACCATGCTCGAAGGCCTCAATTGAGTATCCCAACAGGTGGGTCAAAAAATGATCATGGTCAAGACGAAAATCATGTCGAATATCCATGTCGCACCCGCCCCGGTCTCAGTTGGGAGCTCGATCCTCGAAGTTGTTGACGAGTACGTATACCTTGGACAAACCATCCAATTAGGTAGGTCCATCTTCGAGAAAGAGGTCAATCGACGAATCCGACTTGGCTGGGCAGCTTTCGGGAAATTACGGCATATCTTCTCGTCCAAAATTCCTCAGTGCTTGAAACGAAGAACCTTCGAGCAATCTGTGTTGCCAGTGATGACCTATGGATCGTAAACGTGGTCGCTCACTATGAGCCTCATAAGAAGGCTATGGGTCACTCAGCCATGGAAAGAGCTATGCTCGGGGAGATCGAATCAGAAATGAGGAGATCCGTAGCAGAACCAAAATAACTGACATAGCCACTGACATAGCCAAACACTGAAGTGACAGTGGGTAGATCACATAGCGCGCAGAACCGAAGGCCGATGGGGCAAAAGGGTTCTGGAATGGCGACCACGTACCGGCAAGCGCAGCGTAGGACACCCGCCTACAAGGTGGTCAGACGACCTAAGGAAAGTCGCAGGAAGCCGCTGGATGCAGGCCGCTGCCAGCAGGTCGCACTGGAGACGTTTGGGGAGGTCTAGTTGACTTCTTGTGGCTGAGATGATGATGATGAAATAATTTTTCAGTCAAAAACTTCATCACATTTTGATTTCACTGACCTTAGAAACAGAGTAATCAATGTCAGGGAATCAAAAAATGTAGCAAAATTATCGATTGTCGCTAAATGACTGTATCTAGTACCTGACCTTTACACCCTAGGTAGTCATTAGAGTGGCGATAGTGCATAATTTTTTTTAGTCGTCTAATAAAATTAATTGATGGTAAAATTGAGGTCAAAGTAATCAACGATGTACCAAACCAAACCCAGTGGAATCAGATACTTACCTTTATATTTCTGGAATGCAGCAAGCAGCCGCGCATCTCTTCCCTCGACACTCAAAACATGACTGACGGTTAACGCTCGGGGGGTACACATTGCTTCCAAATTGTGTCACTAAGGACGTACGTACATTTTAGTGATGTACCAATGGAATCACTGCTAAGGCCCGGACAACATTTAAAAAATTCATATAAATGTACTATAAATACGTGGTTCATCTATTTTATTTATTAATTCTTATCAATTTGGGATCTAATATAAAATATTGAAATATCTATGAACTGAATGGAAAAAATGATATGGATGATATTGTGTACAAATTTGGAGTACGGACACGCCAGTGGAATCAATTTTTAACACTTCAGATATTTTTTTTACTCACTTTGTTTTATATTTTTCTTAATTATCGTAGTGACTCAGTTAGATTACAGTTTAAATTTTAATAAAAAAAATACTTCATACGCTTATTTCAATTATACGTACACTTTTTACTTCCGGACAACGAAAATCCAGGTTTTCAAGAAACACCCAATAAATAAATAATAATGCAATTTGTAAACATTTATAATACTATGCGACACTGCAGTGATTCAGTGCCGTCGATTCTATGCACCGCGCCTGCAGACTTCAGATGCATAAGTGAAATCCGAATCGAGTCCAAATTGAAAGGCTTTTTGTATGGAAATTTTAGTAGCGTTTGACACGGTCTTAGAATGGCATTGGTTTTGCATATAATTTATCTTCTGACATTAAAGGGAAGATTAAGGGCCGGTTTCACAGATAAGGTTTGTTAACTTATCTGTCAGATAACCAGTATTTGGATAGGCTGCGAGGTGCTTTGCAGAGAATATTAATCAGGGCTTTCTATATTGGTAGCTTATAAAGTAGGTAGTTTATTTTTGACGACCTCCGTGGCGTAATGGTTACCATGCCAGACCGACCCAGGAGGTCCCGGGTTCGAATCCCGGTTGGGTCATGATGAAAAACGACTTTTTCAGATTGGCCTGGCCTCTGGTATTGGATGTTTACCTACTTATATATGTATTTGTTATAAAATATAATATCGTTAAGTTAGTGTCCCATAACACAAGTTTCGAACTTTGTTATTAATTTTTTTTTTATTTAATTACACAAGTTGTAAATGGCTAAAGAAAGTACCTGCTCTCTGAATAAATGATTTGAGTTTGAGGTAAGCAGTAAAGATGCCTCAAACCTCAAACTCAAATCATTGTTGCAAGTTTTTATGCTATTATTTTGCTACAGCTATTTAGGTACCTACTATGCTTACTGTACAATTTAACATATGGTCAATCTACCAGGGGCCCGATTCTACTAACACAAATGCACCAATGGACTCTCATCTCAATGGTGTCTCAAAAGAATGCCGATAGTGTATCAGTGGAATAGTTTTTGACATTTGTTATGGACTTAAACAATAAGTTGAATTATTGTTTAAGTCCATAACAAATGTCAAAAACTATTCCACTGATACACTATCGGCATTCTTTTGAGATTTTGACATTTGTTATGGATTTAAACAATAAGTTAAATTATTGTTTAAGTCCATAATTCCACTGATACACTATCGGCATTCTTTTGAGATTTTGACATTTGTTATGGACTTAAACAATAAGTTAAATTATTGTTTAAGTCCATAACAAATGTCAAAAACTATTCCACTGATACACTATCGGCATTCTTTTGAGACACCATTGAGAGTCCATTGGTGCATTTGTGTTAGTTGAATCGGGCCCCTGAAACATTCAACTAACAAGCCAACACGAAAAAGGCCGTTTTCAGTAGACATTCGAAACTAAATATTTTTGAGTAGCGATAGGAAAAAAAATATATTCACAAAAGGGGTGTTTCGAACCCGCGACTCTAGGGGGCATGGACCGTGAAATCGTGCTCATGGACTCGTATGGGTACGTGTGCCTAGCGGGCTGTAGCATATAGCTAGATAAAAATACGTCATTCTGCAGTACGTTATGCACATTTTAATGGGTATCCCTACTTTAACTATTGCAGTAAATTCAGTTGACTGAAATAGAATAACGAAGGCAGTACAACATTTTATATACAAGCGCTTTGATTTGAATACGCGACCCATTATCTTATTATTTCGAAAATAATTAAAGAATTTAGAGAAGACGGATCTTTGCGATAACCTTAAGACCTTTATATATATATTATGAGAAATGATAGACCTAAATAAATGTACAGCGGTAATAAAGAAAGTATGTAGTACATAGCATGCGCATTATATACGATAAGGCCGCCTATTATTTGTAAGTACGTATTTTTTTTTCTATTTATGTATAATAAAACGCAAAAGTTTGTTTGTTGAGAGATTTTCTTGAAATTTGATAGTTTATACACACAGATTAACACAGGATTTATCGGTGTATAATTCCGAGAACGGATACAACAAGATTTCGCGGTGCAATCACGTGTTAATCTACTTCTGTGGCTGATCATACATAACCAAACTAGTATTTGAACCTGTACCTTTACGAAACATTGCTTCGTTACCCACTAAGCTATGGCAGTTCTAATATTAAATTCAACATTATAATCTCAATGAACCATAGTTTCATAAATGTCTAACATATCATTACATAGAGTCGACATCAAATATTAGCTAGTTGAAAATTACTACCTTTGATCACTCTCTCAAATTGGCGGTTTGCGTCAAATATGTATATGTATGTATGTAACGTATATTGTTTTCTAACATAGCTATATGCAATTAGTTGATGTTGAATTCATATACATATACAATATTTGTAGAAGTATAATAGAAATATTGGTATTAGAAATTCGTATCTAAATAACTTACTTACTGGAGAAGTAATATGCATAGGTACACCACCAGCAAGCCGGTACTCATTCCTTCCTTATTATTATAACTTCCTTATTATTACAAACTATCATACACATATCTGCGACTCCGTTCGCGTTTTGGATTGAACGGGTCAGTAATGTCAGTAGGCAATAATATAGTGAATATAAAAGAAAAACTATCACGATTCAGTAAGCTCTACTAGTTTATAGTTACCGAGTAATAAAATAACCAACTGAAATAAAATTTCTTTGATGAAATATGAAAACGTACAAATGTCATAGAATATGACATTCCACTCATCTACAAGCAAGCAAAGCATATCAAATACGGAACTCTGTACGTAGCCCAACACGTACTTGTCCAACTTTTGCTAAGTTTGACTGTGCATTGATAATAAAAATTATAAGTTTGCATTAAAAATAAATAAAGGAAAAAAATAGTTCATTTTGACGTAAAAAAACACAAAGTTAAAATAGATTATTCCAGCAAATGCGTTCCCACGGAATAGCAAGTTAGAGACAAACAAGTGACAAACGATTTTGTAAGTATAAATTTACCAAAATGGCCGCTCTACATGCGTTTGACGTGACGTATACGTTCCACGTCACTGAGTCGGTACAAATTGAATATTGCCGACAGTTGCTTGTGACAATCGTTTTGTGACAATTAGCTAATCCCGGCAGTGGATGAAGGGTAATTGGCATGCTATTTGTGAGTTCAAAAATATAATAGTTTAATAAATAATAGTTTTACTTTAAAATGCACTAAAAATAAATATGGAAAAAGCATTGTTACGAGCTACGGAGGTGTAAATACTTTTTTAATAGGTACTTATATTATTATTTTCTTTATTTTTTTACTTTTCTTTTTGATGTATGTCACGGTCTTTCTTTGACCTTCGCTTTTGGTTTGCTCTGTTATGAACTGCTATTTTTTCTCATCTTGAGCCCTAGTTTTTCTCTGCTCTCCTTCCCCTCCTATACATGCATAATAAACTTAAATTATTGAGTTTGCAAGATAGATTGAAGAAAGATTACTAGAAAATTATTTCAAAACAGAAAAAAAAACTGCCTTTCTCAGGAAATCTGCCTGTCAGAGAAGGCAATTAGCATTAAATAAATTCGGAGAAATATATTATTCTCAAAACAATATACTTGTATATTAAAAATTTGTTACTACGAGTGTTCTTGTCGCGTCACATAAGTTGCTCCTTAAAAAAAATATCCAGAAACTAAGTTTGTAATATTTTTTAAAGTTCGAAATTTAGGGAGTTTAGTATCCTAACTCCCTAAACGTCATTTCCAATCAATAGTCGATTAATCAGACGCATTGCGAGTGGCGCCCGCGCAGTCGCGCGGAAAATCTTGCAAAAAATCGCGCGGGCCTGCGTTCACGCACTAGTGGTTACCGGGGGGGTTGGACGAGGATACGGATGGGATGGAGCTGTCAGACGTTTAAAATATATTTTGGTGTCGTGTACAGTTGATATTCTATTTCGATATAGGTAAGTGAAAACATTTATAACAGAACTGTATTCATATCAATATAATTTGTTGCATTGCCTAGGAATTTTGAGTACTTAAATATTTCGTTTACATACACATAAAAATTAAATATAGAGAAAATATACTGCTGTGGGCTACGTAGTCGATGGCTGTTTCTGACGTGCTCGAAAGAAAGACTGCTACAAGTTATAATAAGCTTAATATGTAGGTGGATCCCAGAAACATGTATACTTAGCACAATAAGGCTGTAATAATAAAAGATTTATTTAAAGATTTAAAGAAAACCCTACAAGAAGGCATTTATAATATGGATATGAATTTTAAAATATTTCCATTTCTTTTCATCTATGCCATATAAATGCAATCTAGAGTTACGTATAACGCAGATCTTACATGACAAAATCGTTCAATTCACTTTAAACATGACAATGCCACAAGGACTCTGTTTTTTTAATGTTTAATATTAGTTTTAGTATAATTTTTTAAAGAGCTGTTAAAATATTTAGTTGTTTATTGACTTTTAAAAAGGTTTCTTTAAGCATATCAAGTATTCCATTGTCCTTTTTATATAGTATAAAATGAAGTCGCTTTTGCTGTCTGTGTGTCCCTATATAAGATTAAATCTTTGAAACTACGCAACGGATTTTGATGTGGTTTTTTTAATAGATATAGTGATTCAAGAGGAAGGTTTTTAAGTATAATACATTTCAAAATTCCCACGGGAAAGCGGGATACACGCAAACGAAGTTGCGCGGGGTTCGCTAGTTTTAAATAAAACAAAAATATTTAAACTCCAAAACAATTTAATATTACACGGAATATCGACTCCATTGTATCTTTTCCGATGTCGACAGGGAAGGGTAGGCTGTGGCGTGTCGATAACAGAGCTCCATAAATCATTGCCTAGCAAATGTCTTGTCGTTGCCGGCGGGCGATTTGCCTGTCCCGCCCCGTATAAACTGCGGGACAGTACTGGACAAAACACATGTATAATATTTGATATAGTTGAAATAAACAAAATCAAATCAAATCAAATCAAAATTCTTTATTTGCAAATATAGGTTACAAGGGTGTTAAAAACAATATTTTAGGTTCTGCTATATTTTACCTTACGGCGTGCAAAGGTCTTACAAGGTGGTCTGCACAGTCTATTACAGTTACGCTCTCCTTTGAGTTTCCCAAAAGATTCCAGATTTGTTCTAACAAAGATTGCACTCTCATATATATATATATATACTTGGTAATGTTAAAATTTTTAGGGACTTAAAATGTGGCTTACAGGTTTCATCCTGTCGGAGTTTACAGATTGCCCGAACACATCTTTTTTGTTCCCGGAACGCGTATTCAACATGTACCGAATTACCCCAAAACATTATAACTAACTAACATAAACGCTAAGACATACTAACTATGCTAACTACGCGCACAAATCTGCCGTCTGAATTGGTGGTAGGAATGTGAATATTCGAAAGATCTTGTATTAGGCCTATTTGAATAAAAATATTTGACTTTGATATTAATATTACTCATGTAATACTGTATCTGCCTTGAAAAGATTGCTTTCAGCAATAAGGCCGCATTGTTGCAATAAACACTGTCTGTACCTTTTTACTGTTTTCTGTGTTTCTTGTTTATGTTTTGCAAATACAGCGTATTCTATCTCTATCTTGTTCTAATGACATAATATTACAAAATACTAATTTATTCTTATTTTTTAACTCCCGTCAGGGATCAACGTGTTTTGTCACTTACACTTTGATTGAATTCTCCTCAAGAATGACAGTGACAAAGTTTTAGTTAGTCCTTGGCTGATTTTTTCTCTTTATTTTAAAATTAACAAATCTGCTCATAGTTGCTAGATACATAGATTGTAAGATTTAAATATAAAAAAAAAACAACATGAATTTGTTTCGGATTTTTAGTAGTTACTCACTTACGTTACGCTACAGCAAAATGTTCAACTTTCATTATTTTAACCCCAATGGTTTTGCATTTTACTCAGATTTAATTAATCAATCAGAAACTCTAAATGAACAAACAAAAAATGATTCTTCTCCACAAACTATGGTAATTTAAATTATATTATTTAAAGACTAATTAAATTAACTAAAGGTACTTTAAACATATTTTCGTAATAATCAATGTAACAAATAAAGATATAATTAACCCATTAATATATATATTTGACATATACAACACATTTGTTTGTATTTGAGAATTAATTAAACTGTCCAACAGGGCGTGTTTTACGGTACGCGCACACAGACATACCGACACGCGTGACGTCACAGTAACATTAAATTATTTAGCGAATAGAATACCGCCCTCCCAGATTAAATCTGAGATCTAGTTGGAATTTCTTCGTCACGTGAGTGGGACGGAATTAAATTTCACATATTGGATAGGTATTGTCGCCATACTGGCCTGAATTTTATTAAATACCTACGTGGGATTTTCAGCCATTTACGCATTTTACTTTTAATTCCACGTTAACTATGTCTTTTTTCTTCAGTTTGACAGTGACAGGTTATAATTTAATGTTTTAAAAAAATGCGTTATTCATTTTAAATGGTTTTCAGAAACTTTATCTGCAAAACGAGGTAAAACTCTTGAAATCCATATTTTGCCCTTATTTTTGGAAGACAGGTTTTAACCACAGAGATTTTATATAGTTGTAACAATATTAATCTTTTCAAAAGCTTGTATTCTAGTATTTCAGAAAAAGGCTGGTCGTGCCTAAAGAGATTAAAGGGATGGCACAGAACAGAGATAAACAGAGGAGAGAGAGTTGACACAAAAATTACTATCTCTCTCATAATAATGAGAAAGTTATCATTTAAAATCCATACATATAATAAAACAGTAGACCCCGATGTGTCTGAATATATTTGGCAAAAATGGAGAGGGAACAGTTAGAGAAAGGTAATAAAAGCAAAAAAAAAATTTTTTTGAATTTATTGTCTGTCTGTCTGTTTGAACGCGCACATCTTCTAAGTTACTGAACGGATTTTAATCCTGTTTTCACAGGGAGATAGAGCTCGGCTTGGAGCAGAATATAGGCTTTATTTCATTTAAATCGCATGACAGGAAAAGGAGTTATCTTTATTTGAACATTTCACGCGGACGAAGTGGCGGGTAACAGCTCGTCTATTAATATGACTCTTGTGTTTAATAGAATTACAATTTGAAATTATTTTTTGTATTCTAAAATTCATGAGAACCCTGTTAGGATTTCTCTCGGCCCCTTATTCTGCAATTTGCGAGATAATTTAAGTTGAGGACCGGCCAAATTGTCTTATCTGAGGTCTCAAGGCTTCAAATTCAATTATTTGATAGCATTGGCAGATTTCGGGATTGTTAATATCTTATTAGGGAAACCTATTATTATTTTGTTATACCAATTAGTATAAAATATGTTATACTAGCTTTTCCCCGCGGCTTCGCTCGCGTTAATTTTATGACATAGGTCTCGTTACAACAAAACAACCCATGGCCGATAGCATCCCATACAGCGCCCTCTATAGTAAAAAAAATATTTTCCCTTGGAATGACATACTTTCACGGGTAAAAAAGTAACCTATGTTGGGCTCTGTACCCCTGACTGACAATATTATATACAAATTTTCATAATCATCAGCTGATTAGTCAAGCCGTGAAGTAACAAACAAACAAACTCACTTTCTCATTTATAATATTAGTATGATAAATGACGAGCTCGATTACGTGTGTGTCGCACGCTGAAACGAATAAGTTAAGCAATGTCAACCCTAGTCAGTTTTGGATGGGTTTCGTAATCTCCGTGCTTCGAAGACTCGAAGGAAAGGAAAAAAGGAAGTTAATAACCGAATTCTTTGACTCAAATTATAAACTTGTTGTCGTAGATCTAAAACCTATAATGTCTTATTATTACTGACTGTTATTACTGAGTTAATACATAAATACAAACTTATTCTACCTTATCAAAAGATACTGACAAGAAAACCCGGGAAACTCTGAAAGATGATTCTAAATAACGTAGGTATTACCCAAAAATATTTTCTACCATACATCAAACCCCTGCAAAATTTTATATCTATTACAATATAATAAAACCATTTTGTAGGGCAGAAATGGTAATAGCCACTTTTTATTAAAGCTGAAAATACGAGCACAATTTCTGAACGGGGATATTTCTCGTTTTGTTTTTTTTTATACTCATTACTAGAGCGGTTTCCTGCTTTTTTTGCCTTTTTCCGGTAAAAGAGATAAAAAATGAAGATGAACTGGCGAGGTACAGAGTAAATACGAGGTCAGATAGTGACGTTACATCTCATTAATCGATGTTTATTTTCACCGCTTTCATTTTAATTATTAAGTTTTATAATACAATACATTACTCTTTAGTTTATTGGTGCAATAAATTACATTCCACAAAAAAAAAACAATGAAAAGAGAAAGCAATAGGCGGCTCTAAATATCGCTATTCAATTTTTTCCACGCTGTATATCGTTATTTTTTTAAACTTTATTTAGGTTCTACCATAATTACATATTTTTAATTAATTACCGTTAATACCGCTTAATATATGTGATTAATCCTAGCTTTACAGGTAGCACAACAGTGGGAATACATGGTGGACTCAAACCGATCTCTATAATCATAACAATGTGCATTCCATTTGAATCTAATTGTAAAATTGTTCTTTACGTGAATTTTAGTGCACGACACGTGCACGATGACTCAAATTTACCTGACGTAACGAAATATTTGAATAAGTATATCGATATTTTCCCTGTCCCGTCCCTAAAGGGCTGCAGACCGCACGGGCCGGTAGGCACGAAAAGTCACTCCCAGCAAATATATTAGAATATACATTACCCTACGTGACTCCTAAAATGAATAGCCCACTGTCTGCGTACTACGCAATACGCATATAATGTTTTCTTTTATATTACCCACGTAATGTCGGGTCTCATAAATTAATTTAATATAATTTACATTTACAAACAGCTAATTGGAGTGATGGCCTTTAAGGACGCCTTGTCGCGGTGCAAAAATGTATTTTTTTCTAAATCTGAACATTTTTAAATAAAAATCTACACTATTCACACAGCACCACCTGGTCCCAGTTGGTGGTGGTTGGTAGTGCAGTTAATAGTTCGGTACCAGGGCGCGGGTTCGATCCCCTTACTTGGCAAATATTTATGTGATAACATTTGGGCTTGTTTCTGGTCTGGGTCGATATATTTACATTACATTTAGATTATTGTGAAAACGTAGCGCGGTGTGAATCGTTACATAGTAATTAGATTGATGACAATGATTGTGTAATGACAAGTTACTTACTTACACCAAAAAAAAAAAAACAAATCACTGTAAAAAAAACCCACAAACGTTTACAACACGTTCTTTAGAATCAAACTGGTGTGGCTTGATTTGAACGTCCCTTTATATACAGATCCCTATTCGCACTGAAGCTGAAACTTTCAGTGGAGCTTAAAAGCTCGTGTCTGCGTCAGTGAGTGCGCCTGAGTCGAGTGTTATGCGGTCGTGTAAGCTTCAATGCCTCTGAATCCGGGTGTCATGGTAATCTTTAACAAAGAATAAGGCCTAGAAAGATTTGGAACAGCCCAGTGGTTTAGGCTTGATGATTCATTCTGGTACGATTCCTGTTCTGGAAAAACATGTTGTTCATGGTTCGATACAGGCCATATTTATTATTGTTTGTTTTTCTATTTGTCTGTCAAAAATATCTTGTCTTTTTACCCTGTCACGGAGTGTATATTATTTTCCCGATTTTTTTGTTAAAACAATAAAAGGAACCAGCCTGAACCAGCAAACCAACCCTCGACCGTGCACATGAAAAAAAAAAAAAAAAAAAAAAAAAAAAAATAAAAGGAACCAGCCTGAACCAGCAAACCAACCCTGGACCGTGCACATGGTCCGTAACGAGACGGATACCATTGTTTTGTTACCATCGAGGGAAATAATAACTTCATACCATATTCTACCTACCATATCTTGTCGGCGCTACCCAACGAGAACTGTTTAGTTCAGTTTACCATTTACCTACCGAGTTATTACTATTTTATTATATGTATAGATATACCTACTAGCGTCCCGCCCCGGCTTAGCACGCGTTTTAGTAGGGATCCCTAATTATTTAGAAAATAAAATGTAGCCTTTGTCACCCGGGAATAGCGTAGCTTCGCAACGATGAAAGAATCTTTGAAATCGTATCAATAGTTTTTTAGTTTGTTACAAATCAAACTCGTTATAATATTAGTATGGATTTATTATGATAAGAATTGTTGTCACAAATGGAAGGGTATGTACCTATGTAATAAAGGTACATCCACACTACACTTCAGCGTCAGACAGTGGGGATCTATCAAACAGTAGTTTGCAAATACTTGAGCAGTTAGGGCGCATTATAAAGCAGAGTCGTGCATCGAGCGTGAACAAACTTCCACTTCTTGGTGGGAATTAACATGTCACTCGATATTTACCTTCGTTGTATTGCGAGTACATTTTTAAATATGTCTTTATCTAACATTATTATTAATTAGTTTTTTTATCACATTTTGTTTAATAATAAAAAAGTTCATCTGCAGATTTCTATTTATTAAACTATATTGTAACAATAGGTTAAATTCTGTAAGACCTGGCTATTTGATTTCATCAATTTATCTCAAAGTCTCTCCCCCCCAAAACTGTTCACGGCTGCACTGGAGGACGTATTCAAGACGCTGGACTGGAAAACACACGGCATTAACATAAACGGCGAGTACATCTCACACCTAAGATTTGCCGATGATGTGGTCGTAATGGCGGAATCGTTGGAGGATCTCAGTCGAATGCTAAACGATCTCAATGCCTCTTCTCGATCGGTCGGGCTGGGGATGAATATCGATAAGACGAAAGTCATGATAAACGACTTCATTATTCCTAGTCCGGTAATCGTCGAGAATGCCGCAATTGAAGTAGTCCAAGACTATGTCTACCTCGGACAAGTGATACAACTTGGCCTGGGTAACTTTAATAAAGAGGTCGAAAGGCGCATTCGACTGGGCTGGGCAGCGTTCGGGAAACTTCGTCACATCCTTGTCTCGCAAATACCGCAATGCTTGAAGACTAAAGTCTTCAACCAGTGCGTCCTCCCCGCTGTGACCTACGGCTCAGAGACGTGGAATCTGACCGTCGGGCTGGTCCATAGATTGAAAGTCGCACAGCGGGCGATGGAGAGAGCTATGCTCGGAGTTTCTCTAAGGGACAAGATCCGAAACGAAGAAATTCGACGGAGAACGAAAGTCTTCGATATAGCTCTCAAAGTCAGCAAGCTGAAGTGGCAATGGGCCGGCCACATCTGCCGTGCTAGCGATGGCAGATGGGGGAGGAAGGTCTTGGAGTGGAGGCCGCGCGTGGGGAAGCGAAGTGTAGGGCGCCCTCCCTCCAGATGGACAGACGACCTTAAGAAAGCGGCTGGAGGCGGATGGATGCGGAAAGCGGAGGATCGCATTTGGTGGAAGGCATTGGGAAAGGCCTATACCCAGCAGTGGGTAGATACAGGCTGATGATGATGATGATGATGATCTCAAAGAAACGAAATACTGTGCAATCTTGTCGAGACGTCAAGTCATGTATGATCATTATCAAAATATGACCGCGCCAATTTCCGTAAGTACCTACTTTATTTTAGTTTAATAATGTCGTATTATTTTACGCATTTCGTAATATAATAATAATTCCCGATTTTATTACTAAAAACTTACTTTTACAAAAAAAATATTTCTGTCTTTTTTTTATAAGTAGACAATAGATAATTATATCGAGTGATTTATAAATATCACAAGTTTCTAATCTTTGAGAATCGATCGCGGATTCCTCCGTCTGGCCTCTTGGCAGTCGCACCCACATAACAATGACGTATGTTGGACCGCAAACGAGATTGCAACGACGCAACTTCGATGTAAAGTTCTGCCTTATATTACTTTAGATGTTGTCTTGAGATTTTGTTTTGAATTATTCCTCCATCTTCGTTCATAAGTTTTGGTATATTCACAAAATGAGGGAGGAAGAGAGTTTTAATATTTTTTATAATACTTTCAGCTGTTTATTGTTCGTGTTAACTAAATGTTTTAAAAACATGACGTACAATTTTGTAACCATTTACCAGATAATTTAAAAGTTCCAAGTGACTTTCTAATCCAGTATAACCTATGGGACAAGGTGCCACTGTTTCTGCAGAACCTATTATATATAAAAAACCACGTATCATTACAAAATTTATTATTAAACTGGTATACTTACTTCCCGTTCCCGGAATAATATCCGTCAAATCCTATCCTATACATTTGTTGATCCGTGTTGTAAACTATATGTGTACCAAATTTCAAGCAAATCTGTCAAACTTTCGCATTTATAATATGAAGTAAGCAATAAAAACATGTCACATATAAATCAATATACAAAGTGTAGAGTTTCATTTGGACTGGTTCGAGAAGAAATCTACGTTTCTTTCCGTGAGAGAATTCCAGAGCCCTTTCTGACCCTTTCCGACCTGCCCCCTTACTCTTGACGATAATTCCACTCGATCGCCATTGGATTGTTACTTTTAGTACTTTTTACAGCTAAACTAGCGCTAACTAAATACAAAATAAAATAAAATCGGATTGTATGCTAACCAAATAGTTAGTAAAGTATAAAATTTCAAGGATACGAATAGGATTTGCTGTTAATTTTGCATTTGAAATTATTCAGGATTGAAATAAAATCGCTATTGCTATGCAGAGTAACCTAGCTGATGGTACTCCGACACCTTAGCCTATAGACGCTTTCAATATCGGTATCACTCACACACAACACAATATGGCCGAGACCAATGCTATTGGGCTACGATCTTCTGTAAAGTGGAAGTCCTTCCCCAGACGGGCTGCTCCGATTTGTTCCGTTGTATCTTAAAATTATTATTACTATCTCTTAAAATCCTGTATCTTTTAAAAGCGGATAACCCGAGCTATCCATGAACTGTTTAATTGCTTATTGTTAGATAATCAGGCACAGATTTGTTATCTTCCATCATAAAAAAACACTCGAAATCAATTAAAATTGGAATTCGATAATTAGATATGACAAAACAATGGTTTCTAGTTAAAAAAATCACCCCATGGAGGGGTTTTTCAATTTTTTCGTGTACTCCGTGCCTGTCCGTGATCGACGTTGATTAATGTATGTCTGTCTGTCTCCGATTAAAAAAAACTTTGTGTTTCAGTGATGCCACGCAGAACACAGAAATGTGTAGAGATGATGTATGACAAGAACATAATATTATGTGTGAAAAATTTAACAAAAACGATCAGTTTTACGGAGTTCAACGAAAAGGGTTTAGGATCCTTACACAAAACAAACCATATAATGGTCTAGTTTGAACGGGAAAGTACGGTGGCCTCGAGGATAGGAGAATCATGTTAAAACAAAATCGCTTGCACATCTTGGAAGTGGAATTTTGGCCAGCTCCGCCCTTTTCTTTGTTACCAAACAGGGTTTTTGTAAAACGAATGGCGGTGATCACTCAAATCCAATAATGCTACGCTAAACTTTTATTATTATCAACCTGTTTGTATACATAACACTTTTAAATTTTTCTTGTAAGCTGTAAAAAATAAATACATGATAAACATTTTAATTACAACTAAGGACTTTAAGACGCTTATTTATACATCATCCATCAAGAGATATGGGCACAGCGGATTATCCGCTCAAATCGACGCAGCCCGTCTGGGGAAGGACCTCCACCTTAAAGAAGATCGTAGTTAAATAGCATTGGTCTCGGCCATGTTGTGTTCCTACGGTGAGTAAGGTCTCCAGAGCTCCACTTGGGGAGGGTTGGGAGGGTTGGCAGCGCGTGAGTGATACCCCCAGTATTGCAAGCGTCTATAGGCTATGGTGATGCTTACCATCAGGCGGGCCGTATGCTTGTTTGCTACCTTAGTGGTATAAAAAAAAACATCTAATCTCATCCCAAATCTGAACAATACCGAACATATAACATCTCCACAGCACTGCTGTTCTATTCGACATTTGATTTCGGTGACATCTGGCGGAAATAATGGATTTTTTCAGTTAGCTGAAGGTGAAAATTTAATCTATGACGATAAGTATAGTCTGTGAAAAAAACGTGGTTTTATTTCCGTGTTATTAAAATAAAATTTATAAGTATGCGATGAAAATGTAATTTCATATTATACAATAAAATATTCGCAACTTCGTTTGCGTATATCTCGCTTTCCCGTGGGACTTTTGAAAAATCCTTTCTTAGTACACCCCTAGACGTCACAAGGAACCTACATTCCAAAAAGAAATCTCTAGAGCGATGGCTTGTGCGTTGATATAATAATATAGTTAAATAAGTCAGGCCTTTGAATTTTAAATAATAGATTAATTTTATTTGTCTTTTAATACTTCTTCAGATAAGCGAATGCTGTAATTATTTATATTTTTTTAAAACATTTTTATGCTATTATGATTAGTTAAATGAGATTACTATTACATAAATGAGAGTTTGTAGAAGTTGTTGAAAGACCTTTGCTTTGCCCTACAATGAGTTAAAACAGGCAGTTAAAAAAATCACTTTACTTTTTTCACATAATAATCTAATTATAAATTTTTAGTCAAGTTACGTACATCAAGAGACACGAAAGGGTTAGTACTTAGTACATCGTACATCTTGGGAACAATTTTGGCTTCAAAACGCAAATATGTATTTCAAATGTATAATATAATTATGAATAACAAAGATGTATAAATATCCACAATTCTATAATTTTAACCCTATTATAGTATTAATTTTAAATTTAATTTACATAGAATCCTGTACAACGGCAAATATGAAAATTTTCGTAATCTGAATTTCTAATTTTACGAGACGCGAGAGGTCTGAAGTTAAATCAACAAAATAAGAGAAAACAAAGTTGGCATAATTCATTATTATCAATTAGGGAATCTTATGGCGGAGGGAATGCGATTTATTCCGATTTTCAGATTCAGGGGGTCGTTGTCGTGGTGGATGATAGGGTATGGGTTTGAAGTTTGGTTTCGGTACAAATCTAGTTGAGTTATTAAAAGTTTTTTGTTTTTATTTTCCTCTCTACAGCATGCCAGCAGAGTAATCTATCATTTGTACTTCTTCCTTCTTTTGCTTCAATGATACAAAATAAATTGCACAAAATTAAGCTCAATTTAAATAAAATCGTAAGTGAGTCATCCCTTCCTTTATTGGTAAATTTTTCAATGTGATATTAACAGTTCTAATGGAAATTATGCAAAGTACGCGCGCCCAAATTTTTTGCGATACCTGGAAAGGGTGATTAAGTTCAAAGTGCATAATTAATTCAAAACCTACATTGTACACTTAAATCTTTCTAATAAACGATTCAATTTCATTGAACATAAAGCATAATATCCGTCCTGCTTCCCACTTTCTAGTTCCTTCCTTTTATTCCTTCGTAGGTGGTCATCGCATTCAAGATACTTGTAGTCGAGTACCATGGCCAACGGTATCACTTACCGTCACGTTATACTCAAGCTTGTTTGTCTATTTTGTCATAAAAAATACTATATAGAGTTTATATAAACTGATCTATATAGAGTAGTTTATATAAAATATACTTTATTCAATTATGATTAATTATTTAAAGTTTAAGATGTTATTTAACTAGAGAAAATGCCTGTGAAGGCCTGGTCTCTGAATAAAATATTTGACACAAATAGGTACTATTTAGTCATTATTATCCAAAATATAAGTAATACAAGGTACTATTAATATGGATAATAATGTCTAAAGAGTCACCATTTATGGTGCCGGTCGCCAAAACTTACTATAAAAAACTAATATCGTGGAGTGAAGCTACTAAATATTCCGTCCACTTCGCCGGAGCCGTCGCGACTCGACACGGTTCGCGACGCGCGTCGGCTTTTTGAACGGATTGAGAATTTCTATCCTTCTTTATTCAACTCCGTAATTCGATTACTTTATGACTTAAATCTAGATCTATGAAAGTATATTATTGTGCTAGGTCACATGATTTTGTGTCTGTCTACCACAAAGAAAGTCTTTTTATCTTTCTAAGTTTAAATGTTTTTTTCTAAGACTAACCTTATTCATATTCATAATCTTTATTGCTTCATTTGGCACATTAGGTGTTGGAAAGTCTTTAAATAGGTAAGTCGGCCATTGTAAGAGGTGAGCAGGACCGTTAATATGATTCTTCTTCTTCGTCCATGCCTTATCCCTTTTTTATTTGGGGTCGGCAGTGTGTGTTTTTTCTCTCCATATCGCTCTATTTGCAGCCATTTCCTCTGTCACTGCTGCTACTCTCATGTTATTTCTCACGCAATCACTCCATATCTTCTTCGGCCTACCTACCCTACCATCCATCCACATTCTTGGCACCCTAGTCACATGACCGTTAAAATGATTGAAGTTTTCTAAACATGCTTAATTTATTAGCGACAAAATCTTTTTTCTTAGCTCTCTACTCTGCTTATCTCTTTCATTAGTTGTCTGTACTAGTTTTCATTTCACAGATTATATTATCTATATAAGAAGCTAGTAGTCTGACTGTGTATCATCTTAACTTGCGTGAAGCCGCAGTGCTCAGCGGGCTGTTAAAGACATCAACTGAACCGTGCTGACGTTACTTGAACGGATGCTGCGAAAACCGACGGATAACACTAGAGATGATAATACACCTGTTTTGTAATATTACAGTATATGTTGGTGAAGGGATATTGACAGGATTGGAGTATTCAGTTGGTATTTTGTGCAGTAATATTACCAACAATTTGTCTAACATTATTTTCATAGAAATTTAAAATAGCAATCTTCATTAGAATGAATACTAGATAAATTAATGAACAATGTTAAATTATAATAAAATTATTAGAATTAATAAATTAAATATTTTATTGTTTTGCTTGGCATTATAACGACAAATCAAAATTTGCGTTATTTTTGGTACATTTATACAGACTTTGATTTCATTCTGAGCATGTCAGAGATCGTCAGGTAGCAAAACACTGACACTAGCTAAACCCACAGTTGACAATAATTGTGGGAAGCACATGCAGGTGCAATATCATAAATAAATACTGAAGTTGGAAATACACGGTTTCAAACCAAAGTAGACTTGAAAACAAGCGGGACAGTTTTAAACAACACATTTGAAGTAGTTTCAAACTCATGCCCTGCTAGCAATGGCGTTTAAAGTTTAGACGAAAAAAATGCATAACTTGTCTCCGAAGTTTTAAAGCAAAGCGCGGTATTCAGCAGCTCTATATACATATTAAATCAGATATTCTCAAGGAGGGCGGAAGTCTCAAACATCACGACTACTAAACGTGAAGGGCCCTACGTCACATCTCATTTTATTTTAAACCATAATACATTTTAGTCTACCACTGGAAACCTGCGGGTAGCAACCTTTCGCGAACCTATCTATTATAATTGTACAAATGCGAAAGTTGTGTCTGTTTGTCCGTTTTCACGTTGAAAGTAACGATCGGGTTGAAATGTTTTTTTGGGATCGGTCTGGAGAGTGCTAGAGGTTACTTTTATCCCGGTAAAAGATCTTAATGCCACGGGATAACAGTAATAATTTTATGGCCTTATCTAATTATGCTACCAAAATTCAAAACTCTTTGAACATAGAAGTACTACCTTCTTAGAGAATATTGGCGTGAAGCAACAATGCTTTTTATCCAGTGAGTGTTAGATGTGGAAGCCCAACTCCTCTCCTATCTCTTTTCTCCTTATTTCACGGTTTAAAGTTAATCAAGGAATTTCAGAGTTGTAGCTACATCTACTCCGAATAATGCTCATTTTCATCTTTCATAATAATGCTGCATTTGATCAAAGAAATTCATAAGCTCATTGCTCATAAGCAGTCCTCATCCGGCCGCCTTCTCTGATTTATATAATAAAAAAATTAATATCGTTTAAAATATCGAATATAATAATGTAATATGAAATATAAATAATAACCACAGTTCCGTGAAAAGAATCGGAGCAAATCAGCCGACCGTAACGAATCAGAACCTCATTTCTTCTTAAACAGCCCTTCAACTGGCAACACGAAATGTTGCGACTTCAGCACATTCGAAATATGTGTGTTGTAACCAATGAAATAGATGAGCAGAATAGAGAACTAAGAACAAAGATTTTTATGGCGGCTGTACACTCTCGCGAGAATGCTTGCCGAGTGCACGAGAGTGTACTTGGTAACGCTCGCCTCGCCTCGTGGTGTCTCGTCTGCTCTCGCTCCCGTGGCGGTTTTTTGCGCCCGAGTCAAAGGGTCTCAAAAAATTTCGTTTTTTTTGTGATACGTTTGTACATACGTATAATAATTAACAGCGCAAGAGCAGATGCAATTTCTGATTCAGCGTCCATCCTCTCGGCGTTCGCAACCGCAACTGAACCTGACGAGAGTGTACATTGTAGCGCTCGCCCGTAAGTCTCTCGGGCGAGACATAGCGAGTCTTCTCGTGCGAGAGTGTACATCCGCCATTAAACATGACCGAGAACAAATGGCATTGCGGGAGGGTTCGCAACGCGCGAGTGATACCCCCGGTATTGCAACCGCCCGTAGTCTACGTTGACTGCTTCCCATCAGACGGGCCGTATGCTTGCCACCTTAGTGGAATAAAAAAGAGATACAATGCTACCAAAAAGGCTTATTAACTTTTTACCAAGTTCAAACATTATTGATTCACAGAAACAATTTCCTTGGCGACAGGATCGGCATATTCGCTTAGAAATATAATTTAATCCGACCACAATAGCATTGGGTGGTGCGAAGGGGAAGTCAATGCAGCCTCCACATTCGGCGACCCGTTCCACACACGAGTCGTGATCTGAATTCTTATTGTTAACATTTATTTTTCAGGAGCTCGATGGCTCTGCACGTGTCAGAACTGTATAAGTTAAGCAACAACGAATGCAACCACCTTTTGAATGGGTTTGGATCTCTCGGACTGTAAGCTGTCAAATAGGGTTTTCGCGTGGATTTTTAAAATAAACGAGAATAGCTATGGTTATTTGGTCTCGCTTAATATACCACTGAGTAGCGTTTCCATGTTTTATCGATAGTCTGCGATAGAAGGCCACCGACTTTGCTTAAAGACTGTCATCCATCCAGCGAGTTTGTTCAGAGTGCGACATCAAATATTTCTGAAACACGGATCCGAAAAAGAATCAGTTCACACAAAACAATTATAAAACAATAAACACAACGAACGGTGGAAAAATCAAAACAACTGAATTATTCAAATGCTAAACAATAATTCATTTACAAGCCAACGGGATTTAGCCAACCATAAATTCCAGGATAAAAACCGGCTAATTATTCAAGCGCCATTAACTCGCCCGAAAAAAGGTTGATTTTAAGCATCATTTGTTAATGTTGGCCTCAGGACGCTCCATTAGACGTGAAAGATGGACGGCCAGCCCCTGATCCTGGTTCTAGATTAAATCACTAGTTAATTCTAAGATCTACCGTCTAAGTCAACTGTAATCCTACTTCCTACTACTAATAATATAAAGGCGAAAGCCATGTGTATGTTTGTACCTTTTCACGCTCAAATAGGCCAATCACGCCAATATTTATGACATTTGGTATGTAGGTAGCAGATACCTTGGATAAACGTATAGGGTACTTTTTATCCCGAAAAGCACGTGATTCCCGTAGGATTTCATCAAAAGTCTGATATTGATGGCGCCACTGTGCATAAATAAAGACACGCAAACGAAGTCTCGCGGGTTTCACTAGTCTAAAATAAAATCACTATTTTACAATGAATATATATACTGATACTAGCTGACCCGT
Source organism: Endotricha flammealis (assembly GCA_905163395.2). Classification (NCBI taxonomy): domain Eukaryota; kingdom Metazoa; phylum Arthropoda; class Insecta; order Lepidoptera; family Pyralidae; genus Endotricha; species Endotricha flammealis. The sequence goes on along the minus strand of LR990871.1, from coordinate 6,147,688 downwards.
GCCCACTGCGTTGGGCATAATGTTAATAATCCTTTTTTAGTACAGGCGTTCGTAAGAAACGCTTTCATTAGACCGTTTTTTCTCCGATTTACTTTGCAAAACCGACTACCACGTAAAAGTCTTTTTATTTTTCGGTTTTTTATATAACCTATGACACTCAGCAATAATGTGGCTTTCTGTTGGTGAAAGAATTTTTTAAATCGGTTCAGTAGATCCCGAGATTACTTACAATTTAACAAATATACAAACACACAAACTTTGCTTCTTTATAATATTAGTATTGATTACAAAGAGCAAAGATTTGATCGTTTGTTTGCATTGTTGACTTTGAAACTACTGGACCGATTTCAATGTTTTTTCACCATTGGAAACTACATTATTCACAGGTGACTTATAACTATCTATATAATGCTTGGTCCTGAGTGACACTGATGAACTCACAGCTCACCGCTGATCATCGAGACCTGAATCTTGAAGGTATGTTCTTTAAATGCATAGGCATCAGATAAGAAATTAATTATTTATGGAGTGGAAGAGCAATTATTACGAAATGAGCTAACTCGACCGGGGAAGTACCACCCTCTCACAGAATATCGACGTGAAGCAGCAATGCGTTTCGTTCGGTGAGTGAGAGATCCGGAAGCCCAACTCCTTCCCTATCCCCTCTTTCCCCCTCCTTCTTTCCCTTCCCTTCCTCCTTCCTTTGCTCCAACTTCCTTGGTGGACAACGCATTGGTAGCGCCCCTGGTGTTACTGATGTCCATAGGCGGCGGTGACCGCTTTCCATCAGGTGGCCTGCTTGCTTGCTTGTCTACTCTATGACATAAAAAAATAAAAAAAGATTTTCCGAATTTCCCATTTGAGATACACGTAAACGAAGTTGCGCGGGTTTAGCTTGTATTATATCTTTACATAGGTAGTATATAATGAAGTCGCTCTTGCTGTCTGTCTGTGCGTCTTGTGTCCCTATGTATGGTCTGCTCGCTATAATAACATCTACATATTCGACATATTTAGGATTTGACCATAGCGCTATTTGGATCGACTTCCCGCGTTTAGTGCTTGATTTCTGTATGTACCTGGATCTGTATTTTATTTATTCTTATAAATGTACTCATACATTGTAACAAACGAGTGAAAGAACTAAATGACAAAAAAGGCCGTAACCGGGTTTCTTTCGCCATTTCTTTTACCGGTGGCCATTTTGCTTGTGTCCGAAATGGTGGTAGTATATAACGTAGTTTATTTTCTTTTTACAAATATACAAATTGTAAATGACAAGAAAAAGTGCCTGTGAAGGTCTAATTTCTGAAATAAACGATTTCATTTCATTCTCGTAAATAAGCTGGAATACATTGGAATCAGAGGAGTTCCGTTGTCTCTTTTTGAGAGCTATCTCTCCGAAAGATGCCAGAAGGTTAAAATTGGCAACATTATCAGTGCCGAGCTTCCCACCTCTTCTTTTGGAGTGCCTCAGGGCAGTATATTGGGCCCTACCCTTTTCCTAGTGTATATAAACAACCTTTGTGAATTGAACATTAAATCTGGGCAAATCTATACTTTTGCGGATGACACCGCTTTAGTGTTCCATGGTTACACTTGGACTGAAACTTACCAAAATGCTCAACTTGGATTCAATGAGGTCAGTGCTTGGTTGCGAGCGAATGTTCTGACGCTCAATGTGGAGAAAACCAAATATCTGACCTTCGGACTTAAGAGAAATTATTTACCTACTACGGGAGATATAATTGCGCATAGCTGTAGTGATGGGAACCAAAATTGTCGCATCTGCCCTACCCTCCAACGCAGTGATACAGTCAAATATCTAGGAGTTACGCTGGATAGTACACTAAGCTTTAAAGCCCATATCCAAACACTTGTGGCAAAATTAAGAAAATTGATCTATGTTTTTAAAAACCTCCGACATATAGCAGATAGAAAAGTTCTAAGAATGGTCTATCTGGCACTGTGTCACTCATTGATAGGGTACTGTATTACTGTATGGGGTGGGTCAGCCAAAACGTTGTTGCTAGAGGTTGAACGTGCGCAACGAGCAATTCTCAAGGTTGGTGCTTTTCTTCCTTTTCGGCATCCTACATCGGATCTTTATCAAGTGTGGGACGTACTTTCAGTGAGGCAAACGTTTGTTCTTTCGACTGTTCTCAAAGTTCACTCTGATATGGGATATGACCCGAGTAGTATTGCGCATGTGAGAAGGAAAGACAAGGTCTGTACAGTAAAAGGTCTAAATACAAAATTTTCGAATAGATTCTATTGCTTCCAGGGCTCCCATCTCTATAACAAAGCCAACAAAGAACTATCCATTTACGGCATGTGTCGTAGTGAGTGTAAATATGAACTTACCAAATGGCTTAAAACTTTCAATTATGATGACACGGAAGAACTTCTAAACGTAATTACTTAGTGTAACGATTAAAATTTTAAAAAACTTAATATTCCTATTTACTTTCATATTTTCATAATACAAGTCTCAAGTAATAAAAATTAAAAATTAAATTAGGTACTTATCATATAAAATTTGGCGGTAGGTGATAAAAAAGATAAGAAGTGTGCTCCAGTTTAAAAATCAATTTAATTTTAATTTTCCAATTAGAATACATAAAAATTGCACAGAATCGTTTTATAAGTCCATTAAACATCTGTATAATTGAAGGCAGCCCTATATTATGAAGATATAGTTTCAAGCACTCACCTGCCGGCCACAGTCTCACAACACTACAACACATCTCCACAATTTCACTTCCAAGTTTCACTGCATAACCTAAGTGCATATAAAACCATGTCTAACACCGCTAAGCGCACTCTTGAGGAGATAGCGGAGGGCCTTGAAACCAGTTTGATGAAGCGGATGGAGGAGTTCGAGGCACACATCAACCCATCGAGACAGTTTTCTCAAAAAGAAGCCAAGGATGTAAACCAGCTTTTTAGTGAGTTCTCTTCTTTTAAAATTATTGTGGGGAATGTGATTAAACTCCTTCGGCAGCAAATATCTGATGTCCAAAAAACTGTCGATGCCATGGAGATGCGACATCGGAGAAAGTTTTTAGTTCTTAGTGGTGTCTCCGAGGCCCCCGGCGATGACATTGTGGCCACCGTTCGAGGAATTATCCAGGACAAACTCCAGGTCAAGGACTGCACTCAAGCCCACATAAAGTCTTGCTATAGACTCGGTGCGGCCAAAGATGGACAGGTTCGTCCAATATTGATAAAATTCGCTGATGTCAATATGAAAAGCATTGTGTGGAAGAATAAATCACAGCTCAAGGGGTCACCCTATGTGTTAAGCGAGTTTTTGACTCGCCAGCGCCAGGCTATTTTTATTTCCGCAAGATTGCACTTTGGGATGCGCAATGTCTGGACCCTTGATGGACACATCTCTATAAAACTGCCTAATGGGTCGCGCCAGCGTGTACAGACAAACGTCGAACTTGACGAACTTGTGGCTGCCCATGGGAAGCGCTCCGAGGTCGGTCAAGCTGGCTCGGGGGACAACAAGGATGCCGAGCAGACGTCCCCAAAGCTCCACAAGCCGGTGACGGCCCCGAAAGCTGAAGTTACAAGGGTTAAACGAGTCACCCGCAAGTAATTTTTCTGTATAGGTTATTAGTTTTGTTTCTTGTTTTCCAATGCCCTAGCTAATTATTGTAGTTACTTAGTACCCTATAACTTTTCAATTTTTAAACTTATTTCATTCTAGTAAAACTACCTCACAAACTTTTTACTTCTAGTAACTTTTGTTTGACAGTGACACTTGATTTGACGATTGGTCGTTTTTTATTTTTTATATAGGGCTTGGAAGTTAGTTTTTTGAGCCAACTTATTAGCTGTGATTTTTTATTTTTTATTAATTTCTTTCTTCATATTTTTTTTGTGTTGTTTACTTGTTTTAATATTCTCTGTTGTTCTGTAGGTATTTCTTGTATACTGTAAGCCGGCAGGAAGTGCAGAATATTTTTTTATTAGTTATACATTATATTGGTTACCTAATTATTATTATTTAATATTTATTTTAGTAAAATATTTTTATTTTATATGTCCGACGATGATAGTGACGTATTTTTCTCTGCTGATGAATCTTCTACTTCTTTTCACTCCCTCAATGACTCGGCCATGAATGCAAACACACTTCGTGATCACATTAGTCTCCTTTTTCCTAGCAATGTAAATTTAAACATTTGCCATATAAACGCTCAGAGTGTACCTGCTCATTACACAGACCTGCTCGACGCCTTTTCTGGCAGTAACATTCACGCTGTACTGGTCTCTGAATCCTGGTTGAAACCTCATTTGTCTTCTACTTCCTTTGGTCTGCCAGGGTATATTCTTATCCGTAACGATCGCGTGGGCAAGGGTGGTGGTGGTGTCGCCATATATTTACGTAGCGATTTAACTTATGACATTCTAGATGCTTCCTCTGCCCCCTACCCTCGGACCACGGAGTACCTTCTACTTAATGTTAAAATGAAAGGTTGCAAAACCATCATCGGAGCTGTTTATTGCCCCCCCAGCATTGATTTTTTTAGTAATTTAGAGTCCCTTCTCGAACGCCATACCACTGATAATGAACATTTCATTTTAATGGGAGATTTTAACGTAGACCTCATGAAATCTACTGATCAGTCGTCTAAATTTCGCTCTATTCTTGATTCGGTTAATCTCTCGTTACTACCTCTAAGTCCTACACACCACAATACTGACACTGCTGATTCGTGGATTGACCATATTATCACGTCTTCATCTGAGCACGTCCTTGACCATGGGCAAGTACTGGCCCCCAGGGTTTTCTCGCCATGACCTTATTTTTATATCGTATAAAATTAAACCGCCAAAATTAAAACCTAAAACTGTTAACATACGCAATTTTTCGAGGATTGATTTGGACAGATTGAGGGAGGACGCTTCGTCTTTGGATTGGTCGCCGGTTTATAGTGCATCTACAGTTGATGACAAGATCTCTCTGTTTAATGTTTCAATCCTCAAACTGTATGATGATCATGCACCGGTGCGGATGGTCAGACTAAGACGCCCTCCAGCACCATGGATAACTCAGCTTGTTCGGATTGCTATGAAGAGGCGAGACCGTGCGTTTAGGCTATTCAAGCGGATACGCAGTGACGAAAACTGGTGTCTATTTAAAAAGGCCAGGAATAAGTGCAATCAGCTGGTTAGGGTAGCTAAAAAACGCTACTTCCATGATAATCTGGTGAACACGTCCTATTCAGATACATGGAAGTTCCTGAAAACCTTAGGTATTGGAAAGTGCGCCACCACTCCTACTGTTTTTACTCACACTCTCTCTGAACTGAATGTCCACTTTTCGACTACCACCAAACTCCATGATGACATAAGGAAAAGGACTGTCTCTACTATCTCAGCAATGCCATCACCTCCTGTGAGTCACTTCAAATTTTCTCCGGTGTCCGGCGATGAGGTACGCAAAATAATCAGTTCTCTCAAGTCAAAAGCTGTTGGATGCGACAATATTGGAAGGAGTATGCTGATGCCCATCCTTGATACTGTAACGCCTATAATTATGCATATTCTCAACTTTTCTCTGGACTCCGGAGTATTTCCTTCTATTTGGCGAAAAGCTTACGTCCGTCCTCTTCCTAAAATCTCTAGTCCTAGCCTCCTTAATCATTACCGTCCAATTTCTATTTTGCCCTTTCTATCCAAAACTCTTGAATCAGTTGTGCATACCCAATTGTCCAAATTTGTATTTTCTAATAGTCTTGTTAGTGATTACCAATCTGGTTTTAGACCCGGTCATAGCACCACAACGGCACTACTAAAGGTCACCGAGGACATCAGGGCTGGCTTGGGGGAGTCTAAGGTTACTGTTATTGTCCTCATCGACTTTTCCAACGCATTTAATGCTGTTGACCATGACGTTCTTCTAGCCATCCTATCACACTTGCGTATCTCACCACCGGCGCTGGAATGGTTTTCCTCGTATCTCCGCCCACGACAACAGATGGTGCGTGTCAATCAGGACTCCTCCTCTTGGTGCCATCTTGATTCGGGGGTGCCACAGGGTGGAATTCTCTCTCCTCTTTTATTTTCCCTTTTCATCGATTTCATTACTCATGGTCTTCATAATCAATACCACCTCTACGCTGATGACCTGCAGCTCTATGCGCAGTCGGACTCGGAACTCTTCGGTGATGTGATTGATTCACTGAATAAGGATCTTCGTCTCATATTGGAGTGGTCTGAGAACTTTGGCATTGCGGTTAATCCCACGAAGTGTCAGGCGCTTATCGTCGGTGGCCCCCATCAGCTGAACGAAATAAAATTAGATAATTCTCTAGTTTATAATGGTGTCACCATACCGTTTAGCTCCTCTGTCAAAAATCTGGGTCTCCATTTGGATGGGGCTCTTAATTGGGACAAACAGGTTACAGAGACTAGTAGGAAGATTACATGTACACTGCGTTCCCTTTACCGTTTGAAGAACTTTCTTCCTCCATCCACGAAGATCCTATTGGTTCAAACTTTGATTTTGCCATTGTTGGACTATGCAGATGCCTGTTGCACCAATATGTCTCAAGTGCTTCTAAACAAACTCGAGCGCCTCCTTAACGGTGGTCTTCGTTTTATATTTAACGTGCGCAAATTTGACCACATTTCCCCTTTCCGGTCTCAGTTAAAATGGCTCACTCTTCGGCAGCGCAGGAATCTGAGAGTCCTCTGCACGCTTTTCGGGGTCCTCAGAGATCCAAAAGCTCCCAATTATTTAAAACTTAAATTTAACTTCCTCACTGACACCTCTTCTCGAAATCTTCGATCCAATAGCACTCTCAAACTTTTTACACCTCTTCACAAAACTTCTCATATGTCAAGCTCATTCACACTTTCTGCCATTAGACTATGGAATTCGCTCCCCAATGAAATTAAAATGTCCTCTAATAAATTTATTTTTAAACAGTCAGTTCGACAACTTTACCTCAATGAATCTTGACCTCCCATTATTATATCATGATACTAATCAAATAATTTTATATCCGTTTAATAATTTTCAGTTAATTAAATATGTTTTTTTTTAAGTGAACGAATGTATGTACATTTTTTCCCCCTGACGTTTTCAAGCCGTGTTTTCTTCTTCTTGTTGTGTTTGGCGACCATTAGTTATTTGTTTTTTACTGTTACTATCACCATCACCTCTCTTTCAGTCGTCAATACTTGTCAGAATATTTTACTAGGTGCGTATAGTATGTATATGTAAGTTTATTATTAATATATATTTATATGTGTATGTTTATAGCCGTATATATAAGTTCTTAGGTAACCAGATATTTCCCTTCAATTTTTGTCCCGCCAACAATGTTTCTGCATTACCCGATGGTTGACTGGTAGAGAATGTCTTTAGGCATTAAGTCCGCCAATTGTACTCTCAATCGTGCAATAAAGAATAAATAAATAAATAAATAAATAAAATAAACTTTTTTTTTATAAACCAAAATTTGGCTTTAAAACTAAAATAAAACTTACTATATATCTGGCTGAATAACTTTCATTAATATTATTGAAAAAGACACGTAGCTTAACAAGGTTTAACATTTCTAATAAAATAATCATGTAATCTCACAAGTATTCGCATTATACTCATCTAGGAGTGATACATTAAAAGAGTCTTAGAAAGTGGCGTCACTATCTAATCGGGAAGAATTTTATTCTTATCACGGACCAACGCTCGGTAGGGTTTATGTTTAACCAAAAACATTCGAGCAAAATTAAGAATGAGAAGATAGAACGTTGGCGCCTGGAACTTTCCTGCTTGAAATACGACATAATTTATCGTCCTGGTTCCGAAAATACTGTTGCTGACACTTTATCGCGCGTGTGCGCTAGTATCCACAATACAAAGTTGCGGCAGTTACACGATTCATTATGCCATCCAGGTATTGTAAGGATGGTACACTGGATACGCCTCAAAAACTTACCATATTCTGTTGAAGATGTAAAGAATATTACTAACTCATGTCCGACGTGTGCTGAGATAAAACCTCGCTTTATGAAATCTCGAGGTCAACTTATCAAAGCTACATCACCTTTTGAAAGACTTAACATTGACTTTAAAGGTCCGTTGCCGGGTCCTAATAGATACCTCTTGACAATTATTGATGAATACAGTCGTTTTCCATTTGCTTATGCATGTAAAGACATGTCGACGACTACCGTCATTAAGTGCCTTAAGGACTTATTTAATATGTTCGGGACGCCATCTTACATTCATAGTGACCGAGGAACTTCGTTTATATCCGAAGAGCTCAACGAATTCCTGAACCCGTTGGGGGTCGCTCGCAGCCGAACAACACCTTACAATCCTTGCGGAAATGGACAGGTAGAGAGACTGAATGGCACCCTATGGAAAAAAATTAAGTTGGCACTCCGAAGTAAAAACTTACCTATCGAGAATTGGGAGACCGTTTTACATATAGCACTACACTCAATCAGATCCCTTTTGTGCACTTCAACTAATGTGACACCCCACGAAAGATTTCTATCTTTTCCAAGACGGTCGGCGAATGGAGAGTCTTTACCTTCGTGGCTAACTCCGGGTCCAGTTTTGGCAAAGAAACATGTTCGCAATAAGAATGAACCTTTAGTTGAAGAGGTGGAGTTGCTACAGAGCAACCCGCACTACTCACACATAAGATTTGCTAGTGGTCGAGAGTCAACCATTTCAAATAGACACCTAGCTCCTCTGCCTCCAAATAACAACGTTAATGATGCTGTTATTGAATTGGAAAGCGTTAACGATGGTGATATTGAACTGGAGAACTCTCCAAATAACTTGGACCAGTTGACGTCCGAGAATAACTTGGAGTTAACACCCATGCCACCTCCTGCAGATGAGAGCGAGTCAAATAATACTCCTGGCGGAATAGAATCTCCTAGGAGATCAGGGAGAAATCGAAGACCGCCTCGTTACCTCGCAGATTACCATTTGTAACTAGAATAAGCCTGCAAAGAAAACTCAATAGGAGAAGAATGACGTGTATTCTTGGCTTATGGAATAGTCTGTGGTTTAATGTTGTGTTGCTTAGATACTATATTTGTTATAGTAGAAAATGTAAACTGGATTTTTAAGTTGAATAAATTGATACATTAAAAGAGACCAACGGATAACTTGGCTTTATTCAACTTAAAAATCCAGTTTACATTTTCTACTATAACAAATATAGTATCTAAGCAACACAACATTAAACCACAGACTATTCCATAAGCCAAGAATACACGTCAAGGAGCATAAACATACTCGCACATCCATTAATAAGCCCGTCCACATCCTTGCCTCCATAGATCGTCTTAACTTGTCATTCATCCTCAATCCTTATGCTGTGAAGTACTTATAATTTTATATAACTACATTTTACTGTTCTACAAGTTTCTGCACTTATGTATAAAATGATATTATTATAAACATTGATACATATATAGCGCGGAGGGAGCCTGGTGACCTGTTAATACAGGTAGGTTTCTACCCACCTAGTACAGGCACCAGTCTTCTCCACACCTAGGTTTATAAATTATGTTTAAGCTTATGTATGTATATTACTTATAGTATTGTAACCTGTGGAGAGAAAATAAATAACTATTCTATTCTATTCTATTCTATTTCATTTCATATGTATGCTTAAATCTTTAAAACGACGCTACGGATTTTAATGCGATTTTTTTTAATAGATAGAGTGATTTTAGGTATAATACATTCCGAAATTCCCACGGGAAAGCGGGATACACGCAAACGAAGTTGCGCGGGTTTAGCTAGTAATTAACAAGGAATTCTCACTCAAACCCGTACAAAGCTGGAAAGTATTTAATCAAAGCCACGTTTTGTGAATGCCATGATTAGGAGAATATCCTTATACACTGTTCAAAGTAGTTTATAAATAAGATGTACATCACAGGTTTATACCCAATGAAAGGATAATAATTGTCTAATGTGGCGGATAACGCTTAATCTAAATTGGGAACTCTAAATTGGGATAATTTCCCAATTCAGGGTTTAATTTAGGGATTTACACAGGGCCTACGTATACTTTGCCTATATTTATAACGATGATCACATGTTAAAATTCGTTTATATCTTTTTTAATTGCCCAGTGTTAAATCCCCCAATTTAAAAAAATAAAACACGTCACGTCGTTCTATCCGCCCAACTATGTTTCCTTGTATCCTGTAAAAACTACAAAAAAATATATTTATTTATTATATTACACACAGATTTACAGTCTTGACCAAGGCATCTGTATGGTAGACAATAACAGATTGAAATATTTTCAGTATCAAAGGAAACTTCTATGCAAAAACTATTCTCTCGAAGTACAATCGTATAAGTTGGATGTAGGTAAGTCGATCGCTCAACCAGGACATAGAATATTTGTGTTTTATCTAATTTTAACCATTGGCGTTCAATAATTAAACCAATTTGATTTAAAGTTGATGTAAACAATGATAGTCATATATTATTTTAACCGCGTAACACTATTATATACAGTATAATTTTTTTTGCAAATCTTGTTAGCGATTCTGATACTCAATAGACAAATTTATGATGTAGCAAAGTCTGTGTAACTAATCAATTACTTTAACTTTCAATCTCTATATTGTATTCCATATTGCATTAAATTTGTCAACAATGCCTTCAGCAGTTTTCATGAAAAACTGCATGGTCTGAGGGTGGCATCGTCTCATTAAGCTCATTGTTAAATTAAGATATTATTTTTAATAAATACTATTTGAATTGCGAATTAAAATAATACACTATAGTTTATCTATCTAATAATGTAAACAAACCCGCTGACGTTCGCAAGCTAAAAATTATATTTAAGAAGTTTACCCATAAGATGACGTCCAAATAAAATTTCATATGAAATTCAACGTTGGAAACTCATTTGCGATGCAATTACGATGCATCGATGCCTATATCGGTGCAACGTGTCGGCTGATGAGAAAATTTGCCGCACCGCCTCTTGGAAATATTGGGACGGGTTCACCCATATTTAGATTAAAAGGTGTTTAGGGCATCAGCACATAAATAATTCCAACGTTATTGCGGGTTGCAGATCAAGAGCTAAGTTAGTTTCCAGTTAGTTTTACATACATTACGCGTTGTGGTCTGCACCTAAGTCTGAAAACTCATTTCAGCTATGCAGACTAAGCTAAACTAAATTAGCAATGACTTAGCTTAGCTCTTGGTCTGCAACCCACTTATGTATAGCGCTAGAAACAGACACTTATTTGTGTTAAATTTTATCGTAAAGGAAAAGGAGTTTATCGGCTTCTTACTGAATCGCTAACTGCACAATCACTGTCTGAATTTAGAAAATATGAAATTGAACAAAAAATATCTCTGCCCTTACATCAACTACCCAATTTAACCTCTGGTGACTATTTTATGTATTCAAGTGTGCCCTAGCACTAGTGATTCTAGTGCCTAGTATATCGAAGACAATTTAATATCTACCTTCCTAATTATTCGAAATTTCAGTTGTTAAATAATTTAAACTTTCTACAACTTTAGAAAATGAAACATTTCCTACGCGAATTAATTCATCACTATAAGTTTAAATTCGATGTTAGTCTAAAAATTATTATTCCATGCACGTAAGTGGAAAAAGGACTATTTCTAAAACTAGTAAGTGTCTAGTGTCCCGAACTAAAATGTAATTTTCAGTTCGACGAAGCATACCAGTAGCGCGTATATAATTACTACCTAATTACGCACGTCGCGCAAGCGTGGCTAATTTGACGACTCTTCGCCTACTCACTAGCGCAACTTGTGTCGAGAATTTACTTTATTACCATTGAAATATGTATATTACATAGCTAGAGATCGAAGAGAAAATTTATTAAAGACTAGCGAAACCCCTATGTTTGCGTGTATCTTGCTTTCTCGTGGGAATTTTAGAACATCCTTTCTTATCGGATGCCTACGTCAGAACACACCCTCCAAGCTTCAGGTCTTTACGATCAGCGGGCTGTGCTTTTATTCGTCAGTCATTTAGAATCAATTCAGGGCCAAGCATTTAATATATATAGATTATTTTGGAGTTATAGAGCTTTTATGGCTAGCTCGACCTGAAAGGTACTGTCCGGTACTCAGTATAGGGTGTCAGTACACCCCAAGCTGAAAAGACCATCAAAAAAAAAATCGACCGGAAAGGTATCATACTCTCACAGAAATGCATGGTGTTTCGTTCCGTGAGTGGAAGATCAGGAAGGCCAACTTCTTTCCTATCCCGTTTCTCCCTATTTCATTGTAGCAATACCTAGCTTAGACTTAGCAGTTTAAATGTTGGTAACTAATTGAGCCTATCGACTGTTTAGACTCTGTCTGTACTTTGCGATTAGAGTCGTGGCACTAAATCCTTAAGATATCCATATCAAGTATGCGTGTCAATATTACGTCACGTATTTCAGTATTACAGTAATTAAGTTTATTGCACACCCTCGGGGCTGAGCGGGGGTGAGAGCTCTTTGACTTTATATCTCGGAAATTGTATTACACATTTTGAATATCGTTATAAATACTTACATAATAATTTAGATTTGACGTAGATTTGATTAAGACCACCAGTAAGATTTGCTTCAATTACGCATGCGGGTCACCTGATGCCATCAGGCTGATGGTAAGTTATTACTGCCTCCCATGGAGCACGGAGACACTGAAGAGTCACTTGAGGCGTACCTAACCTTTTTTAAAGATGAGGAAATAAGGAGAAAAGTTAGAAAACTCCCATCCTCAAGACAAACACAAACGCTATATAAAAAAATATAAAAAATTTTGCCCCGTGCGGGAGTTTAACCCGCACGGGCTTTGCTCTGGTAACGAAGATGCTGTCAGAAAGAAAAGTGATAATATTACTATTTGTCCACTTAATTATTTTCTTATAATGTTAATTTTTTCTTATATGTATGTATTTTCATTTATTTTATTACTTTATCTTTATTTTTCTCTTGTTTATATGTATTTATTTATTTTAATAGTATTATTTTGGTACTACTGCGCCACCTACCTACTTCTACCAATAAATTCCTTGCTCTCATTTTGCCTGGAAGAAATTGCTATGCGATAAGGCCGCCTTTTGTATACTGTACTTAATTTCTTTGTTATTGTTTTTGTAATGTTTTGGTGTAATAAAGAGTTTTTTATTTATTTAATAAAGAGAAGATTTCTTTCAGGAATATTATTATCATACTCACCTCATACATTCAATCCACATTATTGCGGACTCGTTACTCCATTACAACAATTTATTTTGTCAATAGACTTAATTTTATGGACAGAAATAAAAATACCCCATTATATCTCTCACAATTTATTGAATTTCGAATATAATATCGTTATAGGTATTTACAATAATATTCGCATAAACTACAATATAATATATTCTACATAAATAAATAATACACAACCAATAAAAAACAACAAAATACCACCGGAAGTTTGATCAGGCGACATTTGATACCAATGGATGAGATTGGCAGTCTATGTCCAGTAGTAGGTCAATGCCTGCTGATTAGTGCTGATAGTAAAACTATTTTTTTTATACACAAGGGCGATGTTATTAAGCAATAGTCCCCCTTCCCTCCATTAACAAAAGAATATCTAAAAAGATGCAATGGCAAACTTTCGTAACTATTTTATACATTCTTTTATTATTTTAAAAAAGCAAGTATCTGTGACTAATACATTCTTTTGTTCCAATTATCGTGAAGAATTAATTGCATAAATATCATCGCACTTATATGTATATCTATTTAATAACACCCCTCTTTTTGCGTCGGGGGTTAAAAAACTTAGGATATTTAAAACGGAGTTTATCATTATTACAAATATATTTATTCATATTGATGGATAAATTAATAAATGTATATGTAAAATTAATATATAAAATTATAAAATATTGCATTATAAAAAACTTCGTTTTTATCGGCAGTGATTATTTATATATCGCAATAATATGCATATTTTATAACAATTATTATAATATCATAGTTATACATAGTTTACTATTAGCCATAGATTTGCGTTCTAAATCAATGTTGCTTATTAATAATTATTATTCTACTATTTTCTTTGGTATACATGCAGTTATTCAGATATATGAATTGTTTTTATTACAGTGTAAATGAAGTGTAAACTCATTTACACTCTTTTTACACTATAATATAGTGAAGTGTACACTCGTGTTAGCATCATTTACACGTACATAGTACAACCATAATAATTTGTGTCTCTAGTTATTGAAAGAAATATTGCGCCATTTTTTTTATTTGTTTATGCTAGTTGACTCCGGTAATATATATTTTTATAAATTTGTATGGGAATGTTTGAAGGTCGGTTTTACTTTGCCGTTGTTTCTAGATACCATAGTCAAATTCATGCATTTAAAAATTGAGGTATATAGTAACAAAAGTGGGTCGAAACGGTTCGTGTAAATATTGCACGGCATGCGCGCGGCCTGTTGCTGGAACTTGGCTTGCGCACTACCGTGCGTTTAGATACTAATAGTTTTGTTTCCAAAAATATTAACGGATTGGAAAACGTTTAGGAAGGCTTATTCATAAATTAAATTTGAATCGTTAATTGTATTGGATTAAAATAAAACATTGAATACTTTTAAGAAATGCCAAAAAACAAATTAAACGAGTGAAAAAAATGCCATTGCAAGAATCTGTATATGTATGTAATTTTATACATTCTTTTGTTAATAAAAGAATGTAAAATGATTCATTTGTTTATAAAAGAATGTGATCTACATTTTTAATATAATCAATATTTTCTAAAATCGTACCAAATCTACACACAAAATTGTAAAAACAATTACGTCCTTAGATTGACGGGACGGTCGTGCATTAGTACCATATATTCATAGTACTAACATTATTATACTACCAAATGTAAAATGTATTGTGAACTCACTAAATTGGTGTTACGTCTGAGCATTTTCAGTTTACCAAGCTATAATTTTGGGGTCATTGGCTTATTCCTGTAGTAAATGAATTATTGAAATTTGGCACAATCTATACAATATACAATAATATATACGTATAATCTAGATCAACCTGTTGATTGCCAGTGTCGTCTAGACACGACAATCGTTAGCGTCCTGCACACCAACGACCTTTATACGTACCAAAAAATAATTAAGTGTTAATATTTTATTAGCGCATATTAAAATTCAAACTTCATACAAAAAAAAATTGTGCGTTTTAGAAAGTATCTAAAAAGATTTATTGGCCACATAATGAAAGGAGAAGTTTACAGCCACAGTAGCCGCAACAAATTTTAATTACACATCAAATCTGGAGCAATTTTTTCTTGTTCAATTTGACAGTAACAATTTAATATGTCTTTGAAATTTGTGCAACCTTTAGAGGTCCTCGCGTACAGGACACGATGTCTATTTGGCAATCAAGAGGTATCAAACACCGATAGATAATTATATCGATATTACATCTAATAATAAGTACTATAATTTTGATAATTCAACAATATAACATTAATAAAAAGCTGTACTTTAATACATATAATATGAACATATAAAATATATGAACAGGTTCAAGTAAAATGAAAGAAACAGAAGCCATTTAAATATTTTTACTTCCATATCACATAAGATTACACAAAATCTCAAATAATCAGACTTAGCAAATTTACATCAAATAATGCTACCGTGACACATCTGACGAAGACGTAACGTCAACGTGACGACTGGCTATTGAGCATATAATACATAATAAATACACGCTCAGCGCCAAGTTGGCATCGAAAACGATACATTTGTGTATCGAAAACGATACACATGGCGTTAAGCGGGTTAACACTCGTCACCGCCGGCCGATGGTTGAATGGCTTAACATTTTTCACGTCATTCACGTTACGTTGCCGTCACGTCATTGTCCGTTTCACAGAATCATAAGGCCAAGAGCAATTTATTAAAAAATTATCATTTTGAAATCCAAAATTTCACGCTTGAGCAAACAGTTGCCATAATTGAACAGATTTTTAAAAAAACATTTTTTTTTGTCATTTAAGACATTTATTGTATGCGTAACGAATTTTAACACGATAATAATGTAACTACATGCAAAATTAACATCGGAAGCTCATCTTTCATATAATATTATTACATAATTATTCTGTTAACCAGTTTAAGTAGACACCTAAATGCTTACCTGGAAATGTTGGTACATTTCACAATGAACATTACTTGCAAACAGTGGTCTTCTTAAATCGGTCTTATATTCACTGAATATTCAAATAATCAGTTTGATATGTTTTATGTACTATATGTTATGTTAGGCGAAATCGCATTCTTGTCATAGGATGTGTAATTTCAACAACCCATCAATATACATTTCTATTTGCACTCACTTATCTATATTTACAATTTACCATAATTACGACACCGAAATAATGGTAACTCAATTTTTTTTTTATATCTAAAATCGAGATTATAATTTTAGGCCTAAATGAATATCAATATGATGTCCAAAACGCGTAAAACAATATAAAGCTAACTAGTATTGTTCCAAAAACACTAATACTTTTACAATGTCATAAAATTCGGCGTATAACTTGGACCAACAAAGAGGTCTCTTTCACAAAATCAGCGGGCAGCGAAGCGAACAAACACATAAACTCTTTCACATAGAGGACAAACTAATACCGATGCCATCAGATGTCCACTGACTTAATGAAACAGGCCCTATAGCTGCTTAAATAGAAAATATCCTCAATAACAGTTCAGATAGTAATTGCTAAAAGAAACAAAAATATACAGTTCATAGAAACTACTATAAATATAATAACAGCCCCTAAACTTTACTATTCGATAGTAAAATTGTTTATTTATCTAATATCATACATTAGTTAAATAAATAAGGTTATGGTTCGTAAAAGCAGAGTCAAAATCGATACAAGTTAACATACAAGAATATTATAGACCAGCTTAACTTGGTATAATGTGACTGGTCCTAAAAATTTTAAAACATTCAAGACTATTTTAAAGTACATCTATGTAATCAATAACAAGTCTCCGATTTTGATTTATAATATCCAGAATCTTAAAAGCAACATCTTCTTCATCTAGGAAGACAACAATTAAAATTTCAATAGTATCTTGCACATTAATTTCTTCAGAATGTAAAAAATGCAGCAATACTGTGCATTTCGTTTTCAAAGTCACTCGTTCGATATTTCAACCAATTACCTTTCACAACTCCTCAGTAGATGCAATGGGTGCTTTCAATAGTGGTGTCCTTGGACTCTTAGATCCATCAGAATTTCTCGATGACGCTTGGAAGTCTTCATTCGACAACGAAGCTGGGATTGGTGCAATTTTTAACTGATGACCATTCAGTTTAATCTCAGTTATGGAATGTGATCTCCCATGGTTTGTATTAGGCTTTTCCTTATTGGTTGTTGTCATGGGGTCATGTGTGGGGGTTTTGGCTAGCGATTGGGTCACTCTTGTTCTATTAGATTGTTCTCTTAGTGCCATTTGGTAGGCTACTTCGAAGGCCTCACCTAGTGTTAAGATTACTTCTGTAGCTTGGTCCTGCAATAGAAGACATTGAAACGTTTAATATAAGATCTAATTTGTATTAAAGGTGGTCTCTGAAAATCAGTGATTTGCTCCTCAAGCAAATAATGCACTGAACTGATGCCTCTTTGTATCACTGCGGTACACATTCCCACTATACCTTGTCCAAATTAACTGTTATTTTGTGTGCCTTTGAGAAACAAATAAATGATTTATCTATCTATATCTTTTGTATCAAATATTAATAAGTCTCAATCATTTCTGCAATGTTAACAATTTTGCGACAGTAAATTATTATGATCATAGTCAACTAACCAATTTACAGATGTGGTCATTACAATTGTCTGTACCGCAAACAAATCGACTGAGGTTACAACTATATACCCGTACCCGTACTATATAACCGTATGTACAGATGACAGACAGTAGTAGAAAGAAATCATGCAAAAAAGAGACAACTACACTGAAATTTCGTCTAACTTATTTTTTTAAAATCACATTACATATACTTAAACATAATTGTACATTACGTCTCAAGCTGTCTCTTTTTCTCGTTCTTAGGTTCACAGCGACAGTCATAATTCAATGTGTCAATAACTTTAAAAGTGCACAGATTATATTTATTATTTTTCACTTACCATAGTAGCAACTCTGAAGACATGACAATAGTGACTTTTGGTAGCGTGGTCCTTCGTGATATAAGCGAAGTGTGTGAGATCATCTGCGTCCTGACACGCGCAGTGGATGTTACGGATTTCGTGTTCACATATCAACTCCTGGTAAGAAAATTTGTTTTAAAATATGCGCATAAAGCAAAAAACCTTAGAAACATTGAAATTCTGTACAGTTAAGTTGTGTAGACTAGATTCGGGACAGGCCTACCACACATTCCCATCGCTGCCAATCAGCCAGGATCAACAACGGCGACCTCAGATTGACAATAAGCAATGAAGCTTATTGACGTCCCGGAGGAGAAACTACAAAACTCACAATGAATTTAATCCGAAAAAAATAAGACGGAATAGGAAGTATTGTGTAGACTAGATAACAGAACACGCTATTAGATAAACATTTTTTGGCATAGTGTGCTTAGACACTTAACGGTGAAAGATAAATTAACTCTGACAATTTCCACCAAGACCAAAAAACAACATATTTAATTAAAAAATTTAAATGTTGCTTCACAAGCAGTCAACAATGAAAAAACACTAATTATCCAACTTAACTAACCATGAAGAGTTCTAACAAAAATCATTGTAGAAAAGGGGAAAAAAAGCAATCCTTTTTTTTTTCTATAAGAAACAGCAAAGATTGGTCACTGGTCCGATCAAGTGTGAAAAATGGTCCATAATTAAAAGTCGGGGTAAGGGATCTTTTGTTTAGAAACCTTTTATAGCGGACCCGAGTTGTTTGTCAACACACTCGGGTGATTTTCAAAGAATATTCAGAAATTATAAATAAAAAAATCTGCTAAACTGTTGTCACAATATTCCGGTCAAAAATGTTCAGTTGGAAGCTTGCTATTATGATATTTCGTTTGCTCTTTTAAAAAAAGAGCAAACGCTAAATTTCTTGTTGATTCTTCTACATGTATATCAAAAACTTACCCTTGTAATCGTGTTAAGGAACTTGACACCCCTGTAGCTAATAGAAAGGATGATGTCGGGAGAAACCCGGGGTTCTTTGATAGCTTTCTTCAGCTTCTGTATGGATTTTTTCGTGGACTCTGTCCCTCGGAGTTCTTTTACAACAGTCGATCCCAAATACTGTGAACGAAATAATGTATTTAGATGGATAAAAGTATTACGAGGGTTTCACCGTAGTAGTTTGTCTTACACTTTTTCATTGCTAAGTATGTATATTTGATATACTCTCTGAAGGGAAATGAAACTTATCCAAATAGCTAGAAAGTGTTTGATTTGAGGACCCCGATGGTGTAGAATACGCAAGTAAGGCAACGCAGTTTGTCACTAATGCCAGCTATCAATCAATATGAAAAGTCAATTATAAAAAAAATGTTAGTTTAGTAAAAATACTCACATTAGCCACATAAGTGACAGCTCCAGTAACAAGCACAAACGGCTGATGTTTCCACTGAGTTTTCAAAGCCCCTGGCACTCCAACTAGGAGTTCTGATGGAGCTCTGATTTCCAAATCTGACGGCCTTGGAGGTTGAGGTGCTGGCCTGTTCTTCTTACTCCGTTTCAGGGTCTCTCCACCAGGCGGCGCTAATGTTGGCACGACTGGTGGTGGTACTGGCTTTAAATTTTCTGATGGTGGTAGTTTCTCTTTGATTTCTTCTTTCAGCTGTTGTATGTTGTTTTTCTAGAAAGTAATGTTATATTTTAGGGAAATTTTAGACAAAAATTATCACGTCTACATAATGAATGAAGATGTATTTTGTGATTTGATTCCAATACGGGATTTTTCTGTGTGATTTGATTACAATACGAAAATGGGACGTTTTTTTCGTGTTGCATTACATATATGGTTGGTTCAAATATAGCTTATACATAACTTCCAATAAAAGCATGTAAAATGTAAAATTATATTTTCATTTAAACGTTTCGCATATTTAAACGACATAGCTCATACTATAACTCATACTAAACACAGAGTGCACTGCATATTTTTTTAATTTCACACGTCGGTAGACCTGTATAGGTAATTAGTGTTCAATTCGACGTCTATTCAACTCTGTCTATTCAGAGCGGGGGTTGGCGTAACCACACAGGTTTCAGTACTGATGCAGAGTGAAATAGGATTCCCTAACTACGTGTTAACTTTCAATACTTCCTACTCGTGTCTAATTTCTTTTTGATTAAATTATTATTCGTTGTGAGTTCCAAGACAGCTGCAGTTTCTCCCCCGTGACGTCAATAAGCTTGGTTGCTTATTGTCAATCTCAAATCTGCGGTCGCCGTTGTTGATCCTGGCTATACAGGAGACACACCGGTGGTATTAACTTACAGATAAATTACACTAATACTGTAAATAGGAATGATACAGATAGTCTAATAGATATGACTAGATACATGCGCTTTCAATTTCTCGTATTCTGCGTTTTTTCTACGCATCTATATATTTTTTAAATAGGATCAGTATCTATGTATTTATTTCTTTCTTTCTTTCTATGTCTGATACCCATAACACAAGGTTTACTTGCGAGGAACCAGATGGCGCTACGTGAATTTTATTCATGTTATCGTCAAAACAGACACAGATACGTATAAGTTCCGTTGCACCCAAACGCATTGTTACATTTTTATTATCCTCTACCTCGTTTGTTATCTTTGGTCTTTGTCCTATGGGGAGACAATAAACTCAAAGAATTTTTGTATCTTTCCATTCAGTTGTTACTTTATCCTTCCTTTTAGTTATAGGATTATTGTGTATAGATGTCGGCAATAATAATCATCATCTCAGACACAAAAAGTCCACTGCAGGACATAGACCATCATTATTGGAGGATACTTTGCAGGTGGGTTGGCGAGCACAGTGGCGTTGTTTAGAGATGGTTGATGATGTCGGAAATGGTTTTAAATATTTCCTATTTTATACTGCCTTTACTCGCATGCCACGCAGTCCGGAAAGCAGCTCGGCAACTTTACTTGCACGGCATCAGCATGTCAGCGGGTCGAACGAACTCACAAACTGCCGGATACCCTGTTTACAAGCCGCCACAGGCTCGTGTTCGTGTCAATTGAATATCGTGTTAACGCGAGCGCGTGAACGCAGCATTACAAAACAACTCCATTATGTAAAACAGCTGACCGATATTAGTAATTACGCAAGAGGAACTGTTTTGCGAAACAGCGGATTCGGCAGTAAGTATATCTGATATTTATTGATAAAAAAATATCTGACTACATTTAGGCCCGGTTTCCATCAAAGTGGAGATGAGAGATGTCTAATTTTTTCTATAGAAACTGCCGCAAGCGAGCAAGCGAGCGCTGCCGATCGGAGATGTGTGTAGCCGGGCGGCACATGACCTCTGCTTCGGTGAAAACTGAGCCTGACTGCAAGTATGTGGAAATTGCAGATTAAGCGATGTAATGAGAACAATAATTTCAGACATACAGTTAGAGTTCGTTAATGAAAACTGGCGGAAACGTGTTTAATGAAAAATGATTTTGTGTGATTTAATATGTTACTTATCAAAGTTGAGACCAAAGGTATGCCAAAAGTGACAATATTGTCGTAAACTCTGTAGAAGCAACCACAAACTCACATCACTCAACTCTCATTCGTATGTTTAATTCGAAAACTCATAGTACACGCATCAAAAGCCACAAGGGTAGCCATGCCTCGCCCCATTCGAGTTCATTCCGATGGAAGATCATTCTATTCACTAAAAGCTGAATGTGCCACTTGCAACACTATTAGGATTCCGTAACCAAATCCTGCAAATTGGGAAACATGGTGAAATTGTACAATATAACATAAATAATAATAAATAAATTGAGCTAGGCATAACCTGCTTGTGTTGAAATTATTGTAAAATAGATACGTAACCTACACATAAAATACGCAGACTCGAGACATACACAAATGTCATCACGTAAGTGTTTGCCCCGAGCGGGAATCGAACCTGCACTCTCAGGTGCCGAAGGTAAGATCAATACCAACCAACGCATCACCAACGGGCAGTCAAATACTTCGCCGATAAAGAGTATACAGTATGGAATTCTCACTGCGAAACTACAACTCACTCTTGTGGTGACAAACAAAACGCGATTCGTTAAATTAGATGTTTCATACTGGCAATTATACTTGGTACCTTTCATTTAGTGTATTAATTAAAATTTTATGCTATCTTTTCAATTTGACATTTGCGCTTTTGTTCGACACATTTGAAGTGCGATATGCCACTGTTATGACACTTCCGAGTTTCCCCCTCATTGTGGGTGCTTCAGACTATTTTCACTTTAATTAGGGTTTGTTTATCACACCTCTGGTTAAGTGGCTACTCTTGTTTGTTTATAAAAATTGTTAGCAGAATAGAAAGCCTATCTGAATGATACCTAAGTCTTTGTGATAAGTTTTATGACTGTAAATACTACACAGTCTACTTTTTCAGTAGGTTTGTGTATTCGTAAATAATGCACAGCTTTTTGAATGCGTATTTAAAACGCAAATCCTAAGAAACTTGAGGATAAAATTTTACACAAAAGCTTTTATTGCAAGATATTTTTAATACTCTTATGGGAACGGTAATAACGGAACTACTACAGTGGATATCCGATAGTAAGTACCTGTATCTAATTTTATATATTACTTTATATGTCATCAAAAACAAATTACATTAAAATTTCCTCAACCGTGAGTTACTTTGGAAAACTTGAACTTATTAACATCTACTCGTGACGAGATTAAAATGACTAATCCGTATTAAATTGCTCATCTTGATCTTAATTACCACCACACGTGATAGGGGATGGGGGGTTGCTTAGCTACCCCCTACCCAGGTGTCACAATAAAGGGATGGAGCGTAAGAAACTACAAGTATTTAAGTAACCGTTAATAATACAGGGGTTGTTTAAGTGACAACATGATTCGTTCATTTCAAATCAATTTAATCGAATATTAAACTACGATTACATCTATTTAAACAAAAAATATAAAGGAAACGTCATATTTTTGAGAATGGCCTCCATTACCAAACTGTTGCTGACCAATATTGAATGCCAATTTCCATAAAATTTGTGTGAACTATGGCAGGCTTCTTACCAAGACCAAATATAGTTTTTAGAATCTATTACCTCAATCGTGAATATAATAATCTTAAATTATAATAATTTTTTATCGATTCTTTTTTTGACACGCAGTGTTTGCCTATAATTGGGTCTACATCCTTACTTGTATTAGTAAAACTTGTTGGCAGACCTTAATAAATAAATATATCGTATTCAAATATTATTATTATTGACGACCTCCGTGGCGTAATGGTTACCATGCTTGCCCGCCACCCAGGAGGTGCGGGGATCGAATCCCGATCGGGTCATGATGAAAAATGATATTTTTCTGATTGGCCTCGGGTTTTGGATGTTTATAATACCTATATGTATTTGTTATAAAATATAGTATCGTTGAGTTAGTATCCCAAAACACAAGTTTCGAACTTACTTCGGGGCTAACTCAGTCTGTGTGATTTGTAACCCTATATATTTATTATTAAATCAGTTTGCATCTTTTTTGCATAACAACATCCATATTGAAATTAAATAGCGTCAGTACAAAGGACATCCTTTCTCATATTAATTCTATGGTCGTAGGTAATGCACAATAAAAATCACTTTATGCACCCGGGCGGATTGCATTTTAAAATGGACTCTATTTTATGATCATGACTCATGAAAAGGTACATAGATGACCACAGAGCAGTTAAGTTCACACTATAAAACTTGGTGAACTGTAAATATTACCGAATTTTAAAAAAAGATTTAAATTTAAACGAATTATTTAAAAAAAGATGTTTGTAATTTTAATAAAAAATATTTTTAATGCAATAATAGTAAAAAATTATAGGTAAGTACTAGAAAAAATTGCCTTAAATGTTTTTGTTTTTTTTGAACATTTGGCTTGCCTGTTTTTTCCGGATTACACTTTTGACGAAACATTTACTAAGTTAGCCTGTAATAATTGCAAGATACACTTTTAATTTATAAATTCTCATGGAAATGGAAAAACAGATCTGTGCAAGCAAAACCTTAAGCGTTTGCATGTATCAAAAATTAATGAACACCTTTTTAAGAAATCGATTAATAATCAATAGGAAATCAATGGGAAACGATTAATATTCATTGTCTACTGACGCCACCGTGCTTTGGCCGTGAACTGACTGCATTATCAACGGGAATGCATATATAATAAGGTCTATCGATTTAAATCTATTTAATTATGTCCAAATTAGGTATAAATTAATTTATTTGCTAAAGAATATGTCACTTTATTTATTTTGAAAGGGGTAAAAAAGTCTATCAGACTAGGGAAAGTATCAAAAATTTTGTTTGACTTTTGTAGTAAAAACTAAGCTATAGTGTAGGTACAGCTTCTCAAAGCTCTTCAGTCGCTGGATCAGTGTGTTTACTTGACTGTCCTGGGGACATGCCCACCACACATTCCCACCTATGTGTCTCCTGTGTAGGTGTAGCCAGGATCGACAACGGCGACCTCAGATTGACAATAAGCGATGAAGCTTATTGACGCCGGAAGAGAAAACTACAGCTGTCTTGGAAGTAAGTTCGAAACTTGTGTTATGGGATACCAACTCAACGATGAATCCTACTAATACATATTATAAAGGCGAAAGTTATATGTATGTTTGTTACTTCTTCACGCTCAAATGGCAGGGCCAATATTCATGATATTTTGTATGTAGGTAGCTGGTACTTTTTATCCCGAAAAATACACGATTCCCGTAGGATTTGATCTAAAGTCTGATATAGATGGCGCTGCTGTGCATAAATAAATACACGCAAACGAAGTTGCGCGGGTTTCACTAGTACATAATATAGATAAACATCCAAGACCCGAGGCCAATCGGAAAAAGTTTGTTTTTCATCATGACCCGATCGGAATTCGAGCCCGGGACCTCCTGGATGACGGTCTGACGATCTCGAATCAATTTCACACAAGAGACATTACAGACACTACATAAACCTGTACAAAACATTAATATGTTATTGTAAACGTTACATAAATGTTTTGATTGTTTCTAGTAAGTAGGAAATTACGAGTTGTTATTTTGTTTTGAGTGGCAATATAAGTATTTGACAATTAGCTACTTACCAATGTGTTGAGATCAGCACTAATATCTTCCATGTTATTAATAGGACCATTCTGTTCACCAGACACTGAAGACAAAATCCTCTTCCTATGTCCAACCTTTTGTATTTCTAGAACAGCCGTTAGTTCCACTTCCCAAATCCTTCTAACTCTCTCCATATCAACATATAGATGTTTCTTAAATGTATCACTATATTGTTCTAGGTTTATGTGCCTCAACCATTCTTCAACTGATTCATTCTGATTTTTACTTATATTATTATTGTTATGATTATTACTAATCTCAACTATTTTTAATGGTAGTTGTTTAGATGATTCTATTATTTTCTGTCTATCGTTCTCTTCTATTCCCATTTCTCGTAAGTCATTTTCGTCTAGGATACCATTCTGAAACAAAACATTATGTTATTGAATACAATCATTATGATAAAACCTTGTATTTCTTGCCAAAAAGTATTTTACCAAAGTAACGAATGTCCGTAATGAATTGATTATTTTAATCAATATCAGTGCTAATGATTGCTTCTATCTTCACTCGAAACATTGAATTTTTTTCATCGTGCAAGTTTTCCCGTTGTTCAATTTTTTGCTAATTAATCAAGTAGCCAGTTAGTAAATGTTTTTAGATATTTAAGTACCTATTTGAAATCAAACTATTTTTTTTTTAATATTATCAAAATTACTTACAATAAAATCGATATCGTCAAAACCACTCTCCAAAAATAGTGGCTCGTAGTCGTGTAAGCCGAGACTAGACAACCAAAGTCCCAGGTTGGAAGCCACTGACGGACTGAGACTAGACTCGGAGCAACTGAGACCAAGTCTCGTTGTGAACTCCTGCTCCAACTCAGAAACGAAGACAGATTCACGAACTAATTTGCTGCCGAATGAGGCCATTATTTCAGAGATCTTGGCCCACTCCTCCTGTTGACAAAAATAAATAATACATGTAGCATCAGACAAGTAAAGGAAAGGACACTTGCTAGCGTCTGTTGCTTCATCCAAGAAAGGAACTATGCTGATAAACAAAGAGAATAACTTCATTCTTTGATGTTTTTGGTAAAATTACGCAAAAACTGGTTTGTTTAAATGTTTTTTTTTTCGTTAATATTATAAATTTTCATCATATCCATTATCCATATCATAGAGCTCCATTTCAACAATTAATTCCATCTGTACCTATCTTTTCAATCACAGATACATAACAATATATTTTAGAATGAATGAGAATCTACAGCAGAGACCAGACTCAGATGTTGTTTTACTAATAAAAATAATGTACGAATTAAAATATTTATAGGTGACCTCCAATAACCTATTTTTTATAATGATCTACATTCAGCTAAATATAGAAAAATAGGTTACATTCATACAACATACAATATAAATTGTTTTGCAGATCCAATTTTTATATATATAACAACTGATGATACTACCTCTCGAAAATGATGGATATATTATGCTATCGACATTAAACGTTTAATATAGCCGGCAAAATACACCTACAGACGATCTTTTCGCCTGACAAACATATAAATATTAATAATATTTTTAAGACAGTCAGGGATGTTCAATAAATCTATACTAATATTATAAAGAGGAAATATTTGATTATTTGTTTGCATTGAATAGTCTCCGAAACTACTGGACCGAATTGAAAAATTCTTTCACCATTGAGAAGGTATATTATACCCCGTTGACATAGGCTATTATATTTTCAAAAAAATTAGAAATCCTTACTAAAGAAAGCCCGTGCAAAGCTGCGGTCCGTTAGTAAAAAAAATGGCTCATGCGGGCATACTGCGTATACATAATGCATCCCCCATATAAGCCGTATTGTTTTAAAGTCAGATGTTTTGAGGTAGGCAGGTGTCCTGCAGATGTCGCGTATCTTATATGGGTTTAGATGCAGTTGATTAGAAATTTTAATTATTAGTATTTTTTGTGGACAAACGAGTTAACCAGTTGCCTGATGATAAACAAACACTTTTGTATAGACGACTACAACCCAGAGATGTCTAATGTGATGGCCACATTTAAACGTAATAGGAAGGGAATTGTCTCACTTCAAAATGAAAAAGTA
Organism: Endotricha flammealis; assembly: GCA_905163395.2. NCBI lineage: Eukaryota > Metazoa > Arthropoda > Insecta > Lepidoptera > Pyralidae > Endotricha > Endotricha flammealis. Next base: position 6,120,235 of record LR990871.1, on the reverse strand, counting down.
AAGTAAACGTTTTCAGAAATAAAGCTGGCAGCCTACCAGCGCTTATAGGAGCCGATCCGCGCGGGTAACCGTCTCTATGTACCAGCGCCAATAAGCGCCGACAAGTTCCGACAATCTTCGACACGCGCTGGTCAGCGCTGACACCGCCGTACACATTTCAGTCTCTGCTTCAATCTGCTTGCTTTCTGTAGCAGTTACTTGCGCGGATCGGCGCCTATAAGCGCTGGTAGGTTTCCAGCTTTCTTTCTGCATACAGCCCTACATTTTATGACCGACAACAGTAATAGCTAGACTAAGTTAAACACTATTACTACTATAGAAACTTGCTAGCTTTGTTCAAAATAAAAAAAGAACTGAGAACACTTTTGTTACCCTATCTTTATCCTGTCTAACAAATAGAAATTGCACAATGTAAATTTCTCCTTCCTGCCATTGTTGGGCCTTAAAACCGTTGGTAGCAAGAATGTTTTGCAAACTAAATGTGTTGCAATTTTATTGTACGTCTTACATTTAGGGTTGAAACAATTGAGCTGTTTGCGGTTAATTAGATGCTTTGCTGGTTGTTTCGGTTCAGTAATCTCTGAGACTTTTAACGGTTAAATGTTGTTTTCAACGCTCGGATCTTAGACCACCATTTACAGTGTTGATTAGATTTTTATGGTGCTATGGATGATCTACATTTATTTTAGGCAAATAATTAATTTTTTAGATTTCAAAAATCTTTTTAAAATGCCTCAGCTATAGAGTTTTCAAATATTCTACAAACTATGTCTTATGTATTAAAACTAATTCATTTGTATTTTTTTAAACTTTCGCTAAATGTTATTATAAACTATTTAATAATTAAATATGTGGTATTTAAAGTTGCTAAGATCACGATCAGTGTTACCTAGTCAAAATGTCAAGTATTTATTATATTTTTAATTAGTTAAAGTAGCCTAAAAGCTGAATAATATTCTTAGAAAAGATAGATATCAAAAACCAAGAATTTACCTGTTCATCAAACGGACTGAGTATCGACAGCGACTTATCCGCACTCTGGTTCGAGCTGGTTGTATTACTGCGTCTCCTAACTTCGTCGTCCATACCATTAATGTTCCTTTCCTGTCCATTGCTGCTATAGTTAGAGCTGTTTATTGTTGGTGGGTCTGTTGGTGAAGCGTCGTACACCGACTTCAATTTTCTTAACGTTTTAGGTCTTTCTGCCGGCATCGGCCGCAGACCAATCCCGTCGAGCGTCGTGGTTGAGCCTTTGAAGAGGCCTGTAGACAAACAAAATGACATATTAGATTTTGATAGCATAAGTGAACTACAGTCTTCACCCATTTACGAACCGCTTGAGCAGTTACAAACTGCTTCAGACGGTCGTACGGTCAAACTGTTGACTATAACTGCAAGAGATATTCGTGTATGTAAATTTTAGATTCATTTTATGACTCAAATAGGTGAAAAAATCATCTAATGAAACGTTTAAATTACAGACGCAACATCAGGGAAATTTGATTTTCTATCTATCTGTAGAAAAAAATGGCTAAGTAAACAGTTTTCGGTAACCATTTTGTCCTTGAATAACCAGCTCCAGATTCTTTGTAGTAATAACAAATGGATTCTTTTGTCACAAAAGGCGTGAAAAGTTATTTTTTATTATTTTAAGCTGCCTAAAATAACTTGATCTTCATTTTTTTTATTTAAATAAATAATTTTAGCTGGTGTTGCTATGTGCTGTGTCGTGGCAATAAAAAGTGAAAACTCAGACGCAACGGTGCCAAGGCGAGGTTGCGACGAACGGTTAGATATATTATCAAATGTAACCGGTTAGTGCCACTTTATCACATTGTGGTGTCACTACAAGGCTTCTGATATCAACAATGAGTATTGACGTGGTATTGACTTAGGGAACTACTATTTTCGTACTTGCTATTGTCAGTGTGTCTGTTTTAGTGCTAATGTCAAAGAATTTCAGTAGCCAGTTATCACACTTTATCACATTGTGGTACCACTACAAGGCTTCTGATATCAACAATGAGCATTGACGTGGTATCGACTTAGGGGACTACTAATTTTGCACTTGCTACACTGTCAGTTATGAGTGCCGATGTAAAAGATTTTCAGCGGGTCTATTATCGTTATAAACAAGTCTCAAATAGTTAAAATTTAGTCTCAAATTCATTGCATGCGTTATCTAGCTCTTACTAACACGAGCTAGATAGTTTTTTTCGTTCGTTTCAGATTGTTTTTTTATTTTGTTTGTTTTTATCTGCAATCAGAGACAATTTGCGCTTTATTCAGATGAGCTGAAGGCTGCTGTCTCATTTTAAGTGTCCCTCCAGTGAGGACTTCTACTCATCATTTAGGAATTATGTCTAAGATTGAGACAAGATTAGTTTTTATTACTGGAATAAACCCACAGCAGTTATTTATGAGCACCACTGAATATTTTACATTTTTTTATGGTTATTGCATTAAAATATCCACAAACGTATTCTTTCATTCTTAATACTGGCAGTTGACAGTTATTGGTGCTGATGTAATAACTAGAAAAAAAAAAAGGATACTCAGATTTCCTGATGGTCATGGAGCCTAATTACAACTTTTTATAAAACTTTTCTAATCAGTTTAACACCGAGTATAATGTAATTTGTGATTAACATCGGAATACGCCCCGTCCAGACGCACCCAATTTTTGGGTCAATTTGATCTATTGTCCTGTTCTTGGTGATATCTAAAGAAAAGGACAGGTATACAAATTGGCCAATTAGATTGGGTCGTGTGGAAGGGGTGTAAATTATTTATAATGTGACATGATTCTGATCATTGCACTAATATAATGTGACTGTTAGTGCATGTGTTAATTTTTAATATAATCCCAACCTCTTTGTTTGCTTCTTAAAAGACGTAGTGTGAAGAAATAGTAGAATCCTGAAATATTGACAATATAAATTAAAAGATTTAGAAAAAAATTATTTTAATACCAAAACAACTAGAACTAACTAAAAAACTATGGGCCCAAGATCAAATGTTTGGAGCTCAGAAAGTAGCAAATTTCATTTATGAAATACGTGGCACAGACGATATGGTCTAAGATGTCATTGTTGGCGACCGGCATCACTAATAGGGACTCTTTACGCCATATTCTCTAAATTATTAGTACTCCTTTTATATTTCTTATATTTTGTTTTTTATAACCTCCGTGACTGACGACCTCCGTGGCGTAATGGTTACCACGCCAGGCCGCCACCCAGGAGGTCCCGGATTCGAATCCCGGTCGCATGATGAAAAACGAACTTTTTCTAATTGGCCTCGGGTCTTGGATGTTTATCTATATATGTATTTGTTATAAAATATAGTATCGTTGAGTAAGTATTCCATAACTTAAGTTTCAAACTTACTTTGGGGCTAGTTCAACGTGCGAAAAAAAAATTCGTTTCGTAATAATTTATTTTATGTCATGCTATCAAAAGAGCTCAATATAATAACATCTTGACAAACACAATTGATCTATTATTTTATACTATTTCCAACAGTCACAGAAAGGAATAATCCATCCATCCCGGATTCGATCCCCGGTCGGGTCGTGATGAAAAACGAACTTTTTCTGATTGGCCTCGGGTCTTGGATGTTTATCTATATATTATGTATTTGTTATAAAATACAGTATCATTGAGTAAGTATCCCATAACACAAGTTTCGAACTTACTTTGGGGCTAGCTCAATCTGTATGAATTGTCCCTATTATATATCCATCTTCCTAAAGCATTAGTATCAATTTTTGAAGTGAAAATTTCTTAGGCGCTTGGCACTTTTTTTTAGATGGGTAAAAAATGTTAAACTCCCGTCAGATCCGTAGCCTGATCGAAAAAGCGTAAGATTCCCTAACCATTCCAAAACATTCAAAAATGCACAACGTTGATCTTTAAGATTTCACTTCTGCCGGCTCTCCCGGAGTGCAACCCGTCCTTTTTTTATAATAGGCAATGAAACCACGTACGTAGGTATCAATCAACCACTCTACAATTCGAGTGTAATATGAAATAAGATTGAACAGCCAATCAATGCAAATAACTTCACGTAGGTGTATAAATATAAACAGTAAGACCGATTGTAACCAATCTATATTTTTTTAATAACATCATTATAAACAGTATTAAGATGTTGAACAGGCTGGTTTATTTCAGGGATATAATGATAACAAATTTATTTAGGAATTAGGACGTGGTAGACGCTTAACATTCTGGAATGAATCATAAAAGTTAATCACCTTTCACAGTCGATATTAGGATAGGTTATTTTCAGTTATTTGCAAATAATTACCTACATAATGAATAGTTAAGTTTTGAATAAAGCACAAAAATCGAAATATACAAAATTCAAAGTCCTGACTGATTTAACTATATATCAACGCACAGCCCAAACCGCTGGGCCTAGAGATTCCAAATTTGGATGTAGGTTCCTTTCGACGTCTAGGGGTGTACTAAGAAATTAAGAATAATTTTTCAAAATTCCCACGAGATATACGCAAACAAAGTTGCGAGTTTTTACTAGTTTATTATAAGATTTAATGGCTGCCGATGTACCGTCAGCCAACGCAAGAGGTGAGCTGTAAATATAATTTCTAAATATTGCATGTAGAGATTTACTCGAAATTTATTAATATTTCTGATGTCGACCATACATGTGTGTTCGCACTTCGCAGTAACATGACAGTTTGTTTAACTTTCATACGAGGCCTTACAATAACCACAGTACCCCCCCGTCTTGTATAATATCAACTTTATTGATTGGTATTCTTATTAAGGTAATACGGTTTGACACTTTAGTATCTCACTACTTGTAAAGGCAGGAAAATATTTGCATATGTGTAATGTATCCAATGTTGAAGAACCGTCAACGCATTGAAATGAGACTGAATGCTTGAAACAATAATAAACCAAAGTTGTAAGAAAATATGCTAGTATTTACTTCGTAAATCATTACGGGAACGTAAATACTGGATTGCAGTGTTAAAATCTTGCTACTGTAAATTTACATCAGAGGGACACAAATATATTGTTTTGTGAATATTAAGTCATTTTTTATTATTTTATAAAGAAGGTAGCATAAAAAGAGATATAGTGAATAATTAAAAAGGAAATCGTAAAAAGTTGCCAACAAAAAAATATAAAAAATGCAATTTCGCATGAAATTGCCTCATGACACGATGCAAAAATGATCTTGAATACATATTTTGCAAATTGCTATCATTACAGACACCTGCCGTAATACAACAGCTGATTCCGACACCTGCTTATTAAAATATTTTATATACCTTCATGTAGTGTACATACATGTCGTTTCATTAAAATCAACTAAAATGACAAAAAGTACAAATGTCTAGAACGCACAATAGATCGTCTCTTCTGTATAGCAAGTATTAACAATGGAGACGACAGATTGACAATAAGCGGTGAAGATCGTGATCGTCCCGTGTTGATGACAACTATCTCGGAACTTACAATTTGTAGATTAAAATTACGTTTCTTGATAATAATTCATAGATTTTTGGATGGGATATTGAAAAAAAAAACTTCCAGAAAAGTTATTTCAGTTCAGTTGATATCGGGGATGTTCTGTTATCATTATTTTCTTTGAGTTAATAGTATATGTCAGTTCTTTTAAAAAAAAAACATTTTCTTCACAACAATAAATAAAACAGAATAAATCTTTTCGATTTCTGTGGTTTACTTTTGTTATGTCTGTCATTGTGAAACAAAAAGGAACATTTATTTCATTCACAGCAGTAAACACAACGACATTAACGAGAGCGTGTCCCGATGGCTACCGTGAACAAGTTTGTGAAACAATAGCCCATTGTGACCGATGTGGTATCCCACAGCCTTATAGCTAATGAAATTATGATAAATTGAAAACACAGAGGCTTAAAGTTTTATGGGTTTAGTACAATCTGTAGACGATTCGAAAGAACCTGTCATTGGCCGTTTTTTCAATTAACGACACGTCATATGACTATCCATTGACTTGTGATCCGATGGTATCCCTAAGCCTTATAAATTATAATAAATTAAAACAGAGAGCCTTGAAGTATATGCCTTTAGTACAATTAGGGCCGATTGTTTGATCAGTAGTTAAGTATACTAATGGTTAAAATTCGTTGAAAAAACTAACCATTTGTTAAAAATTCCTACGAATTTTAACCATTAGTATACTTAACTAAGTTAAATGGTTAAAATTCGTAGCAATTTTTTGATCAGTAGTTACTGATCAAACAATCGGCCCTTGGTAAGAAAAGAAGATTCCAAAGAACATTAGCGGGTTTTTCAACTACACGATACGACACACATGATAACGACAAAGGAAGTACAATATTTTCCATACATTTTTTATTAATTTCAAATATCACATGCGACTTTCGTTTTCATTAGTTGCTGAATTTAACAGCTAACCCTTTCATTAACAAAGTTTATGAATTAAACGCCTAAACCTCGATTAGCCGAGTGGCTTAATACAACGTTCAACAGTGGTAGTCAAGTTATTAAATGTATTGACGCCCAATCGTACAGTCAAGAGCAGGTCGACCTTACATATCGAACTTTGTACCATTCTTAAGTTCTATGTTATAAGTGCCAAAATTGTACTGCAGGTGGAGCTCAACGTGCTCATGACTGTACATTCAAGTAAACTAATACAAGACTGCACTGCGACATAAATCATAATAGTGTAGGCAGTAAATCTACTACATAAATAAATTTATTCAAGATCATGCACACAGATACTAGTTTCATAAACTAGACATCGTTATCAAAGACTCGTGTTGAAATTACTTGATATTATCTACATAAAAATAGATAGCATTACATAAAATACAAATGAAAGATAATATCTGTCCCAGTGGCCTCTAAATTTATAGACATTTCATTCGAAAATATAAAATGTGTTTAAAACGAGTTAATAAACGTTATATTTTATAGTACTTGTTATAACATAATTACGGACAAACTGATGTCTTTATTATTAAAATTATCTTTTGAAAATATAAACTATTTTTTTGTAATATATTTTTTTCTGTTATGTTATGTTACGATCAGCTGCAATAATATGCAATAAAATTTACAATATCGATTTAGGAGTAACGTAAATAAGTACAGTCAAGGGCAGGTCGACCTTACATATTGGACTTTGTACCATTCTTAAGTTATATGTAATAAAGAGCCAAAAATGCACTGTAAGTGTAAAGCTCGACGTGCACCTGACTGTACACATTTCATTGTTGTAATTGAAAACTATTTAACACTCTTATAAAAAAAAAACAATTGAACTTAGCCAGACCCTCTTAACCTCTTTGAAATTCCTAAAAATTTTGTAGCCAGACCGTCTGCTACTACACCTGGAGCAAAAGGACACCACTTAGAAATTTACAGTGGCTGCCAGTGTTTGAGCAGCCCGATGGGTTTGGTTACGAAGCCCATTAGGAGAAGACAGTCAAAAGGAGTCTTCAATGGATGTTACACTGTGCGGTCATATTAAATCATTATGGAGAGAACTCCATAATGATTAAGTTCAAGGTAGATTAAAAAAAGACAATTAAGAGAAGATACTACTTAAACTTTTAAAAACGGATGTTTGTTTAGGTTTAGATCGTCTCAAATCATAATTTATATTATCTCAAAATATTCAACTAAGATAAGATAGGGTAAGGATAAAAGTCTAGCAAATTAACAATAACAGGAATTCACTATTATAATAATTGTTGTCCCATCTTCATACAATTAAGTATACTTTTGGTTCAACAAAACATAGAAATCAAAATGATAAAAATCGCAAGGAAATACAAAATTAAAACCATTATGCTTTATCAACAGAGCGTAGCGCAATGCCGTGACTAAGTATGCACATATATGCACAGGTGATTCAAATATTTTTAACAATAAATTCATTATTTCAAAGAATCCTTTCAAAACAATAAATTCCTTTTTTCAAACAATAGTTATAAGGATTCACAATGTCCTGATACTGTTTAGATAGCATAAAGGTCAGTTAATTGATGAAAAATACAAAACTGTATTTGACAGATTGGCTGTGGACATTCTTAATCCGAAATAAAGAGCCTAGATTTCTTTCAAAGAAGAAATTAATTGAGAAATAGAGAAGGATAGAAGAAGAATTATCTAAAAGTATATCCTCGACGTTAACATAAATTGTAAATTACTCTTCATCATCATAATTATCACAATCTTTATCATTCTTTCAAACAGAGGATTTAGAATAGAATAATTTTATAGGTCTCCTAATCATATAACACTATGGCTACTGCCTCTAATGACTTCATAGCAATTCGTCAAACTCCATTCGTTCTTCGATAAGGTTTTTACACACATTCTCAAGTAATTTGACATAAGATTTATAGATTTTGAGCTCGGGAGACGATCAAAGATCTTATAACCCAATTGCAGCAACATTTACTTGATCTAATTTGAGAATAACCAACCCAATTTACATCCTTCTAGGAATTTTGTGACATACACGTAGGTACGGAAGCATATGAAATTAAATACATTTATTAGATAATTAAGTTATCTAAATATAACATTTATAACATTTTCTACTCACAGTTTCCCATCAGTGTGGCAATCATTAACTCCAATGATTTCTTTCATCATCACTACATCAATGAGATTTACAATAACTCACAACGCATCACTTTTCCCACACTATCATTGATAATAATGATGTTCCAATAAGTTTACTTTATGATTTATGTTTGGTCACACGCATGGATCAAGTTAAAGGTAAGAAAGAGTTAACAATGGATATGCAAGTCTTTAGCAATGCGATCGTTCGAATCGCGCGTCGCGAGTAAACTGTCGAAGTAAGTCGCGAACGAAATAATATTGATAAGAGTCGTGCAACGTCACATATCGTCGACCACTTTACTAATCTGCATCAATTTATTCATGAAGACAATTGTTGTACGAACTTAGTGAATTGGTTCACAGACGGAGAGTCGATTTTGTTGAAAGGGAAGTGACATACTGAGGATTGGAATCACGTTTATTTTTACGTTTATTTAACCAGACCTTCACACACATTTTTTAGTCAACATTTAACTCTGTACATCTGTACAGGGGCCCGATTCTACTAAACAAATGCACCAATGGACTCGCAATGGTGTCTCAATCGTGTCTCAATAAAATGCCGATAGTGTAGCAGTGGAATTGTTTTTGACATTTGTTATGGACTTAAACAATAACGTGATGTTTAACTTATTGTTTAAGTTCATAACAAATGTCAAAAACTATTCCACAGATACACTATCGACATTCTATTGAGACACGATTGAGAGACCATTGGTGCATTTCTTTAGTAGAATCGGCCCCCAGGTTTATTTACTGGGACAAAGCAATTTATTTATAAAAATGCTTTTGAATGACGGACTGACGAATCAACGCACAGCCTAAACCGCTCATTGTAGAGACATGAAACTTGGGAGGGCGTGTTCTTAATATGAAGTAGCCATTTCATCCGGGAAAGCTATTTATTAATATTAGTATAAATAACTATAAGTACAAGCTGCCATTCTTTGGAAAACAAAAATATCAATAGGAGTAACAGGCGGCAGGTGATATCCGTTCGAATCCGTCAGGTGATATCGTCCTTTTGCGTTCAGTTATAAATGACACCTTTGTTAAACGACACTTGCCATGACAATTAGACTTATTGTCAAAATCTAAGAATATTGTCGGGTTGTCATGTTCTGTCGAGTCAAATTGGAAACGTGTGCGAGTGAAACATTTAAATACCCATGTTACTTATAACTCTTCTTGGCATAAATACATATTAACCTAAATGTCAGAACATGCTAAATTGTTGCTCCCAACCCCCTCAAGTGGAACTCTAGACTGTAGTCCTTACCGTAGGAACACAGCTTGGTCGAGATCAATGCTATTTGGCTATGATATTCTTCTGTAAGATGGAGGTCCTTCCCCAGACGGGCTACTCCGATTTGAAATTCTTTGTATAACATTTATTAAAACGCAAACACAGAATAGAAATGAAGAGACATTATCATTATCAAATTTGTAGCAAGGCACAATTCGCTATCACTCGTTATCAAGTAATATGGGTGTGTCTTGTGAGTTTATCAGGCAAATGCAAATACTTTTATTTGCAATGTGTTCTCGTTTTGTACAGTTATGACATTTCATTTTAACAAATTGTAAAATGTAATTTAATGTTCTCGTGAACATTATTGCCGAAACTACGCATGAACATGATACACCTTAATGGATGATAGACCTTAACTTTGATATGAAAATAACATATTTATGAGAAAAGATATGTGGCTTTGTTTCGTCAAACTGTATGGATATATAAGAAACAACAGCCCAGTATTTCTTCTTCTTCTTCGCTACACTCTTGACAGAGTGGTTGTGGTCGTCACTTAGTTGTAGTGACCCGTTTAACAACTCGTCGCCACTCGTCTCTAGCTCCCGCCTTCCTGGTGCACACGTGCAGAGGGCAATCTATTATATACTAGCTGACCCGGAAAACTTTGTTCCGCCTTAGAGGCACTACCCTACCCTACCCCTACCCTACCCCTACCCTACCCTACCCTACCCTACCCCACCCCACCCCTACCCTACCCTACCCCTACCCTACCCTACCCCTACCCTACCCTACCCTACCCTACCCAACCCCTACCCTACCCCTACCCTACCCCTACCCCACCCCTACCCTACCCTACCCCTACCCTACCCCTAATCGAGTTTTCATTGTTTTTAAGATGTATTCGGGACGGAAACAAATCCAACAAATCAAAAACCATGGCAATCGGTCCAGCCGTTCTCGAGTTATAAGTGTTGTAACAAACACGACTTTCTTTTATATATATAGATAGATAGATACTAGCTGACCCGGCAAACTTTGTTCCGCCTTAGAGGCACTACCCTACCCTACCCCTACCCTACCCCTACCCTACCCCTACCCTACCCCTACCCTACCCCTACCCTACCACTACCCTCCCCTACCCTACCCTACCCTACCCCTACCCTACCCTACCCCTACCCTACCCCTACCCTACCCCTAATCGAGTTTTCATTGTTTTTAAGATGTATTCTGCTATTCGGGACGGAAACAAATCCAACAAATCAAAAACCATGGCAATCGGTCCAGCCGTTCTCGAGTTATAAGTGTTGTAACAAACACGACTTTCTTTTATATATATAGATATCAGTATTTAGATAGGATCAAAAGTCTCGACCTCCTTTGTAATTCAGAGGATATAGTCAATCAATAGAACGGGTAACCAGCGCGTAATTATAATTCAAGCATTCAAAATTGCATGAAGGAATTCACTCGGTTTTTTTTATCTATCTATAGTATTTTTATTTTAAGTCCGCTAGGGGCCTACAAAAAAAAGATTTTGTGATTTTGATCGTCTTTATTGCAACGATTAACACTTTCACTAATCAAATATTTCAGTTATTTTAAAAGAGGTTTAATAACAGTTATACATTTATTATCTAAACTAGATTGCATAGCTTCGGGTTCTTCAAACACTTTTCATCATCATTTATCTCTAGATTCTACACATTTTTTGTAACATAAAGATAAGGTTTGTTATAAAAATTTTGACTTTATGTCGATAGAAATAGAGGTTACATTGATAGGTGATAAAAGATACTGAAGAACGATGTGAATCTAAATAGATACCCCAAGTCTCATCTCGGGACCAGCCCACGATAAATCCCACTGCTATGTCTCCTATATGGTTAGAATTAACAGCGTCACCGAAAACTGACTATACCTACTATGTACAATGTGTTTCAGATAGCATGGGTACGGTGACATTTGGGATTTGAAGGGAATTTACAGGGAATTAAAAATAAATGTATCATTAATAATGCAAATTTGAATTTGCTACTTTTTTGTAGTCGCTTATTCTTCACTCTTTTTCTATTTCTTTTTGTACTTCGCGGTTTTTTGTTTCGAATAAAACATGCGTGAAATGAAATACGTGAATAAAACTCATACGTCACCGTACCCATGCTATCTGAAAAACACTTAAGTCGCCAACACGGCTGAGTCGCGCAGACGTAAAACGAAATTCGAAACTCATACTTACTTAATGCATAACGACAATCGATTTTCAATTGTTTTATAACTATGAGTCCACATGGCTGCGTACTATTATAGCTCTCAAAAAGTATGTACAATTATGAAATGGACCTACATTCGGCGACAATACTTTTAAAAAAATGTTCCATTGTTTTTATTTCTCTATCTGGAAGAGATTGCTTTAGTGATAAGACTGCCTTTTGTTCTTTACCTGTTCGTTATTCAGAATGTTAGTGTATTGACGGTGAATTTTATGTCATAGATTATAATATTATTTATATATAGATTATAGCTGTCAAACAAAGAACAAGATAGCGAAAAAGAAAGACAAAAGAGATAACTTGAGACTTAGAGCCGCCGCAGACCACAGACTTACCAACAGTCCTAGAAAATCAATGTACCCTTTTTGCAGACGACATCACAGTGCAATTACCCTGCTCAAACACAACGGAACTAGATACAAAACTTAATATTACCCTTGATAAAATCACAAACTTCCTTGAATGCCACAATTTAGAACTTAACTTAAAAAAAAAACAAAATCATACAATTTAAACCCTATCAAAAACAACCTTTAAATATAATTTATAAATATAAGAATACTGCTTTAGAGACTGTAAAATCAACAACACTGTTAGGAATCGACCTTGACTCAAATGTAAACTGGCAACCACATGTAGAAAGGGTAACAAAGAAATTATCTTCCTTTACATATGCGCTATATAATTTAAAAAGAGTAACAAATTTTAAAACGGCACTCCAAGCATACTATGCATATGCTCACTCCCTGCTCTCCTACGGGATCATACTATGGGGAAATTGTACCGATGTGCAGGATATATTTGTTCTCCAAAAGAAGTGCATTAGAATCTTAGCAAACATCGTTCAAACTGAATCGTGCAGACCTTATTTTGTTAAATACAGCATATTAACCCTAACATCTAACATACTCTATATATATATCCTTGAATCTTGCAAATTCGTAAGAAAAAACTTAAATTTATATTCGCCAGTTAAAAATATCAAAAGAAATAACCGGGGACTGCACAAAATAAAACAGCCATTTTCTAAACTGTCAATATTTATCTAATTACTATATTTATAACACCTGTATGTAGTATGCAATAAATGATTTGAATTTGAATTTGAATTTGACTTTATCGGCCGATAGTTTGGTCGGTCTCTTAATCAATATTATGAATGCAAATGCACACATTACAACGATTTGGTATGAGATATAATGATTTTAGAAACTTGCTGAATAACAGTCTTCATCGATCCACTGATAAGTAAAAGCCTACTTTTGTCTTCGCCAATTTTCTCTAGCCATTCTTCTACGCTATCCATCTCTGTGTGACCTCGCGTCATCTATATAGATTTGTATCTCTGTGCATAACTGAGAGACGCGTGGACTGGTTTAGTTAATTTACATATCAAAATACTAAGTTATGATAGCGATTAATCAGTGTTAGTTTTACATTTCAACTGGTTCTCAACACGCAGCTTTATTAGTTCGTCATCCGAACCTTATTTCTCATACCTCTAGTGCCTTGAAATGAAATGCATATTAACTTTAATTTGTAATAAATAATTTGTTATTGTCATTTATTTTCTTTTCTGTGTACCAAATACATTTTTCCTTTCTTTCTTTCAAATAAAATCTTTTCATGATTTTTATTTAGAGGTTGTTAGGCAACTAGCCATTCATATTTTGAAATTGATTTTTGAACCTTCTCGGTAGTTCGGATATCGAGGGGTCGTGGGTTCGAATTCCACCTGGGAATGAAATTTTTCTTTCAAAAATAATTTATAAATCGTCGTCCCTTTCATTAGTCCTATACATACATTATGATATCTTTCTTGGGAGACTATTAGTGCAACAGCGGTTACCATCATGTGACCTGAATGCTCATTTGTCAACCTCTTCCATTTAAAAAATTAAGTATGCTTGAGTGATGTTGGTACCAAAACCGCATCTGCTGCGAAACTAAGAAACATGCCACGGTCTTGCAAAGAAAGTTGGATGAGTTTAAAAAATGAAGCTGGTACGATGTTCTATGTCTTGTAATACTAGATTTCACAATCATTTGTGTTAATTAAAAGACATTTATTTTAAAGATAAAAATTCATATTCAAATTGGTAGATCTTGCTACTTTTCCTACTGTCGAAGTACATAACTTACTTTAATGAACTTATGCTTATTAAATATTTACAATAAGGAACGCGGTACCTTCGGAGTGACATGTCATGGTGCATAATTGACTTAGTGCCATCTTATCCCATGTTAAGCAAGTTTTAGACTTGTTCCTGTTATGTGTACAGTCAGTGGCATAAATATGTTGTCACTTTAGTATCTTGTCAATATAATATTGTTGACATGTTCACTCAAGCATTTAGTAAGTAATAAAAATGACATTATTAATTATGAAGTTTATGACACATGTCATATTATGGCTACCAAAGAAAGAAGAAAAAGAGTTATTGAGACTTAGGCTGCTTTTCCACCAGACATGTGCTATGCAGCTATGCTGCGAGGATGTGTCAGCTAAGGTACGAAACTACGTGACCGTTTCCACTGATGCTCAGCTATGTATCTGCGCGAGGAAGATGCGCAGCTCGAGCTATGCGATGTATATAGATACACCATTATAGCTACACCACTCGCGGCCATCATAGCCCGCATCCAGGAGTGCTACTACGAAACGTAAATCCGATACTTCGGCCGAAGTATCGGAAGAATTTTAACCATGAATTACCAGGTATTTCATGGTTATTTTAGTAATTCCTTGAATACTATCCACGAAATACTATGTACTTTATGATTATGTTAGTAGTTCGTTGAATTATAACCACGAAATACCTTGTAATTCATGGTTAAAATTCTTCCGATACTTCGGCCGAAGTATCGGATTTACGTTTCGTAGTAGCCCTCCTGAGCACGCATCCTTCCATATAAAAAACATACCTTAGTTGAACCCGTTTCCACCAGTGCTACGCTATGTGAGCCAATGAATTTGATTGGTGGATATCAAACGCATCCACAGCAACGTAGCATAGCACATCTCTGGAGGAAAAGCACTCTTAATGTTGAATTAAAATGTATATCAGAACCTGTCTGTAAGCTTCTTCAGAATATGTCTATTGTTTATTTTAAACAACATATTATGTCTGTTATGTAATAAATTATTTTTAATTGTGACTACCAGACTACACAAATCTAGTTACAACTTTGAATATGTTTGTATACAGTCCACATGTGGACGATTAACTTCGGGTAACATGATGCGAGTCATGTGGTTACAGAGATCACTTATGGAATAGACTGAACACTTTAAAATCTACATATTTAAAACGTACATATTAATATGGAAGCAATTGGTTCTTTTCAACATTCAAATTGGCCAACCTCTTCCATTAAAAAGTTTTGTATTTCTATAACTTTTTGCATATTTAATGGAATCGTTAATTCAGAGGGGTCTTCACAGACACGCTCATATTTAACATATTATGCTACTCCATAAACTACTACCATTTCGTATAATGACCACTGGGAAATGAAATGGAGAAAGAAACCCAGTAACTGTCAAAATCTGGTCAAAATTTATTAATATATTTTCTTGACCTGCGGGCCTAAAGCGTCTTTTACACAAGGAGAGTTTCTCGCACGCGAGCGGCGATTTCTTCCAGGCAATAATATGGTCGCCTAGTGTAAACAAATGCGCAACCGCAGGCGAGAATCGAAAGGCGAGTTTTGCCATGGGATAATCGCATACGATTATTCGCCGCTCGCGTGCGAGAAACTCTCCTTGTGTAACGGACGCTTAACATGCTTACACTCTAGATAGTTTCTCGCACGCGACAAAGCTTCTTCGCCAATAGCAATGCCTGTTTTGTCTACTGTAGACATAACCGAGATACGCTATTGGCGGAGCGGAGCGAGAAAATTTTGTCGTGTTTGTCATGTTAGCCGGGCTGGTAATGTACTTGAATATGAGAATTGAATAGACAAAACAGTGGTATCAAAGGAAGAATATATTAATTAAAATGTCTAAATATTAAAATAGCAGGGAGTACAGACTATGAAGTATATAAAAGTATCACTATTAAAAATGGAAAGCTATGTATATAAAAACTGATGTGTTTCTATTACCTGCCGGTAAACGCTTTGACAAATTTAATGTTAAGCGTCTGTTACACAAGGAGAGTTTCTCGCACGCGAGTGGCGAATAATCGTATGCGATTATCCCATGGCAAAACTCGCCTTTCGATTCTCGCCTGCGGTTGTTTACATTTTGACAAAAACTCGTAATATACAAGCTATTCTCGAATGCGAGTATCACAGGTGAGATTCGCTTCTCTTAATATGTTTACACTACAAGCGAGTAATCGTAGATCTAAAAATGCATACGTGTCTCGACTTGTATAAACAATGCTCGGGCGAGAATCGCAAGTGTCGATGCGAGACTCGCGCAAATCACTCCGTACTGATTTTGACACGAGACTCGCCATTCGTGACCTGATTTACAAGTACACCTTGTACCACCTCCGATGACATTATAGCACCACCATGACACTTCTGAACAACAGTCGTGTTTTTGAATGGCGAAACTCGTTAGAGAAACTCGTATGATTTGTTTACACAGGCTCGCGGCCCAGGAGAGCTTAAGTAGCGAGAATTGTATTCGAGAGGCAAAACTCGGAGCATTTGTTTACACTAGGCGACCATATTATTGCCTGGAAGAAATCGCCGCTCGCGTGCGTGAAACTCTCCTTGTGTAAAAGACGCTTTACTGGATTAAAAGCATAATGCATGTAGTTTTAAATAAATAAATATAATTATATATGGACAAATCACACAGTTTGAGCTAGCCCCAAAGTAAGTTCGAAACTTGTGTTATAGGATACTAACTCAACGATACTATATTTTTATAACAAATACATAATATAAATGAAGATCCAATACCCAGGCCAATCAGACAAAGTTCATTTTTCATCATGACCCGACCGGGATTCGAACCCGGGACCTCCTGGGTGGCGGTCCGGCATGGTAACCAATACGCCACCGGGTCGTCAAATATTTATGTTATATTTAACAAATCGCCAAAATAGTCAACGACAGACGTCGATGGAGACAGAAATTCATTCTCGAATGAAATCGCACCATGGCCACGATCTTCAGAGAGATCTGTTCTGGTTACGTCTATGATTGATAAATACTCTATGTCAGGGCCAAGGCTCTTTATATTCGGTTGAGAGATAAGCGAGTTCTTAGAATAACAAAATGCATTTGCTTATAGTTTTGTATTGAAAGGGTTCACTAATCTGTTATCTCGTGATCGTAAATTGTAAAGAGACCTATGTAATGTTTTAAAATTTTATTTTCGTTTTAAATAGTTAGCTGAATAATTTACTAACTAGCTTCTCAAAACCATTTTTTAAATTATTGACACGCTTAATTGTAACTGTCATCTGTCACTATCAAACTAAAGAAGAAATAGAGACTTAATGTGTAATTAAAATGCGTTTCACAGGCTGATAGTCAGCTAACTCACATTACAGATACCGAAGAACAAGAGTACAATTGATTTTAAAAATATTTTTTTAAAGAAAAAATTCACCTCTTCGCCCCAGGTGGGATTCGAACCCACGTGCACGTCGTCTCGATAAGATTTTTTTCTTTCAAAAACATTTACAAACAGAATGGCGGGTTGCCTAACAACTCTATAAGACAATCATATAAGAGCACAAACTGATGTATATAAAAAAAAAACTTGTATAATATCAACTTTATTTTGCTAGCTGTAGTTTGTGTATTCATAAATATGAAGCCAATGTAACGTAAACCCGTAGGAAATATGTTTCTCATGAGGCAATCGTTTTAAAAAACATAAAAAAACCCGTAACCCTATACCGTAAAATTCTTACAAAAACGTCACTTTTCGTTAACCTAACATTTTAACCACACGTGATAAATACAATTAAAAGTAAACTTTATTTATGTAGAAATAACGTAGAAAATCTTTTGTTATTTTGTATTGTAATTAAGCTATTTAGATAGTAATGAAACATGATAGTTCCTGTGGTTTAATAACCTTTTTTTAAATGTGACACAGATGTTAAAATTTGCTTTATAAATAGATTGGATCAATTTTACGGGTTTCATATTGAGGTGTCAACAAGAATAATGTTTTACTAGAAGAAAATAAAACATCCTTGGATTTACCACAGAGTATAACAGCTTCTCTAGAAATTTGGGATTAGTTAGAAATGGTCGTCATAATTTATTTCAATACATATTTTTAAACTATGACATGTGTATTGTTACTAGGAATTTGTCTTGGCATTATAGTGACTGTTTATGAAAATGCGGCTAAATTACTTTGATTTTCGCATGTAAAAAAATAGATCGTTTTTCCTCCGCTGTCACAAAAAAATATTTACTTTATAATTATTATTTTTTTCACATTTGTGATCGAAATATTTCTCACTCGATAAAGAAGCTATAAGACGGCACAGTGAATTGTTCAAAACTATTTCTAAAGTAAATTACGCATTATAAATTATGGCTGTCATTGTCAAACTAAAAAAGAAAAAAAGATTAAAATTAGGCTAACTAACAATGTCACGAACAAGCGTACAACTGATGTTTTATAGGATATTGACATGCTTGACTTTTTGAGAATCAGGTATGGCTTTCAATCGAAACAGTGACTAAGTCAATGGACAAAAACATAACAAAAATACTTTATACTAACTCTTCCTTGCGGCTTCGCTCACGTTAATTTTATGACATAGATCTCGTTTGACAACAAAACAACCCATAGCGCGACTTGTGGCGCCATCTGTTGGCAGCGCTCTTTATGGTATTTTTTTTCCCCAATGGAACGACATACTTTCACGGGATAAAAAGCCTATGTTGGGCTCTGTACACCGAACAATATGTATGCAAATTTTCATAATGATCGGCTGCTTAGTCAAGCCGTGAAG
Organism: Endotricha flammealis; assembly: GCA_905163395.2. Taxonomy (NCBI): domain Eukaryota; kingdom Metazoa; phylum Arthropoda; class Insecta; order Lepidoptera; family Pyralidae; genus Endotricha; species Endotricha flammealis. The sequence goes on along the minus strand of LR990871.1, from coordinate 6,101,136 downwards.
GAATAGCAAACAAACAAACTCACTTTCTCATTTTATAATATTAGTAAGGATTTTTCTTACTCATTGCATTTACACTTACATTTTATTTACACAATGAAATCACAGTCAAGGAAAAGTGAATTCCCGTAATACGATGATGTATTGACTTTTGCAATACTTCTTCCAAAATGCGACGTCGCACGTCACTCTTATCATTTCAAGATAATGCATTTATCTTTTGAATGCGTTCATTGTATGTAACATTTATGAGCGTGATTTTCACTAACACGGTTTTACTTGTTTCGACATAAAAGCACTTGGACGAATTACATAACGACATTAATCACATAAAAATCTATCTATCTAAGAAAAATCGAAATAAAAATTACTTTATTTAGGTGACTGTTTATTGTTTTAAAAACGTAACTGTGGTTATGTTAATAATTATAAAGTAACTAGTGAAACCCGAGCAACTTCGTTTGCGTGTATTTATTTATGCACAGCAGCGCCATCTATTTCCGATTTCTGAGCAAATCCTACGGGAATCGCGTACTTTTCGGGATAAAGGGTACTCTATGTGTTAATCCAAGGTATCAGCTACCTACATACCAAATATCATAAATATTGGCCCAGCTATGTGAGCGTGAAGAAGTAACAAACATACGCTTAACTTTCCCATGGGAATCTCTTTATCCCGTGGGGAAAAAAGTAGCCTATGTCACTCTCCAGACTTTAAACTATCCCCAATAAAAAAATCATATCAATCCGTTCATTACTTTCGACGTGAAGGGGGACAACAAACAAACACACTTTCACATTTATAATATTAGTTAGTATGGATAGTAGGAAGTAGGATTATATGTGGGTTTATATTTTAAAACATTTTATAGTTAAAGATTTTGAATGTACTCGTATTAGTTTCTAATAAAACACGAAAATAAATATGATGATTTCACTACGTTTTTATAACATGACATTCATACAAGGTCATTAAACCTATCCTTATGTAAAGATGTATGTCGCTTTTGCTTTAACTACATAGACTCTGAGATATAAGAAGTATCTATGTAGTTTCTATCTCTTTCTATCAGTACCTAATAGGTCTCAATTAGCTAAACCATAATTATTGCGCATTGCTCAGCAATCAAAACATTCCTTATAATCGATAAGATCACACTACCGGTGCCCCCCATGACTCATGAGATGACGTTGACTCACTCATATGAGGTAAAACAGCTATACAAATGACATACGATCATGAACTCGATTTTTTTAGCGGAATGTAACCTTGATGACGATTTAGTTCTTTGAATGAACTGAAATAATTCTAATGTAAAATTGTATTTTAACCATTAGGTACGTAAATTTATTTTTATAGAAGAGGATGGCGGGTCACCTCGTGTGGCGGTAAGTGATCATCGCCGAAATACTGAATCTCTGAGTCGTTGTGGACCTTTAAAATATAAACATAAATAAATGGATAGGGGAGGAGCTGGGATTCCGTATCTTTGTGGGTTTTTCTGAGCTAACGATAATCTCCGGAAGGACACAGTGTACGTATTCATCCCTCGCCATTTCTTCACGCTTAATATTTTAGAATTTGAATTTTCGCTGATATTTGTCATTTTTTATCTGTCAGATAAGTTATCTGTAGGTAATGAACATATCATAGGGATGCTATATGACCATATTATGTCATATTATGTCCGTAGCATCGATAACATAGTAAACATGATAATTCTTAAAACCATTGTTTTGTAGACATTTTAAAATTAACCCTGTTATAGGGCCATAAAGAGTGGACAAAGGAGTTCGACGACTTTGCAATAATAGCGTGTCCATTGTTTACGCGGTGCGGTTTTAAGAATTATTACGTACTGTCGACTAGCCGTGTCGCCGTAACCGTCGTCGCCGTCGGAGACTTGCTCTTTCGGTAGTCGCCAAATAACCCGGTATGTGGTGGGTGACCGACGAATAAGGGCGTAAATTATTTATATTTATAAAGGCATCTGTAAAATATCAACGACGTGACTCTGGACGCAAAAAAATTGCTGAGAATTTTTTGATAGAATTTTTGTTAATTGTTATATACATATTTCTGTTAATGTTACTTTTACGTATTAAACTAAGATATTTAACTGACAATAAAAATAAACTATACCAAAAACCGTTGCATGGTTTAAGACATGGAATGGACATGGAAGTAAGTAAATAGACTTAAACAAACATAACCTGAAAACACGAGAAAACAATTCAACAAGCAAGCGTTGGAAAACGATGTATTCAAGAATTGTATACGATTTATCGTATAAAATCGTCGTATCGTATCCAACAGTGGTCAATTAGACAGGAGTCGTTGCACTGACCCCACTCCGCCACCTGCTGACCTTGCAATAGCTATAATCGTTTCTTGTTGCTACATGCAATCTTCGCGCTTTCGGTCGTGTACCAAGATTTTCGCTTCTTTTTAAATGCCACATAATTCTGGGCAAACGAACTTTACGGGTTCGTCTAACCAGAATTATGTGGGAACTATTTTACTTGTCTGGCATGTTGTAAAATTCCATTTAGTAAAACTACAAACTCTGTCTAGTACCTACCCGAATGAATTGGTTGCGATTTGCATTGAAATGTTGTTAATTTCCCACCCAGGACGTAAATAAGCTTCACTGTTTAGACAAGCAGTAACGACGTTGATGTATCAGCAGTTTGCTGCTTTTGCTGACTTGATGAAGCAGTGTTCGTCAAGTCAGCAAATAATCGCTTGCTTGTTGCAGCGGTGCGGACACGTGATGAGACGAGATGTTGACCATACCACTAAGAGAGTGATGAACATGAGCGAGAAGAAAAAAAGACCGTGGAAGACCACCCATGACCTGGGTACAGATAGTCAGAAATGGCTTGAAGTGTGCGAATACGACCGAAGATACAATCAACAACCACACGATATGGCGCAGAATACCAGGAGAGCAGATATCGCCAGGAGAAAGAAAGAAAAGAGAATATAAATATTACGACGGCTGTGCTCCGCGGAATGCGTATTTCTTCGTTTCCCGCTCAACTTCTTTGCGTAATTCTGGTAGAAGAACCATCAGGATACAAAGTTGTGAATGTATACTGGATTAGTCACGATGTCGTAAAACACGACTGAAGTGATAGTCTATGTTTATACCATATCTCCACTTTCACGGCTTTCTATTCAGGGTTCAGATACACAGAGGTTAGAACTAAAGGCAGTCGTACTATGAATGCCTACTCAATCGAACAATACAAGCAAGATATCAGAAAGAAGTTACTTACCTCACATTTAAGTTTTTCGAATCTCTTTTTTGAAGTGGATCCAGTCGAGCAAAGAAAGCTGAACAGTTGTTATGCAATTTAGGCCTAAGACGCAAAACATACGAACGACACAAATTCTAATGTGTAAAGATAGATACACAAGCTAAATAAGTAAACAATAGACATAAACTTACAGGTTAGTGTAAATGCAACAAGTTTGACTGATCTCGACCTACATTGAGGGTTTTTCCATGTCCTAACAATTAAAGTACCTACCTGTAACTACAAAATAAAGAATTGGGGTTTCACAAATCCCAAAAAAAAAGTAAACAAAGCGACCTTTCACAAAAACTACAAAGCGATAGCAACCTCATTTCTACAACCTTCTTACAAACCATTTTTTTTATGTAAACAAAAAATCTGAAGTGGTTCTTATCTAACATCTTGAGGTATTGTTATTTGTTACAGAACAGTAAAGGGTTTTCTAAGACTTTACAAATACTCAGTCTCATGTAAAGTTGTACGTATTTGGCTAATAATGAATTTAAGCCCGAATTATTCAAACATGTTTTCAAACCAATGTAACATAGAAAAAGAGTTGAATGCACATTGCCGGGTATACTGTTAAAATAGCCTATGCAATTTATGATTAAATATTAATTTATTTATTATACAGAAAACCACCAGACCTAAACAAAGAAGTGTGCAAAAAGAAGAGTATAGGAGCATGTGGTTTTAAATAAACGGCTAAACAGTTTTAAACATAGTTTCATATAACACGGGACTGGCAGTGGTTTTAAACGCATGCCCTGCTACCAAAGGTGTTCAAAGGTCAAATGTAATGGTATGAAACTACGATCTACACTGTTATAAACTTCAAAGCAGAATCAGACAGTCGGATAAAGAAAAAAGGTACAGACGAAGAAGTATTACTCGACCTTGTTACAAAGAAAGATAAAGCATCATACATTATAAACAAACATGAAAACCAAGCAAAGGTTTCACAAGTGGACGTTTGTTTGTGAAATGGTTAGGACCGCACGTGCGTTAACTGTACTCAACTGGTGCTTATTAGCACCTTATGTGTAGGGTTGGCAACTGCTGAGCTATTTTTAAAAAGATAATATTTTATCATCATCATAAACAAGGCCTGCAGAGGTGGTGAAGTCCAAAAAACTTGTTCATACTTTACAAATAATAGAACTGAACAAATGGGAATTGAGATGATTCGAAAGATAAAAACTATCAACTTTGACTATGAATAACAGATAGCATTGCTGGTGATCAATAACATAATTTAAGTAGATAAAAAAGATAGAAAAAGCCGCAGGCTGACAGATTCTGATATGACAAACAAAAATCTGTTCATTTAGATTCAAGGAGAATTTTAAAAAATACTACACTAAAAATATTCTGAATAACGAACAAGTAAAGTACAATAGGCGGTCTTAACACTAAAGCAATCTCTTCCAGACTTTAGGATAGAGAAATAGAAAAAAGAACATTTTTTTAAAAGTATTGTCGCCAAATGTAGTCCTAGTAGTAGTACTAGTAGTAATGTCCATTTCATAATAATTGTACATACTTTCACAGAGCTCGACTACGCGCCAAAATTTCAGCTCACAGTTTGTAAAACAATTGGAGATCGATTGTTGTTCACTGAGTAATAAGTATGAGTTTCGAACTTGTTTTACGTCCGCGCGAGCCATCTGTGTTGGCGACTAGTATAACTATTACCATCGATTTAACATTGATAATATTGTAATGAGACCTATAAATCAGACGTAATGCCCAATAGGATCGGAAACGGAAGAGCCGTACCTGTATATCCGGACCATTCGACCATTTTATGTCGCCTTTTGTTGGGAAACAAAGGGACTACCCTCAATACGAGCCCTATGGTCACACGACAACACAGCATTATTGAAATGGAGTAGACAATAAAAGGAACTGCTATTTATCATTTACCGACCGGAAAGAGAGGATAGTCTTGTCCCATGAAGTAAAATTGGAACCCTTGCACCACCACCTACATAATTTTGTTGTAAATATAAACCATTAAGGTTTTGGGTCCAAACGCAGAGAAAAAATAACACAAATTGGCATAATCGCGCAAAAATACAATGACAAAACAGGAAAGTAGATACTGAAGATTTTTTCCAGACCACCAGAGGTGTAAGCAGTGGCCCCTTAAGATGTGGGCGTCAGGAATGGTGCGAAAGTGTTAATATGTATTGTGGTCTAGATTTTAAACAACTCGAGAAGGAGCGACAACAACGAAAACATGGGTGAACAAAAATTGGGATTTTTGTATTTGCAAAAAATCCTTATTATGGGAATTTTCCCATGAGAATAATAACGGTACCGATACAATGTACAAATTACACTATGTTCTTTAATACTTCACTTATAAAATAATACGTAAACTCATTGCGATTAAGGAGCAATTTACTCATTACAAAAACTGTTACGATCATGATCATAAGCATAATTTAACTATTAAAGTTAAACATACCGCAACGTTAATTAGAGGTATGGTTTATTACTTTCATTATTACTGGGTTTAAACCATATGTTTTATGAGTTTTGTATTACCAGTAGACACAAAGTGGAGTGTGAGTCGTTAAAAGTGTTTTGATATCTAAGTATAGCTCATTATTATGAAATTATGTAGACTAGCGGAGCCTACTACACATTTTCAACGCTTTTTTTATACCACAAAGTTGGCAAACAAGCAGACGGCCCGCCTGATGGTAAGCATCACCGTAGTCAATAGACGCTTGCAATACCGGGGCGGGTGTATCACTCACGCGTTGCCAACCCTCCCTACCCCCCACCAAGTGGAGCTCTGGAGTCCTTACTCACCGTAGGAACACAACATGGCCGAGACCAATGCTATTTGGCTACGATCTTCTGTAAGGTGGAGGTCCTTCCCCAGACGGGCTGCTCCGATTTGAGCGGATTACCCGCTGTGCCCTACCTCTCTTAAGTATTTTAACTTTCAGTAACATAAACTTAACAACTGCGACCACAGATTAACAATAACCAGCAAAGACAGAATATAGATTGAATATGCTTTATCAGCAATACACAAACGAATATATTACACATGGATAACCTTATAAACTAGTCATTAGCAACAAGGCGGCCTCATTACTGAAAGCAATCTTTTCGAGACAATGAGGTGATGAAGCTCATTGACATCCCGGGGGAATAACTACGGCTATCTTGGAGCTCACGGGTAATTCTATACTAATATTATAAAGAGGGAAGATTTGTATTTTGTTTGTAACGAGTAAACTCAAAACTACTGGATCGATTTGAAAAATTCTTTTTTTTTTTTTTGACAATGTTGTGCAAGCTAGTGAAGCGCTAACGGGATACGCTTCACCAGCAACATTGGTTTTACGTGGGCGAGGTGTCAACCCGCCGCACAACCCCCGAAATGCTGGAGGACCACACCCGTCGTTGGTCAGCGAGTCCATCGGACTTAGCCGGTTAGTGTAGCTAGGCTGTACTACCGACCATCCCCCTATCCGCCACTTCTTTTACCGTAGGAAAGCTACACTATTCGCGGGTGACATAGGCTTTCTTAAAATAGGAATCCCTTACAAAAACCCGTGCGAAGCTGGGACAGAGCGCTAGTTTAATCATAAAGATATTCGACGGAGTAGGAAGGTGTAATATGACTGGGAATTATTTAATACTAGCTTTTCCTCGCGGCTTCGCTGGCGTTAATTTTATGACTGTATAGATCTCGTTTGACAACAAAACAACCCATAGCGCGACTTGTGGCGCCATCTGTTGGCCGATACAGCGCCCTCTATAGTAGAAAAATTATTTTCCCATTGGAACGACATACTTTCACGGGATAAAAAGTAGCCTATGTTGGGCTCTGTACCCCTAACAATATGTATGCAAATTTTCATAATGATCGGCTGCTTAGTCAAGCCGTGAAGGAATAACAAACAAACAAACAAACTCACTTTCTCATTTATAATATTAGTAAGGATTTATTTATTTATTTTAACATTTTGAGATGTTATGCGTAGTTAGATAACGGTTTAAAAAATAAGAGATATTTCAAGTAAAACGCAGTAGATTTGTATTTTTACTTCAACCTGATATGATACCCGTGTAAGGTATGGCCTTGCGTAGTATTAAGTATCGCAGTATCGTTCAATGACCCCTACTTCAACGGTACTGTTTTTTGAGTGCCACTTAATATTTACTCGACCACCTCAGTAGGAGATTAGAGTTCAAAGTCATAATATAGTTCATCTAAGTACTGTCTATTAGCAACACTCCTTGTATTACATATTTTTTTGAGTCATTGACACTCACAGCTTAAATCGAATTTGACCAGTACAGGAAAGAAGCAAGAGCGGTTACTCCGCTCAAATCGGAGCAGCCCGTCTGGGGAAGTACCTCCACCTTACAGAAGATCGTAGCCAAATAGCATTGGTCTCGGCCATGCTGTGTTCCTACGGTGAGTAAGGTTTATCACCTGCTCCATGTCACTTCTCCTTGTATTAGTAGATACAGAACATTTTTTTGTCACTAAAATTTACACTAATGATCGACACACATAGGGGAAGATTATTTTTCTAATAAAAATTTACACTCAATTATGTTGTCATTTTCTTATGGTCAATTTGAAAACACTTCAAAATCTAAAAGTTCATAGCCATGTAACTTTTTTTAACGTTACGTCATCGTCAATTCAATATCGTTTTATGTCGTATTGAGATTTTTTGATAAATAAATGAAAAAAAAAACATTCTAAATTTAAAAAGAGATCATTATATCCTCACGTATACAAAAAAAATATAAGCATGAACCAAATAAAACACCTTCCCTTATAAAAAGCAAGCATTCAAATCACGTACTGTCCTGTCAGATCGTCCCGTATGATACTATATCCTTCTGTGCCAGACTTTTATTAAATACAACGTATTATGAGCCTTAATATATAATAATTTAAGGCCTTAAACGCCTTGGAGATTTTTTAAATACAAACAAAACTGACAACAGCCGTTTAACTCTAAAAATTTCAAAAAATAGACCTTAGTATGTACAAAGAAGATTGTTATTCGTTTGTGCAATGTTAAATGTAACAGGAAAATGCATTTACAAAGTAAATTAAACCCTATTGTTGGGATGTAAGGGTAATTTTATTGTGTAATATAATTTATTATGCTTTTTTGAAGCGAACAATAGCCATACAATTTTATGTTTTTAATCCAAGTTGACACACAGATGGTTTTAATTTTGTGTGAAGTTTTTTTTAAGTGTATTATTTCAACAAAGTTAAGTATTAAGGCACAAAAGTTTTATAAAAAATTGTTACCATCGAATCTATAACCTTCCCCGCTCCGTAAGAAGTAGTTTTAAACAATTTTAATATTTACTTATATTCGAAGTGTTGTCCACAATGGTGATGGACATTTTACTAATACATAGATTATATATTTGGGACAAAGTCTGATAGGGTTGAGTATGTCATGCTCGCTTAAATGTCCAAACTGGTGGTGGCGTCGGGAGTCGGGTCGCTGAGTTCCCTCTAATATGGTTGAGCACAGCGATGGCTGACTCTCGCGTCAACTCGTGAACGGGTGCTGCCTGGGGGGACTGGTCTGCTCACTCTTGTCAGTACTGACTTTTTTTATTTTATTGTAGATTTAAGACTTGTTCATTCCACACCATTGTGTATAACATTCCGCGTATTCTTCTTATAAATTTTTATGTACTTATACCTACATTGTAACTAATGAGTGGAAAAAAAAAAGAAAAAAAAAAAAAAAGTACAAAATGACAAAAAAGGCCGTAACCGGTTTTCTTTCGCCATTTCTTTTTACCGGTTGCCATTTTGCTTGTGTCCGAAATGGTGGTAGTATATAACGTAGTTTATTTTTTTTATTTAAACAAGTTGTAAATGACAAGAAAAAGTGCCTGTGAAGGTCTAATTTCTGAAATAAACGATTTCATTTCATTTCGATTTCATTTCATTTCATTTCATTATTTTTATTTATTTAAATTGTGTAAAGATAAAAGCATTTTTTTTATATTCTACAACTATATTAATATTAATTATAACAGTTCATTATTTATTTAAAAAAATAACGAAAATGATCAATAATTTAAAAAACAAAACTGTTTTTTTTTTTACAAAATTACCAGTCTTGCCATTAGTATCCCCGATAACAAACTCGTCAATACTTTTTTTTATTGGAATATTTTAAAAAAAATGTCAATAACATACCCATCTGGCCCTCACCCGCCGCGTAGTCCGGAATCTTAAAGGTTAGTACACAACACTAACAAAAAATCACTTGACATTCTCCTGTCAACTGACACTGTACACTTTCACTCAATCCCCCATACCAAAATGTCAACCTTTAAAGAAAAGAAAAAATAAATTAAAAAAACGAAAAATAAAAAGCAAAGGACAGGTTTATTCTTTTTTTAAATATTATCGCATAATAATTTATGCATCTAAATAAAATTTTAATACCTAATAAATATTTTTATCTTTTAAGTGGCTACTTATAAATTTTATATAGGTACTTAGATGTAATATGTAATTAATTATTAATTTAGTTTAAGTACCTACTTATTATTTAAATTAATTTAAATAAAATTAATATGTAAAAGATGACATAAAACATATTTTTTTACCTACAACTTAAAAAAAAATTACATCGTCAATGTAGTGAAAGTGGTTTGTTTAAGGTTTCGTTTATTTTGTTGTGTGTTTGTTTATTCTATTGTTATCCAAACACACTTAATAGCCTATGTAGCGGAACAAGAAATATTTTATGTTTTCTTACGAAAGTTTGTTTTTCGAGCTATTGTTTACAGGCTCGCCGTTTTGCCAATTGTTACCGCTCCCAGCGTAATTTCCGGGATAAAAACTATCCCACATATTACCATCATACCGGCGGGGAATCCAACCTCACACGCTAGAACTAAAATGGTCGTGAACTGCGCTGTTTTAGAGGAGTTTCCTCCCGCGAACGCTGAGGCTGTGGAATGAGATCCACGCCGAGGTATTTTCTTTAGACTATAATATGGGGTTCTTCAAAATTAAAAGATTTTTACAGAGTCGGCAACGCGCGAGTGACACTTCCAGTTTTGCAAACGTCCATAGACTACGGTGTCCATCAAGCGGGCCGTAAGCTTGTTTGCCACCCTAGTAGTATAAAAAATACCATATTTTTTTTATGTTTGTGTTATTATCTTTCTAAATAAACTCTCATCTAATATAACATCACAAGACATTTGGCACATGTCACCCTCTGTCAAAAAGAAGCAAGCTTTGTTTTTACAAAGTATCGCTTACGTAAACACAGCTTTATGTCCCTACTATGATATGAGTCTGTTTACTAAGATAACATACGGGTTTTTTTTTATGTTACAGAGAGACAAATAGTGGAAATGATGGCAAGCAATCACCTCTGCCTTCTTTTTATCTCTCATAAAGATGAAACAAATAATTTCCGGCCAATGAGATTTTTGACACGACCACTTGACATACGATACAGTGCTATCAAATACTATAGACGAGTAATACGCACAGCTCTTGACGTTTCTCATACAATGACTTGGCAACCTCCGTTCACCTCATGCCGCTAGGGGCGCTATAACATTTTGCATACAAAAGTTTTGAAATCGTTCACCTCATGCCGCCCTCATGCCGTAGGGGCGCTAGTGTCGCGTCTTGCCCGAATTCTTCCGAAGCTGTGCGTATTACTCGTCTATATTTGGTGCTATATAACTTCATACATTTTTGGTTCCCCGACTGTTGTACTCACGGAATAGACCTCTTTTATCTATTCCGTGGTCGTACTGTCACAGAAAAACGTATGAAAGTGACGTTGTCAAATGTGGTGAGTGTAGTGATTGATGTGTTGACGTCACATTGAAAAAACGGGCAGCAAACAATGTAAATTAGGAACTATAGAGTATAAAATTGGCCATAGAGAGAGGTAATCTTCAGTTACTGGCTGGCAAAAACAATAAGAAGCCATCGGCCGGGAGTTCACTGGTCGAGAATAGAACACGTTCTAAATTTAAACCGGCCGTTAGCGAAGCGCCGCGGGAACTCGCGTTCTAAATTTAAATTATTTTTAAATTTCGAATCCTGTCGTTTTGTCACGTTCAAGGTCGTAGTTTGAAATTCCTCCGTCAACGATAAGCATTTAAGGGAAAGTTTTTTTTAACCATCTGGCACTAACTACTAATACATTGAGCCACAAATTCTTTTGTAACTGCAATGTGTTGGCTATAAAATAGTTTTTTCTGTGGTAGTATGTAAACAAACGGTAGACGTTTACTACCATTCTGTTTAGGGTGCTTTCTTCATTGAACTTTTCATGGCTTAATAATAGCAGACAGGCGGACAAACAACAGGCCAACTGTTAAAGTTACAGTTAAAATTGTTTAAAAAGCTTATCACTGTAATGAAATTGCCAAAGGACTATACAATCCATTTTTTAGCAGTGTAGCCAGTATTAGTGAAATTACATCAAATTTTTCATCTAAAACAAAAGAACTGCCCAGTCCATTTCGACCACTTATGTCGCCATAGATTTATCACAAACAGACTGCGCGTGCGGTTTCGTTTTAGTCAAAATAATAGATCAAACTCCTCAAAAATTGTACAGAAATTTCATAATTATTATTCTTGCACCTGGCTTGCAGTTCATGCAGCCCAAGTGTTATTTTGGTAAAACGGGATACAAAGATAAACAGGAATTGTTTAATTTAATTTATAGTCTCTTACAAGACCTTCCACGGCAATCAGCGATCTGGCGGGCGCCTGATTGGTAAATAGATTCCGGTACATACAATCAATTTATTTTGTAATCAATACGACGGATCAATACTTCGGATATAATTCATTACGATGACGTAGGTAAAAATAACTGCTTTATTTTTTTTTTAAGTATTTTTTATCAAAGACTACCATCAATAACACAGAAAATGTTAAAAAAAACCTTATAACACTGGCTGATTTTAAGCCTGCACATACATTTAAAACAGTGCAATCATTGGTTTTATACCAAATTTTCTTGTCAACATTGTTTTAATCGCTCGGTTCCAAACCAATGTCTTAAACCGTGTAGGCTTTACCAAAGGAAATTAGTTGAGTGGGGTCACTCACCGAAACACATCGCTATTTTCACGTGAAATTGTGACTGTGAAAAGTGAGAGGGTACAACACCAACCGAGTTTCTACTAGTAATGACAGTGAATATACGCTCTACCCAAAACTTACTGAAGAACTAGCTAATGGATTAGAAAAGATATTAACAATATTAAACCTTCATTAGGTAAGAGTAACTCTATTAACGGTATAAACAGAGGAGCCTTATGACGTCGTTGGAAATGTCAAAACAAAATGAATACGTAAGTTAAGGGACGATAGCACTATCATTTATTTAGATGGATTTAAAAATCCCAAGCTACTGGATGCTTCAGAGTATACATTAAATGTCTAGATCCCAGATAGAGCCAAGCGACTGTCAGGTAACCTGAAGACATAGACACTAGATAAACTGCAATTGACGCCATATTAGAAAAGAAGAAGAAAGAGAAAAGTTCAAAAATAGATATTGATTAACATATGACAAGAAACCCAACTACAGACGTCAAGGACACAAAATTTATACCTTATCCTGTTGACGTACAGACAAATTAGTTTCTAAAATCTTATAGACCCAAGACCAAAGATAAAGGACCTCTAACCAAATACTTTTTAGTACTAGAGATGGTACCTTTATAAATTGGTCTGGTTACCTTGTCAGTCTAAATTTGGTGTGGAAATGAGCTCCTTACGGTTTGTGGAATTGCCAAGGTGTCGTCCCCTGTTATATTTAGCTTTGAAGTTAATTATTCGTGTTCACCATACTGAACTAAGACATAATTCTGTACGTTCTATAAATTTGACAAAATGATTATTTTATTAGTTAGAATTAAAGATTTCCGAACTATCCCATCATAGTCCTCTAATCTGAGATCTTACCATCTCATCGCTATGTCTCGTGTGTAGCCAGGATTAACAACGGCGACTAAAGATTAACTATTAAGCAGGGAAGCTTATCGACGTGACTAGGGAAAGAACCGCATTATTCTAAGATTAATAACTAATTTAGAAACAGAAAGAAATTAGAAGTATGAAGGAAATAAATGGGCAATTCATCAGCAATGTGACAGCATTTGAAACATTAGATATATAATAACTTACTGTTAAAAATAAAGCCTAAAGTTGTGGCTAACAATGTCAGATTTGGGTAAAATTTAACCTAGTTTTTAATATGTATGCCTAAACAGATTTGTGGAAGGCCACGGATAATGCCATCTTACTGGCTGAACATCTTGCCAGTAGGGTGTAGGAATTTCATTTTATTTGAGTCATTGACACGAAAAGAAGAAGAAGAATATGTAGTTACAATTTATGCTAGTTTATGCACTAATGCACTTTTTGCAAATAAACTCCCGCCATTGCTTCACAATTTCCGTTCGTTTTTTACTTTATCTCTATCTATCTTTCAAATTTAATTTTATCTTTTCATTTTTATGATCTAATTCCAAATAGACTAAACAACAATCTATGATAACACCTTATAGTCCCTTTTGAGCTTACATTAAGCTTTCTAAACTTGTGGGCGTTATTAACATTGTAAGCATTGTCACCATGCTTTATCATGATGATGAGGCACTTATACCATTCAAATATATCTGATACACATATTTTGTTCTCAAATCACTTTTAATCTTAGGTGGTCCGGACTTCCTACTGTGATTTTGACTTTACCATAATTTTCTGTAATAAGTATTTGTTTGTTTGTGTACTATTGAACTATGTTACTTGTAATTAATTGTTTTTTATTGTATTAACTTGATGGGCTTAGCTCGCCGTACCTTTATGTTTATTTAAATTTTATTTCTCGTCTCTGCTTCTTGGATATGTTACATTTAATTGGTCATTGACGTCGTTGTTAACTTGTTAAGTTAAGACCCATAAAATTTCACCATCAAGGTATTTTTCGGTTGTAATGAGATTAAATATAGCTAGCTCGTCAAGATATAGAGATCTAGACAACAATGTCTATAATTCTGTAAAAAAATATTTAGCGCGAGCGTAATCTCAAGACTCTGAAGCTTACTGTAATGTGGATTGATTGTAAAAATTATTTTTCTTTTATATGTAGAAACGTGATTTTATTTCCCACCAGATTATTTCATTGAGAGTTGACGGATACCGGTGTTTAAAAGTAGCCTTTACGCACAAAAGTTTATTACTTAGTTTCCATCTAAATAATAGTCCGAACAGACCCAATGATATGTTATTGTTGCCTGCAACATTAGAGCTTGCATTCCTAGGTAAGTAGAAGAACTAAAGCTTTCTGTACATACATTAATAGATTAAAAAAACATAATTAATAGCTACATGACGTTAAGAGGATCCTCGTTTGCCATCAATACGTCATTAAAATTGAATGAAACGTTAGCAAAGGTAATGAGGAATGTCCTGTCAGTTATTATGCAAATAGTAGCCGGTATGTGACGCAAGATATACGAGTACCTTAGTGTCTATACGCAGTTTGCGCAAACGCAACTCATCGTGCAAGTATGCCTACAAAATTGTTGTTGTTATCATTTTATCTCTTCCTAGGAGAGATTGTGCATCTCGTAATGCTGGTGTAACTAATTTGAAATTGGATTTGAAAGTTTACTGTTGGTTCTCTTCCTTATTTTGACGTCAATCTAGCAACAAAACATTTGTTGCTCTAAAAACTAATCGTTATTGTAATTATATGAACATTTAATCCCTTTATGTTAATGTTTGACAAAAAAATAACAACCAGTTTTCTTTTTTGAACAAAAATGAGTGAATTAGTAACAAAATAAAGATTTAATTAAAAAGTGAAATAACGTTAATAAATTAGAAAATAATTATGAAGCTCGACTCATAAATGCAACTAATGAGATGTTTCAGAATGTTAATGATACCACTATTAATAAGGTGGATTCTGGCGTGTGATCAGTACCGTTAGGTTATCCTGCCCAATTAAAAGGATAACGGAGGCCTTTCGCCGTCACCGCTGGCTTTATCGACGATGTTTCTCTCATTTTTATTACAAACTCGTTTTCTGATGACGTTGCAAGTATAAGCACGATTAACCTCGAAGCGCTGGAAATATAGATTGCTATACATGAGCATTCCGATCTTAAGATATCCAAGTTGTTTCACGAGTTCTCAAGTAAAATATTGTGAATATTATATTTCTTTATGTACGTAATGCAGTAGCCGTTCAACGTTTTTATACTTTTCACAAATTGAAATAAACATGAGTTTTAAAAATAATTACTTTGTAGTTAAAGATGCCTTTGAAATTATGCGAAAGATGCATTATCTGATATTGTAAAGTCAACATAATATAATGTATCCATTCATGAAATATTGTCAATTCTCGTATTAAGAAGGTATCTATTCACATTTTCTGAAGAAATAGTTATATAAAGGTTACAAACGTGATCGGCACTGCCTTGATATTCAAAACTGTGAAATCGGACGATGTAAAACGAATTGTTCCCTTATTAAGATTTTACCTTGCATTTTAAATTGGAGATTGTTAAATTCTTAGAAATGCTTATTATAAACTCTTACGTAGGAAATTTTCCCTATTTCTATAGGAAATAATATTTAATTGGGTTAATTTTATTCAACACAGAAATTAAATTAATGATTTACAGTGAAAGATACGTAGTATTATAAATGTGAAAGTGTGTTGTTTGTCCTTCTTTCACCTCGTATTTACGGGGATAGTTTCAAGTCTGGATAGTAACAGCTACTTTTTATCCCATAGGAAAAAAACACAATTCCTTAGCACTTTCTCTTGACTTGATATTTAACGATGGTACTGATTCTTTCTTGAAGCGCTTGCCATCAGATCTCTATAACCCAAAAGGGAACCAAACTACAATATCACTCCTTATTATAACATGTTATTAACTTCAAAAAGGAAGGAGGTTCTCATTTCGACTGTATATTTTTTATTTTTAAAATTAATATTGATAGCATATACTTTACGTCTGCGCCATCTTTCATTACAGAATTGCTGACAGTGTTTTGCAGGTGTAATTTAGCCTTCAACTTAGACTTATTTGCCTGTAACTGGTTTTTCAATCCGGTTTCAGAATCCATAACTACATTTTCTAGTCTAACATATATAGGAAACTAGTTCTTGCCCGCGGCTTTTCACGTTGTGATTTTGAACGTTATGGAAAAAAATTGCATATAACTTCAGATATTTTGTTAGAGCCGATTTTATGAATCTGTTAAATATCCAGTTTCAAACTTTGAACCCAGTTCGGTAATTGACTACGTGTACTAATAAGAACGTTCAATAACTGTAGTAACAACTGTAACCACAAGGTTTTGGGACGAGTTAATAGTGATTTTGGGATCACATACTTATTATGTTAGGGGTGAGTTATGGCTGTTGTACGTCACGTGGAATGTTATGGATGTTTTTTTTTGTGTAAAATATAATTTCAAAACCAATCTTTCCGAAATTGTAATACACATAGAGAAAAGTAATAATAAGTACAATTGAAAGCTAACATACTAGTGTATTAGCAAAAAAGCGGCCTTATTGCTAAAAGCAATATTTTCAAAATATAGTTTAGTAATAAATTGCTATGTTACCTAAGATTTCCTAGAAATTAGCGCATTCCTTTCATACAAATTTCTGTTTTAAGGTGATCCGATTCGGTCCGCGCGGGAAATTCAAATTTTTTGGGGTTTTTTTACAAATTGCATCTCAATCATTGAAAGAATTTTCGTGAAAATTGATTTCACGACAGCAAATACAATATATCTACTGAATAATTATCAAATAAATTATAAATATTAGCTGTTCTTATTATGAATGTCCACGATGCATCTTTTTCCCAATAAACATGCATTATGCACATTCATAATGAGATGAGCCAATATTTATAATTTATATGATAATTATTCAATAGATATATTGTATTTGTTGTCGTCAAATCAATTTTCATGAAAATTCTATCAATGATTGAGATGCAATTTGTAAAAAACCCCAAAAAATTTGAATTTCCCGCGCGGACCGAATCGGATCACCTTAACATTAGTATCTAATAAATGATATTTCATCACAATCGTAAAATATATCCTGTAATGTAGTATTGCTGTTTAATTAACTTTTTCCTTTGCCCCCACCATCGGAATAACCTCAATTAGTGTTGCAATATCTTTTCCCCCACACGTATTTAGGATACGAAATCCAAATTCAATTCTGCACGTTTGTTTCTGCTGGTGTTCTGCATGGTGCAGATTGGCTATCTGTATAATATAAATTTACCAAGAGCATTAAAAAATATTTTATTTTATTTATAAAAATGACGAAAGAAAAACGAATTCACACGATGTCTCTTTCATTTCACAATTTTATTGAATACTCCGAAGGACCATAATCGACCGACCGCTCACTGCTCTTCAATCCCCATCATCTGCGCAAGGGCAGAGAAAAGATACAACAAAGAGCAGAAAAGAGAAAAGTATAACTTGAGATTAGCGAATTTTTGTGTGCTATTCCCAAGCTACTTTTAACCTATCTACATTTCAAATATCATTGCACAGGAAGCGTTAACTGTAACGAACATTGGCATCAGACCGTTACACATGATAGCCAAGCTGAGACAATGCTGATGTGCAGTGCATAGAAATACCTAGGTAATAGCTTGCGTTACTAGGAAACAAATGGTTCACGTGGGTATAACCTAGACATAAACCATAGTTACAACTTAGAAAGTGTGATTGCAAACTATATTGCATAGGTTTCCAAAGTTTATTATTTTAAAAAAAAGAGAAAAAAGAAACATATTTTTTTATACTTTTACTTTTAACTGTTGTCATTTTAGTTATTTGCTTTACTTTATTCAGATGTTCTATTATTAACCTCAAGACTATACTATCAATACAAAAACACACATATATATTTATTATTTATTGCACGATTGAAAGGACAATTGGCGGACTCAGTGCCTAAAGGCATACTCTACCAGTCAACCATCGGGTAATGCAGAAATATTGTTGGCGGGGCAAAAAAAAGCAAATATCTACTGGTTACCTAAGAACTAATCATATATATCGGCTATAATATATTAACATACACATAAAAAATATATATATCTGATATTATGGTAAATATATTTGTCTAACCGTGTGTTGTATGTACGTTGACCTGTCATTATTTTACGATCACGTCTGCACACCAAAGAAAGTTTCGGTTCGGTCCGTTACTAAACTGCTTCGGACACGCAAGGACGTCACGCTTCCAAC
The DNA here is from genome assembly GCA_905163395.2 of Endotricha flammealis. Classification (NCBI taxonomy): domain Eukaryota; kingdom Metazoa; phylum Arthropoda; class Insecta; order Lepidoptera; family Pyralidae; genus Endotricha; species Endotricha flammealis. The sequence continues at coordinate 6,082,502 of LR990871.1, read as the reverse complement.
GTAAATATGACCTTTATATAGACCACTGACATCTTTTGTATTAGAAATTGTACAGAATTTACATCATTTGATTCCCACGTACGCAACATGTTGACAGAAAAGCTAGAAAGTACAGGGAAACGTTTTTGCCCGAATTCATCGTATAATGATGTCGAAACATCAATTTACTGGGATCTATTTTATTTTTTTTATCGGGACAAACCCACCACACATTCCCAACGCTGTCTTCTGTTTTTTCAGGATCAACAACGGCGACTTCAGATTGAAAATAAGCAGTCGGGTCTATTATTTCAAATAAAATATATGTGAGTTTTTTTTAATTTAATGGTCTACAGAGACGACCATTCGATTAAAAACACTCAGTCATGTAAAAAACTGTATCTTCGCCAAATCTTTAAGCGTTAGACAGCTACCTCAGCAGTCCTATGAAATTAGAAAATGGTATAATACTAAAGGCCATAAATTCATATGTGTTGACTTTGATGTGATTATATTTAATTTACGAATTACACGAGGTAACATCAAAGTACTAACTATCAATTAAAGACATATTGAAGTAGGAAGCCGAACAAATTCCAGTCAATTGCCATTAATTGTTGTAATCAACCAACTGTTGGAGGATTATATTGCTGAAATTAACAATGATAATAGACATACACTAAAAACTGAGAATGAATCTAGAAATACTGACAATAGAGTTGAAAATAGGGTGATAGAAGATGTTATAGCAGTTGAACTATTGTGGAATGAAGTAAAAAGGTACTTGGCTAAACGAAGGGAGACAAATGACATCCGTTTAAGGTTTAATGGAGCTGACAGAACAGTGTAAGTGGAACTGGTAAAAAACGGTTAAACAGATCTACAACTATATAAGAGGCAATAAAGTTGGTTAATTATTACAAAGACAAAACGCGAAGATAGTAGTTGCTACGAAATTAGGTTTCGTAGGCGGCTGAAGGGCCTCTTTAGAGAAATATTGCAAATATCATTGAATAAATTGTGTTATCGAAAGAACACAATTGTGTCCTGAACTAACAAAGATCTTATTTTAAGTTGAGTTGTGGATATCTGACAGCAGATGTCGTTCCGTGCCTTACCATACTTTTGTCGGTATCTTCAGTTTCATTTCTTTAAAATAGGAGGTCTACCCAATCCCACCAATTTTCATGAAATCAAGAAATAGAACAACACTACGAAATACGGAAATAAAATGTGCTACTTTTTTAACGTTTTTTTAACGTTTAAATATTTTTAGTAAACGCCAGATAAAAAATAATTTACGAACCACAATCATCAAATATAATTCTATTATTATCACCCACATTAAACTAATTGACTTAAATTAACCATGATGTTTACCAACTACCGTAATGAAGGATTGACGTATCATCACGGACAATGACCATATCAAATTCAATTGCTTCACCATCATGTTCCCATGACAGATTTGGATTACATGAAGGTCATGACCTGCTTGTATTATGCTATCGTGCACACAAGGTCGCAATTGACCAAACACCAGGACCTCTGAGCCTCGGACAATGACAACATTTAATGCATTTTGCATATGTCTAGTTTCAATTTATCAAAAGTTAATAGTAGCATTACTACATTTGTGTATAGTGCTAGCTTAAAACTTGACCTTCGCTTTCGCTGGAACGATAAAACCCTTTCGGTTAAAGAGATATTCTAACAGCCAATATTCTAGCTATATTCCAGCAGCAGAATGATATTGATGCGAAATGTTTATCAATTTTGATATTTTAATATAACTTAATGTTATTACAGAGGATATATTGAATATAACATAACCATTACATTTTTTTATCTATCTTAAACACATTAAAATGTGAATAAAATTCCGCATATAAAGAACAATTTAAGGATACTATACGCCATATTCAGGCAACGAGAGACCAAACTAAATTGGTGGTGGGTGTTGAATCATTCTAGATAACAATGAGCAGTAGCAATGTACATTTTATTGTTACATTCAGAGAACTGTGACTGTGACGTGACGAGTGGTTAAAATCAGTTTAGCTTTTGTCGCGTTTTCCAACGTATAGGGAATTAAGGAAGATTATATTAATTGTTTGCAGGCCAACTGGTCATACTGGAAAAGTGGAAACGTTTGGTTCTTGCAATGGACTTCTTGTGGCTAGATGGGCTCAGATGATGATGATGAACTTTATTTTACATACTTTTTAAAAAGTAATGTGATTTATGGGGACCAATATTTCTTATTTCTAGTTCATGCACTTTAAAGGCAGCGGCTCAGGGGCTCTGTGCTTCATGGGTAGCGGTGATTACTTAACATCAGGTGAACAACACGCTCGTTTGCAAAAAAAAAATTATACCTTTACTATAGCCACGTCATCAAATTTTCACATCTATAATATTAATAGGACAGCGATATAACTACGCTATCTTTTCAACGGAACACTCTCTCCCTATTTCACGGTGTTTACCAAATTGTAAAAAGTTTTTACTAGCTTTTTTTAATCAGACCAGTGAGGCGGACTTCCTCTCCGATTTGTTTGCACGGTACCTGGCTGGCAACCTACCAACATCCGTTGCAAAATTCAATATATTCCAACAAAATAAATGCACGCCTATCAACGTAATTGCATTTTGGACGTTCGACATTTTATTATATTTATTTATTCAGATTTTTTAAATATTCATTTTATTGATTCAACTTTGCTAAGTGACGTCCTAATTGTTGACGTTAATAGAATCTGTCAAGAATCCTTTGTTTTTAGGCCTAAGCCATTATCTTATCTTAATGGGGGCCATTCACAGACGGTGCACTTCGACCCCTAGTGATCTTTGTGTCTGCTATACTGACATTATCTTGTATAAATCCTTGCTACTCCATATACTCCATATGCATTTCTGAATAATAACTTCGGAGACAGTTTTTTCCACTGTGACGTCAATAAGTTTTACTGCTTATTGCCATTCTGTGGTCGCCGTTGTTAAACGCTTATGCAGGAAATACAACAATGGGTATAATATCTTGACATCTCCTTTATACTCTTCATCTACTATACTGCAAGAGCTTCTTCACGCTTAATTTTTTGCTTAATTTTAAAGGTTTTAAAGGTTAGACTCTGATCAAATTTCATTTTCGAAGAAACTTATGGCATAGAGTACTAATTTAGTATGACAGAGATAACAGCCGAAGTTTTCAGAACCTATCTTATCTGAAGCTTACTAACCTATGTTTCGAAGTACTACTAAATCCTATAGTCTTTTAGTCCGTCCTATTTCATAAATAGGTGAAGCGTTGAACGGTAGTGTTTACCTGTATGTCGAAACTGATAAAAGGTTGCCTCATTCTAAACACGTACAATATGATGCAATGTATAGAAAGTCGGCTGTATCAGTAGCTAATTTTGCTAATATGTTTGCTGACAGTGAATCATTTATTAGGACATATTCTTTATGGCTTACTAGATCTAAGACAGCAGTCTAATGACTATCAAGTTCTGAGGTTATAACAATATCAATAAACTTAAATTATTATCAACTAGAAAAAAAATATTAAGGTCTTGTGTCATAATTTGCTGTTCCAATTAATCTTGTATACCATTAAAGAAATCATACAATAAACTACAAATTTTCTGACACATATCAGCAAGGAAAACCGGTACCAAGAAATTTTAACTTGGATCAAGGAGAAAGGGTAGTTGGTAGACGGCAGTGACTGAGAAAAGGGACTTTTCTCAGAAATGAGACGTCTAGATCTACAATTCCAACAATTGTCTCTATTTTAATATATTATTGTCCTTAATTTTATCAATAGTCAATTCGGTAGAACCACCAGCTATCAAGCCAACGTCATCAATTTCCTCTAGGGACTCTTTATTAACGTAGTCATTGCCTTAGAAAATACTGTTTATATTTCAAGTTGCCATCTATTCATCAAAGAAATAATCTACATAGAAATAGCCTTAATAGACCCACTCAATAAGTGGACACGTCGTCGCTCGTAAGGTGTTTCGCTAAGGCCAAGAAGAGTTTTAAGGAAATATTTGGATCAAAAGATCTTCTTGTTCTGTTCTGAATCACATCATAACAATAAAGTTAGGCTGTCTGTAATTTTTTAAACTTTAACTTTACGGATGTAACCACAGAAATAAGATGTAAAAACATAGTAAGAAGATGAAGCCAAGTAGAATTTAAAGATGTGCAAACTCTTCGGACTACATTTAAATAACCTCAATGTTCTATGGACCCTTGAATACCACAGATGTGATATTTCGATTTGAGCAACGGTATATCGTCTCGGAACTTAATCGATACCATCCGCACTCGAGTGCCGGAAACTCTAGCGATTTGATAAAAACCCAACAAGGGGCCCATTCATCATGACAGCGAAAGGTTCTCAAGGGCTCGCAACGTAGAGATGTAACGGTGGTCGCACACGGAGTTGTTAAAAAAACTTTTCACTTCTTTCGAAATGGTGGTTTTTTAAGTTTTTAACAATTAACTTAATGTTACAAGCGGTGAATTTTAGTGACTGAAAAAACGATTTTTGTCCTTTTATATCAGTTACAAACTGAGTCTTGATAGTTGGAAACTGTGTTGGTGCCGGGTTTGAGTCGTTGACGTTGTCAATCACGACTTTGATCAGATAACAAATTGTAATTATCATGAATTTGGTTGTTTTTGTGGAACACTCCATAAGCACTTGCAAATCTTGGTTGGTTGGTTGTATTAGTATTTTTCTATGCCAAATCAATGTTACAATTAAATATCAATGTATAAAGTATGTGTTATTTGACATTACTTTATTGTAAAGACATACGTAGAAAGCACTAGGGACCCGCAACAAAATCCATAATCACAACCACTCAAACAAAATCCAAAATGTTAGTTCATCACATTTTTTTTTACTGTACGATATTTAAGACTATGCCCTCGGCACCGGAGGTAGAGTTACGAACGCAGTCACCTGTCAGTTTTTTGCCGCGTCTTGTAAAAAAGCCCTTAGAATTAGAAAACCTGTGAACGCTTATATAAAAATGTTGTGTAATCCGGAGTACAATCTTCGACACATCTCGATAATTCTTTTATTATCTGTAAACTTTTGTAAATAATTTTAACTTATGTAATTTTGAATGTTGCTTAACTTTATACCTTCTAAATGAATTATGTGAGTAGCTAACAGCCAGTTTCCGGAACGCATTTTAATTCCACTTTAAGTATCAAGTTATTTTCTTCTTTAGTTTAACAGTGACAGCTACATTTGAATGTGTCATTAATTTAAAAAGTGTATTTCAGAAACTTGCTGTTACTGTTATGGTGTCTCATATAAAAAATGATAAAGTTAGACACATGAAACATTAAATGAAAAAATAAACATTTCTGTTTTTTTTTTTTTTATATTTTGACATTAGACGGGTAAATCAATAATAAATCGGAATAATAACATATTTATTCCGATAACCTCATTAAACTTTGCTAAATGACATTATCCGCAAATTATAATATTATACTGTTTTAAATTAACAATTTATCATTTCTACATCAACCTTGCTAATGTATTATGTCATAGCTTCGCATCACAATTAGCATAACTTAGACAAAATTATGTCACAAAGTTTTGCATAGTTAATCATTAATACCAGTTCTCCAATACTTTCACGACCGAGAATAGTTTTTAAGACTGATCGTAGTAAAATGTTTATCTGTTCCGAAACAAACTATAGATTTTAATTTGTCAGCTATATCACGGAAGCTTTAAATTGTTTTCTAAATTCCCATGGGAGGAGACACGGTGAGATTGGGAGGGTAATATCGGGGATATTCGCTAATCGAAATGTCATTACCAACTGAAACCACACAAAAAAAAAAATTGAAATACACTGGGCGTCAAAAATAAGTAGTACAGTTTTAAAATTGCAATATCTTCTAAACTACAGAAGCTAGACCTTTGAAATAAAAAAAAGTTAAAAGATAATTTTATTTCATTTAATAAAAACTTCATGCATAATAATATCGTCTTTTAAAGATTGATTTTTATTTCAAAACTTTAACTTCTATAGTTTAGGAGTAATTGCAATTTTAAATTGTACTACTTATTTTTGACGCCCAGTGTAAATCTGTCGATTTTTGTAAAAAAAACTCGGTATCTTTTGATCTAAGAAAGTTTGGCTAACTGGTTGTTACCAGGAAATCCAGGAATCTGTGTAATCGAGCCTAAAACAGTCATGACCTTCCATCAGTCATACCCGTTCTTTCTCAGGTTAATCAAATATTTACAGTGACAACAGACCGGTCGGCTGCTTAGGAAAACACACGAAAACCAATAGTGAGTCACATGTGGCTACTATTGATAGACTGCCGAAAGATAATACTCTATCTTATACTTTTGATGTATGATGTAATAAAGCTATAGACATTTATCAACTTGCAGTAATTTCACCAGTCTCTCCAGTTACTTTCGGCCATTACTTACTCTCATTCCACATCTGCAGCCTATCTCTACGATCCCGAACTGATTCGTTACGAACTGGTTCGCTTAAAAGTTATCTTGGATCACGTAAAAAGCTATAAAAGAGGTTTCAAATATAAAGATTTAAACGTCATTAAAACTTTTACTAAATCTAAGTTAAGTTAAGTTAAGTTAATACATATTAAGTACTAAATGTAAATAATACATAAAGTATGCTTTGTGAGACACACATACAAATGAGCTTCCCCTGACATAAGAATCAGAAATAAGAGCATAATAATCTGAAACGATTATCATATTTCTAAGAAGTACGATCATCCTCAGAGTTATTTCTTTGCAAACTAAATATTCTTTTAAATCTTGACGAAACAGTGAACCATCACTATTCATTCAGTGTTCCCTTGTTCAGTGAAAAAGTGGTATTCAAACCACTAATGAGACATGATCAAATTATAGACACTCCAGAAATTTAAGGATGTAGAACAAAAGAAGCAAAGGAAAAGCTTTCAGTGCTAAAATTCAAAATTTTCTTTATTCATCTAAAAGCCGTCAGGCAGCAGATCTTGCTCAATTCTAGTAGATTAGAGAGAGTAGATTTTTAATGTACTTATTTGATATTTTACTTTGTTCTTGTGTTTGTAAATGAATAATTATGTATCTCTTACTTGAGTGCGAAATAAATGAATATAATAATTAAAAAAAACGGGATGATAAAGATAAATATTTTTGGTAGAACTAGATAAATAAATTCAAAATGGTATTCTCACGTTTGCCAACGCATACAACGTCAATGTTGAGAATAGTCACACTTACATAACTGCTACCGGGCTTCAAGCTAAAAATGTTAATTAGTAATAGCATGGTACTTATAAAGAAACCATTCATATACAAGTAAGGTCAAAGTTTTTGTTAAATTAACATAAGATGACTCTCCTTATTCATGATTTTGACGTATTTGTATATTTTGAATGTTTCTCATTACCATTGGCAAGGTCTCTTTGCTTTTTTAAATGATACATTATGAGATGATATGAACGCTGATGATAAGCAATCATAACTGAAAAGTTCAGGATACCATGTTCAGATTTTATGGAATGAGGAGAAATATAGGTATAGAAATTATAGGTTTCCAAAGAAAGGTCTTCTATATGAAAGAATTTGCAGGAGATGCAGAAGTTTGGCACCAACGTTCTGTGGGCTTCTATCTTAAACGATAGTAGATTACACAACACTATGCATTAATAATGACAATGAAGTAACTAGCAAAGTTTTCAACATTAAATCAAATTAGTTTTTATTAGATCTGGCAGGTCTCGCTACATTAGACTAAGGATTTGGAGATGCTAATGTTATCATCTATCAACAGTCTGGCCTTTATAACCTATAGGGGAAACCACATCTTTCTTAGGTCAGGTCACACGTCTTTTAAGTATATTAAACCTACAAATATTTGTTTCATTTCTGGGTATGTTATGAATTAGTTCTATAATTGTTTGTTTTAATAATAACTTTTCTTTAATGCATATTCTTCATTCTCTCAATTCATATCTATCTCATTAAATATATAAATCGTTTGAATAATTAATTTAATCTCAAAACGTAACACTATTTAACTTTAAAAGTAAATTAAACTCCAATAATTAATTCTAAATGGAAGTATAATTAATTTAAGAATATAATGACTGTTATTAGGATGCACGGCATTGTCTATAAACAATAATAAATTGATAAAGATGAACTCAATAACTTAAGACATTTTATTATCACGTAAATGATAGATAACTGAATCGACAAAGCAATTATATAACAAAAACATAGTATTTTGTATACTAACACGTTTACACGTTCGAACTAATTTGATGACTCAAATTCTATCCAACTGTATATTTGTCATAGTAAATTGAGCGACGTAATTCCAATGTAGTTTCGATCCAATATAAACAAACCACTATCATTACATCTATTATCATAATTATTATAAAACAAATAAATAATAATACAGTACCTGAAGATAGTGATGAAGTATATAATCACTAAATTAAATTACACTAGATTGAAGCACTAAAAGAACAAGTATCACAAAGTCACAAAAAGGATCTATTTAAAACGATCAATGTAATGAAAAATGTAGCGCGGGGCGGCTTCGAGCAACGTGCAGGAGCAACTGGCATCAAGAAATCGTCAGAGCATGCGCCTGCGCAGGTATAATCCGACCGAATTGAGTGAGATTGATGTTTTATGTATGCGTATACGTTTGTTGGTTAATTAGACATGGACGGATATAGTCGTGTTTATACATCGTGAAATAAATAGTGTATTTTTGAACAAGGAGCAGGTAGGAGAGGAGGTTTTAGACAATTAGAATCAGATTTCTTTGTTGGTATTGTTAGTAAAGATACCTGGATTGTGTCGTATATTTTCACTTTGAAATTTTGTATTCGAAGTTATATTTTGGAAGGGTAAATTTTGAAATAAGACGAGTATAAATAAACTGGAATATAAAACTTGTTTGCATTATGATAATCATGAGTTTTATCTAAAGCGTCTTTAAATTAATAAAAAGGTAATTTTCTTCAAAGAGTACTTTAGAATGTCAAGTTAACAGCCAGTATTTTAGTTTTAATTCTACATTAAGGCTATCAAATTTTTTCTTCTTTAGTTTAATGTGTAACTTAAATATGTTTCAGAAAGTGGCTGTCTATAGCATAAACTATTAATGTGTCCTGTAGCAGAGGCCTAACAGCCTACCGCAGGCACCGCCTTTTTAGCAACATATTTTAAATATGAATTTAACTGCCACAAAGCTAGCAAACAAGCATACGGCCCGCCCGATGGTAAGCATCACCGTAGCCTATAGACGCTTGCAATACCGGGGGTAGCACTCACGCGTTGTCAACCCTCCCAACCCCCCCAAGTGGAGCTCTGCTTTTGTTTTTGAACAACAATATTTTTGCAGTTGTACAGCTATAGCATAAGGCATTATTTGTAATTAATTACTTTATAAGAATAATATAAATTTCTTTATTTATTAAGTGCTAAACTTAGATTACTTCAATATCTACAAACTGCACATTTAGTATCCTGTAACATTCCTTTCAACTATTCTCAAGCACTAGGAAATGGTAAACCACAACATTGCGCTTGATTACAGTAACGATGGAAATTCTGACAGCGTTCTAACCAACTAATTTATCCTCCTGTAGTATGGTATTTGTGATTATAATGTCATTATCATGAAAGAAAAATGTAGCTATTTATTACAGCACTAGTACTGTATTAGATCTTTAAGTTTTCTGTGCCAATTTATTAGATGTCATCTGCGGAGAAAAAAGGAAATACATTTTTAAAGTTAATGAAATATAAAATTATCCCTGTATTAGTCCCTGTCAAACTAAAGAAGAAAAAAAGAGATAGCTTGAGACATAAAATTCCACACACTTCATTGGAATAGAATAAGTTCTATTCCAATGAAGTGTGTGGATTTTTTTTGACGTAATGTTTTTTATTCAATGCGTTAAAACCACAGAAATATATGTGGTTAAAGCCCATTTACTAAAGTGTGAAAGCATGAAAAATAACAAACTTTCGCACTTATTAGAAGGGATGGCATGTTCTTTCTCCATAGAACGATAATTACTATATCCATAACTAATTTATTCATTTGTATTTACAAATAGAAAGAGTTTACCATTGTAACGCCCGGCCGCGGCCGATTAGAAACTGTATAAACCTTCCAATTTTACTTTAATACATTGTCAATTTTAAATGTGATTTTTATTGGTGCAATAAAGCGTTTTGTATTGAATTGGAAATTGGTGAAAGTGATCAATTTAATATGAGGATCGAAAACTAAAAATCCGTTTTAATAATATTGAGCTTTTGTACCAAGTATATACTTGGTACAAAAGCTCAAAACAATCGTTGGGTTTAAAATAAAAATATATATGAAATAGACACGAATCAATCACAAATTATTTAATTTGCAGTAAAGCACACATTATGTTACAAAAGTACAACAAATGACTAACAATTTCAAACACTATCAATGAATTTGTCTGGAAACCTTATGCTAAGTATACTGGAATGAAATATGCATTCTCGGCTCCGATATCTTAGTAAAGGAGTACTATCTACAGTGTTGAGTGCAATGTTAACCCATACCATCACGTTCCTATTTGAAAGTAAAATCTGATATGAAAGTAACGATGTTAAACTACTAGATTGGTACACGCTTAATTTTCTAATATCATATTTGCCTGTAAATATTAAAGATTATGTAAAAGTACTGAAAGAAGGTAGTGTACTTCAGGTTCGTCAGCAAACAACAAAGACGAATTAATTCAATTAGCAATGCCTAATAGCCGTCCTGCTTCCTATTACCTATTTCAATGTCTTTTCCAAGTCCTTCCTTTTCCATGCATCCAAGATCTTGTAGTAGGATGTCCATGTCCATCAGGTGACACGTTAGCACGTTTGTCATATTCTGTCGTTAAAAAAAATCTAAAATGAAAACTGTTGTCAATTGATAACATTTAAGCATTTAGTTAGGTTATCCTTTGAGAGATTAGAGCTTATCTAGACTTATACATTTTATCATGATTGTATGAAAGTCAATTCATTACAACTAATTGGTCGGTGCTCGTGTTCCAAATACATCGATCTAAATTCATAGATCGTTCGTCCAAACGATTTGGAGCATTCAATCAATAACATGTCGGTGTCAACGCACTACCGCGCCCACTATCTAAATGTGGGAAGGACGAATTTCTGACGAATGTGTTTTATTTATATCTTAACTTTTGAAGACGTAACTATTGGAATTGATCAAATTGATCTCAAGTTGTGCTTCGAAATGCAAATTAGGCGATATTAACGAAAGTGATTACTAGTATTTTCGAGGGAAAATTGTCATATCGCTTGAAATCACAGAACTGGTGGTAGGAAAAAAATGTGACCAATCGAAAGAGCTTGTATTAAGCATATTTGAATTAAAATATTTGACTTTGACCTCCGTTCAACTCCGTCTGAACTGGAGTTAAGAAAAGACGATTCAAAAGAGCTTGTAATGGGACTATTTGAACAAAATATATTGAATTGAATTGAGAAAGCCGCAATTGAGCAGCGTATCCGAAAAAATAGCAGATAGTTGGAGTAAGAGAGGAGATGCCTTTACCACACAGAGTTAATGAGAAAGATATTATACGGAATATGAAGGATTGACATGACTACCAAGGTGAGAAACAGAAATGAACTTAATGCATATCAAAAACCCAAAAGTATTCCGAAACAGAAGGTATTGTCGACCAATAAAAAAACCTACACACAGGGTACACACTTCATAATATACAAAATCACACAATACCATGACTTGTCACTATAAAAGACTGACAGACAAGCTGACATACCAAAGCTGCCGTCTTTTGCCGTACTACCTACAAAACTGGTTATATAAGTTCAATCTGGTTCTGATTTAAGGATTAATACTTGATGATTGATGTAATAATCAAGTCTTTTGTTTGATTTATAATCTTTAATTATATTACAAGGCATGTCAACTACAGTTACATAAAGCGGTGATGATATAAAACGAGGCTTTAATAGTACTTGATTATATTCCCGCATTATGTAACTACTAACAATAGTTAGTTAAAAAATAATTTTGGTAATGATATTATGAAGAAAAGATACCACAATGGTCCACCGGGAATAGAATCCATTAAACTCTTGCATTTTCCAAGAGCATCTGATAAGTAAGTTTGATTCTTGAGAGTCGGAACAATCATGCCATTCCAAATCAAATGACTTACCACTGGTAAATTCACTAGTTAACGGTCATCCATTGATAACAGTGGGGACCGACAGCTTAACGTGCCTTCTGAAGGAAGAAGTTCGAGATAATTTTATTCCATTCAAAGACCAGGTGAAATCATTGCTTCACTTGCCTCTGCATTATTTCCCCCTCGGGAAAATTAAGTGAATAAAATTACAGTCAATAATTTACTCAACAATAACGTTTTAAAACGTTTGGTTACCGTGAGTCAGAAATACTGACCCTTGAATGCAATGCCGGTTGTCGCGACTGACTGACGTCGTGCGTCGCGACGTCTCGGGACATATGACGTCACAATACCTACTGACAGATGGTATTTATAAAACCTTTATTTACTTTTTACTTTCGGTTACTTGTTCATAGCTTGTGATTAAAATAAAGACATGGTAATAATCCTACGAAAGAACTGGCACAAGGAAGAGGAAAATTGAGGTAGCTACACCGAAAAAAAAGCAGTTCTTATATTTAACAGAGAATAATCATACGTACAACAAGATGCAGAAGAGAGCTGAGAGAGACGATGAGCTGGTTGTCTATTCTGTATTCTGGCAGGAGGAGATTCTGGAGAGACTCATGAAAAACGAGTAGGAAGGCCTTTACCCTTTGGAGTTGAACATTTTAAGCACAGATTTGTGGAAGACCACGGACAATGCCATCTTACTGCCAGAACTGCTAGTAGTATGTGAGAATTTGATTCGACTCATTGACACAAAAAGGAGAAGCTGTTAATAAACCGCCCTTAACAGTACTAAACAAAAGACCAGTATCAAAAGAACGCCCTTTCGCACTGGAGATAGTCACTACCATCTGAACTGGGCTGTCACTTGGTACATACAAGTTGACGACAAAAAGTAAACTCAGTTTGAGTCGCTACGAATGTACATAATAATAATCTTTAAGCTTTATCCCAGAGACCGCAAGCAATCAAGTTATATCGAATCAAGTAAACCACAACGCATTTACTGTTTGACTATGTGGTGAGTAGTGTTATATTCCGTGTATTACGAAATACACTGTGGAATTTGTAGATACAGCTGCCGAATAGAAAAGGAAATTAATGATTTCGAGAGGATTATGAATACCAACTTAAAAATACATTTTAATCTCTTTAGATGCATACATCAGTAAATACATTTCCCGTACCCCTAAACTTAGATGCTTTTTATGTTGTGCCACACAATCCGTCTAAGATTTCTTTCACCATTTCATTTAGGTTGTCTGGAAGAAATCGCTTAGCGATAAGACAGCCTATAGATTCGTGTATTTGCTAACGTTCATGTATTTGATTTGTATTGGTGCAATACACAGAGTTGTATAGTACTGTCTGGACCACGTGGTGTCGTGGGAATTCAAAATTAACTTCTTGTCATCTAAACGACCTCTATACATCCATACCGACGGTTTAATGTGCCATGCGAAGCACGGAGGAGCTCGAGATAACGAAACCCATCCAAACTCTGGCTAGAGTCGACGTCGCTTAACTTGCGTGTTCATATTAGAGTGCGACATACAGCGACGCCATCGAGCTCCTAATGCCAACGAGCTCCTCTTAGAAAATTATTTGTAGTACCTAGTGCAGTGGTGGTAGCATTGTATTTTACTGTATTGTAATTCACATAATCTAATTTAGAAGTGCAGTACTGGCAAAAAGAGAACAAACTGCGCAGGCGCCGGTCGACACACCAGCCAGCGCCATTTTGCTTTTTTATTATTTTCTCTTCGGTCTACTTTGTTTAGAGAAAAGGTTTTGTGAAGTTAATTGTAAAGTATGTTTCATTGGCCACAGTAACAAATATAATTAATGTATTTGTTTGCTCTTTTTAATTAAATAAGCTTTTTTGCCGACTTCGTCCGCGTGAAGTTCGGGACCCGTTTCCGTGGGAACCACATTTAAATTCGGGAAAAGCTATAGCCTATGTCGTTCCCTGAAAATGTAGCTTTCTACTGGAGAAAGAATTTTTGAAAACGGTCCAGTAGTTTCGAAGCCTATTCAATGCAAACAAACAATCAAATCTTTCCTCTATAGAATATTAGTATAGATAGTACAGATAAAATATTTATATATTTTTTCGTATGTCTCATTGTTAACTGCTCTACTCACATTGAAAAAAATTCCCAAATTTCTGCCTTCAAAGTCTTCAAACTCCAACAAGGTTAAGTGGATTAATATTAAAATTTAAAAATAACCCAGTTTAAAACAGTACTCATTGACATTTTATCTCATAACATCTACATTAAACTAAGTACTTCCGAATATTGTAATATAAACTAAAATGGAAATATCCAATCGAAATTCTTAAAAATATCAAAAATTTTATGCTACACAAGGCTAGGTTACTGACCTTTCTTCGCGTAAGTGCGTAATAAACGCATAATATTGCACTAGTCAATGACATTTCAAAACGTTTATAGACCGTCGATGCACTCACAACGAAAAAAGTTACTCAATCGTTTAATCATTCAAGAATGATGGTCATATCGATTAGGATTGACGGAATCCTAAACATAAAATAAAATATTGGGGAAGATAATGTTTTTTTTACATAACGACTGACATTATCAGGGATAGCCCAGATAGGGGGGAGTTCTATAGCCCAGTCTACACTTGTCAGGGCGCACGTCTTTCAAAATTTCCTGAAACTATGGGTTTCATCACATAACATTTACATTGTTTTCTTTCACAGTCAAACAAGACCAGCGACTGATCATTAATACGTACAGTCACCTCCATAAATATGTAATCACTTTAGTACCTGATGATTTGAATTGAAATGATATACGAAAGGTACTAAACTGACTACATATTTATGGAGGTGACTGTACATAAAATTCGAAAACAGTAAAAGCCAGACCAGAATCCATCGACTACACATTATTTCGTACTCAGGACCTAAACGAGTCAGTTAATATATTGGTTGCTTTTCCAATGGGCTATCATATCATCACACTTTAATATTTATGGTCTATGAACAAGTAAATATATCTTTCAATATATTGCATCACTCCCATGAACGATCACGTTGGGAAGCGTGAAAAAGGCAATCAACTCGGAATAAATAACCACAATCTAATGTTACTAAAGAGCGCAACAAAAACTCGAAAGTACAAACAAATTGATACTATTCAGAGATTGGGCTGTTAAAACGCCGCTTTTGGTGTTGTGTATGGTATGGACATAGTGGGCATTTCGTTTTATCATAGCTCGGTTTCGTCTGTTTTGATCTAACAAAACAGTTGCAGTCTCGTCTCAAACTCACGTGCTGTCCCGTTCAATTCCTATTTTGTATGAGCGAGACAGCGATTGAGTTTGAATCGTGATTGAATCTGTTTTTTTACGAGAATAGGGGTGTAGTAGTAGAGCGATAAAAATGGCTGTTGTGCAGCCTTAGAAAACTACATCCATGCTACAGCTGTCTTGGAACTCGCAACGAAATTAATCAGAAGGGTGCATCCCAGTAGTACCCCATGCCTGTAGTTCTATGGAACTGTTGAGGCACCTCATATTAGTGTTTAATATCCCATCAGTAGTGGTAAGTAGTGTGAATAGCATGATGCATATCCCAACAGTTCTATAGAACTACAGGTATGGGGTACTACTGGGATGCACCCAATCAGAAATGAATTCTATTGAGTAGGAAGTATTGAAAGGAATTCTATGGCAAGCAACATTTTAGGCGTCTATTTTTAACGTGCTAATCACGCCTATCTCATTATTCCAACTCGTAATTTCCATTCTAATTCTACTCAACGGTCGTGTTGTCTGTATGTACGTGAGCCGGAATTAAGTACCAACGGAATAGTATTTCTCAATGTAATTTAAAGTTAGGAAATTGTAAATTGCTTCGGAGATAATTACAGCCTATTTAAAGGTTAATATGTTTAAAGGAAAAAAATATTAAATACTAGTTGTACCTTCGGCTTTGCGTATTGCTATCTTTCTCACACAATTTATCTCTATCATGTAGTAACGGTTGAATAACATACATTTGAAACTTAAAACACTATCTAAGTTTACCGACCGTCATCTTTTTATTTATTTAATGAAATGCGTCTTAGGACTTTTCGAGAATTAAATTCATAGAAGATTATTATTTTTTGATGCTTTCTCTGGTGCCCCCTAAGACGTGATGCCCTAAGCAATTGCTTTTTTAGGGTTCCGTTGTAAACTACAAGGAACCCTTATAGTTTCGCCATGTCCGTCTGTCCGTCTGTCCGTCCGTCCTCGGTCTAGCGCCTAGATGCTTGATGCTAGAAAGCTGTAATTTGGTATGTATACGCATATTAACAATGCCAACAAAGTGGTAGAATAAAATTTTGAAAAAAAATTTTTTTTGCCACCCCTCCATGTAAAATGGAAATGATTTTTTTTTCGCGTTGTGTTGTGGAGTATCGTTAGATAGATCTCTTAAAACCCGGAACCCTACATTGTGCGTGGCCCAACACGTACTTGCCCGGTTTTTTGCTTATAGGTTAATCCGGCACTCTCTGTCGACAACAATCGGGACTTAAAACTTAAGGTACCCACCAAATCTAAAACAGATCTAAAATACATTTTTAAACCCATCCAAATAGTAGAGTAGTCGTTGCTAAATTGTGTTTTCATTCAGTTTTAACATTTGCAACTACGCCATCACGTTCCTCATTTTTTATGCCTATGAATATTTTTTTAATAGCCATTTATATACCACTGCTGGGCAAAGGCCTTCCTAACAATATATAAGTTTAGTGTACCACAAAAGCATAAATATCTACTAATTTCAACCTAATAAGTAGCTATTACGTAACTAAAGTTTATTGCCATTAGCGGTCTGATAGAAATTGATTGGTTCATAAAAGGTTCATGCGTTCATTTAAATACCAATTTTCTTATTGCATACCAATGGCAACGTACCGGTGATTAGTTGTTTCGTAAGTGATAGATTCCATAGTTAGACCTTGGTAGTCGAGTGGTTAAAAAGTAACCGTCGAGGTTTCGTTATGGAAAGTTTAACAAATTAATTGATTCTTTACAATTCACACGGCGCACTCAGATCCCAAACTAAGCTATATTTAATCTGCTTGTGCATATTAGGGTAAATATATACTTATATATAACACATAGAAAACACCCAGATTCCAGAACAAACATAAATGATTGCCCCGGGCAGGAATCAAACCCGTCTGGTAATGAATGTAGGATCACTAAGTAGTAAGTACGGTGGCCTCGAAGATAGGAGGACCATTTTAGAAAAAAATCGCTTGCACATCTTGTAAGCGGATTTTTTTGTCAGCTCACTCCTTTTCTTTGTTACCAAACAGGGTTTTTGTTTATTAAAGTCACATGTGTCCACTAGGATGTTGGATGTTGCAACCAAAAATCATCCTAAAGATGGTCCTGCTATATCTTCGAGGCGACTCGACCCGGTCGTGTGTACCAACACACGACCGGGCTGTTGAAGTTTGTTTAAAAAAAAAGTAAGTATGATATTTGCAAAGATATCCTTAGGACCGGTTTCACAGGTGCAAGATGACACAGTAGACTTGATACGAATGTTGATATAAACAGTCTTAACGGTCAATCAAGATCAAGATCTGTGATCATGATAGATGATGATCCAAGAACGTGTGGGATTGACCATCACAGTGAATTACTGATCTCAAACTGGAATGACCGTGTAATGGCTGCGATAAGGTTAAAGATAATCTGTGAAATAAATATGTCGAAAAATTACACAAAACTGTCAATTTATCTGCTAGAACATACACGTAAGTAAAACACAAATTTTATATTGATATCTTCATAAAAGGTATGTTCCGCGAGCGAGTGACCTGGAGACTTTATATTGATATCTTCATAAAAGTTATGTTCCGCGAGCGAGTGACCTGGAGACCTGAAATACAGGTTTTACCTAGTTTAGGCTCCAGTCCACACCAATATAATAATTTATAATGTTTATATTAATTAAGTAGTTAATAATAACCTACTGTAATTAGCTTTTAAGTAGTTATCACTGTTTGTGGAAAATAAATAAAAAATATCTTTCGAATTTTTCAAAAGTAATCTGTACGTATATACAAAATATTTGTTCAAAAACAAGTAGTTAAACCACACGAATAAAACGTGTGGATGGAAAACTATAGGAGTATTGGTGAAATATTTTACAATGGTTTTCAGCTGCACAACACTTTTTGTTTGTAGTCTGGCAACCCAGTGGCGCGTGTAGCCATGTTTGCTTAGCAAACAGAAAAATCGAGAGAACAGTGTTGCCAAATAAACACCTCTCATTTAAGCGTATATTTTAAAACTGCATTTTTATTGAGTTTTGCTATGCAATATATTTTTTTATATCATATTTTTTTATAATGTTGGGTTAACCACTGCGAGGGAAGCCAGTTTAGTCAAGTTGGTCTGAGTTGACTACAGATGAAAAAAATACGAAAATCAAAGAAATAATGTCATACGCACAGCCTGGAAGTAGTTTGAAATGTTTTTTTTTTTATAAAAAAAAAGTTATTTGACAAGTACTCGATATCAGGATAAATAGAACAAATAAGGCTTATTAATAATTCGTATTCCTAAATAAAATGGCTTTCATTAATATACCGTGGAAAGGGCATTATACAACTAAGGTTTCACTTCCTTTAATTATTAAGAAATTATATTTAGACATTACTTTTTCAGCATTTTACCTAAATCAATTATTTAGTATTAATAAAAACATAGTGTGTAGAACCAAATACTATAGAAATATAATACGCACAGCTCTTGACGTTTCTCATACAATGACTTGGCAACCTCCTGTTCACCTCATGCCGCTAGGGGCGCTAGTGTCGCGTTAACATTTTGCATACAAAACGCACAAAAGTTTTGAAATCGTTCACCTCATGCCGCCCTATTTCTATAGTAGCGCTAGTGTCGCGCGTCTTGCCCGAATTCTTCCGAAGCTGTGCGTATTAACTCGGTAGAGTTTCTATAGTATTTGGTAGAACACCCATTACCCATTGTAACATGCTGTTATATTTCTTAAGTATTTTCTCAAGTATTTTTAGTTTAATAAAATTATTTCTATTTATCCTAATAATTAGAATTAATAAAAATGTTATTTCGTTTTGCGCTCGGGGCGAAGGGCGCGGGGTGTGCGCTCGCGCGCCTTGGTCGCGTCGGCCTCACGGCGCGCCGCGCCGCCGCCGTCGGTCAGCCAGCCGAGCGTGGCTCTGAACGTTGAATCGAGCACCCGCGTATCTCTGTGGCTGTACATTGCCCATTCTTGCTGTGTTGTAATTATTATCGTTTGCAACCTCGATAGTTTTAAAAACTAGTTTTTAATATTTATTTCAACTTGAGTGACCACTATAACTCAGTGATTATTTGTCTAATTTCTAATCCCGTATCTGGGTAAGTTGTGCATATTTTTTATATTGTTAAATTAGGGTACTTACGCGTATTTTAAATAATGATATGCGTTATGGTACAATTACTTTGTTCGGATAGTTTCATTACTTGCCTATGTAATGCATTATTTGTTTATTGTGCTTTTAGTAATTTAGTTAAGACATAGTGTTCTACTAATAGCTATAAACTATAAATTATGTTTCGTAGTTCATGACGTCATCTCACTTCATCCCACATTCATTCTGATTAAATAAAAACATTAATTGTACATATTCATATTTTCTGATCAGAATAATTTTATTGCATAGTGTTTTCATATTAGTATATTGTAATTGTAACCGTATCTGCTTTTCATGACTGCCACTTCATCCCAGTATAGTTTAGAACGCCTAGACCTCTTGTAGTAGCTAATTTCCTTCGGCTTCGCTCGCATCTTATCGCCCTCATCATAATATCCTCAAGACTAGTGGCAGCACCTGCCCTTGTACTACTTTGGCTAATTTATATCGATGTTCGTACAGGAACTACGGCCGGGCTCTGAGGGAGCCATACGATCAGTCCAACTTCATCAAGGATAAATTACTGGAACCCTTCAGGCGAGCAGAAGTAACTCTGCAGCGGAACAGGGGAGTCAGGCTGAAGTAACGCGTGGAACTAATGCTTTGTGAACCTACCCACACCCTGGGAATTATTAATAATTTTTCTTTTTTAATATATATATTTTTGTATTATCTTAACTATTTTGCCGTTTTATTTAGTCCTTTAAAATAAAACGTGACAATGGCGCCCAAACTTATTGTTTAAGGTTCAGAGCTTAATTCTATCGCAACTTCTTTTTTTCTGGTGATGGTAGTGTGCATGTTATCACTGTAAAACGATGATAGTATTTTTTTTCCAGGTTATGTGTTAGTTATTAAATATAAAAACTTAAATTTTAACGTCAAGAACTGAATTTGTTTTGTGTTTATAATTGTCCATCAATCTGAAACGGACACGTAACTTGGAGAAATTTATTATAGTATTTTTTTTTGGAATTACCTACATTTATAAAAATAAAAAAAAATCATTCATGCTTTACCCTCATTTCTTTTGATTATTAGTATTATTATTTTTGCACTTGTATGTACTACATCGTTATAGATAAAGGTTGATTTTGTGACAGAACGGAATTTTGCATATATTCTTTTTATCATAATATACATGTGTATGCGTTAGTACTTTAATTTTCTTGCCTTTATTATTAATTTCGTTGCACAACGTACCTAGATAGTTTTTTTTTTTTTTTTTTTTTATTATCTTTACCTCTGAAATTACGCCTAATTAAAATATGTCTTACCCTATAAAATTTTTACACCTCCAAAAATCGGAGTTGCAATATGAGGTTACAATCAGAGGAGAGATTCCAGCCAACACGGTCCTAGAGTTAAGGCGACAAGTGTGCAAGCTAACACAAATTTATCAATCTAATGATATCGCTTATTCTTGTCTAGATTCGACCGAAGAAATTAAGGGAATATCGGAATCCCTATCTAAAGTTAAACTCAATATAGATAATTTATCCTCGTCATATGACGAAAACTTAATAGACCGTACACGCTCGCTTCTAAATCATCTTTATCATAGGTTTCGTCGCCTGGAGCCGCCCGAGACGGCTGATCTCGTTGCAAAATTAATGAATTTAAAATGTATATTTGATGAATATAACACTCTATTTGGTAAAATATCAGAACCAGAAGTGTTTAAAGATACAGAATGTACACCGTTAGATAGAAATAAAGCCACCACTAGCAATGATAATTTAAATGTAACGGTCCACTGTGATCGCGGCCTTTCTTCTGATTTCTCTAAAATTAAATTTGATGGTAAAACGTGCGTTAGGTCTTTCATCCAAAAAATCGAGGAAACTCGCGTGTCTAAAAATGTCTCGGATGATAAATTGATGTCATATGCTTATGAAATATTTACAGGAGATGCGTTACACTGGTATCGTTCGGTTAGCGATAATTTAAAAAAATGGGATGACTTAATTATAAGACTACGTCAAGATTTTGATGTATTTGACTACGATTACCGTATGATTAGTGAAATCCGAAATCGTACTCAAGGGGAAACCGAAAATATAATTGTGTACTTGGCCATAGTCAGGGGTATGTTCTCTCGCCTCAGCACACCCATGACTGAAAAGGATCAACTGGAAATAATACTCCATAACATCCGTCCGTGTTATTCCAACGTACTGGCTAACTGCCCTGATGTCTCATCTATATCTCAATTACAGACGCTTTGCCGAAACTATGAACAAGTTAAAGCGCGTTCTGAAAATTTTAAAGAACCAGTACCTTCATCATCTAAAACTTTGGCCCCTGAGTTCGCGTACATCGCCCCTAATAAATTTCCAAAAAATTTTAATAATTTTAAACCCTATAACGTTAATGCGAACAAAGACCAGACAAACCCTCGTAATGTTTTCGCTATATCGAAAGCCAAATTCTGTTACCGCTGCCGTGTAGATTCTCACAATATGAAAGAATGCCCTGCTGACCGTGCTATATTTTGCTTCAAATGTGGCAAAAAAGACTTTCGTTCAACAGATTGCCCTGATTGTGCTAAACCTAGAACAGTACAGGACGCAAAAAACGACTAGGTGAAAATTGCAGCGAGGCAGCGTCTAATTTCTTCGATTACTCGGAATGGAGAAATTGGTTGCTGACCATAAAAAACTTTTTCTCAACATTTAACGTCGCTTCAATTTTCACTTCAAAGCCGAGTTGCGATCCTCGTCCTTACATTAAAGTACAACTTGACAATGGCCAAAGCATTTATGGTTTATTGGATTCGGGTTCAGTGGTTAGTATCTTGGGCAAGGACTCTTATAAAGTACTAACTACATTAGGTTATCACTTGTACGACGATCATAAAATATCTGTCACTGCAGCGGGCGGCCAAATACTCCATTCTTTAGGTTACATGCTACTGCCCATAGTTTTTAAAAGTAAAAGGCATGTTATTAAGATGCACGTCATTCCGGAAGTTCATTCGATTCTGATTCTCGGGGTCGACTTTTGGGAAAAGTTTCAAATCCTTCCTAAATATTTAAGTAGTATTGATTGTATTTCTGACATTCCTAGCTCACTGAATGCTTCTTTTGAACCCAACTTATATAGTTATGAAAGTCTCAAGGCTTCTGAAAAGGCTTTGGCTGATAGCATCGTTTCCGATTTTAAGTCCATTTCTTTTGAAGAGAAAGGACTTGGTAGAACCGATGTTATTTCACATAGTATCGATACCGGTGATTGCGAGCCAATTAGACAACGTTACTATCGCATGTCTCCAGAAAAGCAAAAAATTATTACTGAGCAAGTTGATGAGATGTTATCTTTAGACGTTATTGAGCCATGCGAAAGCCCGTGGTCGTCACCGGTATTAGTTGTTAAAAAAAAGGACGGCAATCCACGATTCTGTTTGGACAGCAGGAAGCTTAATTCTGTTACAAAGAAAGACGCGTACTGCCTTCCTTATGTATCAGAAATACTTGACAATTTAAGGGATGCTAAATACCTTTCCAGCATCGACCTCTCTAAAGCTTTTTGGCAATTACCTATTAAAAAAGAGGACAGAGAGAAGACTGCATTCTACGTTCCGGGTCGTGGAACTTTTCAGTTCAAAGTCACAGCTTTTGGACTGTCAAATGCACCTGCTACTCAGCAGCGTCTTGTTGATTCCCTTTTTGGTCCTGAATTTGAACTGAGGGTGTTTGCGTACTTGGACGACGTTGTGGTCGTCAGCAATACTTTTAATGAACACGTGTCACTGCTACAGCGTGTCCTAGAAAAACTACGTATGGCTAATCTAACGATAAACCTAAGCAAGTCTCAGTTTTTTCGTAGCCAACTGCGCTACCTCGGTTACATTGTTGACGCACAGGGTCTTCGCACTGATCCCGAGAAAGTACAAGCTATTCTTGATTACCCAACTCCTAGCAGTAAAAAGGAAGTTAAACGTTTCTTGGGAACAGCTTCGTGGTACAGACGATTCGTTCAGAATTTTAGTACGATCGCAGGTCCTTTAAACAAGCTGACCTCTACTAAAAAGAGCGCTCCACCTTTCCTCTGGACGAGCGAAGCGAACAATGCATTTCAAAAGTTGAAACTTCTCCTTGTTAATTCTCCTGTTCTTGCATGCCCGAATTTTAATTATCCTTTTGAAGTGCACGCTGACGCCAGTAACTTTGGCGTGGGTGCGATGCTATCCCAAACGATAGATGGAGAGGAACACCCAATCGCGTATATGAGCCGATCCCTTACCGGTCCTGAGCGAAACTATAGCGTCACAGAACGCGAGACTCTGGCAGTTCTTGTAGCTCTTGAACACTGGCGGTGCTATTTAGAGAGCGGTAGACCATTTACCGTTTATACTGACCACTCCGCTCTCAAGTGGTTTCTTTCCCTTTCAAACCCAACTGGAAGACTAGCTAGATGGGGTGTTCGCTTATCAGCCTTTAATTTTGATTTAAAACATCGCCGCGGGAAGGACAATGTTATACCTGACTGTCTTTCTAGGTTACCTACGCTAGCTTCAATTTCAGATTCCCCTGGCTCAACAACTCAAGACTCGTGGTACCTTAAAATATTTCAAGGTTGCCAGAAGTCACCCACTAGCTTCCCTAACTACAGAGTCGATAATGGTTCCTTGTACCGTTTTGTGAAGGGTAAAGACGCGCTCACTTCTGAATTTGACTGGAAGCTTGTTATTCCGCAGGAGTTCCGTCTTAATGTCCTGAAGGAAAACCATGCCGAAATATCGGGTCATTTTGGCATTTTCAAGACGTACAAGAGATTATTACTTCGACATTATTGGCCTAAAATGTATCGCGATGTTGTTAACTTCATAACTTCTTGTGAAACCTGCTTGGCTTATAAAATTTCAACTCAGGGAACCTTGGGGACCATGGGAAGACCCAAAGAATGTTGTAGGCCCTTCCAAGCGTTATCCATAGATCTGGTTGGTCCTCTCCCAGCCTCCAGGAAACAGCACTGTTACATATTTGTGGTGACATGCTGTTTCTCAAAATATTGCCTCTTATTTCCTTTGCGTAGAGCTACTGCCGAACTTGTGCGTAATCGTCTAGAAAATGATGTCTTCTTGGTCCACGGCATCCCGCAAACGATTATCTCGGACAATGGAGTGCAGTTTACCGGGCGCGAAATCGAAGCATTATTTAAAAAATACAATGTACCCAACATACATTACACACCTAAATATAGTCCCCAGGTGAACACTGTGGAGAGGTATAATAAGACCATTATTACAGCAGTGTCCACGATTGTACAGGATGACCACCGATCTTGGGATGTAAACCTGCCAAAGATACAGTTCGCAATTAACAACTCTGTTAATGAAACCACAGGTTACACCCCATCATTCCTTGTCCATGGTCGTGAATTAGTTACGAGTGGGTCTCATTATATAGAAAATGATATCCCAAACGAGCTAATTTTTCTGCCACGAGACTCTTACGCAGAAAACTTGGGCAATTTGGCTAATGTGTTCGATAAGGTACAATTCGCTCTTTGGCAAGCCCATTTGAAAAATACACAGCGCTATAATCTGAGGCGAAGGCATGCAGAATTTAACGTTGGTGATATCGTGTGGAAGCGCTGCTATTTCCAAAGCGACAAGGATGCGCACTTTACAAAGAAACTTGCTCCAAAATATTTAAAGTGTAGAGTGAAACAAAAGAAATCACCATTAGTATATGTCCTCGAGGATATGTCCGGACGCAATCTAGGCGCCTGGCATATAAAAGATTTAAAGCTCCTTAATAATGCCTAGAGGGGTAGTGTCAGTTGTTCAGATTTTACGTAGGTAAAATCTTTTCTTGGAAGGGGGGTACTGTAACATGCTGTTATATTTCTTAAGTATTTTCTCAAGTATTTTTAGTTTAATAAAATTATTTCTATTTATCCTAATAATTAGAATTAATAAAAATGTTATTTCGTTTTGCGCTCGGGGCGAAGGGCGCGGGGTGTGCGCTCGCGCGCCTTGGTCGCGTCGGCCTCACGGCGCGCCGCGCCGCCGCCGTCGGTCAGCCAGCCGAGCGTGGCTCTGAACGTTGAATCGAGCACCCGCGTATCTCTGTGGCTGTACATTGCCCATTCTTGCTGTGTTGTAATTATTATCGTTTGCAACCTCGATAGTTTTAAAAACTAGTTTTTAATATTTATTTCAACTTGAGTGACCACTATAACTCAGTGATTATTTGTCTAATTTCTAATCCCGTATCTGGGTAAGTTGTGCATATTTTTTATATTGTTAAATTAGGGTACTTACGCGTATTTTAAATAATGATATGCGTTATGGTACAATTACTTTGTTCGGATAGTTTCATTACTTGCCTATGTAATGCATTATTTGTTTATTGTGCTTTTAGTAATTTAGTTAAGACATAGTGTTCTACTAATAGCTATAAACTATAAATTATGTTTCGTAGTTCATGACGTCATCTCACTTCATCCCACATTCATTCTGATTAAATAAAAACATTAATTGTACATATTCATATTTTCTGATCAGAATAATTTTATTGCATAGTGTTTTCATATTAGTATATTGTAATTGTAACCGTATCTGCTTTTCATGACTGCCACTTCATCCCAGTATAGTTTAGAACGCCTAGACCTCTTGTAGTAGCTAATTTCCTTCGGCTTCGCTCGCATCTTATCGCCCTCATCATAATATCCTCAAGACTAGTGGCAGCACCTGCCCTTGTACTACTTTGGCTAATTTATATCGATGTTCGTACAGGAACTACGGCCGGGCTCTGAGGGAGCCATACGATCAGTCCAACTTCATCAAGGATAAATTACTGGAACCCTTCAGGCGAGCAGAAGTAACTCTGCAGCGGAACAGGGGAGTCAGGCTGAAGTAACGCGTGGAACTAATGCTTTGTGAACCTACCCACACCCTGGGAATTATTAATAATTTTTCTTATTTAATATATATATTTTTGTATTATCTTAACTATTTTGCCGTTTTATTTAGTCCTTTAAAATAAAACGTGACACCATACATAGAAAACCAAGGCAGTAGAGCGTAGAGCTACGGTACCTAAGCATGTAGCGTAGCGTCATTTTTCAACCTACCGTAGACCATGGTATCCTTGGTCCCAACTAAGGAGATCGTATTCTTCTCTCTTCAATTAATATTCATTACTTTTACTTTATTTTTGTTATAGAGGAGCGAGGTCTCCTAACACAAGTATTAATTATAATACCTGCCGCCATACCTGCCGCCTGTAAATACCACCCTGTATATTAATACAGGGTGTCCCGTAAATAATGGTTCAAGTATAAGGGCAGATAGCCTACATAAGTACCTAAAACTAATTTGAATATATACTTTTTAAATCGTAGGGTTGCCAAGATTTTTTTTTTTTCGATTTTGACCAGGGTTGTTCAGATTTTTTGAAGCTGTCGCTACAAATATTACCATTACCATATTTAAAAGGAGACCTGAACCCGCATCTAATTTATGTAAACGTTACGAACTAAACAATTAATTTTTATTATTTATTTTACTTCTTAAGAATTAGGTACTTACCAGCAAAAGGCACGTCACACACATACTCTTCGACGCAGTTGTCCGTGTTTCCACTTCTGTCCGTGGCGCCACTGGCGACTGACGCAGCTGAAGCAGCTCGTAGCAGTAGACTGACTTCTGTCTCAGTCTGACTGTCTCGTAGCACTGATCTTCTTTTATATTCCTGTTGAATATTTTTTTAGTAAATGGAATGATAAAATATTGGGAAAATTTAGACTAATATTTGGACTTTATTTTTAAGGCATCTGTCAAGTTTTTTTTTGTTATGGTTTCTGCATTCTTATCTTTGCAAAAGTGTCAAGCAAAAATAGCAACGTATGTACAGTCAGGTGCACATTGAGCTTTACACTTGCAGTACAATTTTGGCTCTTATGACATAGAACCTAAGAATGGTACCAAGTCCGATATGTAAAGGTCGACCTGCTCTTGACTGTACATAATTAAATTTTATATTGTAGCTCATGATCTCATAGATATTGGATACGTTTTTGAAATGTTTTTTGGCGGGATGTATGCCCCTTATTGGCTAGAAAGGAGAGCCCGACAGACCCTCGTCGCTTTCCCAAGTCAAAAATTACTAAACAGTTACCTACTACGTAACTCAAGTGGCGGGACATGCAGTAGGTAATGTATTTTCCTAACCATAAAAAAATGGGAATATACATACACCCTGTGGTGTATGTATATTAGTAGTACCCCAGAAGTACCTGTGTACTTCTGGGGACATAAGACCGCGGACCTAAGGGTGCACAGATTTTTTTTTTCTTTATGCTTATCTACTTCATATAAAATATGTCAATTTAAAAATACCCACCTAACACTAACAATGCCTTAATTGGCATTGTTAGTGTATATAGCCACGACGTACTCCTGTTTATGTAACGATTTCTTAACTTTGTTTAGGCTATAAAATGCATCTGTGGCCTACTTAAATTAGTTCATTATGGCTATAAACATATTTTTATTAATATCGATTTCTAACAGCGCCATAAAATTATGCCCTCAATAATTATTTTATGTTAGGTATTAAATACACTGATAGGTTATACCAACGCCAACTCCCAGAGGATTGTGTCGGAATCTCGTCGACTTACTACTATCGACTAATTAGGTGATTACCTATCTAATTAGTTATGTGAAACTGGTCCAATTCAGATTGCAGTTATTTTGAGAAGTACCTAGTTATTTTCATTCACCAGTTTCCAAGTTGAGTGGTAGAGCATTTAGCTAGCTCGACCGAGGATATACCACCTTAGGACAAAACAGCGTGTAATACGTTTCGGTAGGGGTACCGGTAAGCGAAATTTCACCGCGAATGCGTGAATCATTTCCGCGCGAATATTTTGTTTATCAAATCAGTATGGCTATGCTCGTACTGTGAAAAAAAATGATTTAATATGTTACAGATTCCTGCGAAAAAAATTCGCGCGGTAAATTTTGCAGTGCGGACAGACATTTTGCCCCTATTCTGCTCTATTGGGGGGCAGGCCTCACTAAAGGCCGAAACTGCGGGGACCCCGCGCAGTCTACTTTTGTATGAACAGGTGCGGGCGTTCGAGTTCGCTTCACGCAGTTTTGGCCGTGTGAAACCCAAATCCTGCCCTATCCCTTTTCTTATTTCCATTTTCATCCTGTTAAAGATCGGCAACGGCTCGGTCACTCCCCTTGTGTCTATGGTCTGCTTTTTTTATTTATTTGGCCAAAACTAGACTAACCGTAGACAAAAAGTAGATTCCGCTCATCCTTACCTCAACGTCTGATACATTCCATCTGCTCATTATCTACGTCCACAGAGATATAAAATCTTTTAATTTGTAAATATAGAGGCAAGAGAAAATTTTATTTATTTAAGTGAATTTTATCCCAAGAAAAATAGGACTTATGGTGACCTCCCGTTTCTCCTTTCGTCATTACAACTATTCTGCACTAAAAGTAGTAGATAAGTATAAAAAATTATGTTTGTACTTGAAATAGACGAAATACTTACTTTAAAAGACATTATAGCACTATGCATAGAGTTGATATTGCAGTAAAAATATAACAGGCGTTGGATTATTATTTTTCCTGTATTATTCCAAAATGGTTGTAGTAGCTTGTTAAAATTGTCATTCGTTTTTTATTTATTCATGACTTGGCTTTAGATTGACAATTGTTTCCCTCACACCCCCGATGGCACATTCGACGAATTATATTTTTAAGAAAGATACCTATGTCATACATAAGAGCTTGAGCAGACACTACTCTTAGCCATGGCGATTGGTGTTGCTAACTTGGCTTTAGAATTTGATCATTATTTTAACGTTGAAAAAATCGATAAATATACTCATAACATTGACGAATCTGTACATCTGTAATGTACGTCTCCTTTAAAAACTATTGACTTCGCGAACCATGCTTATTTATAAAAATACACTGCCAAGTATGGTTGCCTGAGATGGTTCTTTTGAGGGCGTGATTCTTTGACGTTTAACTGAAGCCACAGATCTGAAGTTCAACTTACAGACATGGTTCGCATTCGCATACAATTTACAGCGAACCGCATTTCTACTGGGGAGTTAAACTCCAATCCCAGTTCAGTGCTGCATACACTAAGAAATTAATGATTGCTATTTAAATTTAGTTAGGCGTTCATCAATAACTCGTAGGGACATATTATAAGGAACGCTACGGCAAAATCGCTTCACCCGCCGTGTACCAAAAGCGATACATACTCGATGTGACAGTGTGTCAGGCATTGTCCTAATATAGGACGCGAATGCGCGATCATCGTTGGTTCGCGCAAATTTTACTCGTACGAACTCGCGATCAAACATAATCAACTCGAATAGGTGTCATAACAGACAATCGCGCGACGCTTATGAACACGCGATGAACGCATCGCTTTACTCGCGCGATGATCGCGGATTCGCGTCCTATTAGGACAATGCCTCAGGCTCCCAAATTGTTATATTATATAAAATTTTAAATAATTTAAGGCGATGTGCTTTTTGGCCGTGTGATTTTGATATTTCCTTTTTGTTATGTAAGAGGTTGGCAAACGATCAATTCCAAAGATTGAATTTTTGTGAGATGCTTAAACGACAATTTCAATAAGATACTTACAGGACATTACTACTGGTAATTACTACAGGCTAATGCAATGTGGATGGTGTCCATGCGCAGCTAAAGAAAAGCGTTGGTTTGCTAAATGGTGAGTTAAAAAATAACAAGAATAAAAAATACTAAACATAATTTAAACAATAAAATAATAAAACAATAATTTCACATACTTAAGTAGTTTATTTAAGCTTAACCAAATAAAATCTTAAATAATACAAAAAAAAAATGCTTAAAAGTAAAAGAAATTGGGAGGATAATATTTTTAACAGGCTTTCACTACATATCAGTCTAATTTTTTTTTCGAATAATTTTTTTTTTAAAAATAATACTTGGACTTCACCAAATAAACTTATTAATAATTTGATAATTACAATTATACTGTCATGTCGGTAAACATAGATTATAATAATAAAAAAATTCAATAACTTACACAAAAACCTTTATAAGTTATGACACATTAAATCTCACAAAAAAAAATGCTACAATGGCTAAAAAAAAAGTAACCCGTCTCTTTTTACTTCCAGAGCCATGTCCACACAGACCGAGCACGGCTCGCGAACCGAATGCTCGGTGTATGTAGACGTGCCTCTCAGGCTGCTTCTGGTGCACGTTGCTTCGGCCAGCTGCCGCTCAACCATGAGCCAAACATTGTCGATTTTTGACAATTCTCAAAAATGCCTCCAAGGTACATACGTCCACACAAACCGAGCATTCGACTCGCGAGCCGAGCTCGGTATGTGTGGACATGGCTATTGACAGAATTATTTAATGTGTCATTTCATTAACTTTGTGCACCTCATTTTTGTAAAATAATGGCAAATAATATGTCTGTTCCTATTTATTAATTGCTTTAAAAATGCAATTATATTACAATTATCATTGCAAATAGCACCTTAATGAAGTACTTATTTATTATAATAGTTATATGCGATATACTCTCAATTACCACAAATATAGAGCACCATAAGCAATTACATTTATATTTACGACTAGTCTAAGATCCTAATATAGAATTAAGCGCAAAACACATAGAGGACGGTTGCGGTTCGCGCGCGGTACGGGCGCTGTTAGACAATCAAATGTGCAGAATCGCACTGCACGAATTTGGACCAAATTCGATCGTCTATTAGCTACTTTAATATTTCGCCTCTCTCAGGATACAACTCGTTGGCTTGATATGAAAGTCAACGCAATGAACGCTTTTGTGAGGAGCCTGTTTTTTAATATAAATAGTCGCGCTCGGGGCTTCATTCCATACACGACTTATGTGTTTCGCGCATTAAGGCAATGTGTACAAGTATATTTTATCAACTAGAAGTTTTATCACCCTGTGATTTTTTTCTAATTCTTATCTCTTCTACAACCTCCATAATCAGCTGAAATATTTAGAAAAAAAAATAAGTTCGAACAAAAAATGCAATTTAAATTCGTGAAAAATAACATGCATTTTTTTTACCTATTTAGTGATATATCATAAATATATGATACGAATACGTTTTTTTTTTTTTTACAACAACCTAAAGTTGTTATTATTTTTACATAAATAAATAAAAACAAACAAATTAATTTTATTAAAACATACATAAATATGTACCTATATACAAAAATATCTTATTTCTTCTTTTTCGTTAAACTTCGAAACCATGCAAATGTTCCTAATAACTCCCCCGGTTTTTGCAACTAAATCAAAACTTCTAAAAATACTGTGCAATACTAAACTTCAATCAGGACTAACCTGGCTTAGCGGTCTGATCCTTTCATGTATACTGTTTTCAGCTTGCTTCGCTGACGGAGGTGGGTGTTCCGGTGTCGGCGGCTGATCATAATGCGTAGGCGACAGTGGCGCCACAACCCTTTGACCATCATAATACCGCTCACAGTCACTCGGACTATTCATCGACTGATTATCCAGTAAACTCTCTAGAGATGACCTTTCTTGATGCGAGTATTTCCTTACTCTATCGGTCATTCTTGGTTCATAATTCTCGTATGGTGGACCAATATTCCTTCTAAGTTTCCTTCTAGGATTTTGCTCTTTGATCACAACATTCTCGTACATAGCCGTGATGGCAACTGGTTGTGAACGGTTCCTCAAGCTTGGCCGAGGGTTGGGCACTGGTGCTATTCTTGGGGAGTTGTGGTTGTCCTCATATTCTGAATATGACAGTTTACCATCAACATATTGGTCGACAGATCGACCGTGTTTGAGGTAGTGTTTAGCACCCTGCAACAAAAAATTACAATATAAGGGTCGGTGCACATTGATAGAAGATCCGTCGAGCGTATTATCGTTTGTATGGTCAACGCACCAACGCATCATCGGTTGAGTGTGAAAGGTCGAATGTTTTATTATGAACTAGCGAAACCCGCGCAACTTCGTATGCGTGTATCCCGCTTTCCCGTGGGAATTTTGGAATGTATGATACTTTAAAACCTTCCCCTTGAATCACTCTATCAATTAAAAAAACCGCATCAAAATCCGTTGCGTAGTTTTAAAGATTTAAGCATACAAAGGGACATAGGGACATAGGGACAGAGAAAGCGACTTTGTTTTATACTATGTAGTGATTTGTCTGATCTGGCGTAACGCAACCGAGCATACGCGACGCATCTTCTGTCAGATGTGCACCGACCCTTATAGATAAAATTCCCAAAGAATTTTAATCAAATCACCATTTCTACACGTGATAAAGCTTAGTACCTTAGAAAGTAATAATGGTCATCGATTACCAGTTTGTTTCCCTTCGACTCAACATCATCTATAAAGAAAACATTATTGCATAGACTAATGCTAGCTCTACATTCTCGGGAAGTTAAACGAAGTGAAGTGAGAGAAGTAGGGCACAGCGGATCATTCGCTCAAATCGGAGCAGCCCGTCTGGGGAAGGACCTCCACCTTACAGAAGATCGTAGCCAAATAGCATTGGTCTCGGCCATGTGTGCTCCTACGATGAGTAAGGTCTCCAGAGCTCCACTTGGGGGGGTTGGGAGGGTTGGCAACGCGTGAGTGATACCCCCGGTATTGCAAGCGTCTATAGGCTACGGTGATGCTTACCATCAGGCGCGCCGTATGCAAGGAAAAGTAAGAGGAACTAAGACGAAGAGCCCGTCTATACTCTTATTTTGGTGAGGGTTTAGAGCAAGCATAAAAACTCTATCTCAAGTCAATTCCCTGCCAATAACAGTGAATTTCAGCATAATGGCAGGACAGAGAAGGTAGCCGTATAAGAGTCCTTTGCTCGGCAGTCTGTAGAAAGTGTAGAGATGATTACGAAAAACTATAGGAGTTTTTTTTATTTTTTATCTAATTATAGATATTACTAAATCTCGGCGTGAGTTACAAAAACGTGAACAATGAAAATAATTTAACGAATGGCACAGAAATTAGATAAAGTCGTGATTCGTGACTTACAGTCGAGTTAAACGTAGAAATCTTAGTTATTACAGGTCAGGTAACGATGAAAGTAATCTAATAAATGTAATTATAGAGAATATGGCATATTTTTTTTATGCCACGAAGTTGGCAAACAAGCATTCGGCCCGCCTGATGGTAAGCATCACCGTAGCCTATAGACGCTTGCAATACCGGGGGTATCACTCACGCGTTGCCAACCCTCTCAAGCCCCCCAAGTGGAGCTCTGGAGAACTTACTCACCGTAGGAACACAACATGGCCGAGACCAATGCTATTTGGCTACGATCTTCTGTAAGGTGGAGGTCCTTCCCCAGACGGGCTGCTCCGATTTGAGCGGATTATCCGCCGTGTATATTTCAATCATTATATTATTATCACGATAGAAGCTATTAGAAATGTAGGTAAATGAAAAGTTATTTAGTCAATGTTCTATCAAACTAACAATATTCGATCATGAAGTAAGTAGTGCTTCTCTTTATTTCGGACTAGCGTCCCGTCCCGGCTTCGCACGAGTTTTAGTATGGAACCCTAATGTTTTTGAAAATAAAATATAGCCTATCTCACCCGGGGATAGTGTAGCTTCCAAAATATGAATGAATTTTTCAAATCGGTCCATTAGTTTCGGAGCCTATTCAATGCAAACAAACAATCAAATCTTTTACCTTTATAATATTTGTATAGAGTCGACTAGTTTCAAAACTGGCAATCTGTGATTTTGATCAAAAATGAGATATTCAAATGGCAACACTCGTAAATCTGAATAAAACCGTTTTATTTATTGTATCGTTACAAAGATGGTTCCATAGTTACATATCAATCAAATGAAATAAAATCATGAGTTGGGATCAAATACAGCAATCTGTCGTACTGGAAATGCATGTTATATGAAACGTCTGAATCGTTTTTTTTTTAATTTTCCAAAAGTTTCAAAACGACTGATTGCGAACTTTGAAACTAGACGACTCCGGTGTATGTGTTGTAGACTCACCTGTATATCATCTAAGTCGTCCTGACTCCTCGCGTGAGGTCTCAGCTCATAGCTGTACCCTGAGGATGGGGAGTTGGCATGCGTTGGAGATACGGACAGGTTCCGTCGTGGGGGTTTCTTGGGAGGGGTGGGCTGTGAAAGAAAATGGACTTTTAAAATACCGTGTACCTATAAAGGAGCAATCTTATTAAAAAAATTATCTACAGGTAACAGAATTAGACAAACACTGTATTATAATTCAACTTATTCAACAAAAATCACTCGCGAGTCAGGCGACGATGATGTACAGTCAACAAAGGAATTGACTGACCCCCCTCTGTATATATGATTAAAGATTTCTAAATATTGCGTGAAAGGATTTACTTGAAAATTTGTAATTACATAGTACAATATGAATACTATTGATAAATAAATTTTCAAGTAAATCCCTTCACGCAATATTTAGAAATCTTTAATCATATATACAGAGCATCAGTCAATTCTTTTGTTAACTGTATGTACATATAACGATATGAGACTTAATGCGTCATTAACTTTAAAATGATTTTATGCAATTCACGGTGAGAAATCATTCAATACTTCTATAAATCATAAAACAACTCTTGAGTTTCGCAATAAGTGTTTTTTCTATTTCTATCACTGATTTAACAACAAAATGGTGTTAAGGTTGCTATTTATTGAAAATTATAAATAACTTGAGTATACATAATGCATTCAGGAAAACTATGTACGTATATAAATTAATAAAGGTTGGCTACGCAAGGTTCCTTGATATGATCCAGATAGCCTATCAGCAGATAAATTATCGAAAAATAATACAAAATCGAAATATATTCGACTGATGAGCCATTTGAAATGGAGGACCTGTGAGGACAGGTTTAAAAAAAATGGACTAATTTTATCTAAAAGAAGTAAGAAGACATAGTGATAAAACCCTGATAAATACTGTTAATGATGATGGCTATGTAAGTGATAAATATAATTCAGAAAATAAAACTATTAAAATTCTCGAAACGGTAGATTTGATGGAAATTAATGATAATTTTCAAATAGAAGAATTCTATTCTCAGTATCATCTAGTTGTCATCGCAAAAGCGAGATAAGTGCCCGCAATTGAGTAATAGGTAATTTGAATGAAGCCGAGGATAACATTATAATATGGTACAAAAGATGAGTGACAGCGGTACAGACTACTGTGATATGATGTCGGAGAACTGTGTCAAACACACAGAAACAAAATGTATTGTAATAAATATATTTTCGCAAATATGATAAAAGACCAGTTGTTTGGTCACATTGATTTAAAATTTTCGACAAATAAAACAAAATTAGTAACAAAATTATTGATATTTCAGTGTCGTGATTGAGAGGTTAAAACTGAACGCAACTGTGTGGTGTTATTATTGTATTTGGGACAATTTATTATTAGTATCAAAGCATTACTAAGTCTATATTCTGAGAGGAATAATCTTATTATGTTTTCTACATGTTTGTTACCTTGTCTAAAACGTAGTCATTTTAATTTATTTGAATTTGCTGATTTAGAACGAGAGCATACTCAATTTAGAAATGGAAATACTAAAGTCTTAAGCAACAAAACGATTGGAGTCAAAATCTCCCGTCTCCTGTTTCTTATACCACTGTGGCCCAAGTGGAGCAAGTGATTCAATACCAGTCCTCGGATGAGGGGTGAATTGGTTGCAGCCGGTCACTGAATGGACAATTTTCTATACTTTAATAGGCTTTTATCTATGAGATTGCTCAGATATAGCCCACAATCTCGCTGAACAGGATAGGATTAAAGTCGTTAATGCTTATATTAAAAACGTGGTAAAATATAGATAAACATAAAAAAAAATAAACTTAGTCAATGATTTCCAGTAGAGCATGTGCATTGCAATGTTAAAAAAAGTTCTTTGATTTTTAAATATTGTGCCCCAAGTGTGGATGCACCATCAAAGAATTTATTTAATGTTTTAATTACCGGAAGGGAATTTCAGAAATGCCTTTCGAAGACGGGAAACTTGAAAATTAGGGAAGACGCAATGACTAGTAAAATCTTTACTTTGTTAAGTAACTCTGTTCCTAGTACACAATATTGCAAAAAATTCTAAAATTGAAAGCCCGAATCATTAAAAATCTGATACATCATTTAAATTATGATTCGCGATAAACGTTGAGTAAGGGCAGTATCAAGAATGATTTAAAGACCAAAGGAACAGACGTTTAAGCATCTAACATCAAAGAATAACAATGTTGGCAGTCAATAAACATTCGGTTTTAACTTTACTCCGGTATCCGGATATCTGCTGCGGTGTCCTACTTACAGAACAGTAAAATCCGTCTCTGGGGAAATGCGTTTAACAATATCTATTGCCAATCTGTAAATTTGACTCTCAAATCACTAAGCTTGAAAGGTTTAGATGATTTTCGTCAAAAAAAGAAATAAGAATTAGAAACAAAATTTCAGATACTGATTTCAAATTAAAAGTTCCAATCTCTATTGTCAATCTGTAAATTTTCGCATATAGATTTAGATGATTTCTGTCGAAAAAGAGAAAAAGGAGTAAAAATTTGAAACAAATTTTGAGATACTGAAATCAAATCGGTTCAAAAACTGGAAAGAAGAAAGAAAATGTTAAGACAAGAACTCCATAAAAAAAATTACTTATATCTTGTTTTTATTAGGCACAATCTTTCGAGTTTATAATAATTGCTCTCATTATTTGTACCAACTTTAACGCCATGTACAAAAGTTATTTATATCCCGTGTAATATCTCTCGCTTAATCTGCATTGATCAACAGCTATATAGACTTGTTGATAAATACTATTGGTTATTCTGGACGAATGTGAAATGAAATTGTTATTTATAAAGCCTTCACTAAAACTCACTAAAGCTAAAAAGCACTTTCTCTAAAAAATATTTTAAAATTTTGCACAAAATAAAAGTTACCACGGTTTCGAAAACAAAAGTCCATTTTTGTTTCCGAAATAAATGCTTGCCGTAAAAATAAAACAAGCACATTATGGCGTAAAATTTCAGACGATTTTCACTAATAGGACACTTTGGATCGCTTCTTCTAAACTCGTACTTGTAAAATGAAAGAGTACTTATTACAGAAACGAAATACTCAGTCAATAGACATTCGTAGACACTTTCTTTGCGTATAACCAAATATCATAACCACATAGAATAGGCAGCGAAACTAATTGACTTCGCGGGAAGAAAACAGGTGACATGACTCACAACGAATTTAATCGAAACGAAAGGAAATCATAATGATCTCACACCTACAAATCAAATCTTTTACGATGTCTCTACAGTGTTAGATTCTCATAAACATTATTCTATTCTAAATAGCTGACTAATTTCTATTAAATTATGATCCCTCACAAGTCTGAAAGGCGCGTTTCAATGAAATCACAAACGCAAAGGAACAAAGTACATCAAAGGGCTAGATATAAATTGGATGCGCGCGCGCCGTCACGCGTATGACGGACGCATTAATATGGCGCCAGTGGAAGAAACTCATCGATTTGTATGGTGTATAAACAGGCATGGTAAATATTAAATAGGTATTGAGGTTGGATATAGGTACTAAAATTTATCGTACTATGAATGCATCTTCGATATGACTAGCGTTGTATTCTTCCCATTGTTTTTATTACAAACATACCAAAGAGAAAAAGAAAGAAACGTCTTCTCTGACTCAGAATAAGAAAGATACGTGTGTGGTATTTTTTCCAGATGCAACATGACTTAGCAACGGTCACAATAATATCTATAACGTAAGTCAATGTTATAAGTGTGCCTTCTGAGGAACTCAAGGTTAAACCCGTCCCCTCTAAATACAGATTCAATGTTTAATTTATTTTTACAATCAAAATCCGCCGTTGAATTAGCAGCAGGCATAATTACAGAAGATGAATACAACAATGAAGGCATAGCATAGGTTAGTTTACGACAATTTATCTGGAGCTTATCAGGAAATTGAGAAATCGGTAAACTAACATTGATTACAAAATTATTAACTCAAATTCCAGGGCAGGCACACTAACCCATATGTTCTCGATTAACATGCAAACATTTACTGAACGTCTTGCTCACCACAATATCGTGTTGCAATATGGATACATATTTAACATTTTCGAGATACATTATTATCTTGGAGGCATCTTGTTTGAAGCTAGTGAAAATTTTAATATTGAAAACAAATTAACAAAACTAAGATTTAATATTACTCATTGAAAGAAAATGTAACAATAATATGACCGTATCCCTGCAGTGGAATGATTATGGGCCGATATGATGATGAATATGATAATAATGCAAAATGAACTAGTTAGGTTAATTTTGCTTTTCTGCGTAAGTCCGTGACAATCGATCAAGGACTTTAAAGAATAATAAATTAAAAGAGGAAATGAAGACGTTTTATATGAATGGTTGTCAATTATACGAAACCTCACTTGCAAAGCCATAAAAAACTTATGTCTATACTAATATTATAAAGAGGAAAGATTTAAATTGTTTGTTTTCATTGAATAGGCTCAGAAACTACTGGACCGATTTCAAAAATTCTTTCACCAGTAATGCTACATTATCAGGGAGTGACATAGGCTATAGCTTTTCCCGAAATTTAATGTAGTTCCTACGGGAACGGGTCCGGAACTTCACGCAGACGAAGTCGCGGGCAAAAAGCTAGTGAGAAATAAAGGACAAATAGGGGTCTGATTGCTTAAAAGAATCATCAGGACAAAAGGAGAGACGAGATAGCAAGAAAATCGGTAGTTGACGCTAAATATATGTGATTTGTCCCTATACCTACAATAAAAAAAACTAAACAATTACAAGAAAATTATTTCACGTACATTATTATTGACCACAAAATTACATATTAAAGGAATCATTAGCTACACAATGGGAATATAAACATACGTCAGAAGGCTCAAGAACATCATAATTACTAATTAGTAATAAAATTTGAACAAATCAATGAATTTCAAACAATAAACTTGTTGCTACGGCATTAGTAGTTTAGGTAATTGATTAAAGGCGTCTATGTACACGTCATATTTGCTATTAGGTACTCTACAGTGCTAAAAAGTGTAAGGAAAACCGCACGTTAAAAAAATTTATAGTACATGGAAAAACATAATTATTTCGATTCGTAATTCCCTTCGAAGTTCCATGTTGGGTCTGAAAAAAATTACTAGACCTTAACATATATTGAGGGGAGTCGGAACTCTAAAATCTATTGATATTAAGTCATTAATTATTCTGATTCCGATGAAAAACAAAGGAAGAAAAGGTTCTTATAAAAGGGAGATGTTCTAATTACTAATATCGAATTATGAAAAACAAACTTATACATATCAAGTGTTGCCTAACATTACATGGTTTTCAAGGGACTGTCATAATAATTTATGATAATGCTAATAATAATAAATAAATAAATAACAGATTGATTAGTTCTGAATGCATCCATATTTGAAGGATATTGGGAGAAAAGAAACGAGAGAAAAAGGCTATAAAGTTCTTTCAATTCAACCATGTAGTAAAAAGTAGTGATGTTGTTTTAGCACAAACAAACGCTAAACTGCTTACAACAGGAGATGAGGCTAATAACAGAAATGCGAATGAGGTAACAGTATTTAGTGAAACTATTTTCACTTGAACTAGCACTGGCTGAAAGCCAAATCGTGTTTCCCTTGCTATTTCCGTCATTCTTCATATCAATGGAAAGCAAAATGTTGATATAATGTCAGCTGTTTGTATAAAAAATAAATAAAAGAATGTTTTGGAATTAGCAGTATTATAAAGGGAAAGTTAATTTATGTGAAAGGGTCAAATGCTAGTAACCACTGTTACTACGTATTTGAAAAGGAATTGAAATGTAAGTACAGTTATACATGAACATTGGCTATAACTTAAATATTCCAGGTGGACATAGGTACTTAGACAAAGTATCTAATAAGACTAAAAACAATAATTCAATAAATACATAGTGAAGTTAATTTAAATATAAGAAGCTAGTAACCAAATCAGATAGCTGAATGCAGTGCTAATGGCGTCAAAAACAACAACGGAATATATTAAGGTATGGCACATCCGGAGCCAAAGATATATTTGCAAACGATACATAACTGTAAAATTAAGACGTGCAGTTATTACAAGTTAATCTACTATAGATGTATCAGAATGTACGAATTTCTGAATTCCCAGACATTAGGTAATTGAAGAATGAATATTTTTTTGGAAATTCTAATACGCCTGATAAAGCTTCCATAGAGTCCGACAGACGTAAGCAACGTTATGTGTCGCTAGATAGGCCTATTTTTAAGTTTTTTTAAGTTTTGGGGGTGTGGTAAGATCATTATTCAATACAGTGATCGGTTTGTGAAAAATAATTGTTTCACGTTCCAAAGATTGTTGTGTTTGGAAATCTGAAATCGTGGAATCACATTTCATATAATAAAAGGAAAACCATCATTTTTAGGCTTTAGTGGTTACCGAGTAACAGTCGATAAAATGTATTTTATTTTATAAAAACGTACAAAATGTCATAGAATGTGACATTGCACTCATATGTACGCAAGCAAGAATCCCTACACTGTGCGTAGCTCAACAAGTACTTGGCCAGTTTTTTATTGTTTAAATCTTGTCCGATTATTCGTTACTCTACAACACGGCTTATGAGCCACGTGGGAAATTACGAAACTTGAAGAAATTAGGTTATTGGGCCCTTGACATGGGATGTTTTTTATTACTAAACACAAAGAACTGCTATTTTAAAGTATAACCAAAATAGAAATTATATGATTCTGATTTCATTGGAGCAGCGGTAGAGTACGCTCTTCTCCCTCTTTGATTGAAGGGAGACCTGGAGGATGATTATGAGTGGATATGATGATTTAATTAATAATGTAGGATTGATCACAATGAGTTTTGACATTATATTTCATTCTAGCTTCTCATTCAGATTCATATTTTCTTAGATTGGTGAAATCCGTCCCCTAATGCTTGCTCTACACTCTCTCGTAGTAGAAATTAGTCTGCCTACACTGATATACTGATGACTATACAATCAATAAAATGATTAATTTTTCGACTTAGCAAGTAGTCGTCGCCAAATAACAGGGCTATCAAGAACGAGATAGAAATAACGCTAGCATGATGAAGAATATAGATAATTAATACGTAAAGATTCCCAGAATAGGACGTACTAGGTACGTAGTTCCGACTGATTTCACCACAAGATTTCCCGCAAAACAATAATAACTTCTACAAAGGGTTTTTTATTTATTTATGGTTACAACATTACCATATTGACCTTAATTTTTTCTTTTGTTTTTTTTTTTTATGTCTATTATTTATTTACTAGAAATCTCTATTGATTTCTGGACTTCCCTATGGAAGTACTTGCATTAAAATAATTAACAGTAAAATACATCACAGGCGTCTTTTATATTTCTTCCTTATAGCAGACGCAATCGTGGTTTTAATTTAATACTGGGAATTACAGACATGTATGAATCACTTTAAATAAATACCATAATAGGAAAAATTATAATAATATCAAAGACTTTACATTAATTATGTGAATATTTAGAAGAAATTACACTTACATGGGAAATAAAACACCTATACTACACAATCACTCACTCAATTTCATAAACAAATTTCAAAAATTTATCATAAATCACTCACACATTTTTACACAAATAAACACACACAAATTCGCACTCACAACACAGTTAATCGATTATCGTATTCGATTAAAATCTACTCGATAACAATCGTACGACAGCGTCGATCGTAGCACGACGGCGACTGACCGCCTAATTTTCTTAGCGCGACGCGTCGAGCTTGGCCCACATGGCTTATTCTAGTACTCGTAGCGAACGTAAATTGTAATTGAAATTCCAATTTACAATGCCGGGATTTTTACCGGGATTGTGGACAATTTAACATTTTTAACCTACATTTTGGACCACATGTCGTGTTTTAATACAGATTGAAATTTAGTGTTTACAATACCGGTATTTTCTACCGGGATTTTGGACAATTTATTTAACACTTTTAAGTCCTTTATTTTAGACCACATGTATTTTA
This sequence comes from Endotricha flammealis, assembly GCA_905163395.2. Taxonomy (NCBI): domain Eukaryota; kingdom Metazoa; phylum Arthropoda; class Insecta; order Lepidoptera; family Pyralidae; genus Endotricha; species Endotricha flammealis. Next base: position 6,039,622 of record LR990871.1, on the reverse strand, counting down.
ATACGGAGCGTAAATTATAATTATGTTGGAGGCTTTCAATGTTGGGATTAATTAACTAAACATATTTCAGGTATCTTTATTTTGGTCGACATGTTGTATTTTATAAACGGAACGTAAATTTTATTATAATTATGTTAGAATTAGTACTATAAACGCCGGGATTTTTACCGAGATTCTGAACAACTTACTTAAAAGTTTCAACTTTATTTTGTTAATAACCCAATCTAGATTATATTCCTTTATATTCTATATTTTTCCTATATTTATGGCCTATTTTTTTTAATTATTCAGAACTTTCAGCAAAGTAATTTTAATAGATAAACATTAAACAGTTTGGAAGTCAAGTATCATTCAAATCAGTAAAGCCGGTTTTGAGATTGAGCAACGATCATTGAAATAAAATAAAAATGCATTTAGACATTGATAGAATGTAAAAACAGCTTTGTTTTACGATAAAAAATACAATTAACAGTATAAAAGCTCAACAACAAAGCTAAATATACTGTTCTATGGCTATGGTACTGTATGTTGGCAATTTTGTCGGCATACAATACTACCAGCCATGTGGGAAGATTTAGCGATATTAATCATGTGTTCCCACGACTGTTTATTGTTTTTTCTTTGTTTTATGTGCAAGTGTTTTCATTGTTATCATGTATTAATTAATTCTTAAAAAGCGACCGTAATTCTATGATACGTGTCGTCAACCTCTATGTTTTACGCTCATATGATTTTTACGTGGTTTGAAAACTAGTTGAGTCCAGGTACGTCCGCACAATCCCGTTATTCCCGTTTCTTTAGAAATTTCGCAACAGTTGTAACTACTGTAAAAAAATATCTGACAGTGAAAAACACATTATAATGTGGAATTTGAGGTACTGAAAGACAGGGGTGGAAGGGAAGAATATAGCTAGAGCTTGTAGAAGTAATAAAATTGTCGCTGCGACTTATAATTCCTATTTTTTGTAAATTCTTACACAATACAGAGATGTATGATGTATTTATGTTAGAGGTCAAAATGTTAAGGATTTATGGGTTGTCTTTTGTCATCAAATTTATGAGTTTAAATTGACCGTGAGAGACATTTTATAATTGAAGCCAATTAGTTAAGCGTTAAGCCATTGCAACATTCTTTACAGTCAAGAACAAGGAGGGCTTCACATTTGCAGTGATATTCTGACCCAGAAGATAAATTCACACGTCAAAACCATGTTGCAGCTACCAAATACCTACTAGAGCCAGCTTTACTCAACTTTGAACTAGATGGTGTTGAAACATCCAGATTTTTTGCTACCATTTTAATAATCCACGACAGAAGTCCATTTACTCATTCAAAAATACTTCCTTCAGCTAGATTCTGGGTCGTCAAGTTAAACAGCCGGAACTTTCGTGACTAAAAATATTAAAGTAATGATCCCCACATTGCGTGACGGGTCAACAGGTCGGAATCCCAGTCCCTCGGGTTTGGTGCCCTGTGGCAATAAATTCCTATGTTCATTAATTCAAAGCGGGTGTGACTGTGTCAACAGATGACGTTTAAATTACTAGAAAACATATTTATCCATAGCAATCTTTATTGTATTTTGCATACTTTCCTACTGACATGCTTCTGAGAGTTACCAACTTTGTCATACTAACTACACTACATATAATGCTGGTAGCAACTGTGTACAACTACTTATTATTAAAGTGACCGTTCACCAATACGATAAAATAGTGTAGGAAAAAAGATATACTTAATTGGAGATTCATGTTGATTAATAATAAAATTCAACTGTTATAAATAGAAACAATACAGAGGACATGCTCATCTACAAATAATTGCGGATATTATGTAGGTAACCATTCTATTCAATAAATAAATAAATTAGATCTCAGGCCTCCTTCATAGGTCCCTTATAGCCTATCTGTCAGATAAATTGATATGATTTTAACGACACATCTGATAGTCTAACTAGAATTTTATCGGAACCTGTGAATTAACCCTGTAGGGTAATTTCAACAGTATATAAATTTAAACACTTACCGAAACTTTACTGTATTCATGGTGATGCGCTAAGTGGAGTGGAGCGCAACTTGATGCCGCGCTGGAGACGCTCAACGCATCTCCCTCGCTTGTCCCTTCAGCCTCGTCCCACCGCCGTCGCCCCGACCCGCTGCGAACATCCCCGACCACCCCCGAATCCCGCTCAAGCGAAGCACCAAGCGACACATCGTCATCGGCCCTCGGAACATTATCCTCACACTCTGACGTAGAACTCTCCGAACCTTTCACACTTATCCCGCTTTCCACTTTGGATGAATTCGAATCGTCAACACTAGCTGTCTCTTCAGTTATAATTCCCGTATCATATCTAGATTCTTTAGTATTAAATCTAAATGAGTCGCTATGAACCCACGGTCTTTTGGCTGTACTAACATCAGATTTAATCGTTTCGGCGTCGGAAATATCTTCGTCAGAGTGCAAGGTATCATCAGAATCCTCGGAGGATTCCTCAAAACAAGTAACAAATGAGGTTTGGGATTGGACAGTGGCGTTCGAGTCACATGATTGTAATGACCAATGGCCCGAGTATTCCGAGGACGCCGATTTTCGTAAAGAAATAGATTCAGAAGCAGAAGGACGGGCAGTTGTCAACGTCGAATGATCACTTAATGAAATCACTTCTTCTATATCTTTTACGGAATAAAGTGCATTAGAAGAAGTAGAAGAAAGAGTCGTGTGTCGGGACATAGGAGTATAATCTACGTCATCTTGCTTGTCCGCTGCGACAATATCTCTAGAAGCAAGATGTGTTATATCGACAATAGCATATGGATCCTCAAAATGCGATTGCACGGGTTTATTTGTAATTAAACTACGAGACTGTACTGTCGAAAAAGAAGTATCTATGGCAATATCTGGAGTCGAAATACTTTTCTTAATTGCTGAAAATTTTACAATCAGATTACCCGAATCTCGTTTTTCTGAATGGAATGTACATGATTTCGTATCACAGAAACAACGAAATGATGTTAACTCCATTTCATCCTTATTGTTTAATGCATTCATATCAACACAAGCTTTTTCTTCTTCAAGGGGACAAACGCGTAATAAATCTTCAGCGCTGTTATGATATTTATTTAGTTTTGGTCTACAAAAACAAATCGCTGTTTCAAAATAGCTGTCCCTTTTATCATTAGGTATTTTATCGAAGGGCGTACCCGGTTTATATAATGTCTCTCTGTTAAAAATGTTTAAAAATTCATTAACCGAAGGCGCATTATAGATACAGTGCCCTGTACCTCTTATGTGATAATGGGCTAAGGTTTCTTTCAAAAATTCGTTATTCCATTTAGGGAAATCAGATACATGCCGTGAATTTCTATCGACATCAATGTTAGTAAATGTTTTGTGACGGAATAGGACGGTTTTTTTCTGGGTTACATTGGTTTTTCTATTTGGCATTGTCCCAGTCATGGACAAGTAAATTGATTTATCAGCATTCTCACTACAATCAACGTTTTCAATAGCACTAACTTCTGTTAAGTCGGAGGCATCGGACGCAATTGACTTGGTTCTAACAATAGCTTCATTTGTACATGATAATACCTGGATATCACGTCTATGCCGAAATGACTTAGATTTTTCAGATAATAAAATATCTTCCAAATTGGACTCATCTATCATAGAATCAGTGGATAATGTGGAAGATCTACTATTACTGCTTGAAGAATTATTACTAGAATTATCCGATTTCAATGATGGATAGATAGCTCTTTTTGGAGGCTCCGGCTTTATTTTTCCTTGAGTTGTAGATACATTTTCGTAAACAACGTTCTCATCTACTTGATTGTCAATTTTAGTCGGTAAATACGTCCTTGCAGCGGGTATAGGAGGAATTTGTTTATTTTCAGATACCACGTTTTCATAAATTGTATCTTCATTTTTTATTCTATTAAATACGATAGCATTTGGTCTTGGAGGAGGTCTTGGAATGTGAGCGTTAGCTGAATTTATTTCCATTACTGCATCAGGAAATTCACAAGATTCATAACAATCATTTATTAAATTCTCCGAATCTCCAGAAATATTCGATATTACAGAAGTTCTAGCACTAGGATCTCTTGGTTCAAAAATAAAATTAGAATCTCGACTACTCGTTTTATTTACTACCTTGGGTGTATTTATTTTACTGTCAGAATTAGTGTGAACCACAACAAATTCATCTATAGACTCCTGAGAATCACTAAGCTCGTTATTTTCACTTATATTTGGAAGGGAAGTTTTAAATCCCGGACAACTTCTATTGCTTTTGTTGACTACTGAGTCTCGATTCAGTGTAGTAATTCTATCCAATGAGATTGTGTCAAATTCATCGTTGCAGACTATTTCACCAGATTCGTCCTTTTTCGACAGTATTTTAAAAAACTTACTATTCCCTATCAGTAGAGTGTTTGTACTTTTATGTTCCGAAACTTTCGTTTTTACATCGACTACCGACTCGGCACTTGGACTATGGGAAATGTTAGGAGCTGAATTGAATTTAGCCTTCAGGCTCAAGCATTTTGAAGCAAGCTTCTTAACAAAACTTTGAGGATGATTCTTTGTTAGAGATGATGAAGATGGAGACATTAAGCTTTTATTTATATTAGTATTTTTCTGGGTCTCTGGGGCTTTCCTGTAAAACACATAAAGCAACAAAAAATAAAATAAATGATGAAATAAATATATAAAAAATAATAAAAAGTAGTATGTTAGACAAAAAGTTAGTAATACCACCACCAATTACACATTATTATTCAGACCAGTCAAGAAAAACATTTTTAATTTGATCAAATTTTTTCTTCATAATGAATAAGGGAACTTTTTTTGCTGTGTTTGTTTCGATTTCTTCGGCAACAGATTCTGAGATTGTAGGGTTATTGAATGGTTGGAAATCAAACTTCTTTTCGTCATCTTTAACATTATTAATATTTGTATAAATACTCTCACAACTGAAAAATTCACTGGTTGCCGCAGGTAGGTTTGCGGCTTTACTTTCTTTATATATTTCGTGACAGAAACAAGTTATGGGGTCTGCTTTTTCTTTGTTTCTAATGAATGGATAAACATCATCGTATTTAATAGCCTTTGGATTTATCTGATAAATGTACCTGTAATCACTAGATTCATGAATGCAACCTAAATCACCTTTGAAATGAACACTATGTACGGTTGGTCTCAAAGATATCGGTATGGACCGCCTATCATCAATTGGTTTTGACTTCATGTCAACATATAAGCACTCGAGAGAGTCTTCTACAATGTCTTTAGGTTTCTTAAGACCCATTTTGACAGTGTGAGAATTATAATTAAGAACATCTGACACAAGTCTTCTTCGGAAAGGTTCATCTTGTCCACCATGCATAGACAGATAGTGCGCTGCTAAATACCCCGATTTATCCTTCAACATTATAGAATCTACAGTGTCGTCCCCAGAGGTCGAAAATTTTACTTTTTCATCATCTGGTAGATTACCTATGCCTTCTGCACATTCTATAGGCGTAACATAATCGTATGTATGCTCTTTCTTAGAATTTTCAGACATAGAAATATTGTTTGAATCGCGGGAAGTTCTTTTAGAATCTCTTTGACCACTGCTTGAATGGTCACGACTTCTTGGTTTTGATGGTACTAATGGTTTCTTTTTTAATGTTTGTTCTAACTCATTTAGAAATATTAATTTAGGAGTCTCAATATGAGTTGTTACATCTATTGAAACTTTAATATTCTCATATACGGGCAACTCATTATTAAATAATTCAAACTGATTTTCATAAATATTGGACATGTCATAACACGCATTAGATTTATCTGTGTGATCAACTGTATCTCTATTCGGCGATAGTATTTGCGTAGGGGCTTTTGAATGTTTAGGATTAGTCAAAACTGTATCTTTATTCGGCGAATGTATTTGCGTATGGGATTTTGAATATTTAGTATTAGCCAGAACTGTATCTTTATTCGGCGATGGTATTTGTGTAGAGGATTTAGAATAAGTATTAGTCAGAACTGTATTTTTATTCAGCGATGGTAGTTGCGTAGGGGTTTTTGAATACTTAGTATTAGTCAGAATTGTATCTTTATTCGGCGATGGTATTTGCTTAGGGGGTTTTGAATGTTTAGTTTTAGTCAAATTAATTTTTGTATTAATAATCTTGTTAGTAGAAGCATCAGATTTGGCGCTAAGCGTCGCAGTAACACGAACTTTTGTTTTATCAGACCTGTAATATTAAATCATGATTTGTGAAATATGCCGTTCTTTTGGTCGCGATATCAGAATATGGCTATTTCATTTTTAAATGCAACTGGAAGCTTTTACTTGTCAAAGAACCGACGGGGCATCTTTTTCTCCTGTCATGAAAACACCTCACCTAGTCGTTTCTAGACAAAATCAAAGAGTCGGAAGATTTTAATGAGGCTCCACATTCAAAGTTTTTGTTTTGGATTCTGTTAAGAAAATATACGCAGTACGAATTTTTATGCAAAACACTAACACATTTTTTGTATGTAGTATAAAATACACGTAACAAAATACAAATAACATAATTAAGGAAAGTCGTAACATCAAACAAAAACTATTTCTGAATACAAATCAGTAAATAAATAGAAAAAACACAAGTAATTTAACAAAGCAAAAAATATTTACTGATATTTTTAATTACATAGCACCTTCCTTACAAATCATATATAAAAGTGACTCTATTACCAGGCCCAGTAAAAAGAAATGCCGAAATATTAAAAGAGCATCCTCAAGATCGTAGTTCAAAGGGACACGTCGTGTGTCGTAATTGAGATGTCGCACTCCAATTAAAACCGATGTTTAGGGGTCTAAGGGAGGATTCACAGTAATTACAGATCTCTTTAACATCGCCCCACTTCGTGGCTCACCGTTTAGTACTTCACTAAACCATGCTTCTATAGTTCAAATGTTTGCAAACATTAAAGGGATGCTTCATATTTTTGTTAATTGAGCTGTTAGTTAAGCAAAGGAAAATTAAGAAAAACAGCCTATATTGGGTTAGATACGCATTTATACTTTATGTTAGCTAAGGCTTAACTAAAATCTGTTGTTTCACTCATATTTGAAGTGAACTAAACAAGTGCGAAAGTAACAAAACAGTTTTAGTTAAACTTTGACTTATCTTTTTGTTATTAACAACGTAGTTGACTTCTATTTGTCGACACCAATATGGAAACTACCAATTTATAATGACCAATGAAGACCATTGAAGTTGGAATGAGAACTGACGCGTATTTTAGGTCGACACCAATATGGAAACTACCAATTTATAATGACCAATGAAGACCATTGAAGTTGGAATGAGAACTGACGCGTATTTTAGACAGACATATTAGAAATATGTCTATCTATATACAAAGCTAATCGACTGAGGACTGATTTCATAGGTTGCTACTAAGTTAGAATTAAGTTAACTATCAGATAAATTGTAGAAAAATGTTAGTTTGTATGACAAATTGGCTAACTAGAACTTATCAGAAACCTGTGTAAATCAGCCTGCAGTCTAGAAAATTACATTTGATTATTCTAATGTAACACTTACATGGGGTTACTATTCTGATAGCCAGTGGGACTAAAGTCTGGCACTGGGAATGGTGGGACATCCTCTTCGCTTTCATAATGAGGTCTGTGTGCGTGAAGGTTCTCGAATTCTGCAGAAAAATATAAATACGTCACACCTGTTATAACGGAAGAAGGAAATGTACTTCAGACGTATTAGATATTGGTAGAACTAGTAGATTGAAATGGTAAAGTTAATGATAAATGGTACAAAAATATCATGATACAAATTAATGCCAGGTTTATAAAAAAATTGTGTAAAACCAAACCCAGTTGTGGAGAACATGCGAAAAGATGATGAACAATAATACATACTAAACGTACGTACATATATTATACATACGTATCGGAAATTACTGGCCATTTGTGAGAGATACGCGTCGTCGCATGACACCTAAGGTATAATGGGAGTAAATCGAAGATTATGGTTTTTAAAGCTGGTATGAAGACATATCAAGATGTTCGACCAGTTGTGCTTGATGGTAAGCCGTTAGAACAGGTTACGCAATTTAAATACTTTGGGCACTGCGTCGACGAGTCGCTCAAAGACTGTGCTGATTTAGAAAGGGAGCGTAGGGCGCTGTCTGTCAAATGCAATATGTTGGCCCGCAGGTTCGCTAAGTGTGCGGATAAAGTATAGATAACACTATTTAAGACATACTGTCAGTCTTTTTACTCTAGCGCCCTGTGGGTCAATTATACGCAGAAGGCATACAACACCTTACGTATACAGTACAACAATGGCTTCAGGGCGCTGTTAGGACTGCCCAGGCACTGTAGTGCGTCGGAAATGTTTGCGAGGATAAGCACTGATGGCTTTCAGGCTATTATGCGAAAGCGAATAGCTTCTCTGATGCATCGGATGCGTGGCAGCACTAACAGCGTTCTGAACACTGTTGCCAGATGTGTCGACTGTCACATCATGAGGCAGTGGACTAAGTGTGTTGTACGTAGTTTAGATTAGGTAATAATGTTATAAATATGTGTATGTATACCCTAGTTTTTAACGTCAATTTGTAATACTAACATAAAATATGGATTTTTGGTCCGAAATAAATGAATATTATTATTATTATTATATAAACGCGCTATGGGAGTGGTATACGGATATTACAAGCCGTTCTGAAACCATTCGGCTTCATGCAACGGAATTCCATTGCAAGTAAGTAACTATATTCATACATTACCTCTTATAGCACTGTGAACCCTGCTAGTGGCTTCTTCGGAATACTCTGCCAGTACATCAAAGACATTTCTGCCTCTATCATCGGGCACCTCCAGATCCGCGCCCTTTGACAGCAATAAACGGACAACGGAATCCTTGCCGAAGCATGCGGCTTCATGCAACGGAGTTCCGTTGTGCGTACGTACGTTTACGTCCATGCCAGCAGCGATCAACGCTTTCACTACCTTCCTGTTTGAGAAAAATAATATAATTACTAACTTGTTTTTTTTTAGCTAAGAGTACAGTTTTAGGTTATGTTAATTGACAAATAGGTTTTTTTAACCAAACATTGGTTTATTTTGTTAGTAAGCGTGTCGAATGTCGTTTTGCATTGTACCTATATATTATCATAATATTCCTGTATTATTTATTATATTATTTATATATAGAATATTGAATCTGAGTTTATTTCACAGAAGATAAGTACATGGGGTGTTTACAACAGTATTAAATTCAAACAAGTCCATTCTAATCCCTCAATGCAAACAACTCATCACAGGGTGGATGTATTTAGCTTGAAGTGTCTCGGGGTTGAACTACATCAGACCGCATTATTACGCACTTAAATATTCTTCTATCCTTTACAGTCACTCAATGCTGTCATTTGATAGAGCGAGAAAGAAAACGGAGTTTACGTAGCGACCGGAAATGCAGAAAATTGATATTCCAAGTGAAATAAATATGAAAATGATAGTAATATAAAGTGCGACAGTGCAACCAGATTAGCTAGTTAAAACAACATCAGACTGTCAAAATCATACAAAATCTTATAAAAAGCTGACAATTTATCTGTCGTTCGGTTCAACTGTATGCAAGCGGTGAAACAAGGCCTTATCATTAGGTAAAAGTCAAATACGATGAAAATAATATACATAGTACTCGGGTGTCTTGAATTTTGTATCGAACCTTCGAGTTTTTATTTGTAATATAACTATCGAACTGTATAATGGACACAGAAGGTGATTTTTCGTAATGCACGATCCATTGATTCGTTCATACATATTCATGACAAGTGCTGCTAACGAAGGCATCATGTGATGCAATTCATTTAAATTTTTGATACACAACTGTTTGTACTGTTCGAGTGTTACAGCCCAAGTGTTTTCTGTGTATTTTATATGAGACTAGCTGTTACTCGCAGCTGCACTCGCATTGTCAAGGGGAAGTGCCTATGAGATGTGTGAGTACCTTTTTTTTTCTGTGGGACGTGGAAAACTTTATTTTATATGACGGTGCCTTAGTATGTACTTACTGTAATACTGTGTATATTAAATGAATAAATAAATAAATAAATCAAAGTAGCCCATCTCTCTCCCGATCTTAAACTATCCCCGAAAAACAATCATAAGAAACAACCACACATACAGATTTATAATATCAGTATGGTGTCATATTTTTCTGTTTCTTTGGAAATTTTGAAATCGATACATAGAAAGACCGTGATCTGGATTAACACGTGTACGACATGGGGTCCTTCAAGCGGAGCGTGAAGAGGCACCTTTCAGGCCGACGAGACACCATAAAGAATGTCTCGTCACTCCTAATCCTGGACCCCAGCGACCTGCGGCCCATCTGGTAGGCGCTGGCGTCACATGCCGTGTCCCAATAATAAAAAAGAAATAAAAAAACACAGGGCTTGACAATTATTCCGATGTATGTGGAAATTAAAAAAAAAAACATTTTATCTCCTGGTTTTATCTGTCTACATTTATCCTCATAGTAAAGAGACAGCTTGACACTGTGCGATTTATTTCAAAATGTTTCTGCTGTTAGTATAACAAGAATTAACGTGGGTGCACAAATCAAAATTAATTATATAAAGTAGCTTATACCGTATGAAAATAAGGATGTGCTCTAGAAAACACGTCACCGAAATCTCATTAGCCGATTTCCGACAATGTATCAAATATGGTGTACTAACAAACCTCAATTTGCTCAATATAATAATGACGATGTAACAAGGCAGTCGAGAGGAGGTGGTACAAGTCACAGGAGCAATGAATAAATACTTCTATAACATAAATCAAAGTCGAATATTCAAATAAACGCTTTTTAAACTCATTCGAATCGTTACATTTTTCCTACAATCAGTTCTGACGGCATATTTGTAGTAAGGAGAACTGGCAAGAAACTTAGCACTTGCTCTTTTAAAATGGTAAGGGCGATCTTCCGTTCCCTCAACTGGCTGGTTTAGTAGAAGTCCGCAGTAGGACACACTACATCCGTCAAAAAAAAACTTTAAGAACAATGACTATTTATATGATGCGATGAGAAATATTTCTATTCAACACGCGACATAACAAAAACAATAAAAAAAATATGTCATAAGAAATAAGATCCACAATCCTCAAAGCAAGAGTAAGAATGGACGATTCAAAAACTAAATTTACACGAAAAGAACACTGACATTTTGTTTTTGAGTTTATTTCCGCTGCCTCCTGTAAATTTTTACCGAGAAAAGCGCCTCACGCCACGTGTTGGCAATTTAACCCTTCGACAATGCGCGTGGAAAATTATTACGTGGGACATATAAATTATTATTATTACATCAGATGTGACAAGGCGTGTTTGGCCAACGATTTATGAAAGTCACAAATATTTTATTTTGAGCATAAATTCTTATTTTAGCTATAAAAATAGGTGTTTTGCGCTATTTGTATTAATTTTATCTTTTTATATTTATTTTATATTTAGTCTAGTTAAATGTACAACTTATTTACATTACATTTACATTTACTGTCATAATTAGACATATCAAACGTCAAGTCAATGAAATGTAAAAACAAGCGAGGTCTACTACGAAAGTGTCCATTCGAAACTACGAAACACATACTGCTGTCAAAAAAGACATTAGGTACTACTTAGAATAAGGTGCCAAACTGACTAGAATTCAACGAAACGTCAGTGCGTATGTTCTTAATTTTATTTCATAGTAGACATGTTTTGATTTCCTTCAAAATGTTGAAATAAGCGTTTTTTTGCTCAATAAACCGCTGTATCTTTTTTTTACGTAAACTTAGAAACTTGATTTTTTCACAACCTCATGGGGCCGTAGACCTGAGTATACGGTTAAAATTTCAACCTGATACCTCCACGCATTCCCGAGAAAAAGGGTCTTGACAGACAGACAGACGGACAACATAGTGATCTTATAAGGGTTCCGTTTTTTCCTTTTGAGGTCCGGAACCCTAAAAAGAGACTTAATGTGGAATTAAAATTAAAAATCTGTTGCAGAAAATGACTGTTAGTTAATATAATAATAAAATGTATGCCATATCCACATTCTCCACTTATCTGTGCACTGTCAACGTAAATTCATACGCAGAGAACTTATCGGTGCGTTATAACGAACGAATGAATATGAATATGAAGCGATTGCCGCGCTTGTGTACACGCCTTTACATTAGCATAAAATAATAACGACCAGTGAGTATACAGGTGAATTTTTGTTATTACATAAAGATTACATAATAATATTCTTATAATAATATTTATTAAGAAGAATTTCAGATTTTCAGTGCTCCAATTTTCCTTGAGCATCAAACGGTTAAGATTTTTTATAACTTTGTAAAAAAGAAAACTAAAGACCTTTTACAAAATGGCGGCTGTTAACCAAATTAGTTTAATTAAAAAAAAAACAATTAATAAAATAACGAGTAGGTAAGTTAGGCTAAATATAAAAGTGCTAAATGCCCTTCTCGGTATCTATATTTGATATTTAGTACTGTTTAGTAGTCTCCTAACACAAGTGTTTTTACTTAAAAGGAGACTTCATCACTACAATGCATTGTAATTTAAAGCTATGAATAAAGATTTTTCATTTTTAGGGTTCCGTAGTTAACTACAAGTAATCCTTATAATTTCGCCATGTCCGTCTGTCCGCGGTCTAGCGTCTAAACGCTTAGTGCTAGAAAGCTGTAATTTGGTATATATGAACATATTAACAATGCTAACAAAGTGCAAAAACAAAATTTTGAAAAATTTTTTTTTTTGGGGTACCTACCTCCCCTTCATGCAAAGTAGAAAAGGATCTTTTTTTCCGCGCCCATATTGTGGGGTATCGTTAGATAGGTCTCTTCAAAACATTGTGGAAAGATCGTTTTCCGATACAATCCGTTCTCGAATCCGTTTGCGAATTACATATTAACATTTAACGTGTCAATTTTCTTTTCGCACGGTGGTCCCCCCCCCCCCCCCCCCCCCATCTATTTTGAAAATTGAGTATTAAGAGATAATAAAATAACAGTAGCATTCTCTACCAGTCAACCAACTCATGGTTGGTAGAGAATGCTATTAGCATTAAGTCCGCCTATATCAGTACAGTACCAACTTTGTGTATTGTGGTCAATAAAGTTATATCCATACTAATATTATAAATGTGAAAGTGTGTTTGTTTGTCCTTCATTCACGTCGAAAGTAATGAACGGATTCATATGAATTTTTTATCGGGGATAGTTTAAGGTCTGGAGAGTGACATAGGCTACTTTTTTCCCACGGGATAAAGAGATTCCCATGGGAAAAAATATTGACATTTTCCCTTGACCACGCGGGCTGAGCCGCGGGTAACAGCAAGTAAATAAATAAATCCCATTAAGCAATATTTAGAAGACTTGGAATCATATTTATGGTCCCGCTCACCTCATGCATTGACTAAATGTACTCGTCTGTTACTTACTTGCGTCCATTCTTGCTGGCTCTATGCAGTGGTGTCGATGTGAACACCCACTTTTGGCTTTGAGGCGGCTTGTAGTGCTCAATCAATTGTGGTCGAACTCTGAGCAGATGTTGTACGGTCTCCAACCTGTGTACAAAATACAAATGAAATATATTCTCATAAAAAGAAATATAAAGATCATAGTTACAAACGCGCGAGTTTTAAGAAGCAAGGGATATGAATCTTTCATGCGCGTTAAGAAGCTCATGGCTGTCAAAGGAAGAAACTCAGAACGAACACCCAAGTTAAGCAACGACTACCCCCAGCCAATACTTGGATGGGTTTTAAAACTTCGGATGGCACGTTAAGCTGTCGGCTGTTATCAATAGAAAACAAAAATGCCAAGTCAGTGATCGTTAACAGGCTTGAAAACATTGTCACTTATTTATTTGTAACTGGCTAACCCAGCGAACTTTGTTTCGCCTTAGAGGCACTACACTACCCTACCTTACCCTACGTCCTTCACTTGGTTCTAAGCTACTTCTCCACCAATTTTCAGCCAAATCGATTCAGTCGTTCTTGAGATATAAATGGTGTAACTAACACGACTTTCTATTATAGTTTTTATCTAAATAAGAGGAAAAGCTGACTGACTGACTGACTATCAACGCAGGGCCTAAACTATAAGGGCAAGAAACTTGAAATTTTGCACAGGGATTCCTTTTTTAACGTAGGGGAGCATTAAGAAAGGATTTTTCAAAATTCCCACGGGAAAGCGAGATAACGCGCGCGCAAACGAAGGTGCGCGGGTTTCGCTAGTAAAATGTGTAATAGTTAGCAAAACAAAAAATATTTTTCTTTCCATATCAAATTATAGCAAAGTTAATCGAGTAACATCCAAAGAATTCCAAACTTTAAGACAGTTTGCGTTTTCTACCCACAAAATTAAACTTGGCATGGACGTTGGACAGACGGGTAAAACTTTTGTGAATATATGAAATTTTAAAATTGCCATTAAACAATAACATCCGTTGGCATGCACACAACTTCACAATGTTATGGAATATGAAAGAATAGAATAAAACTTTAGTGGAATAAAAAACTAAACACACATTATTTTAAAGAATATCCGCCATGTTTAGAAAAGAGGAAAGATTATTATTTCTCACTAATACAACAGTTAAAATGTGATCTAAATCTCAAGTGCTATTTTGCTTATTTTATTTAAGCATGATAGCTCTTGGATTGAGACCAGCCCTCCTACCATAAAACGAAATTCCGAAAATACGGACGTTTCGTTGAATTCTAACCAGTTTTTGAACCTTATTCTAACTTGTAATGTCTTTTTTGAGAGGACTACGTATTTCGTTGTTTCGGATGGACACTTTCATGGTTGCCCCTCAGATTTTAACTGTTTTATTAGGCACATAATCAATTCAAACAAAATAAACATCTCTCCAGTGGTGCAATCATGCTGACAAATTTGAATGTCGTTTTGATGTCAACTAAACATTACAGACTATTTCGTATTATGCTCTCCGAAATATGCATTTAAAAACCATGTGAACTTGGGATCAACATCATATTGACATCAAAACGACATCATGACTTTTGTAAGCATAATTGCGCCACTGTTCTTTTAAAAGTAACAAAATCGGGACAAGCCCACCACAAATTCCCACCACTGTGTCTCCTGTGTAGCCAGGATCAACAACGGCGACCTCAGATAGACAATAAGCAATGAAGCTTATTGACGTCCCGGGGAAGAAAATTACAGCAGTCTTGGAACTCACAACGAATTTAATCAGAAAGAAGATAGTCGGAGTAGGAAGTATTGAAAGGACTTCCCTCCTTAACAACTACGTGAGAAACAGCAATTTGATGCCAAAGATCACACTCCCACAGAACGTGATGAGCTATTTGTTCACAGAAAGGAGAAGGTACCTTCTCCTTTAAAAGTAACATCGTTATAGTGGCTCCTACTCCTATAACAATCCTATCTGATTAAATTCGTTGTGATTTCCAAAACAATAACTCGTTTTTCTCCAGGTGATAGTTCATGATGTTAATATATTTTGCCATACGTGTACTAATAAAATAAATAAATGAATTTGAATATTTCATTACCGATGTAAATATTCATTTACATAATATTATAATTTCAAAAGAATATTTTCTCGACGCTATAAAAGGTGCGATAATTCATACGCTCTTTTGGAAAGTCCCTGTTGTACAGTCATAATGAATATTCTAGTAATAAACTTAAACACCATCATTGGACAACCTTAAATTATTGTGCGTGTATACTTCACACACCCAATAATAAGGTTGTCAACACTGTCTTAATCTGGACCGTCACTTTTCTTCTCTATTCGACTTAAACATCGACAAACCATAAGAATAAGTTTAATTTTATTAGATGTAGACTATGTTTTGTTACTTAAGTAATGAAAAAAATTTGTAAATAAACGCTACAAAGTTTGTTTAAAGTTTATTTTACATGTAGTAACTTTAAAGTTTAAATTAGTATTTTCAAACTGGAAGTATGTTTTTAAACGGGATTGCTCCTTCAAAAAATAACATCGAAAACTAAATAATTCCTTTTTTTTAATAGCCACGCATCCCATTGTAATGTCTATTTACGGCAAAAAATAAAAAATCTTTTTAACTTAATCGTGTCGCCTTATAAAAAAAAAATCATTAAAAATGCATTTTACATGGCAACCCTGTCTGTACATGCCTACCCACACGAGTTGTAAACTTTGAGGGCACTTGACGAAAAGTCCGCGAGTTATATTATGTCTTAAGACATAACTTATGATTCAGTGGCCGAACGGAAACTTTCTCAAATTAAAGTTTGTTCTAGTGGGATGAGCTTTCTGGCTTCAAAAAGGTATACTTGGTAACATTAGTGGTTTAAACTTTTCTGAACTACATTTACTGTTGGTGAACTGAATAAATAAATAAATGACATATATTTGGTTTTGGTTGGAGTCGTTTTTTTTTTGTTTTAAGTCATGAAAATTCATTTCTGCAGGTCCCGCCACTTGGGGAAGCAGCAAGGGGTCTGTCGGGCTCTCCCCACTCAACGATACTTTTTTTTATACCACAAAGGTGGCAAACAATACGGTCGGCGTGATGGTAGGCCGTCACCGTGGCCTATAGACGCTTCCAATACCGGGGGTATCACTCAAGTGTTGCCAACCCTCCCAACCTCCCCAAGTGGAGCTCTGGAGACCTTACTAATGCTATTTGGCTACGATCTCCTGTAAGGTGGCGTCCTTCCCCAGACGGGCTGCTCTGATTTGAGCGGATTATCCGCTATGCCTATCTTACAACTTGGGGGCATATCAACTAAGAACCTGACTGACTACAGGAACTGGGACTGAGTGAGATATGGAAGACCATCTCCCTTCCCTTCTGTGTGTGTGTATAACATTCCGCGTATTCTTCTTATAAATTTTTATGTACTTATACCTACATTGTAACTAATGAGTGGAAAAAAAGAAAAAAAAAAGTACAAAATGACAAAAAAGGCCGTAACCGGTTTTCTTTCGCCATTTCTTTTTACCGGTTGCCATTTTGCTTTTGTCCGAAATGGTGGTAGTATATAACGTAGTTTATTTTTTTTATTTAAACAAGTTGTAAATGACAAGAAAAAGTGCCTGTGAAGGTCTAATTTCTGAAATAAACGATTTCATTTCATTTCATTTCATTTCTAAAAATATATATTCATCTCTATTTAAATAAATTTAAAAACTCACCTCCCATACTGTGCGGCCAAATCCAGTGCGCTTTCATCATTCTTGTCCTTGATGGTAACATCAGCATCTCTCGCGACCAGCTGCGCCACTACATTCACGTAGCCGAACCTTGCAGCTATGAGAAGAGCTGTCTCGTGGTCTAAGGTCTGTTTAGGAGAAACACATTGTTAAATATGTTTAAAAATTATGCTAGACCGATTTGGCTAATTTTGAAGATCTTGACATATTTGTGAAAGTTCAGGGAAGGTTTAAACGGTGAGAAAATATGGAACAATTGCCAGGAAAATACTAAAAACGACTAACTAGTTTTAAATAAATTGTACAGAATTCTCATAGCACCACGTGGTCCCAAAGAAAGCATAACCTGCTTGTTATACCAGACAACGGATATATTATTGTAATACCAACGCACCACCGGGGCGAGCATATTTTTTTTTTATGATACAGAAAATAAACAAGCAAGCGTGCCACCTGAACCTGATGGAGAGTGGTCAAGCCGCCGAACATAAGCACCGGGGGTGCTTCCGATGCGTTATACACTACAAGGAAGATGGGAATTAGGTGAAAAATGGACAGGAAAGTAGGTGAGCAACGCATCCAAGATTTTTGCTGTCGTAGATGTCCATGGGCAGCGATGCTTACCATCAGGTGACCCGCAAGCTCGTTTTTACTCCTGTCTTAAAAAAAGTATACTAACCAACTGGTCGATATTGACAGGCGGGTTGTTGTGAGCTAATATCATGGCGACCACATCCGAATCCCCCTTGAAGGCGGCCAGGTGGAGGGGCGTGGCTCCTTTCTTGTCTATGATGCATGGCGACGCGTCAACTGATAGCAATAGGCGGACTATTTCCCTATAAAAAAAAGATTCCATAAATTCCTTTTAAGTTTCAATTAGCCTAGTTTTATAGAAGTGATAAAGCGAAAGTGAAATGACCTCGAACGGGGAAGTACCACCTTCTAACAGAAAGTGGGTGTGAAGCTTGAAGACCGAATATTGTCGCTACAGTGGTTAAGCCAATTTAATGGACGTCAGGTTGAAGACACTGACAGAATTACAGCACCAGCATACGTAGTTGACACTGGAAGAAATCACATGAAGACAGCACTTAGCTTTGGCAATAGATCTTAAGTTACAAAACTATTCGACACTGACGTTGCCAAAAGTTATTTTCTTAAAATAAATTTAATTTGGGGCAATAAAAAATTCGTTTCGATTGAGAATAACATTCACTCATTTTAAAGCCCCTACTTATTCCGTTAGAGCAAAAGTGAGATTACGTATTTTAAGAGATAATGATCGTATAGGCGTTACAAAATCTAATTAATTATTGGTGGTTGAAACATGTTTAAAATAATTAAAAATTTATTTAAAAGAAGGTAATATTTCTGTAACATTAGACGGACAATCCCTCTACAAACAAAATTAGAATTATAAGGATAGGTTTCACAGATTTCTAATAAATTCCAGTTAGGCTATCTGTCAGATATATTATCACAAGTTGATACAAATACAAACACTGCAAATTTATCCGACAGATAAGGCTTGAGTTGAACTTACGGGCCCTATCAATAATAGTAAATGATTAGATGACCTTTTCAACTTTAAATATAGAATAAACTCTTAAAATATGTATTACCTACTCAGTTAATTAGTACCAATTTCTTAATAACGAATGCAAAGAAAATGAATGATAAATTAGCACTCACTTGTGACCATGTAAACAGGCGTGATGAAGTGGTGTGTATCCATTGTCGTCTTGTACGTTGACGCCAGCTCCTCTTCGTAAACTGCGAAAAAATAAAGAAATTAAATAAATAAAAATATTCGCAGTCGGTAGGATTCGAACCTACGCTCCCAGAGGGAATCTGATTTCTAGTCAGACGCCTTAACCGCTCGGCCACGACTGCCGCACGAAAGTTGCCAAAAATACCGTTCGGTATCAGTGAAAGATAATGAAGTGAAGGCTACACATTATTTACTTTGAAAAGTCAGTTGAACAAACATCGGGTGTTGAAGATTAAACACACAATAATAATATAAATTAATCTATTATTGTGACAATAAAAATAACTGCGTAGGCAATGGTTTGGCGTGGAACGAAATGGGTGTTTTTATAAAATTGGGAATAAAGCAAAAACATATTCAGAAAATGTTTAAAATAGAGTGGGGGCTTTTGACGTCAAATAACCAATATTTTAATTCCAATAAGTAGCCGTAGTATAGGACAAGTATGGGATAGAGAATTTTATAAGCTTTTATTTCATCATAGACCATTTTCCGTTATATAACATACCGTTTTTTGTGATATAAGCGAAAAACCTAAAATTGAGACCTTTGTAACCCTCCCCTCCCTCAGGCTCACCTCCTAGACGTCAGAACTTTTAGTATGTTTTCTGCCTAAGCGTCCTGATTAGGTTTCTAAAGAAATCGCTTATACCCACTTTTGAGGCATTCGTTAACTGGAGTATTACAAGACTTAAATTTTAGAAATTGATGGAAAATGGGGAAGGGATTGGCAGACGCCTCAAGTCGTGTTTTTACAGAGAAATTATTAATTATTTATAGAGAATGTATTAATTTATATCATTATTATGTGATCTATTTTATCCAAAAAATAATTTGTGCTGATTATAATTGAAAATATTACGAAGACATTGAACTTAGGAATCTAATTTTTAGTCGTGATCATCAAAGAAAAATTATTATGAAATTTCAAATTTTGGGGCGATTTCTAATAAATTGTATTCTTGCATTTATGAAAATCCGGGAGAGGTCGCTTTAAATTAAGTAAAAAGACTGAAAAGCAATCTTCGGTATAAAGCTAATATCGTTATAAATAGAAAAGGTTGCAAAACACCATCAAGGTTAAACGTAACCAAAGGATCAGACGAATCACCAGTCATTAACGAAACCGCATATCCATACGATAACAACCTCAAAAGCTTTAATATCAAAACATAAAATTGCGTAGCATTACATAAAAAAAACATGGCCAGTAAGAATTTCGCTGAACCGGAAGATTATGGTACGTGAGCAAACACCAGAACTTCGGCTGTTTCCGAGAAGGCGAAACATTTGTGAATTTTTACAACAGACTAGTGAGACTCGGGCAACTTCGTTTGCTGTATCCCGCTTTCCCGTAGGAATTTCGTAAAGCAATACACTATGTTACTCAGAGTGAATATAACTTTCTAATGGTGAAAGAATTTTTGAAATCGGTCCAGCAGTTTTTGAGTTTATTAATTACAAACATACACACACACAAAAATACAAATCTTTCCTCTTTATAATAGTAGTGTAGATAAAGTAGTGACAAATAGATAAAACATAAGATAGGCTGATATAACGATGAATATTCAAAACCTTGTAACAGTAAATGTCATTTATGCACTTATTGCTAAAGTGCAACAATTTGGTTCAACTGGTCCTATAAATGGCAAGGAATTAATAGGACTTAACATCAGTCACATCAAAAAGGTTAAAAATAATGTTTATTACAAAATAGTAATAACAATTTACCTATCCACATCAAACATTATAGACTTGAGTTTCTTCGTTTTAATCCAGTTCCTGCGAAATTGGAATTTCAAACCACTTTGAATATTAAAAACATTAAACGTGTCACCACAACATTTCGTCGTTTTTTCCAAGCCACTCATATTACACAATATTCAAATAAACTGTATACTAAACATTCTTCCCTAATGAGAGTTCAAAAGACACTGATGCTGGTGACTCATGGGGACTACGCGATACAGGTTTGAAAGCAAACCAATAAAACGACTCTTAGAACACTGCACAAGGCGCCGACAGTGGAACTGATTATGCACTAATTTCCTACAAAGAAAATGATAATAATTGTTATGTAGATTAACTTCGCAATGATAAGATTACTACATTTGATAAGATATTAGCATTCGGGACAAGGAGACATTTGTTACGTCGGAAAAACCTAATTTTAACGTTATTTAGAAACGGCGAATCGATAAAGTTTGTTGACCTTACGAACACAGTTATTCCTTGCTTCATTAAGTTTAGTTTAGTAAGCAGCTGTTAAAACAACTTAAAGCATTCTCTCTATTTGCTAATTGACATTATTCAGACTATTGGTATGGATTACGCCCGCATTGTACCGATTATGTTTTACTAGCTGTGCCCGCAGCTTCGCCCGCGTGGAATTGGACTTGTGACTAATTAAGTAGTATAGACGGATTTAACAGTCTCCTATTACTGTAGTTTTCCCCGAGACGTCAGTGTTCTTCATTGCTCATTGTCTATTTGCTCGCCGCTGTTAATCTTGGCTACCTACTGTGTACGAATCCTGTTGTTTTATTATTTTAATAGCTGTTACCCGCAACTCCGCCCGCGTGGTCAAGCGAAAATGCCAATAATTTCGTTCCCGCGGGAATTAAAAAAAAAACAACTTTATCCTTGTCAACATCATAAAGGGAATCTCTATTAAAAAAACCAGCTTTTCAGGTTAAGCGCTTCCGATAATACACGCGTTGTCTAATTATTCCTCCTTATTATTAATCCTGTGGGAATTTAAAAAAAAACCATCTTTATCCTTGTCTACTTTATAAAGGGAAGCTTAATACAAAATCTAGGAGTTCTAGGTTGAGCGCCCACGATAATACACGTGCAGTCCTATTTTTTCGTTCCCGTAGGAATAAAAAAAATCCGACTTTATCCTTGTCAACATTATAAAGGGAATCTCTATAGAAAATTTCAGCTTTCTAGGTTGAGCGCTCCCGGTAATACACGTGTAGTCTTATTATTCCGAATCCTGTGGGAATTTTAAAAACCCCGTCTTTATCCTTGTCTAAGTACTTTTTAAAGGGAAGCTTAATACAAAATCTAGGCGTTCTAGGTTGAGCGTCCACTATAACACACGTGCAGTCCTATTACTCTGATGATTTTTGAGAAAAATATTTTACTCGTGTTTCATGTCTTTCAATAAAGAACCTTCATGCTTAATTTCATTCGAATAACTACGAAAACGGAAAAGTTTCATACTACCTTTGCACCTCCGTTTAACCCCCTAAGGGATGATTTTTGAGAAAAATATTTTACTCGTGTTTCATACCTTTCAATAAAGAACCTTAATGCTGAATTTCATTTGAATAACTTCCAAAAACGGCAGTTTCATACTAACTTTGCACCCCAGTTTCACCCCCTAAGGGATGATTTCTGAGAAAAATATTTTACTCGTGTTTCATGCCTTTCAATAAAGAACCTTAATACTGAATTTCATTCGAATAACTTCAAAAACGGCAAACTTTCATACTAACTTTGTGCCCCCGTTAAACCCCATAAGGGAAGATTTTTGAGAAAAATATTTTACTCGTGTTTCATGCCTTTTAATAAAGAACCTTCATGCTGAATTTCATTCGAATAACTTCAAAAACGGCAAAGTTTCATACTAATTTTGCACCCCCGTTTCACCCCCTTAGGGGATAAATTTCCAAAAATCCTTTCTTAGTGAACACCTACGCCCCAAAAGGAACCCCCATGGAAAATTTGAGACTCCTGGCACTTGTAGTTTCGGAGATTTCGTGATGAATCAGTCAGTGATTTTCTCTTTTATATATATAGATGGGCTAAACGGCTAAACCCAAATTATGTCTTTAATGAGACCGACAATTTGACGCACAAGTTGAAAGAAGATTAGTAACATAACAAAATTAAATAGATGTAACATTAGTTAATAAAGAAAATGATCAGAATCTAACTTCTAGAGTTCTAATTACATTGTCTCCTTTGACAGCAAAAGTACAATCTAAACACGCAAACAAAACATTATTCAAATCGTTTCCAAATTGTTTCAGTGCGTTGTTTTGTCAACATACATTGCTATTTGCTACACATTCGCGACAATGGAAATACAAAGGAAGTTCATTGGGTCACTGTGAGTGACCATCGACCAAATTACTCATCAAGCGTAGGCTTGTGGGCCACATATTCTTTCCTTGTAGAAATTATGGTATTATTAAGAGTATCTTATATTAAGCTAATTGTCATTGGTATATTTTTATATACCAATGACAATTAGCTTAATATAAGAACTGACTGTTTAAGCCCTCGGCACGAATTCCTTGCTCACCTCCCTGCGATAACTTTCAAGGCCCCTGCAGCCTTGAACAGATAATTTTCAGACGTATAACCAAACAGAAGGATATCTTATCTACTTCTGTCGTGCTAGCAAATGTAGTATCTACCTAGTAAAGAATTGGGTAATAAAATGGCACAAAGTTATCAGTTGAATCCTTCAAGAAAGAATATAACCCAAAAGTTAAAAGTATTGCTTCAAGAGTTTCCATTCCGCGAAATAGAATACTTTGCCATCTGTTTTATGATATAGTCAATTTCAAGAATTATTCCACAATCCACCCATTTCTATTTAAAGGTAATCAATGTAGGCATGCATCCGATAAGAGCGTTGAAATTAAATATTTGCATTAGATAACGCGAGCAGAAATCATTTACCAATCAGTTACGCCCATAGAGTCACCAGTTATGGTCGTATACTCTATTGAAAAAAAACAGGATTATCACGTCACGTACCATTACGTTGTCACAGATGTACAATAAGCGTAGCAAATAACAAACACAAAGAATATTTCAAAAGTGAACGTTACGCTGTGTGGTTAGTACATTGACCTAAGGAGCAATTAACAAGAATAGTATCACAAACGATAAAGTTTTGGGATTATCCTAAAGAGGTTTTCCCTAAAGACTAAAAAAGGATTTTTCCAAAAGTGGAAAGTCAATACTTTGTATTTTTATTCCTAATAATCCTGGTTATCGAAAGTAACCATGAGATAAAGAAATCAGCTTGAAGAAATTGGTAGTAGTAGGTTAAGAGCAAGTTAAAAAAAAAAAAGAATAGCATAGGTTTCGTTGTTTATTTTGTTGGCGCGGTTTAGTCAGGTATATAAAAGGCGGGCTTAAATGAGATTCCTAATGGGGCGGCATAATAAAAGTAATTCAAGACGCCAACACAGAACTAATAGAATACTCAAGCAAATTCGATCGTCGTCCCTTTCTGTCTGATTAAAAGATTTGAACAAGACAGGAAGACATACACTGCAGACATAAAAGAGAGTAAAGGTATAACCTAAAACATTTTACAGGACAATTTATTATTTTGATAATAACGTAAAAACAGAAATAAGGACTATTAAATGAATAATCCAATATGGTAGAAAGCCGGCTAGAATTTAATTTTTAGAAGTCAATAATGATATGTCACATGTTACATTAAATCCATAATGAGAAACAGCGGGGGCAGAAAGGTCGCGATATTCCAATGATTCACGGGTATTTTGCATCAATTGTTTTTCATTCATGTATTCCACATAATAAATAATATCCTGATACAAAACCAGTATCTAAAATAGCATTGAAGAGAAAGTAACATTATTGACAGTAATATATTACAGACATCGAAGAAAAGTTACCTATTTAATAGCCAA
This sequence comes from Endotricha flammealis, assembly GCA_905163395.2. Classification (NCBI taxonomy): domain Eukaryota; kingdom Metazoa; phylum Arthropoda; class Insecta; order Lepidoptera; family Pyralidae; genus Endotricha; species Endotricha flammealis. The sequence goes on along the minus strand of LR990871.1, from coordinate 6,014,896 downwards.
ATGTATAAAGATCTCACTTTGGGGAAGTACTCTATCATAATTTCACAGCACAATTTTATTATAGGATTGTATTGTCATCTCGATTTATATGCATACAAACTTCCCATTCGGTTGAAGATAATTGCTTGAAAATCTTGATGCAAGATTTGGTGTAAATTTTGAACAAGCATTGCTGATTGAATAAAAGCCAATAAAAACTACAAACCTAAACATTTTTTTGAAATTCTTGAACATTTTTGTGCATCCTCTCTTTGTCACTTTCATTATAGATAAACTTCAATACATAATCACAACCACTTATCACATCACTTACAATCACTTCACAAAAACAATGCGGATATGGCACATTTTGAACGGTACTCTATTTAAATATTGACACAATATTTACATGAGAACCTTACGTCCCGAGGCGTCTTTCCAAACAAACTGTTGGATGATTCATAGGAAGGCAACAGGTCGGTTCACTTAGAACATTTTTTATTGCGGTATTTTTTTTGCGAACAACCGTTGCTCGTAGTTCGGTGGTGTACGAATTAGCCCATGTTCTCAATAGTAATGATAAATTGAGACTGAAATGAGACATGGAATGACCCACTCGACAAGTTGAGGAAAAGCTAGGTAAACGTGCTTTGGACGTACGTAAACTTGTAATGACGTATTCCTGTTTTTTGATGTAGACCGCTCCTAAATTTCGTTCCTATATATATATAATTTTGCAGGATAATTTGGTGGAATACTAAGTAGGTATTTAGTATTCCACCAAATTATCCTGCAAAATTATACTTAAACGTAGGAAGAAAATGAATGTGGAAGTTTAATCTAATAACTAAATAAACTAACGAGAGAATAGAAAAATAAAAGTGAGTGACAAAACAAGCTGCCAGAAAATGAAAGCAGGTGAGCGTGGAAGTGTGAAATCCTAATGAGGGAATGGAGAAAAAAGTTACTAACCCAATACAGGCAAAAGATTGGTCACGGACAAAGTTAAAAATCTTCTTGGACATAATATCTTTAGGCATCAAAATCGCACAAGAAGATTAAAGCTAGGTAAGCTTTACTTGTACCTAAACACAGTTGACTAAATAGTATTCAGCGTAAATTGAAGCTAACATTAAAGAAAATGTAGTTGTATCACTCACTAAAGAGTCTAAAGAAGATATCGAGAATCCCAAAGCACAAATTAGGTCGTCCAACAATAATGTAACACAAGTGTTTAGACCTCATTAAACTTATTAAGTCACATCATTAACAGTTAATGACGATGATTTGCTTACTGATACTAGAACAGCTCATTCACATTATTACGATAAGATCCATTAACTATAATAACAGTATCAACTTGTTCCTAAAATTGTCTAAAACGGTGAGATAGTAACAAAAATACCATAAATTGACGTCATATAAACTACTTAAAAGGAAGCAGTGACGCTATTTGTCATAGGGAAAATGTTAGAGCCACAATTCATTTGGTTATAATTGCGTTTCTGACCGTGTAAATTTGTCATTTACATATAAAATGCTTTGTACTGCTGATCGTAAGGGACCTGAAACTTAAGGGTGTTCTTCGTATGACGTAGGCATCCGATAAGAAAAGTATTTTCCGGAATTCCCGTAAGTAAGCGGGACATATGCAAACGAGTTACGCTGGTTTTGCTATTCCATAATAAAATGAGTGTCTGGATGAATATATGGAACAAACAGCGCCATCTATATCAGATTTTTTACTGCAAAACCAAGAAGGATGAAATGAAGTTTCTTATGTAAATATGGCATGTGTGGATAGTGTTACAATTGAGATGATGAATGATAGGTTAAAACGTAAGAAACTTACGTGCATTAAACTATGGATGGAAGACGAGGACTAAGAGAATTGTTACAATTTAAAAAAATAAAACGGACATTTGTTTGCAGGTAGGCAGTTTTTTTTCTTGCAACAATGTATTCAATAGTGACCACAAAATATGAATAATTCATTATTGTACATGTATGTTCACGGATATTAACTTTCATTAACGCAAATAGTTGCTTTGCTTTATTATTTAATTTGTAATAATTACAAAACTATTTACGGTTGAAATAGTTTAAGTAGGATTTAGTATGGTACGTGTGCACACAAATTCAAACTTTACTATATCGACCTAAAAACTATCTACTCCCATAGTAGTCCAGAACCTCAAAGTAGATTTACTACTTGAATATCCCTTTGGATTATCTCACCTTCGGTACCTACCTAGGTCTTCTAATGATCATATTAAAATAAATAAAGTTAGTTTATAAATCAGTTAAAATCCTCAAATTTAAACTTACGTGTATAAATTGCATGACGAAAGTACTTAACGTTTTACAACCGTGCAGTTTACTCGTCGCAAAGAGATAACAATCGTAAAAATGTACATTATCTAAAATAGAAGTGCTCTGATTATCGGTTCTAATCTCCTTTACTTAAACAGATAGTCACGGGAATTACCTATCATCGAATTTCTGGCCATTTTTTAACTGCGTCTGCAATTACAGCAAAACTTTGAAAAGGAGTGTGGTTTTTTCATCTTCACTTAGTTTAAGCAGTGTCATCTAAATTTCCAAAGCAAATGGGTGACACATCGATCGTGGGTTATTTAATACATTTTCGTGGCACTTTTGATCTCCAATTATCTTCTATTTGACTTGCAACTTCACGTGCCATAAGATTTCCATCAGACGTACGGTGGCCTCGAAGATAGGTGGACCATTTTAGAAAAAAATCGCTTGCACATCTTGTAAGCGGATTTTTTGTCAGCTCCGTCCTTTTCTTTGTTACCAAACAGGGTTTTTGTTCATTAGAGCCACATGTGTCCACTAAGATGTTGGATGTTGCAACCAAAAATCATCCTAAAGATGGTCCTCCTATCCTCGAGGCGACTACAACAGATATTCTATTTCACGAAGAGCATTTGACTATGAATGTTGTAAGGCCGTTGTGTGCCGTGTAAATGCACATTGTTTATGTGTGCGTGAGCGATTTCACGAGAGTTTCCGAGATTACGCACACTACAATAATGTGTATGTGAACGTTACAACATTCATAGCGTAATGCTCTTCGTGAAATAGATTTCTGCAGTAATTATAATATTTTGGAAGTTCCGGTAACAGAACCGTTACGTTGTAAGTGGACACACACGAAGACAATCGATTTGAATCGATATAACAGGTCAAGCAATGTTGTAACACGTCAGTATCACTGATACCTTGAATATTAATGGTGCAAGAACAATGGTTTTCTTAGTAGTTGGAAACAATTATACGACGATTAAATACCTTCGATTTAAGTAAGCATTGTACCTGGCCTAGTCAACCGAAGTGGGGATTCCAAGACGACAATCTTCGAAGGAGTAAGCAGAGTTTAAGCAGCCAATCACGTTACAGTGCCACGCAACAGGTTTAAGATTTCTTTCTCCATTTCATTTGAGTTGACTGAAAGAAATCGCTAAGACCGCCTTTTGTACCGTGTATTTGCTAAGTTTGATGTATATTTGATTGTATATGCTATTTTGACCCCATTACACAGAAGATAAGAAAGGAATACCAATATATAAATCCTGACGTGATCTTGAGTTCATCTAGTCTCTCCTAGTATATTTGCTGAATTTTCATGAAATACTGATGCTATGTAGGTATATCAATATCGTTGGGTTACAGACATACAGACTAAAGTTCAACGTACGTAGGTACATCGATTGGCGTCTGGCGCACAGCCAAACACTTCACATTAATGGTTTCAGTTATCCGACTTCCTTAAATAGATAACGACTTTAGATAATCTTATTTAGGTTAAGTAGAAATATTAAAAGGTGCAAAATTTTCGAACTTTTTTTTATGACATTTTTATTTTATAATAAAACGTGCAAACAAGAGCTACCTAATGTCTAGGAAAGGAAATTGAGAAGAAATGGGAACAAGAGTATGCTGATTTTAGCATATTTTTTTGGGGCATGAGACATGTTTTAAGTGCCTGCCTATATGGGATAGGTCTATGTAAAAATGTAGAGATAAACTAACAGATGTTATCTGACAAGTTAGTCTATTTATATAGTAAGTTGATAAGCAGGCCTTTAAAATAAGAAATTAAATAAATAAAATCTACCTATGTTTGCACATACCATTTGATGAAATGAATCATTCACTTTATCATAAGCGCCTAAGTAGCAACAATATTAAATCAAAAATAGTTTTTATGACTAATTTGGTATGTGTGGTTTCTTCAATTAAACACTGTGTTAGGAAATGTTTTTTTTTAATATTATATCCCACAAAGTTGGCAAACAAGCATACGGCCCGCCTGATGGTAGTCACCGTATCCTATAGACGCTTGAAACACAACATGGCATAGACCAATGCTATTTGGCTATGATCTTCTGTAATATAGTGTAGCTTCCTAACATTGAGAGAATTTTTGAAAATGGTCCAGTCCAATAATTTTTGATTTTATTTATTACAAAGTTCGTATTCATTCCATTGTATCGTATTATGCAATAATTTTAACACTATTGATATAGCGGCGACGCGTGCTGGTGTTTTTAGAAAGCTGCTTCTTGCAACTTTATCACTTTGATATCATTAACTTTGTATTGTTTTTCTTTTCTTTAAAAATTAGTCCACATACCTACATATCGCTAAAAAATTTATTTTTTCAATCAGTAATCTGTGGTGAATGATGCTGATGACATATTTACATTATTTTACAACTAATTTATATGTATAGAGTAAGATCTTATTATGTCATTGTTTGTTTTATATGTGAAAACAATTTATTGATATGTGAGAACAAATGCTTGGTAAGGAATTTTGAAAATATTTACCTATTCAAGAAAATTTTCACCCCAGGTGGGATTTGAATCCACATCCTCTCGATATCCCACTGAGTGCTCTTTCCATGAGCTACCGGAAAGGTTAATAATAGTAGTGAAATATTTCATTTCTAACATGCGTGAGTCGCAGGTAAGTTATTGTATGCATTCCTACAATATGCACTTGATTTTATTTATTTTGAAACAATATTCACATGAAACATTTTAAAAATAGTGGAATATCAAGAACGTTCAGACTTTCAGTGGGGTACCCTAATCATAAGAAATAAAAACAACTCCTGAGGAATCAAGGTACTTATTTTCCATTAAATGGAATTGTAAAAAAGGAGGACAAAAAGAAAAAAATGATTATTCGGTAACAATAGTACAACACGAGACCGGAAGAAAGGTTTATAAGGTTGACAGGCCCTGTGGTCGAGTGGCTAGCAATGGTCACTTCATCCCAAGGGCCGGGGTTCGAATCCTGCGCAAGGCAAACATTTGTGTGCATGAACATGTCTGTTTGCCTTGGTCTGGGTGTTGCCTATGTATAATAAGTATTTATTTACAAAAAAAAGTATTTAAGTATATTTATCAGCAATCTAGTGCCCTCAGTACAAGCTTAGTTGCTTAGTTTGATACTAGATGGCGTTGTGTGATTCGTCCAAAAATATTTATTATTATTATTTATTACAATCTAGTAGGTATCATTTAGATAAATAAAACTAAAGAATTCACACAGGGCCACCCCACCATCTGGTCCTAAAATAGCTAGGTTTAACTAACTATATCTTACTGTGCTGTTAGACTCCCAAATATTAAATAATGAAACTTAAAAAAAGTAAAATAAACTTTTGATTACAATAATAATAATGAGAGGAAAACCAATTTAACAAATAAGATGACACACAATGATGAACAAATTTGTACTTGCCTAACATGATACACAAGTTTAACTAATATTTGAAACTACTTCCTATCCTAATAGGTACATCAAATCAATAGATACTTGAAATGCTTTACAACGAAAATAGATTATTCGAACTTACAATAAAGACCAAAATTGCATGGCAACTATCAACACTGTATTGTGGTAGGTACCATAAAGTATTTTATTAAAGTCTTCAAGCTAATCTAACAGCAGACAAATAAAATCTTGACCCAGTAACATGATCTTAATTGGTGCCTCTTCAGAGCTGTGACAATCAGTATAAAAACCCATAGGTATATTAATACCATTTATGTGAGTGTCCATTTTAATGCATTAAATTGAGAGAACAGTGATAACACACGCCCTAAGTATGTACTTAATTCAGTGATAAGACCTCAATAAACACCATTATGCATAAATATATTTAATAACAATGCACTATTGTTGATAATATGATAGAGATAGCCATTTAAACCGCAATAAATGGTGTTAAAATAAAAGAAAATATAGTATAGTTGTTAATTTAAGCAAAGATTTGTATAAATAAGTAAAGGTTCTGGTCAAGAAACTGTAAAACAACTTACCTTGTAAAAGGACCACTCCTTTTAGTGATTTGCCCTAGTATTTTTTCCACCGTACGCCTGTCACCTTCCCGAGCTGCATCAAGTAATTCCTGACCCCTCCCCATGGCCCATTAATGGTCAATATCACTCACAAAAACAACACTGATTAATAATCATTTCAATTTTTTACACTAGACTTCACTACACATTACAACTTCATTGATCGCGCCGCCATCTTTGTGGATTTTGACGTGAGTGCGCTCTAGCGGCCAACGAAGGAATCGATCGGTGATTTGAGGCCTCTTTACACGCAACGACGACGCAAAGATTTGGCCGGAAGCAAGCCAAATGTTTCACAATAACATGATGGATGAGATGAGATGACGCATAAACTGCAGGTCACTTACGAATTGTAAGGAAAAGATAAAGAGAAGTAATTCGATTCAATTAAATACGAAAAGAGAGCAAAATTTCGGTATCTGATCTTTGTTCATGTTATTAACGAAAATAGTTTTTTTGTTTGGTTGCACGCGTTGATCTCAGTAACAAACTGATTCGAAATGAAAAATTATTTTGTTTTTTGAAGGAAAGCCATACAATACAGCATCAAACTTTGTTGCGCAGGTGAACTGGTGATTTGGCAGATTTTTAACAGAATTTATTTTTATTTTTAAACAACATAGGTAGGTACTAGCAAAAAAACTATTAGTTTCGTTTGTTATTTTAGGGTAATAAAATAGGTATTTATTAAAATATTAATGTAAGATATTTGTCTACAGAAAAAAGTTATAATGCATTAAAAAAATGTAAAGGTTTAAATTAAAGGAACCTTCATTAACAGCCCGAACGGAACACTACATTCAAGTATTTCAAGTGCAGTCTCGTATGCTGTAAACGAACCTTTAGTCCAGTCCAGTTCCATAAATTTGTTCAGTGATAAACATTTCACTCATTCATTCATTCATTCATTTGTTCTCTGACTCATTCTCTGCACCATAAAAATAAATTAAACTTTACTGCCTTCTAATAAAGTTAAGAATAACAAAACGTAACCTATGACAATAGCCTCACCTCCCCCACCTCCCTTCTGTTAGCTTAGCCAAGCTTAGCTGTCACTGTCAAAACAAACCGATGGTTGTGTTGTGGTTGCGGTTTGTGAGATCAAAATAATATGTTTTGTGTTTGTTTCGTGAATAAATTATAAGTAATGTGTAATATTTTTGTTTTAAATGTGAATTTAATAAAAAATAACACGAGTCACAGTTTCGTCTTGTAAATTTTGCCAGCGGTCAAAATGTCAGTGTGAACAGCTGATTTTTCTTATTGGAAAGTTTGAATTTAATTAGCTACACAGTATAAAACCATTAAAATGGCTTATAAAAGATTTATGTTGTTGTGTTTGGTAATATGCGTTTCTCTAGTCGCCGCTAAAAGTAAGTACTTATCAATAAATTGGCTAATTTTTAATTAGTTTTTATGTATGTATGTTTATCTATAACCTTGTATGTATTTCTTTTTATCAGACTGAGTTCATTGGCACATTAAAAGATCTACTCATGCATTACTCTGATTATTTATTATTAAAAAGATTTTCAACCATGACCTCTTTAATTATTTATTTGTTTTTTTTTATCTATTACATCAGCCATGGCTTCGCACGCGTTTTAGAAAGATCCCTAATTTGAAAAAAAAAATATATGGCCTTATACAAACAGGAATAGTGTGGCTTCACAACGATGTAAGAAATTTTCAACCTGGTCCAATAACTTGTGTGTTTTTTGTTGAGTTACTGCTATTGCACATAGCATGGTAGTAGGTATTATCACAGAATAGATAATAGTACTACGTAGTATTATGAGAGATTTGATTTTTCATTCCGTTCAGCAGAATTTTTTATTTTTTATTATAGCCTATTTAATATTATTTTTCTTTCAGATTCTAATTTAACATTACGGTTAGACAAAGCAATAAGTTGGGAAAACAAACAGCTTTATGGAAACTATATTAATATTAACGCATCTTCTACTGTCCAAGTTAACTTTGTTAACGTTAATCACAATGTCTCTTATATAATATTCCAAGTACACAGTCATATTTATAATACGACGGTGTATGTCAATGAAAATATAAGGGAGTCATCGGAAACAGGAACAAATTTAGGGTTTTATAGTTCCGTTAGTCCGAAATTGGATACGTTTTATATTTTGAACACCAATAATGTTGATGTTATGTTATATGTTGCTGTTCATGGATATGTCGCTGAAGGTAATATGAATATATTAATTGTTTTTTGTATTTAGTGGTATGTTAAAAGCATAATATTATGCCATTTGCAAAAAAAAATCTTCTTTTTATTTCTAGTTTCTACTCTACCTCTTCTGAGGTACTCAAAATTTCTCCTATTTTTATTTTATTTTGTCAATCAATGTATACTAAAAACGAAAAATAATAAAAAATACATTTCTTTGTTAATCCTGACCTACTACTCGAAATCTGTGACTATAATTTATGGATGACCTATAGGGGTCACATTACATTGTATTGTCAAAAAAAGTATAGAAGGCAAATTCATACAAATTATGTTTTACTTTTATTTACAAAAGTAAAGAATACAATAATATTTCGTCTAATGATGCACAGATGCACACAGGATGGGATCGAGATATGCGCGTCAATTTTTAGGAAACCGCGATCGACATTCTGTAGACGCGTTCAACCTTCCTTCCTCTGTTTGTAGCTCACATAAAACAAACAATAATGTAATACTTATTATAAAATAAAAATAGTTCTCAACAGGAAAACATATTTATGCAATAGTGCAGTGAGTCATGTAGTTACTTGTTATGTTCAGAATAACATAACCACATATTTTTATTACATACTATCAAACCCAGGCTTCACTCGCTTGTATGTACGTCTTTTCTATACGTAGAAGATCGCCACAAGAAACTTACCGATATACTAGCTCTACACTGTCGCGAAGTTGATCAAAGTGAAGTGAACTTAGGCAAGAAGTTAGAAGAAAACCGAAAAGTGAAAACGAAGTAGGACAAAGAGCCGTTCACACTCTCGTTTTCGCTCAAATTCGCGAGAGTGTAAGGCTGGCACTAACTAAATAATAGATAAATAGAAAATTGCGTTTAGAACTTTTTGTACAAATACAGGCATCGAGTATAAGAATTATAAGTTCAGGCAGTATAGCTTGACGTGACATTGCAAAATATAGTGCAATGCAACGATAGCATCCATAAATATCATTAAAATAATCTTTCCCTTTATAATCCTTTTTATCGAACAAGTTTTGATAGTCGATAAAATTTATTAGTTTATTAATATATTATCTCTCAAAGAATATCGACGTGAAGCAATGCGTTTCTTTCGATGAGTGAGATCAAGAACTTCAACACCTTCTCTATCTCTTCTTATTTCTTTCCTTGTAGCTCTTTGTAGCGCCCCTGATATTCATAAGCGCCGGTAACTACTGGTAATGCTTATTTGTTTGCCAGCCGTATGCGTATGACATAAAATAAATACAACTAATATAATATAGAACATGCATGTTGGACTGCTAAATAAAATATTAATTACGAAACAAGACAAGTATTTATTTGAGACTAGCTATGGTTTAACAAGGAAGGCCTCAATCGAGTTTCCCAACAGGTGGGTCTATAAATAAACATGGACAAGACGAAAATCATGTCGAATATCCATGTCGCACCCGCCCCGGTCTCAGTTGGGAGCTCGATCCTCGAAGTTGTTGACGGTAACGAGTACGTATACCTTGGACAAACCATCCAATTAGGTAGGTCCAACTTTGTGAAAGAATCAGAAATTAGGAGATCCGTAGCAGAACCAAAGTATTCGACTTAGCCAAACGGATCAGCAAGTTGAAGTGGCAGTGGGCAGGGCACATAGCGCGCAGAACCGATGGTCGATGGGGCAAAAGGGTTCTGGAATGGCGTCGGCAAGGTGGTGAGACGACCTAAGGAAACATTTTTTGTGTCCAGTTGCTTCCACTTAATACAGTCATACTCATGACTCATGACGATCAAAAAGTGTTCGGTATCGGTAACCGGCGCGGCATCAAAAAGTGTCTTCGTTTGCGCAGCGCTCTAAGAATCCAATCACAGATTACTTAATAGTTACTTCGTTAACCCAATGTCATGTTTTATATGCAGTGTATTTGCAGATCCCATACCTGGAGGGTGCAATATGGAGTTCCCACTCCCTATATCGCCATTTACAAGAGTCCAGTACCACGTGCAGTACATCTTTGTTGATGCCTCTCCAGCACAAGTATATAAAGACGATACATGTATAGATTCAAGTACAGTTACTGTGAAATTCTACAGGATGTATTTACCGGAGAGGTCCTACGATCCGGATTCTTATTTCAATGGAATCATTAATATGATGACGTTGGATAAAATTCGAGAGAATGGGGATGAGGTTGGTATAATTTTCTTTTTGTAGAACTCAATATTGATATAGGTAATTAGGTACTTAATACAACAATATGAAAAAAAAATCTGCATGCTACCTGATGGAAAGCGGTGGCCACCGCCGTATAAACAGCAAAACAGCCTCTATTTTGCTGCTCAATGTGTTGTGTGCTACAAAAAAGCTAATAGGGAGAGAAGAAGAAGGGAGTTGGGTTTGTTGATTGGATCGTTTTTGTTAAATATGATCCAAGTCGAAATGTCTCTTTTTTTGTAGATTCCCAAGAGTCAATGGATAATGCGACGTATGCTTAGTGCATATCCCGGCACAGGGTCTATATATGTTGCTGTGGCATTTGACAAAGATCGAAATTTCTACTCTGTGTACTCACCGTCACATACCTACGCTTGTATACCATTGGACGATGGATGCGAATTATTAGGTAAATAACTCAGAATATAGAACAAATAGAAGAATTGTTAGATCACATTCATAGCGTATTGTGTCCATCTCCGGGTCAAGCGTCATTATTCTTCGACATAGTGTTCTATTGGCCTTTGTATCTCCATTAGCTAAGTAATTGTCAATTTTACAAAAGACCACAATTTCATTTGAGTCATATTTTTTTAAAAAAACGAGTTTTGCTATTGATTGCGGTGCGATTGCGAGCGTTACTTTTGGTTGATCCAATGATCCATCTCACTCTGTCAATATCGGAAATGTGTGAAGGACATACTCAGTAGGTACTTGTTTGTTAAAGTCTAATTTACCGTTTCACATTTTGACCGCGGTTTCTATTTTGTTTTGTATTCTGAGGTAAATTGTTTATTTGTAATGTAGAAATAGCATAACCCGTTGATGCTGTTATTTCTAATATTGCTTACAACTCCGTCGCCATTTAAAGAAAATTTTTATAAAATAAGAGAACTATACTGGACGCCAACGCTCCTGGCACGCACACGCAGTCCTAACACTTAATTGTTTTATGATTGCGTGTGCCAAGTACGTTGGCGTCCAGTATAAATATTTGAAACACAAAGTGCGCACTATTTTTAAATAGTTAATATTAATTGCTCTTTCAGATGACTTACTATCAAGATTTATTTGTGCCTTGTTACTATTTGTTGGGATATTTATTTGCTTCTTCGGCCATCGGTTCTTCAAAACTGAAATGTTCATATTTGGTTTGATAACTGGTGTTATCATCACTCATATATTGATATCCATGATGGCTGAATTGGATACATCAGGTAAGAAACATCTCCCTCTACTACCTTGAACACATTCCCACAACTACCCTGTCAACATTAACTGTTTATTTCTGTCATTTTGTGTGCGTTGGCACAAATAAATGATTTATCTACCAATCGGTCACTGTCTTGGGCCGCAAAGACACCTGCAATTTTGTGGAAGAAATCGCAAATACAAAAAGCTAGTTAAAGAATTATACGGGACTAAACTATTATTTTTCGAGAAATGTCTCCAAACGTGTAGTTAACAAAATGCAAGTGAGGTCTGGCAAGCTGCCGCAAGCGCACTTGTCGCAATAGAATATATTCTAATATTGCATATTAGAGTATGCTCTGATATTGCATATTACAGTATGCTCTGATATTGCATATTAGAGTATGCTCTGATATTGCATATTAGAGTATGCTCTGATATTGCATATTAGAGTATGTATGTACACATTCGCCACTATGATCATCTTCGAATTAGTAAAGATTAATGTACTTATTCAATCCTTTTCAATCTTACCCACTCACCGGTCTCTTTCCGATTAACGTTAATTATTTTCTTACTCTGTTTAGCTTTGCTGGCGGCCTCTGTACTCTCAGGTGTATTCTTCGGTGCGATATGGTATTTATTTTGGTGGTTTTATGGAATACCAGTGATTGCTGTAATGTTGCCAGCACTCAACGTCGGATTTTTGGTCTCAGCTATTTTTTACTACAGGTTACCTGGTAATAAATATTTTTTAACGACGATATTACATTATGTACATTAGTCGAGTTATGTAGGAATTATTAAATAAAATTATAAATATTCTTGGACGAAACACAGAACGCTATCCAGTCTCTAACCAAACAAATCTGTATATTTAGATGTACTATGTGTACTATGTAGTTTGCTCATAAATAAATAAAATATATAGGGGACAATTCATACATTTGATTGAGCTAGCCCCAAAGTAAGTTCGAAACTTGTGTTATGGGATACTAACTAACGATGTTATATTTTATAACAAATACATATATAGATAAACATCCAAGACCCGAGGCCAATCAGAAAAAGTTCGTTTTTCATCATGACCCGACCGGGGATCGAACCCGGGACCTCCTGGATGGCGGTCTGGCGTGGTAACCATTACGCCACGGAGGTCGCCAAATACATAAATACTTTTTTGTGAGTAAATACTCATGAATCATGATACATACAGAACAAGGAGACCAAGAAGGTAAAGAGACATGTTCACAAATGTTTGCGTACACCCAGCCCTCTGGATAAAGTGACAATTGCTAGCCGCTCGACCACATGGTCAAATTATTGGTGAAAATATAATGTGTGTTATTTTTAAAACGATTTTAACTAAAACTTTATTTTTAGGTGGTGTCCAACTACTACAAGACGACCTTAACTTCTGGTCTATGTTTATATTTCTGATGTTATTAGTGGCACTTGTATTAGTATCCATAACTTTTATATCAAATATACTATGTTGTGCTTTATTAGGCGCTTACGCAGTTATATACCCCCTGGACTACTACTTTGGGTCTAATTTGAAATACATAATCATCAATACTGTAAGAAGAGCTGTTGTACCGAAATTTAATAAAGCTATATTGTCGCCTCCTTTTGAACTTAGAGGTAAGTTTTTTTTACAAACAATTTTTTTTTTTCAGTTCGGTACTTTTACTAATAATTCACTTTTTTCTGTGGTTTATCCCACATTTGGATGATCTTTTAAAAATTTGTAAGTACTCCATTCTATAGGTACATGTAAAATTCTTTGTTCCGAATGACTGACTGATCAATGGAGTCAAAACCGCTGTCCGTTGAGACCTGAAAGGAGGATGTGTTCTTTCTATAACATATTACTTCCGATAAGAAAGTATTTTCCGAAATTCCCACGGGAAAGCGGGAAATACACAAACAATGTTGCGCGGGTTTCGCTAGTATTATAAAATACTTAATAGAAAATAAATGTGCGTAACCTATTCCTTGGTAACACTGATTAATTCTGGCAACACCAATGATATTAAATTAAAAAAATGGCGAAAAAACAGTAAAATTTAAAAATATTGTTTCAGATGCTTTAGTAACTGTGATATGGGTTGCGTTGGCAATGGCTGGTTTTCTCTTCCAACAGTACCATAATCGTGGTCGTCCACCGTTCCCCCCACCTCCTCGCAGCATCAGGCCGAGGATGCCTGGCGCAGTTATCTATGGCACTGGCCAGAACACTAGCAGATGGTGAGTATGTGAGATGAGAGACACCTTTTTTATATTTTGAACTTTACCTCAACAGTTTATAGTTTATTGAAAGGACACCCGTATCATTGTAGTGGCACCTGTGGCATGATTATGGGTTGATATGATAACGATGATAAAATTTAAAGTGGTTTAGGTATGAGAAAGACAGTATATTGTTATTTTTTGAACTTTGAGCTCAACAAACAGCATGAAGTTTATGGTAGGTCCTAATTTTCCATAAAAAGAAGGTTAAGGGTGCGGGTTAGTGTGTGTGTATGCATTGTGTTTATAATTCGCATGCGTTCACGACGCTAAATTAATTGTAGATATCATGATACATTGTGGCGAGCGCAATAATAAATACCGCTCTAAACATACTATACCTGCGTCAAGCGCGCTACACCCGCGCCATGCATACTAGGTACACCCGCGCTAAGCATACTACACCCGCGCCAAGCATACTACACCACCGCCAAGCATACTACACCCCCGCCAAGCATACTACACCCGCGCCAAACATACTACACCCGCGCCAAGCGAAGTGGACCCGTGCCAAGCGCACTAAACTCGCACCAAGCACCCAGGAGATTTTTTTGATTGAAGCATTTTGATTGGAGTGACTATTGTCACTCTATTTTCATTCTTATCATGCCATAGTGTGAAGTATGTGTCAATAATAATATTTTTTTTTGCAGGCCAAGTGTTAACAATATATCCTCAACAATATATCCTCAAAACGAGAGAACACCATTATTGGCTTAATAAGTATAATATTAATAAGATACGTCTATTATTTGCACATATCAGCCATAATCATGTTAGTACTTTCTTTGTTAAAATCTTTATAATAATAATAATATGCTCATAAAAACTTAAGTTTGCTCGGCCACGTACTTAGGAAATAATAATTAGGTAATGATATTTAATAGATATCGAAGCTGATATAGTTTTCAGACCCTTTCATATATAAATTTAAATATTAATTACTCATCTAAATAAATTTAAATTAGTTTTTAATTAAAATTATTTCACATATAAAATGTTAAAACATCAAAATGCTTTTGGTACCTTGTCACAATAACATTGTTGACATGGTTTGCTCAAGTGTCTTGGCCGAGCTTATTTTTAATAATATTTATTCAGGTGCTAAAATAATTTGCGGACTGAATTATAATGTGATATTGTTAGGCTTCTTGTTCTGCGGTATTTTCTCTCTGCTTACGTTCACACGATGATACGGCTTTTGCAAGTTAAGATTTTATTTCAGGGATTTTGGCGCCAAATCAAAAGCGTCAACTTGAGCTTGTGATTAAATATTTTTTTGTGTTTCAAGGTTTGATTCGTACTAATTGTTAGTGTAATGTAAAGTAAACATTTGTTAAAGTACACAGTAAGTAATTGGAATGATGAGTAACTATTGAAAGTGCATTATTGTGTTGACTTCAACATCCGCCTTCTCTGAAGAAATTTTGCTTTAGGGGAGCGTCTTGGCTCAGTCTATACTGAGTCGAGAACATGTATACGCTGCTTTGAATGATTTATTATCTAACACTGGCTAATTGCAATGAACTGAATGCAGAAGCCATAATTAAAAAAATATATTCAAGGAGCTCCAATTCCAATAAACGACGTGCCATTATCCTGTGTCTGTGTGAACGTACCTTTACCTTATAATCTAAATAAGGGTTTTATAAATAGCTAGATTTTTCTTATATTTCCTGTTTTAAAGGTGTTGTTAATAACAGGGTCTGTGTTTAGATGCCAAACGACTTGTTTGGTAAAGAGAAATTACTTGAAATAACTTCCGCGTCGTTCTATCCCTTTCCAACTTACCAAATTCGAAAGAGGGAGAAATTACTTTTACTCTTTTTCTCATTCTAAGTTACTAGTTAAAAAGACAGAAATATTTTCAATGTCAAATTTCAAGTTTACTACTGAGTATTGTACCTACCTATAATACGTGTTAGCGGAGCAAGTGATAATAATGCTCTCAATTGGTATATCGTGTAGCAATATATTGAAATACTATATTTTATATTTAAATAAATATAAATAAATATTCTTGGACGAATCACACAACGCCATCTAGTCCCAAACTAAGCAACTAAGCTTGTACTATGGGTACTAGATTACTGATAAACATACTTAAATACTTTTTTTTTGTAAATAAATACTTATTATACATAGAAAACATCCAGACCAAGGCAAACAGACATGTTCATGCACACAAATGTTTGCCTTGCGCAGGATTCGAACCCGCGGCCCTTGGGATAAAGTGACCATTGCTAGCCCCTCGACCACCGGACCTTTTATCTAATATATCTTTAATATATTTGTATGTAGGTACATTCAGTTAAGCCGGGTGCAGACTATAACGTAACATGTAATGTAGTCCCATAGTGTAGGTAGTGCCTTGTGCGTACAGTCAAGAGCAGGTCGACCTTTACATTATTGGTCTTTGTACCATTCTTAAGTTCCATGTCCTAGGAGTCAAAATTATACTGTAAGTGTAAAGCTCGACGTGCACTGTACGAACATTATGACACAACATGAGCAGAGCAATATGTACGGGAAATTCATCGCGTATTAAGTTACAACAGTCTGTAACCGACTTTAGAAGGCACGTCTGTATGCGAAAAAATATTATTACCTACTATAAAGATCAGCGCACATATGGCGCATTCTGCGCGCTAGCTCGTGCATACTCGCGCATTAGAGTACAATCCACAAGAGATGAGACTTGGCGTATCACGTGATCGACCTGCGCAGTAAACGATTTCCAAACCATTTTACTAGAAATCGTCTTTTGCGCAAGTCAAATCAGCAATCAGGGGCCCGATTATACTAACATAAATGCACCAATGGACTCTCAATGGTGTCTCAAAAGAATGCCGATAAAGTATCAGTGGAATAGTTTTTGACATGTGTTATGGACTTAAACAATAAGTTAAACATTATGTTATTACTATCGGAATTCTTTTGAGACACCATTGAGAGTCCATTGGTGCATTTGTGTTAGTAGAATCGGGCCCCTGGTCTCATTTCTCGAGGATCGGATGTACCTATATAGGTACTCGCGCACCTTATTTCAAAGGGTTTAAAGTTTAAGTCACTTGTAAAAATCTTTATTATATTATTATGTATAATAAATACCAAATTATTAAAGACTGTTTGTATTATTATTTACTTATTACGTAAGTGTATTCTAGCTTCTAAATAAAAGTTTTTTTATTCCTTAATTTGGTTTTTATTTATGCGGCTTCTGATCTGGTAATGATTTACGCCAAATATATTATAATGTCATCTGTAGTGTGGAATTAAAATACTTTTCAGAAACTGGCCGTTAGCATGATTTGAAGGAACGTTTGGATTACAGTAAAACCCCGACCATTCACTATAAAAATATATCTTACAGCTAATCCATAACACGATAAACACACAAAGATGCATTCAAATCAAACAATCGCATTTCGGAGATACGAGGGGACAGATGAACAGACAGATCTAAACCAATTATGTGCGTTGATAATTTGGACAATTGCTCTGCGAATGACGGCACTTTTTGATAGAATTACATATAAAGCGAAGTATAGGATGTTTTAAAATTGTGTGTTCATTTTGACAGCACGGTGGTGGTGCGTTGGACCTTCAGCATCAGAGGGCGCTGGTTCGATTCCCGCTCGAGGCAAACATTTTTATGTGATGCGTCTGTGACGGTATTTAATACACTGTCACAGGCAGAACAATCGTTAGCCATGTCACTGTATTAAAACATAAATACTGTCATCAACTGACTCTCAATCTAATCACAAAATAATTATGTCTGTAAAAGATAACGAATATAAACTTACTTAATTAAAAAAAAAAAACAAAAAAAACTGTTCTTAATTTAAACGTTATAACTTTTAAAAAATCCCATTTTACAAACACTCCATATAAAAGTACACCCCAACAAGTTAGGAGTATTATGCCTACAATGAAACACGTTTAATCCTCCCTATGCTAAGGGTAAAACACTTTTGTATGGGTGTACATAAAACAGCATTGGATCCAACACAAAATTAATATGTACCGCCCAAACACAGTTATCGGCATAATTTTCCAAGTTTTGGGGTGGCAACACTCACAAATAAGGTTGCAATTCGTTTGACATTAACGCCATCTGCTGGGTTTCTTTATAAGGTTATTAATTTTCCTTTATTGTGGAGTTATCAGACACACTCGAGTGTTCATTTGTCATATAATTCATCATGGTGGTTGCCATTATTTGACATTTAATAGTTTCACAAATCTAAAAAATAGGTGGCCTTATCGCGTAGCAATTTCTTCCAGACAACCGATAAGAATAAGAAAAAGGGGTGAGAAAGTGGCGTGCCAGTTAAACTTAAACTTCTCATTGTTAGCCATCGTGTAGACGAGCCATAACAGCTTCCCCTTTAATGATCCTATAAGAATCCAAATTATGCGTTACGTTTTTACACAAATTTTTACTTGTGAAATGACAAAATTCGCACTGTGCAAAAGCCAAAATCAATTTTGTTGACACTGAGATACGTTAAGTAGTATCATGAATAATAATATCTTAATTTTAAAGTAAAATGACTACTTACTTACCTACTGTAGTTTTCCAATTAGATAGCCACAAAAAATACGAATGAATAAAGAAACCTCGATGTATTTAACAAATGGAGTGCTGCCATCTCTTGAAAGATAATGTAACAAAAAGGCACTCTGGGTTTCAGAAAAGGTTTCCATGTTGAACACTTTACTTTTGTAGAACAATTAGGTAATGAAACAAAAAAGTAATGGGTAATGCAATATTTATTAATAAATTTCACTGTATGTAATTTTCTCAATCTATATGCACTTATTATTGAGTAATAATTTATTTTACACTTATTCTACATATTTTATAATACAATTTTACTGTATCTCCTTTACCGCCTCAATATTGCATTCATTTATAATTAATATAATGAAAATATATGTAATTTACATTCATTCAAAATTGAAAATTAAATTGTGCTGTGTCCAGCACCATTTTGTTCAGTTTGTTTGCAATTTAGAAGCCAATTATTTTCTCATTGAACTGAAATGACTGGTATTTTGTCAAAAATTTCACGCCGTAAAAATATTCTATTACTACATTTTAATCACAGCAGTATTTTGATCTTATTATAATATTAATAAATAACATAAATTAATTCGTTTCAAGGTACGTGCTAAAATAAAAATTGCCATTCAACACGTCACTTACAACATTATTTTACAATGATACAAACATCATTATCCTGTATGGCAATTTGAGGGCAGGGGTGTGAAACAAATCGCTGTAACGAACCTTATTGCTTAGTTCATCCCACTGTTGCAGTAATATCGCACCCCCAATGCATACATCAAAGAAATGAAGGGTTGTGCTTGTAAAGGGCGCAACACTCAATTATTAAAAACGTTGGCACAAACAATTTACATTCTTTTCCCGCCAGTCGTCGCCGGTCGACGCGGATAAAAACTTCGCCTATTCAACAATAGATGGCGCTTATCTATATTTACACGCTTGTTGCCTCCTAGCTTATTTTAATTCAAACCATACGCGATGAAACGTATCTTATTATAGGTACATTGTAAATATAGTAAAATAAAAATTCATAAAATAACACTACATTATACATTTCATCGCATACGATTTACTTATCGCTATTTTTGAACATCATCAGTTGCTTCTTAATTTTATAAACGTTGTGTTCATTGATATTGAAATTTAAATAATAACTTGCACTATTAACACTGATCAATATAATGTCACTGGGAAGATATAAATTTATTTTTTACGAAACAGAATTTTGTTCTTGTATGTCTCCAGCCAGGACGGCGGCGTCATGTCCTGCTGTCATGTTTAGAGCGTTCATAGACAAGTCGGCGTAATTGTGCGCGATTTCGCCACTAGATGGCGACTCGGGCACGTTGGTCGGGTTCTCTGGCATCGAGAGCAGTCGATGCGGGAACCCGAATAGCTGAGATCACTGAAGCCGCCCCCAGTAGTTGGAAGCGAGGTCTGGCCCCTGCGAAGGTATTTGCACTGGCACGCTCACCCCCGCCGATATTACACCTACGACAAAGAAACAGGGTAAAAAAAAGAAATACCGACGTACGTGGTCTGTGCGTTTTAAGTTCACATTTTTAATTGATGGGGGTTTAAATATCGTTTTTTATAGTTTGTATGATTGGTAATTTTCCTTATGGATAGTAATGACTTTCTTTTAACCTACTTACTATACTTATATAAGATGTAATTCACGTGAAAATTTAATAAGATTGTTGTTAGTAATTTTATATTCGCATAACTTAAATGTAATATGAAGGAAAATATTCTTAAAAAACTTAAAATTAAGCACAATCCATATACTAGAACAAAAACATTTTTAATTAATGTATCTTCATATTATAACTATCAGATCAGACCAACCGATTTAAATTCAAACGGCTCGGAAGCGTTCCATTTCACGCAGCATCTAAACAACATTATCAGAAATCAAACCATTCCTAAATGTAGCATCTCAATGAAGAGACAATACTGCGTTTCTAACACTATTACAATAACCAGAATACAATAAGCTTTTCCAACTAAATACCAACAATGGTCAATTGTGTAACATCTGCCAATCAAACATCCGATATTAAACAGAAATGCTATCACAGAACCTATTACAGCCGTGTACAGATATTCTATCACGAAGAGCATTTATCTATGAATGTTGAAACGTTCACATGCACGTTATTGTAGTGTGGGTAACCTCGGAAACGCTCGTAAAATCGCTCACGCACACAACACAATAGTATGCATGTGAACGTTCAACATTCACAACCAAATGCTCTTCGTGAAATAGATTATCTTGTATCAGTATCGGCTCAGCCATATGTCTAATAGGATTCTGATTGCATTCAGTTTATTACACACAATCGCGTTATCTGGGCGCGGCGGGTGCACCGATTATGTTCAAATGCGTCCGCCATGAAGCTAGTGACGGGACCTTTGGATTGTGATTTCTATCAGTAATTAGAATGTTATCAATGTGGTTGTTCTAATATGATTTTATTCTATATTTTTGGTATGATACAGCTCAAACTGCTGATCGTAGAGACCTGAAAATTGGGGGATGTGTTCTTTATATGACGTAATCATCCGACATGAAATGATTTTGCGAAATTCCCACGGGAAAACGGGATACGCGCAAACGAAGTTGCAGTAAATTATTTTAAAAAAAATCATGATTCGATCGAGTATCGTATAAACTCAAGTCGTTTGACGTGTGATGAAAAATATTTAATATAGAGTTCGATCAATATCAACAATACCTACGGCTCGGTATAAACCATAATAATCAAGGTATTCCCCCATATACAAAATACTAATTCCATTTTGCCAATACAATCGATTTAAATTCAAACGGCTCGGAAGCGTTCCATTTCACGCAGCATCTAAACAACATACGTATAGATAAGTTGATATTCATTATTTCCCCGATCGTCTAGCGCGCCCCCCGTCGCGTGGTGCCTCGTGATAACAGTTTTCCGTTCCACGTCGAAAGGGGTACCGTTTACATTCATTACACGTTATTATCGGCTCTAACCAGCGCTCCTGCGAGACTCGTTTACTCAATGGTTTGTGTCTATGGTTCTCACTTGTTTTTGCTTAACTTTGTGTGCATGAATCGGTGTTTTGTCGGTGTTTGGATGTGAGGAGTATTTTATGTTAGATTAATTTCTAAAGCGTGGAATGTGTTGAATAACGCAAGTTTGAAAATTTTAATATAAGTTATTAAACTTCGAGAAATTCAGTTTTATAGTTAGGTAGGTATCTATTAATATTCGTGTGATTACTGAATTGAATATAACGTAATTAAAGTATCCAATTAAATTATGGAATTAAGTTTAATCTTTTGTGATTGCAGCGCTGAAACCATGAAAGGGAATGGACGCCAAAAAGCGAAAAGTAGAACAAATCCGCATTATTTAATACCGCACGAAGCTGGAAATGCACCCATCGAATGAGCGCAAAAGGGTAAATGAAACGCGAGCGTGCATTTTGAATTGTGAAAAACTCTTTTGTTCGCGGTCGGTGCTGGAAACTCGGCAGTGGAACAATGCCGCGGAACGCCCCAAACAACAATAATTCATACCGCTTTCCGCCACCTACGGCTAAAAATGTCCGCCGCATGATATATAATATCAAATGGAAAAGTTACCGCTTTTTAAAACAATGCCAGCGTCGACGCCTCACGGTTTGTTCTTTTTCTGAATAATAAATCTACGATATTTATGTTTAGTCAGTTTTTTTGTTTGCGCGCCACCGAAACGCAAAGCGTTTAATGAAATCGGCAACGTTACACGGCCGTATCTAAAATTAAATTTCGTCCGACGCGAACGCGAAGGGAAATTACAAAAAAATATTCACGGCTCTGCAATTTCACTATTTGTTAACAAAAGCGGTTCAATATTCAAAATCAATTTAAAAGCCATTTGTAAGGAACAGACAACGGCAAATCCAATCGGGCCATGAGCTCCTATTTTTCCCTACTTTTTTCCTTTTATTTTTTTTTTGTTTCCCCATCGTGTCGCGGTCTTGCCAGCCAGACGCCCCTTGCTCTTGAGTCAGCGTTTTTTTCTACATTTTATTAAGAAGTTGGTAAATATTTTCCAAGGCTTCTGATTTGGGCTTTGTCAATAGCTACCAACATTTCTTTATGTTTCAGGTATTCGTTATTGATTTTCCATGAGTGTGAACAACCTTTGTCAAATGTTACTTATACGAGTAATTGGCCTAAATTACTCGCCATCACGCGTCTTAAATCCTATTAAGTAGATATTTACGCGTAAAATCAAATTAGTCCATCATGTCGTTATAGCTAAACAGCAAGAAGATTCTAACAAGAAAATATATTTCATGAAACACTATTAGTTATTAAGGGACGATTTAAAGCTTGGTAAATTCCCAATAATTTTCAAATCAGCCAATCAAATACTGTCGATTTATCTGACAGATATCCCATCTGAAATATATCAGGACATTGATAAATCTGAATTTAGACTAGATATCAGGACAAGCCCACCACACATTTTCACCGTTGTGTCTCCTGTAGACCCAGAATCAACATGGCGACCTCAGATTGACAATAAGCAATGATGCTTATTGATGTCCCGGTCCCGGGGGAGAAACTACAACTGTCTTGGAACTTACAACGAATTTATTCAGAAAGAAATTAGTGAGAGTAGGAAGTATTGAAAGAACTTCTCTCCTTATTAAGAGACAGCAATTTGTATTTAGACGCGCGAGTGATACCCCCGGTGTTGCAAGCGTCCATTGGCTACTGTGACTGCAATGCTTACCATCAGACGAGCCGTATGCTTGGTTGCCACCTTAGTGGTATAAAAAGAAGATAACTTAAACTCACCAGTACTTGCAGCTGTCTGAGGTTGTGAATATGCTGCGTGCTGTTGATGTGCTGCCGGTGCTCTCGAATACCCTCCGCTGCCGAGGACATCACCAAACATGTACGGGTAACCACCATCCCGCTGCTGCAGGCATGACGATGTGAGGCCACCCGACATCGAACTGTCGGAACCAAGTGCACTGTCAATATCTTGTATAAGTAGTAAATAAAAATACTTCATAAAGAAAGAAAAAAAGAAATTTGCCCGCCCCTGCTTCACACGCCACGGGTTTTAGTAAAGATTCCAAAAAAATGTCATCCGAGGATAGTCTAGCTTTCCAATGGTGAAAGGATTTTTCAAATCGATCCTATAGTTTCGGAGCCTATTCAAAGCAAACATACAAATCTTTATAATATTAGTATAGATGAATGATTCTTTCCACATAAACGCAAAGCCATTGTTCTTATATAACTGGAATGCGATTGTAATTATATTATTTAAATATATTATTAAATTATAACAAAATCGCATCCTAGTTCTTATAAAATCCAAAAGAAAATGAAGTATTCCTTCAATACGCATGTTCCACGATTTACATTTACTTTAGATAAACGTGTTAAGCACAGTTAAAAGTGCGAGCAAGTAATAGATGAGGTGTAGTAGCAAAAAGACATGATAAAATTTATTCCACGAACCGAACTAAAGGGGAAACTTCTCGTTCGACTAAGTTAATTTACTCCATGACAAAAGCTAAAGCCCGTAGTTCACTATTAAAAATCAATTCGAGTGGAAACTCGGACGACCTTCGGCGCCCAAGTTAGAGCGTCTCGGTGCATTGGCGGGAAAACGCAAGAAAGCGCGACTTTTGCCGGTCGATTTCGCGCGCAATTCAATTAGTGTCGCCGCCCGATGATAGATGGCGTTATGTTGCAAGACGTTCTGATTAAAATGTTCTACAAAATGTTTCTCTTTATATAATAACAAAGTGTGTCTATGGGTAGGGTTGTAAAATTTATATTGTCAAATAAATTAATCTAATTAGTTTTTTTATTTTTGTTTTGTGTTTTTATTTTTATTATATAAGATTACGAAAATAATAAAAAATCTGGCAAACAAAATAATTATGTTTGAAATAACAAAGTAACCAGACATAGGTCAGATTTTGAATCTGAAAGATTTTGCACTTGCTAATAAGTTTCGGTTAATTTATTTGTTAGATAATTTTTTTTTGACAGTTTTCATCTAACAAATGACAAATAGGCTATTCGCAAATTATGTAATAGGCTATAAAAGTTATATACATTATATAAATTACATATTTTAAATTGCATTCCATTATACTTGGCTAAAGATTTCCAGTGACATTTAACGATTATGTTTGAATTAGCTTGTCATTTATTGTAGTAACTTAATGTTATATGATTTATCGCATTAGCGATTTATTTACGTTTATTTCATACTAATTTATTTTTTAAATAAGATTGTTTGGAGCTTTTCTGCCAGGTATATTGGAATAATATAGAATTAAATTTCTAAAGACTGTAAAGACTTACCTATAAGAATCTCCCATTGTGGCAATAGGCTGCGGTATTGGACTATACATAGAATTGAAGCCACCATTGAGGGGAAGGCGCGGCGCGGGCGGGGCGGGGGGCGACGCAGCCGGCGCGTCCCGACGTTGGCTCCGTAGCTTTTCCTCGCGCCGCCATTTCGCCCGCCGATTCGAAAACCAAACCTACGAATCAAATTTGAATTCGATAAGTGTTCTAGAATGTTTGTTTATGGTTTAGAGTTGTAGTACACTAGCTGTTCAATCTAAGCTGTATGCGAAAGGTTAAATGTATTAATTTGTTAGTTAGATTTCTACTTAAAGTTATTGTTAGTAAAATTAGAGTCGATGTTTGCTTGGGTCAAATCAAATAAGTGGTCTCATTTCTGTTTAATAAAAAAAGATACGTATAAACTCCACCCATCTTTTATAATATTGTTAAGAGAACCCCGCCCAGTTAACAACCTTTAATAAAGTTAAAATATGTAATTACGCTATTAACAGCTTTGAAGGGCGACACGCGAGGCACGCCTATACTCCGTTCCAATATACTTGGCAAGATTTCCAGTGAAATGTAACGATAGTGTTTGAATTAGCTTGTATTTGTGGTAACATAATATTGTGTGCTTTAAGCAACAAAGTGATTTGTAATCGATTCATGTATAAAGTCATTTTGATTTATATTTACTAGCGCCCTAACTACTACTAGTACTAGTGTTTTAAGGATCCTTATTTTATATATATATATATATATATATAGGTAATATAGCCTATGTTACTCGGGACGGGAATAGTGTAGCTTCCCAACGGCAAAAGAGAAGAAGAAGAAGTTTAAATCGGTCCAGTAGTTTTTGAGTTTATTCGTTTGTTTGGAGTATTTTTGACAAATATATTGTAACCTTCTATGCCCTCTCCATGAGGTATCGGATCGGAAATTACAGCCTACTACTAAACCGCTAACCTAAATAAAAAAGGAGTAGTTTTGAAAACCAGAATTGTTTAAATACAGAAACTCCCCACAACAAAAGTTAACAATTAAAACAGTTGGAGCATAGACAATATTGTGACATTGAATTGCGTGAAACGGAACGCGTACCGGATGCAGCCCTCACGTGCGCGTCACTTCCGGCGAGTGTCATGGCGACGGCAATATGGCGACGAGCCTTCCCGCCAACGAGAAAGGCGGGTATGTAAATAATGGCATGTTATATAACAATGTGGGAATTAAAATGTACAATTTATACATTTTGAAATAAAATGAAATTATGTCGGTGTGCTAGTAGCCGCCTAAGCTCTCTAAGGCAGTGTTTCAGCAACAGTAGAAATAAATAGAACAGTAGAAATACTAAAAAGAGTATTGGCTGACATTTAAAAAATCTACGTGACCGGAACTTAGCAGACTGTACTTGAGGTTAACGATTTGGAATTTATAGCCTGATTCATCACCTGTGAATAACCTATCCATCAAATGTAATGACAGTTTTTGTATGGTTTTGAAAATCTATTGACAGTTTTTTATCTTTCAAATAGATTAACTGAAACTTATCAGGTAGTGAAACGTAGAGTACGTAAAAGACTACTTATATAACTTTTTCCTATAAAAATGTAACGAAAATAATATTTTTATTTTTAAGATTAGTAACGGGGGAAAAGCACGAAATTCAAAGAGGTCGCGAGAGGCAATATGTCATAATATTATTGCTCGGGCCTCCGACAAAATCGCTAGATGTTGGGCGCAATATTTTATCCCTCCCTCAAACCCTCGACCCTACGAAAATAGTGGTCGTTGAGACGAGTGCACACTGGGTGTACAAAGTGTCCATTTTTAGTCCAAAAATGGACACTTTGTACAAAGTATGCATGAACTATCTTATGCTATTTTTGTCGGCAAACATTGTTGCTTCACTGACTAAACTTTCGATCAAGGAAAAACTATTTAACGGTAGTTTAAACATTATTGTACTAATTTTAACTCTGGGTTAACCCGGATAGTTAAAGCCTTCTCATCCTTCTATTATACGGTCAACAACAAAAATAGACAACATAAGAACAAGGCAAATACATAGACAAATAAGAGTGGTATCCAGGGCCGTAAAATATGGTTAAAGCTTTTGAAATCATATAGAAATAGTTGCCGCCAAAATCCATTTACTTTTCAATGTCTATTGACAAGAAGATATATCGACAGAAAAGTCAATGACTCCTTTAAAAACTAACCTACCTATTAGAATTTATTGAAAACCAAAGACAATAATTGTGTCTATACTCAGCTTAACGTAACAGTAAAATATTATGACGTTTCCACTTTTCCCGCGCTTTCTATAGATATTTTTTCCGTGACAGCGATGACAGGCCTTTTTCCCGCCTCTGCGTTATTCCTTACAAATTGCAACCCTCATAGTTGGGAAAATAAAATTACAGAAGGGTTCCTTACCAAATGGGATTCGCCATAATTTCGTTATGTTCCCAACAAGTTGCCGCCAACGTAATTGTTCCGCCTCGTAATATTATTGCGATAATATGTTTAAAACAATAATGTTTTACTGTATAAAACTACTGGCTGTTTACACTTTATTCATATGCATATCATTAAAAAGTTTTCTCATTAAGTGCCAACTTTTTTGTTTATTCTATTCCAATTTTAAATATTTTGGGTTAGTCGATGTTGTGTTGTAGTGTAGTAGCATTATTGTTGTTTGAGAACCTCTCTTGGGAGTGTTATCGATATATGTTTTCAAGACAAACAAATGAATGTACCTGTAAATTGTTAGCTTGTAAATACCTATAGTCTAACCTCTTTAATATAAAAAGATAAACCAAGGATTAAATAAAATCTGTTTTGTCTCTGTCATTCTTGAAGAGAACTAAACAGCGAACAACAGCGTGAAATTTATAAAACAAATAGTTAAACCTTGGCCATTTTACTATTGTTCTAAAAACCCTTTTTTTGCTTGAATTGTGATAATTTCACGTAAGTATTGTGGGATATGACTTTTTTGTTAAGATATAGATTTGGCGAAGATCTTAGAACCCGAATAAAAAGAAAAACCTTTTATGATTGTATTTATATGTTGCGGTTAATCTAACCATTCTTAGAAAATGTTTTTCTCTAATTAAACCTGGAGCTAGGTGAAAATTTTCTTTTAAAAATATTTTCATGAGAGAAACTAAAAACGAAGCCATATTTTTATGTTTTCCTTGATTAACCTGATAAATATGTATAAAAGTAAATAAATTAAACTATATACAGGAAAAGAGGCTCATTTTGAATGGTACAAAAACATAAAAACAAGATAAATCAGTACACAATTCTAACGCCACGAAATCTCTGTAGTTAGTCAAGTGTCGTGAGTTAAATTTTATATAACACCATATTATTATAGCCGTAAGGTTGATTATTGAATGTTTTTGCTACAAAAAGGTTTTGTAGGGTTGGTGGGTGCCAATTTTTCAAAACACACCCCCTTGGCGGAAACGCGGGTTGCTTCCTGTAGGCTTTAGATCGATACTTCTCCCCTTCGCATTGTGGCTATGACCATGTGGAAATTACGAGCAGCTACATTTTTATTTTTTTGTGGATATATTTATTTATTTTGATAATTAGATACAATATTATTATATAGGAATTTGACGAATACCAGTGTTTCGTGGTTCTGGCAGAAAACTTTTTGGTAGCAATTTTGATTTTTAGTCAATGTTACTTGTTTCTGTTACTAGTTTGTGTGTTAAAATGATCTGTCTACCATTTGGTACATTTAAACATTTTTTCTTTCTTTCTTACATTGAGAAGTTTTTGATACAGTCGATTGTGTAGTTAATGTCATTATGGTGAGACCGTGAAGTAGTTTTGACTCACAGTACCTAATAAGTAACTATTATCTTATTAACTAAGTACTTATTAGGGAATTATTATTTCTAGAATAATTTTATTCAGCAATTTCCGTATCTGTTATAATAAGCGTATAGGTACCTAATTATTGGAAATTAGAGAGTCATTAGTAAATATTAATGAGAAGCCTAGGTATCACTACATAGTATAAAACAAAGTCGCTTTCTCTGTCCCTATGTCCCTATGTCCCTTTGTATGCTTAAATCTTTAAAACTACGCAACGGATTTTGATGCGGTTTTTTTTAATTGATAGAGTGATTCAAGGGGAAGGTTTTAAAGTATCATACATTCCAAAATTCCCACGGGAAAGCGGGATACACGCAAACGAAGTTGCGCGGGTTTCGCTAGTATATAATATATAAAATAATTAACTTTTCGCATGAAAAATGGTTGCCAATAATAAAAAAAAGATATTACTTATGCTTTACCTACCACGGGTTGGTTCAAAGAGTGGATTGTATAAAATAAAAAAAAGTTACAAGTATGCTTAAAATAACACTGGCTGGAAACAACATGACACATTTCGTATTCAGAGTAAAGCGAAGCCTCTGAGCCTTGTCAGCAAGTTATCAGACATCATGGACCCTCTACATTAACCATAGGCCTTGAACCCGGCAACACGTGGTGCCGACCTACGGAATACCAAATGTTCACGATTCCTGAAAGCCTCTGAAGTTTAAGCTAAATTTCCCCTTATTCGCCTTTGTTAGCGTCTAATTTGCCTTGTAATGTTTGGAATGTTCGTTCAGGGTTGGATTGTAGAATGTATTTACGTTTAGGATTTTATAAATCGTATTGTCTATTCTCTCTTTTTTAAAGTATCAGTTTTTATTTTATTTCACAAATTGTAATATATTTTAAAACTATAGACAAAGAACCTAATTTTTAGTGCCATAAATAAATTTATCCATACATTTATAAGGCTTTGTCCTAAATGACTGACAGATCACGCACAAACAGCTGATCTTGGAGACCTGAAACATGGAGGCTGTATGACGTAGACATCTGATAAGAAAGTATTTTAAAATTTTCTAGAATTCAAACGGGAAAGCGAGTTACACCCAAACGAAGTTGTGCCGGTTTCGCTGGTAAATTATAAAATATCATACTTCGAAAATGACTTTAATCGAAATGATTACCATGTCACTTTCATAATATAATTAACTTGATAACAAAGAGCCAGTTTCAGAAGGGCATTTTTAAATTTAATGATACATTAAATTATAACTGTCATTGTCAAAACAAGAAAGAACAGACAGCTTGAGAGTTTGAGACATCATGTGGAATAAAAATTAAAATGTGTTTCATAAACTGGCTGAAATATAATATTATTTATTTAATTTTAATCTAGCAACCCTATGAATGGGGTACTTGTTGACCGTGCGAGGCAGCAATGCACACAGCATACTTCCACGAATGTTAACTAACAGCCGATGTCAGAGGTTAATGTAAGAGCTTAGCCTCCGCTCCGTCGCCAGAAAACAATGTCGGCGCCATTTTGAATCTTTTTTTCACGAACAAGGAAACTGCGAGGGAAAGTTTCGTCTGGTGTTACTTTCGTGTTTCAATGGCTGATTATGTAAAGGTCGAATTGTTTGTATATTAAACGAAAAATCTAGATGTTAGGTCTTTTTGTATTTTTTTTTATTAAAGAATAAGACTCTTTCTGCGTACCTACCGATTATAAGTATTTAATAACAGAAGGCTACACAATAACATAATATATGCTGTAGACTTTCCTGAAAAGATACCAATTTACGCGCCAAAATGAATAAACTTGATGCGAATACAATCTTTAAACTTTGAAATAAGTATGTAGTAAGTATGTAGTATCGAGATCGTATCCTTTCTTTAAATACAAATTAAATGCTGTTCTTTAATGTCACAAACAAAATTTATATTTTTTTTTATTGACACCAATGATTAAACTAAACATTACAAAATGGCGTCGGCAAACAAGCGCGTTTTAAACTAATTCGATTTATCTCGAATCAACGTTAAGAGCATTAAAACATAAAAGGTTGCAGTCAAAATTACATTAGGGTATAACAAAACTC
Organism: Endotricha flammealis; assembly: GCA_905163395.2. Taxonomy (NCBI): domain Eukaryota; kingdom Metazoa; phylum Arthropoda; class Insecta; order Lepidoptera; family Pyralidae; genus Endotricha; species Endotricha flammealis. The sequence continues at coordinate 5,983,738 of LR990871.1, read as the reverse complement.
GCGCCAACTTCGTGATAGATGACATTTTAAACTGTTGGCAACACTGGGATGTTTTAAAATCTTTTGCACGGTCCACTTGTAATAGTTTGGCCGAAGAATGTTTATTTTATTTTGTTAAATAGTTTACTAAGATTGTTGATATAAAATACATACGTTTAAAAAGTAACTATTAAGTAACCTGACCTGTGCCTATTATTGCTAAGATGTTTATATTAGAATCTTCTATTTTACAAAAATTACACATTTCATTCCGTTTGCTAAGGGGTTACCATTTTATTAAAATCGATTGATTTATCGCTCGCGCAATTAAAACTAAAAATCGGAAAAAACTTGTTTTTCATGGCAAAATCACATTTGGTATTCATTGTAAAATAGCAAAACGAATGCTTTACTTAGAAAGGAAACAAGACCGCCGAAAATTTTATTGCTATTCAATATTATTTGTGTCTATCGACTAAAAAGAGATAGACTGTGGGCACTTGGACATGACTTATACGCGTCTTTTGCAAAGTTAGATATATTTTTTAATCTTCTAGCATTTCGTAATGACCATTGACGAAAAGAATGCCGTAAGAATATAAATATAATCGATTTAGATCTTTTTTCATTTGCCATACGTTAAACTTATAAATATAAACTACACCAAACAATGAACAATAAAAATATCCGAGAGTATGAGAGTATCCCCAGTATATAATAAAGAGAACATATGCGTTATATAAATCCAAATATGCGTATATTTGCGGAGCGGGCTGGTCGGTTTACATCGCCCTTGTTTTTTTAGTCTGTTTGCTAAAGACGCATCTACATGCGGCCCTGCCTACGCAAACATTCAGTGTAAACAAGCCCTTATGAAAGGTTTTATTAAAACGCCCATGTCAAATTTTAGTGGGCTTTATTTAAAACAGAAAGTGTTGATTGCATCCAGATTTTATGGGGCAAGCAAAAAAAATCTTTTAAGTAAATTAAAAAACCTATTTTTTGCTATTTAACTTTTCAAATTGAAATTTCGAATTTAAAGGTCATCGTGGTCCAATAAGTACGGTTATTTATTCCCGCCATTTTACCATAGACAATATAAGATAGTTTTACCATAGATAATAAATAAGTCAAAGGCACCACCCAACCCCAACCCATCCAGCCATACCCATCGGTTAGTAATCGGACCTTTGCATAGTATCGATACAGCCACCTTACATCGTAGTCCAATATGTAAGGTTATTTTTCCCGCCATTATACCATAGACAAAAAATAAGTCAAAGGCACAACCATGTACAGCCATGCCCAGGTTAGTAATCAGACCTTTGCATAGTATCGATACAGCCACCTTACCGCGTAAACTGGAGTTTATTTTACCTGGATACGTGCCTCAGGCAATCCGATCTTTTCCGCCAGTCGCTCTCGCGCGAAAACATCAGGGTAGTGGGTACGCTCGAACTCTGCGAAAACACAATATTTTTAGACATCTTTATATTATCATAAAATAAATAGCATTGTTCTCGGCCATGTTGTGTTCCTGCGGTGAGTAAGGTCTCCAGAGTTCCACTTGAGGTAGGAGGGTTGGCAACGCGTGAGTGATACCCCCGGTATTGCAAGCGTCTATAAGCTACGATGATGCTTACCATCATACGGGTCGTATGCTTGTTTGCCAACTTGTTATGTTATAAAAAATATCATAAAACACTACTGAGAAACCTATTAGAAACGCATCGTGATGATAAACACCAATGTCATAATAATTACCTCGTTTATGCATCATTTGGCACATTTTTTTATACATTTCAGACTAGCACTATCATTAAGAAAAATTTTACTTCTCAACAGGCCATTCACGTCGAAGTGCCTGAACAGGATTAAAAATGACATGCAAAATCCGTCCGGTAAATCTACTTGCAAAATAAATGATTTTCTTTATTCAAAAATGATCGACCAAAAATAAATGTCACAACTTGAACAAAATACGATACGTCAAGAATTCATAAGGTCATTACCAAAGTAATAAAGCAATAATCCAATAGAGGATGGCAAAACAAACAATCAAATATCAAAAACTAAGATTAACGCCGGCCGACATCGATAATTGGGCGGTGTGGCCCACGAGAGAGCAATGCAAACAACAGGGGACAATATTTATTTATTTACTAATAACTGTTAGCAAACAATAAATAAGATGAAAGGGAATAGCTTTATTGAGTCGTTTTTGGCTCTTGGGACCTCTTATGGTATTTGGAGTGGAGATTTCTGGATTTATTTGACAGGTTCATGAACGCTATAACTACGGATTTATAAACCTATTGCTTTCGTCCATTCTAAATTAGAAGTCGTCTTTTACAAATGTATAAGGACTTGCACTAAAGCAAAAATATTCTAATGAAGAAACCTTGTATTTTTTGGTTAACTATTATTCAATATAATCCACAATATTATGCATCTAATTTGCAAAATATTCAATTATTGTAATCTACATAAAAAAAGGCATTTTTTTATGTCAGAGAAGGACAAACGAACTAGCGGGTCTCCTGATGGACTACCCATGGACACCCATGACTACAAGATCTTGGACGCGTTGCCCATCTATGAAGAAATGAAAAAGGATATACAAGCAAATTTAATTTTTGTAACATTATTAAAAATTTCTTGTACAATTTTTCAGTATTTTAAGCTTATAATATAACTCACCTTTTTCAAGGCTGTCTATTTGGTCGTTCGTGAAGGAGGTTCTATTCCGCTGCAATTTCCTTTTAAGTCGTAACCTCATCTGGGAATCTTCGTCTCCTGATGACGCATGCTCGCTGTTCCCATCTGATCCCGCTTCGGATTGTAAGGCATCTAATGAAAGAATCGTTTGTTTAGTTTCAGCAACAATAACTTGAACCATGCCTGGTGTACCAGAATATTACAATCTAAACAAATTTTATAAGTTCCAGTCAGCATCTTAGAAAATAAAACTAATAATTTATTTGTCAGATAGGTTAAATACTTAAATGTATTAGGATTCTGTGAAATCAAGTGTAAATAAGCAATTCACGATCGTTTAGAAATGGTGCATTTTACATTTAAGTGTGACGTTTAAAACTCTCCCTACTTAATAGTAATTGATGTCATATTTCCAAAATTGCCCACTTTCAACCCTAAAGAACGCTAAACAGATACATGCATATGTCACTTTTTTGACATTGAGATGGGGATCGCTGGCAGGCTCTTCATCATGAACTATCAACACAAAGTACTCGAACAAAACGCACTCCACGACTATCAAGCAAATGCGTCAGCAGAATTGCACAAAATTACTCTGAGAATTACAGACAAAAATTATATAGATAGTCATGTTGGTCCGGCTGTGCCAACCCTTTGTAAAGAGAGGGGGTTCTTGTTAAACTGGATGGGTTTCAAAGTAGGGGCGGTAGCGAAATTAAACGTTACTCGTAATGCTGTCGACATGCCCTCAGCTAATTGATTAATTTGCTTTATGGTCGAACCACTTGAGCTTGGGTTCGATTCTGCTCACGGGCTGCTGGCTTCTGTGAATGGGCAGACTGTTACGCAATCTGTCACATTTTTCTACGCTTTTTGGATGTATGCTTGTATCATTTCATTATACTAATGTTAAGTGACTTTACATCGGTTTTTGGAGATTCTACCAAATCCTAATGGGTAATAAAAATTTGGATTTTCTTTACCAAACTATAACTAAATTAATCCATAATTCTCATAAGATCAAAAAATACAAAGTAATGTTAAGCTTAGTGGTAGTATTTCAGAAAACATCTTGCAGTCAATGACGATGATTTGCCAACAATGAATTCTTATTTTAACATATATATTAATATCAATTAGAAATAGAAACTTACAAAGACGATAAATACAATATACTGAACGAAACATAAGACGTATAAGATAAAAAGTATTCGTTATCTTGGGTTAAAATAAATATCTGCTCAGTGGCCCAATAAAGTTACCAGTTAGGCCTTAGAAATAAATTGCCGTAGACGTCCCAGGACGTCTCGCGAAACCTCGTAATGATATCACTTTTACTACGGAATTAAACGATAAATTGGGTACTGACATTGAAATGGGCTATTTTAGAACCAGTAGTGTCCATCCTCGTTCTTACTAGTATTATAAAGGTAAAAGTTTGTGAGAAAGTAGGTTTGTTTGTTACACACAAAAATGGCACGATATAATTAGATAATATTTGCTTATAATTTTTTAAAATTATGTTTACAGTCAGCCTTTGAAAAAGGTGAGCAGGGCGGTTACCACGACGTGTTATAACAATTTATAAACTATCCAGTAAATGAGATGTCGCCTTACATCATGAATTGCGTCATCTCGCTTACTCACTCGTCTTTGGACTGCTATGAGACCTCGTGGTAAGGGGGCAGGGTATTAATTAATTAATATGATTCAAGTTTTCTAAATATTGCGTAAAGGGATTTTATTTATCAATAGTATACATATTGAACTATGTAACGAGAATGGGACTCGGCCTGTGTAATTATAAAAACGTAATTTTTTTTATAGTTCTTGATTTACCAAACATTGTAATAAATGGATTATTTACCAGTTAAACCATTATACTGTGTCATGGTCAGAATGTTTACAACAAATAAACGTGTTCTTTATAAGAAAGTCGACAAAACTACATATTATGCCCAAAGCCAGACACTCCGAGACGTCGCCCCGCCAGTCGCGTTCCATATCACTCCAAATATGATTGATGGAAGACATTCGCTCAGCGAAACATGGCGGCTTTCCAATCGGTTGACAATTTTGATTGATCGCTCGTCGCTGCAGCTTGTGTCGGTGTGCTCACGCCCTTAGCGCGTGTCGCTTCATTAATGAGATCGGATCGTTTACAAATGAAAGATTTGTTTTCGAAATTCAAATTAAATTACTGGCCGCATACTAATCTTTAATTGTTTCTTTAACCATTTCCTATAGTATGTACTGGCTGGTTATGATAAACATTTTTTTAACGGAAAAATTCATAACAAAGAAATTACTATGAACAAAATAAACAATCGGCATGGCAATCAAAATCGTTCTAAAAGTATCCTCTTTGAACGTCTACCGTTTGTAGAGACGAATATTTTTCCATCTAACAATCCTCGTTTTCATTATTTATTATCGGCCCCTGCCTCTGAATATAAAGGAAGAATTCATTAAAAAAATCGATTTGAGAGATGCCGGCACTTAGCCACAATTCCACCAATAACGACCTACGAATGATTGAAGAAAAAACTTCCTCGAAAGGCCTCGGAGGGATGAAACACGTAAAATACATAAGAGAAAATAATAGTAGTAAGAAAATAAGAAAGGAAACGAAATAAAAGTGGGGGCGGTGAAAAAATTGGAGAAAATAAGCACAAAGGGGAGCGAAGAAAGTCGGGTTTCGGCCGTTTCGGGGAGATAAGGCGGAATCGGAGTTATCGGGCGGCCGTAGGGGGGGGCGATTGCCGGCGCGATTATGTGAGATCGATACTGTCACTCATCGGACGCGGCCGAGTCGCGAGCGGGGAGCGGCCGCCCATGCCATTGTGTACGCATTATAGGTTGTAAAATCGGATCATTTTTATGAAGTGCTAACAACTTCATCATGAACGATACCATACCAGTTAATTACTTTGCACCTGAATGCGGATAACAGATGCAAGATGTAACAAAAATGAATATAGCATTTGAAATAGCAAACGCCCACGTATATGAATAATCAGCAATAGAAGTAGAAATTACATTATCATTATGTTATTCCAAATATTCTGACAACCCACATTAAATGTAAATCAGTTAAATTGGAAATGACATAGTCAGAGTCAACTATTTTTGATTCTAACATTTTGAATTATAGCTTCCTTCACTCCCTGGCTTGTTATATTATCAATCCTACCCCAGTTAAACATAAGGTGACAGACATTCAGGTTTTTAGTTAGCCCAATCATACAACCGCTGTCGCCTATGCCCTGTCCCTCGGGTCGCAAGAACGCCGCTCTTGCGGCCGTCCGGCCGCGACTCGCCTAATTCGCTACGCTTCCGCAAATAAAATACAGCTGTCTGTTTTATACACGTTTTAGGAAGAATCTATTTGGAGTACACAGATAAGTTAGTGTACCACAAACTTATACAGGTCGAATTTTTTTTCACCATCTAAATTTTAATATTATTTTTCTGTTGTGACAATCATGATATACTTACGTGTTTTTCCTTTAGTATCACTTAGTACCTACTTAAATATTAAGTTACAGTGCCGTATGTGATGTGCCGATAGCGGGTGCGGTGTGATCGTATTGAAGGTAATGTCTGTGGTAATGTCAAGGTAGTCAAGGCGTATTCATTAGTTCTAGTTTTGGCTACCGGCACAGATAAGTTTGTGGCACTGTAGGTACTATAAAATTACACGTAAAAAACATAGCTTCTTTTGTTTCGTAGGAAAAAAAAATTAAACAAAAGGACTTCACTTGTTTTTGGAATTATTTTCCGAATTCATCATAATACATTATATGTATAAATATATATTGTTTTTTTTTCTAAATTTTTTTTTTGGAATTCAGTTCTAACTTCAAAAAGAGTTTCATCAAGTAAAAAAAGTCAATCATAAGTAACTGGCAACTCTATGAAACTCTGGTCCTAACTTTAGTCTAGATCTAGAATGTTGAAATAATCTTCTCTATTTATAAATTACCAAAAACAGACCGCTACAAATATACCAGCAACATACTTCTTAATTTGTAAGAAAACATTAACTTCTTTTTTTTATTTACAATTATTGCCAGCAAGTAACTAACAATTACATTAGATCACTAAAGGTAATAAAATAATAGTGGAACACACATTTATCAGATGCATGCCTCCCTTAATCGTACAAGGTCCAAATTAGGGTAGGTTTTTATTACTGCCAGCTCATCTGTGCTAAATGATGGCACTAATGTATGGTCTCTGGGGATGCTGGGGCGTACTGACTTTATCTTTTGCAATTTGTAAGATAATAAATAATAGTTGTTTAAGATTAATTTAGGTTATTTCTATTTATAGCGAAGAGCTTGTATCAAGTAAGTAGGTATATAAGTATGTAAGGAAAAGACGGGCGTCGTGCCATATAGAGGTGAAGGCACAAGAGATGGAAGACCGACTAGATATATTTTGTTGAACTTTATATAAAAACTTAAAAAATATAATATTAAGACTCCTCTTCACAATGGGCCATGATGGGCGACTAAAGGCACGCACGATAGTGTAGAGGGCTTAAATGTCTGTGATCGGCCATCATTGCCTATGATCGTGCGGAATCGGAGTTGTGACGGTACATCAAAGGAATGGTGGCCCATGATTGCGTGCACGTCTACACAATCGCCGATTACTGTTGGATTATTATAGACAATAATGTAGTTTCTGATAACCGCCACCAGAGGGCGCAGTTTTTTTCTCTGAATTCACGACTGTGTAGAGAATTACCCAATCATGACGGCGATTATGGACGATCATTTGAAGAGGAGGCATTACACTTTAAAATAAAACGAATGAAATGTCAATAAAATTTATTTTGTTTTTTCCCCTCACTTTCAACAGCTAAATAAGGATCAGTTACTTGAAATTTTAAAGAATAAATAGTCCTTAATGCATTGTGATAAAGTCTGACACGCGTACATGAAGTGCACTTGATTTTAGCATCAATTACGTTACTATGAAACCACTTTGAAATTCAATTAAATTGTATTGTTTTCCATTGCAGTTAAATACAGTTGGTAATGGGAGAACTTGTATGCGAAAAAGGTATTATTTGAAAGTGATTTAAAACTGTACATTTTGTTCAATTTGTAAAGAGGAAAGGGTGAACTTTGATTGAAATAAAAAAATTGTATTCTTTTTTTCGTTTCTAATTTTGAAATGATTGACAAAAATAAACCGTAGAAAAAATCAAATGAGATGAATTTCGAAATAAGAACCAGGATTTTTTTTTCAACGTTCAAAAACAAATGAAGTTCCCATTTGCTTTCGATCTTTGAAAATTAAAATAATACCTACCTAAATATTTGAAAAAAATATATTATTTTTTTGTTACTTCAAAGTTATTATTATTTTGACAATGAGGAAATATCACGGAATTCAATGGCGTCCGTGTGTTACAGTTTTAAAAACGTACGCAACGCTTTTAATTAAAATCTCTAAGAGTTTTCTCAGAAACGCTATATTTGTAGATCTCTAGTCTAATTACTTTGGACGCTGCATTCAGACACAAATTTGATTCCCGCGAGGTGTATGGTTTGTGCTACTTTTTACTCTGTGATAACTAGATTTGTAGCTCGACGAATTCAAGCTTATCTAAACAGCGAAAGAGATGAGGCGAAAAAGAGAGGCCAGCAGTGGGCAGAAACGGGCTGAGATGATGATGATGAAACAGCGAATATTATTTTGTAAGTTAAAACCAATTTAATCTAAGAGTTAATTTTGCTATTTAAAGATAAGGTGTATCGTATCCTATCTGTCGGATAAATTGATGTATTTTATTTAAACAATTTTCCAATCATGCTTCGGTCGGAGGGCAAGTTAAACTGTCGGTCCAGACTGTTGTCGATTAATGAGTCGTTAGGCCAAGTCGGTGGCTGGGCTCTACCAATCCTAATTGGAGCAGCGTGGCAGAGTACGCTCTAATTCCTTTCGATTGAAGGGAGACCCGTATCCCTGCTGTGGTGATGAATGATTGATATGACAAGTTTTTTTTTAAATTTTAAACTATTTCTCATAACGTCATCTGATTATGGGTTGATGTGATATGACATGCAAATAAAAAGTTTTTACTTGTTAAACACCATTTTGCATAAAGTCATCCAATGCTAGTGACGACACAGATAATTAGATAGACCACGCACACACAGAGTACACATAATGAGTGTGCGCAGTGGTTTAATGTATCGGACCATAGTGGTCGACACTAATCGTGAACTAATAATGTTAAACTGTATTGTTCAATCTAAATTACTAGTTTGCAATTATATAACTCAGGCGGCGGCACGGTGATCGGGTGGCTTTATCCCAAAGGTCGCAGGTTTGACTCCTGCGTAAGGCAAATATTTGTGTGCATGAACATTATATGTTTGTCTTGGTCTTGATAATTATTTTAAAAAAAGTATTTTAATATGTATATTTTTTAACAGTAATGTAGCTGTACGGTCACTGACTTGACTTAACTATCGTCATCAGTCGCGACAGGAAGGCTACTACGAAACGTAAATCCGATACTTCGGCCGAAGTATCGGAAGAATTTTAACCGTGAAATACAAGTTATTTCATGATTATAATTCAATGAACTACTAAAATAATCATAAAGTACAAGGTATTTAATGGATAGAATTCAAGGTATTACTAAAATAACCACGAAATACCTTGTATTTCACGGTTAAAATTCTTCCGATACTTCGGCCGAAATATCGGATTTACGTTTCGTAGTAGCCCTCCAGCTTAAAGCACCCATGGTAGCAGGAAATTTTCAAAGCCCATCGAAATACTGTCTGGAGATGTCATTTCTTAACAAGCTCCGCGATTCAAATTAAAAAACAAAAGAAAACTTATAATAAGATCAAACATTTTAGTTTCGAAAAACCTTATTAGGTACGACCAAATTTAATATCGAAAATATTGTAAGTTGTAACTGAGATACATCTTAATTTCGCATGACAAGATTCTCATCTTTAACTCTTAATTTCTTAGCTACTTTGATTTAACCTTATGCATCCTAAACCTCTTCACACGTCACAGCCCAAAGGAGGCCCCTGTAAGGCGACTTCCCTTCAAAGTCCGCCGTATTGTTTCGAAACTTGTCACTTGACTTGTTTGTTAGGAATTTTGTTTGGGTGTAAACAAATTTTGCAAGTTTCAACAGCTGTCGTTTGTTTTGGGATAGCGAAAATTGTTTTAGAAAATTTTTGAAATAGTATTTTGGAGTTAATACATAGTATACAAAACAAAAGTTTCGTTTATGCGCTGTTGTTTTGAGTCTACGTCTGTCTTTCTGTCTTTAGATCTGTTTGACTCCTTATAAACTTTGCAATGAATGTCAAAAAGTCTAACTCACGAAATCGCCATTTCTTTAAACCTTTTTACGAAATGTTCATTTATAAAATTCTGTTTTTGCCTATGATGTCCCACGGCAGGGCAAATTTCCACTTCTTGCACTCAATTCTTCTCTGCACAATAATATCTCTCCAAAAAAACAAAAGAAGTTCTATAGACCCATAACTTGAACAGTAAAAGCTCAAAGACTTGGATAAGAAATCTGTGATATGGAGGAGTTACTAGACGAAGATTGAAGGTGCTGCGAAGTCTGTGCTGTGTGTGGTGCTGTCTTAGTTAATTTAAAATAAAACCCTGGACTATTATAATAAATATTCGAATACTTAGTAGGTTTTAAGACAGGTAGGGCACAGCGGATCATCCGCTCAAATCGGAGCAGCCCGTCTGGGGAAGGACCTCCACCTTACAGAAGATCGTAGCCAAATAGCATTGGTCTCGGCCATGTTGTGTTCCTACGGTGAGTAATGTCTCCAGAGCTCCACTTGGGGTGTTTGGGAGGGTTGGTAACGCGTGAGTGATACCCCCGGTATTGCAAGCGTCTATAGGCTAACTGTGATGCTTACCATCAGGCGGGCCATATGCTTGTTTGCCAACTTTATGGGTAGGTTTTTTATCAATATTAAAATAATCTTTTAATTAATTGATCAAAGTCATATGATCTAATCTCATATATTGTATTTATGATTCATTCTGATTACATTGCATTGAGAAGAAAGGTTAATATCGAGCAAAGGCATTTGACGATATTAAAAGAAATACCGCCGTGTCTGAATATGACAATTTAATTAAAAGAATTATCGCGGGACCAATAAAGACATTCATTCAGGCATTATAGGTATTTGAACAAAAAATAAATAGGTAACTTATCTCGTCATATCTTTCGGAATAAAAGTTATCACGTATGTTAAAAGTATCTATTTATGTATAATATTAAATGTACCTACCTATACTATTACTTAAAGTTTTTTTTACTGAGGAAGAAAAATAAAATCAGATAGTGTAAACAAGCACTGCAGCCCATGGCCATTCACGACTACAAAATATATATACGGAAATAGAAAGTAGGACGGGTATTGGGCTTCCAGCTCCCTCACTCATCGTACGAAACACAGTATCCCCGCTATTTCACATCGTTATTCTGTGAGAGGAGTACTGTCCCAGTCTAGCTACACTCGAGAGCAATGAATGCGGGTCACCTAAAGAAACCTATAAATGTCGGAAACTAAGAATGCTAGCTTAATAAAATAAACAGTGTTTAATAGATAATATAATACCCCTTAAATGAAAGTATTAAAATTTATAAGTCACTACATTTTATTTATTAAAAATTACATAAAGGAAAAAAAGCTGCTGATCTCGCCTCAGAACAAAATTAAGAAACATGACATTTTTGTACAACAATATGATTTTCACTTCTCATGCTCAGAAAGTGCTTATTTGCGCAGGATATAGGCTGCACAAAATCGAATTTTGTGCACAAGGGCAGAAAAGTAAACTCATAAATGTATCTATATTAAGACAAAGGAAAAATAAGCCATACAGCCAAACACAACAAAAAGTTCAGAGATAGAATTTGTTATTTTATAATATTTACTTTAATTTATTTGCCTAATGTGTTTTTTAAGTCATAAAAGATATTAAAATTTAAATTAAAGTACGGTAGGTTATTTAATTAATTTAAGAAAATTATTTTATTACAAAATTAATTTAATAGTAGGCTGTATAGGTCTGCAGCCCAAGCCTAATTTCAAAGTCGTAAGATTTAAAAAAAAAAGCGGCGGGAAATGGGAAACAGGGTCTTGTTTTTCTTGCGTTTATTTATTTATTTCCTCGCAATCGAAGTGAAAAGCAGAGTTTATAACTCGTCCACAAAACCATTTCTATCCTCGACATTACTATCAGCCCTCGCCTTCGGCTCGGGCTGCTAAAAGTCTCGGATAGAAATGATTCGTTTTGTGCACTTGTTGTAAAATCTACTATTTCACTTCTCATGCTCAGAAAGTGCTTATTTGCGCAGGATATAGGCTGCACAAAATCGAATTTTGTGCACAAGGGCAGAAAAGTAAACTCATAAATGTATCTATATTAAGGCAAGGGAAATGACCCATACAGCCAAACACAATAAAATGTTCAGAGATAGAATTTGTTATTTTATAATATTTACTTTAATTTATTTGCCTTATGTGTTTTTTAAGTCATAAAAGATATTAGAATTTAAATTAAAGTACGGTAGGTTATTTAATTAATTTAAGAAAATTATTTTATTCCAAAATTAATTTAATAGTAGGCTGTATAGGTCTGCAGCCCAAGCCTAATTTCAATGTCGTAAGATTTAAAAAAAAGCGGCGGGAAAGGGGAAACAGGTCTTGTTTTTCGTGCGTTTATTTATTTATTTCCTCGCAATCGAAGTGAAAAGCAGAGTTTATAACTCGTCCACAAAACCATTTCTATCCTCGACATTACTACCAGCCCTCGCCTTCGGCTCGGGCTGCTAAAAGTCTCGGATAGAAATGATTCGTTTTGTGCACTTGTTGTAAAATCTACTATTTCTTGAATTGAAGCTTCAAGAAAATCATATTGTTCTACAAAAATGCTCTCGAGTATCTCTCGACAAGCCACTACCAGTTCATAATAGTTCTACCGTTTAGATAGTGTAAAACATTGCATTTTCCAACGTTGAATGCAACATCTATACATATTTAGTGTGTCTTACTTTCCTTTCTTTTCCGAGATCAGTAGCCGTGTCAAAGACAAGGAAAAAATGAAAAAAGTACAACGCTCCGCATCGACACCCCGCTGCTGTGATGTTACGTGAGCCTCTGCTAAAGAGCTGTTTGACCGTATATATATATATACTACTTCTATGTATTTTGTAGTTTCATGGCAAAAGGTTTCAATACGTGGTCGTCATTTATTTGTTTTCAAAATGTCAATTTTGTCATTTCTTTATTTAAACGTCTTATTTTTTTTAAATGGCAGTTTGGTCTAAAATAATTTGTGTTTATGATAACATTTCTAAGTCTTGTTTGTGTTACTCATATTACGATAATTTCATAATAAATAAATAAATAAATAAATAAATATATAAGGACAATTCATACAGATTGAGCTCGCCCCAAAGTAAGTTCCAAACTTGTGTTATGGGATACTAACTCAACGATATTATATTTTATAACAAATACATATATAGATAAACATCCAAGACCCGAGGTTCAATCAGAAAAAGTTCGTTTTTCATCATGACCCGACCGGGGATCGAACCCGGGACCTCCTGGGTGGCGGTCTGGCGTGGTAACCATTACGCCACGGAGGTCGTCAAATAATATAATAAAATTGCTCATGAGTCATGACATCTTCAAAATGCATTCGTTTCTCTCTCAAAAACGCCTGCCCTCGTGTAAGTTTTATATTGATGCAAGATCTATAATTACAATTAGCCACAATCAGCATGAAAATCTTTTTTATTATTATTTTTATTGTTATAGTTGCTTCGGTTCAACGGAGCATTTTAATTTTAAAAAATGTTTGAAAGGTAAGTCTGTGTTCTTAGTTCTCTACCCTGGATAACTCTTTCAGTGTCGACTTAGTACTTAAATACAACTTATAAAAGTAGGCGTTTAAATAAACACAGAAAAATTTACACAATAAAAAAGGCTCTCACCTCGTTTGTGCTCCTCGCTCCCCGTCCTATTCAGTTGAGGGGGTAAAGGGGCAGGTATCGCTGGTGCTGCAGGGGCTGTTGGTAGTCCAGGATACCACCACCCTGTTGCAGCTTGCCCGTTGAACATCCTTAACTTCTCGTAAACACTATCATTCTGCGCCGACGCCGCTTGCTCCTTTTGCGACGCCAAGTTTCTTAATACGCGATTTATTGATGAAACCTGTATGAAAATAAAATATTATATATATTTTGTGAAAGAAATAGAAATTGGAAAAGAAAAGTAAGACATCTTATAAGATACGACAGCTTTATCAGAAACATCTTAGCAAGGAAGGTAAAAGAAGGCCGAGAAGAGATTACATGTTATGGATGACGTCGTGTATTATAGAGAGGTAAAAGGCACAAGGTACAGGAAAATGGAGGCTTCTACGCCAACAAGAGCGCAGCTATTAAGTTTAGAAGAAATTATTTACACATTTTGTCATGTAAATAAATATATAGGGACAAATTACACAGATTGAGCTATCCCCAAAGTAAGTTCGAAACTTGTGTTATGGGTTACTAACTCAACGATACTATATTTTATAACAAATACATAAATAGATAAGATCCGAAGCAAATAGAAAAAAATAGTTTTTCATCATGACCTAACCGGGATTCGAAACCGGGAACTCCTGGGTGGCGGCGGGCTGGCGTGGTAACCATTACGCTATGGAGGTCGTCATATAACTTTTAACAGTGGATAGATTTTTTCAATGGTAGAAACGTTATTTAATTTTAAAATAATTTCTATTAATATAGGTACACAAAACGTATTTTACCCCAAATAAATACATACACAGAACTACATATAAACAACTATCTAATGGGAAATAAATTGGCAAACGACCCTCCCTTTAAGTTCAAAACACGTGTAATTTAAAATCTAATATGATTACTAAATTCCAATCGGGAGGCTCAAAGGGACACAGATTAGGGCATCCCTCCCCCCGGGAGACGTCTCACCCCCTCCAGGGCCTAAAAACCCCAATATCTATCTACTTTCACCGAAAAACCACGCATGCGTAAAAACCTGACTCACACAAATAAAGAGGTATGTATGCCTATTTTAGCACGTACCCATCCGTTGTTATGCATATATATATTACCCGGGGCGCCTCTGGATATAATATCTGTTTTCTTGTTGCCATTGGTTACGGAGAAAATGTATTTTTCTGTGTGCCGGGAAATCGTCCGTTCGGGGCGCAGTGTGCGCGCTAAATCGCGAATGTTCCTGCAGTTTTTTTTGTTTGAGATAATGCTATTTTACGTTTCTTGTTTAAAATAGATTGTAAGGTGATATGTAGTTTTATTTGTTAATTAACTGAATAGAACAGTTGATTTTGTATGAAATTGTAGTTTAAGGAAGGTTACAACTGTTTATTTATTTTTGGCGGAAAGAGAACTTTATTTGATAGGCAAAAATTGTGACGATTCGAAAGAGCTTGAATAAAAATATTTCACTTTGATTTAAGTAGGTAGATATAAAAATTTACCATCATAGCCATTATGACATCTATATTAATTTATTTGAAGTTAAATCTTTGTCATAATTTGGCACTTTGTATACCACATGTCACTTCCGACTTAAAAGCGTAACGTAAATTATGAATAGTCAATTATTTAAAACAAATTGTATAATTCCGTACTTTTAAATATTTTTTAGATTGACAACTGTTTAAAGAGATAGTATTGTAAAAAAAATACGAAAACAAATCAACAATAAAATAGTGGAATCCATCAGTAAAAGCCCGAAGCTCGGTTCGTATGTAACGTCTGAATTAATCCCATATGTACGCTAATGGAAGGTAATGTTCTACGTTCAGGTACGGCCCAGTGATCTACGTATACGTTATACTTAATAGGATGTGAAATATTATCAATAAAAACATATTAATAAAAGTATTTTATAACGGAAAAAAGTATATAGAACAAAATAAACTCAGACCAAATAAAAAGGATCCTTTTTTGAAATTGTGTGTGTGAATGAATTTTTGTGTGGAAATACCGAACTCTTTTTATATTTATTTAATTATCTATGTTGTATGTCACAAGGTCACATGTTTACTTGTTAATAAACTTTTTCTTATCTTTATCTTCACTACATAGTATAAAACAAAGTCGCTTTTTCTGTCCCTATGTCCCTATGTCCCTTTGTCCCTTTGTCCCTTTGTATGCTTAAATCTTTAAAACTACGCAACGGATTTTGATGCTGTTTTTTTTAATTGATAGAGTGATTCAAGGGGAAGGTTTTAAATTAGTTATCATACATTCCAAAATTCCCACGGGAAAGCGGGATACACGCAAACGAAGTTGCGCGGGTTTCGCTAGTCACTACATAGTATAAAACAAAGTCGCTTTTTCTGTCCCTATGTCCCTATGTCCCTTTGTCCCTTTGTCCCTTTGTATGCTTAAATCTTTAAAACTACGCAACGGATTTTGATGCGGTTTTTTTTAATTGATAGAGTGATTCAAGGGAAAGGTTTTAAAGTATCATACATTCCAAAATTCCCACGGGAAAGCGGGATACACGCAAACGAAGTTGCGCGGGTTTCGCTAGTTTAGAATAAAATAAACTCAGACCAAATAAAAAGGATCCTTTTTTATTTGGTCTGAGAGAATAAATTAATTTTTGTGTGGAAAACTGAACTCTTTTTTATATTTATTTAATTATCTATGTTGTATGTCACAAGGTCACATGTTTACTTGTTAATAAACTTTTTCTTATCTTTATCTTCTCTCATAAAATAACCAACATTTCCGTAAAAATTATTTTCTTCAAAATTTCCCATCATTTCCGTAACATTTTGTTTATAGAAGTTTTATAAAATAAATTCACGATTTTTTTTAACTGATTATAAAATCACACCGTTAGAAAACAAGTTTCTATTAAGATTATTAGCAAAATAATAAATAAAAAATAAATCAAATAAAAATCTTATTAGTATGAAAACAGACAGATACATGTTTAATATTCTATTTATAAAATTTATTGCTGGAGAAGTCTGACGTTTGTAAAAAAAATAAGATTGACAAATTAAATTACAAATCCTAATTCAAATATCTCAAAAACCATTTTCAATTTCAGAACAATTCGAATTTCGAACATCCATAGACCAATAAGGGAGATGCATTTAAAACGCGATTCTGCGTCTGACAGCTTTATGGCCAATCAGATAGGTACAAAGATTAGAGCGGCTTACACGTTCCATATTAGAATTTAAAAGGTTTTTTTTGTGTTCCAATTTATTTATTTACGAGTGGTCATGTCTTTCACATACGTTGATGTAATTTTGATAATGGACTTATAAATAATAACAAAGACAAATGCAAAAGAAATAATTATAAAAGAGTTTGACTTTTTTTAAATAATTTCCGCTATAAATAAAATGGAAGATTATTTTTATTTTTTTCTTGTTGCGTTACGCGTTGATGATTTAAAAAACCCCAGAACTCTTGTTTTGTAAAAAATAAGGTGCTTTTTGAAAACGAGATTTAAAACAGTGTTGACAAGTCTGTTTTGGCTTGGGGTACACTACAACCATCTACAACACTCCGAAATATTTTATTCCCATTTTGGATACTCCGATGTTGAAAATTCCGAATGTTTTAAAACTTCTAATGTAACAACCCCGATCTGACATAAGCCTGATTTATATAAACTAACGTTTACAATCATGAGTTTGGTATGAAACCACTGTCTAGTTTCTGTATGACATACCACACAAACCGTGTAGGCTTGCGGCAATCGTCTAAAACACACTTACCTACTTTTTTTAAAATAAGCACGTGTCTCTAAAAGAGGTTAACACAGTTTGTTAAAAACTGTATTATTTGTTCAGTTGTCATTATTTGAGGAATCGCCCTACAAATCGCGCGTTCTTTTAAATTAATACGCAAGAATGCGCATGCGTGCAGCTGTTGTTTTTTTTTTATTGAATGCATCGTTTATACAATTTGTTATACTAATTGGCTTTATGTATTGCATTAATGTGATGTTTATCTACTCTTATATTATGTGTTTATCAACTTAAAAAGTCTTTTTTACACTTAGGTAAATTCGACAAGAAGGATTTTTAATGATTTTTAAGTTATATAACTTTAAATATTAAAGGATAAAATATATTTATACTTGTTAATTTATAAAAAAAATGCCTAGTTACGTAAACTTACTTTGTTTATTTTTTTTTATAAATAGGAATGAATATTGAAAGTTTTTGTTATGACGTATTGGTTTTAAAGTTTCATTTCCATTAAAAAAGATTTATTTTCGATTTTGCGTCCAAGCGTCGAAATATCATAAGGCAATTTTAATATTTTATCTCCACTGACTCAGCTTCGTAGCTTAAAAAATAATATCGACATGTTCCCTTTCACCGTCGAGGTGCCCGAATTAGTGTCCAGCGATGTGTGTAAAGGGTCCAAACTTTCGACAGTTTTAGAAACAGGGTGAACCATGCATAGGGGGCTTTTAAACGAGATTCAAAAAAAAATATGGACGCTTTTACCGAAATGTAGGCTTAACAGGAAACAACGCACATGGAAAACGTAAAAAGAGTTTTTCTAAATGGTTATCGGGGCGTAAAGTCAATCTGTGACAAAAATATATACGCCTCTGACAAAACTGACATATCTACGATTTTTAAAATTTCGATCTGAATCGTTTTCGTTTGTGTAAATTTTTTGTTCAGACGTATCGAATTGTGATTTTTTAAATTTTACGAGTTAAATTTTATTCGTTTTACATTGATCGATTCAACATTTTATATTATGTACGCAGGTCTATTTCTAGATAGAAATTGAGGCTATATTTTGTATGAGCAAGATAATGATTGAGATTTTAATTATTTTTAGTTACGAGTTTGCTAATAACATCAGAGGGGTCTGATGTTATTAGCAATACTTTATGAGAAAATTTGCAAATACTATAATAACTATATCATCTTATAGTTCGGTAAACGTAAAGAATCTTGTCTATATTATTTTTTTTACCTTTTCGTTTTTGTAACTATGAAACGGAAAGCCAGACGGACGCCTAACTTGATATAACCTGACGTTTGTAAGTATCATTGGAACATTTTACAATTGTATAAAATTCGCTTATGTATTCATTATTATCAGCCGAATAATTTTTATGTTTTCCGCCATTTTTTTTGTCTTATTTCATATAATATTTGTATGCGAAAATTGTAATAGCGGTACAATAATAACATGTAATTTTTGGCTGACAAACAAACAATGATTATATTATAATTACCTAAAATATATCGTTTATCGATGCCTAAAATCGTTAAACTACCGTACATGGTTGTAACCAGATATGGCCGACACGATTGCAAGTCGACTTCGTGACAGGGTGGCATACATGCAGAACATAAACGACAAGAACAACGAACGTAAAACGATATCTTAATAAGAAAATAATTCGTATTTAAAATAAGACGGATTGGTTTATGGTATTTTTGCTTTCAAGGTTTTTTTGTATTTTTTTGGTCATGACCATTTTTGTAAGGCACCATTTATTTAATTTATTTTGGTAGTAAACTTGATGTAAAAATACATGCTAAGTGTGAGTAAAAATAAGTTAGATCTCTACGTAAATAGCTAGTAAAAATCTTCTACATAGCCAACTCAACCCAGCAAGGCAACTAACACTACAAACGAAGCTATTTCACATGCTAAAATTTACATTAACCCATCATTAACCTAAGCAAAGCTTTGAAATGAATTATTAAAAATGAAATTTTGATACATTTTCCAAACAAGATAAATTTGTAAAATCACGCAAAACACTAGACAAAAAAAACTAAACATCAAAAATTCTAATAGCATTATTACGTAAAAGCAGCTTAACAACTCAAGATAATATCGATGTATGTACGTAATTAAAAGCGAAGGTATCGTGTTTCGCGAGAGATAGCGGCCCAATAGATCATTGCGCGGGCGTTCCCTGCGTCACAGTGACAGTTGACATGTGTCACGTGGGCACGGCGCTCATTACCCCGGCTTGGGCACGATAGATCATCGGACCAGCGATAGCGTTAGAGATCCACTGTGTTGGTGGTCCATAAGAAATAGTTTACGTGATAATCATTTTTAGTAAATGTTAGTTTATTGATAGATCGGTGGCGATTATTGTGATATAGATAGGTTGTTTGTTTACACGTGTATTTTTTTTGGATAGAAGAAAAAGTAAAAAATTCAATTTTGTCATATAAGCTTGTCAATATTGTTTTTTATGACATTATTGCTACAAAACGCTAACTCTAAAATGGTAATTATTTAGTTAGACAGTCCACATTAAGTCTCAAACATCATTATTAAGCATGTTTTTGTGGAACTCACCAATAGCCTTGTATTCATAATCCTACCTATGTATCAACAAAGTGTTACTCCAGTTTCCATGAAAATAAAAATAAAATATTATTTTTAGGTCTAACATATTTACAGCTATATTAGAGCTTATAACTGTGAGCTATTATTAGAGATTAACAGATTAAACTGTGAGTCAGCCTTTTATCTAAATAGACATACAATTTGCTCCAATATCAATTTATCAAACCAAAGGGCAATTACCTAAATGATCTCCAAAAAAGACAGTATTCTTCAAGAGGCACATGAATGAAAATCCCCTGCTTCTATACACTTTTCCATGGGTATTCAACATCCAAACCGATACAGACATCCGTACAAAAACCATTATGTATGAATACAAATTCCGTCAGTTTTACTAAGGGGGCCCATCCCTATACTGAATTAGAATTACTATTACGTACATTGGTATTATCTATAAACATTTTAACGTACGCGCTTAACCCATGGAGACCCAGGGTTGATTCCCCGGTGAAAAGCGGTTTCAGCTTGGGGTTCTTTTGGTTAGGGGATGGTTTTTTGCAATTCTCTAAGGGCGCTGAGATTGGATAGTTTGCTCGTGGTGCTTTCATCGACTTCATTATGACTGTTAAATTGTTGTCGGTGATTTAGATTTGATATGTTTTTTTTTTTATTATAAGTTACGTTTTTAATGTTAACTCCATGAAATTTGTTTTAGTTTAAGCTTTAAAATATATTAATACATTTTTCTTGTTTTATTAAGTTACACGAAATTATACGATTAAAATTTTCAGTCCTCTGTAAGTATACATGAAATTGTGTAAGTACTTACATTTTTCACTCACCTGTTATTTATTTAGATCGATGCAAGTTGTACGAAACATAAAAAAAATATCCTTGTAAATTTTAATTTATTTTGAAACGCGAACGAAAGTGGTAATTTGATATTACAACATGAAACTATTAAACTAAAAAAAACACCGTTATAATCGTTTCGACCGCGTTCCAACACTGAGTTTGTTCGTGTAGTGAAAAAAGTATCTCCAATTACAAGCGATTTGCGTGTAAACGAAAACGAAACCTCGCTACATACGGTACATAATACGTTACGTATGAAGCCCCGAAAATGCTCTTCGGTAGCGTTTTGGCGGTGTCGGGTTGCTCTCCGGCCCACTGTGCGCGTCGCTCGATCGAACTCATGAATTCTAAATTTAAATTAGGTGTCTCCAAATCGTATTTAACGGTGCTTGAATCGGCAACTGTTTGTTAGATTTTTCGATTGCTTTGAGGTTTGCAAGAATTTAGCCAAACTTCCTAGTCGTGCACTCTTGACAGAGTGGTGGTGGTCATGTCCAAGTCGGGTCTTTCGTCACCGCTTCTCTCGTGATGCGACGTTATGTAGCTCTTGCTTGGAGGAGTGAGAGTTCTCGTTTATGCCATAGTGTGTTACAGTTTTGGTGAGGTCTGTCCATTTAATATAATATTTTGTTTGTGTTCTCCGTATTATGATTGTTTGTATTTTACATTGTAATGTTTATAGTCTGTGTATTGCAAATAAAACATATTCTATCTATCTATCCTTTGCCCTCGACTTTTCATCAACGGTAAGTCTTGATTTTCTTCGTGTTTCCATCTCTATTTTACGATTCTATTTTCTGTCCATGTTTTAATTTTTTTTCTGTTTTTTTTTTAGATTTCTTTTAGCAATATTGCCGCCTTTTTGCTAATAGTAGTTTTAAGAGAAGTAGGGCACAGCGGATCATCCGCTCAAATCGGAGCAGTCCGTCTGGGGATGGACCTCCACCTTACAGAAGATCGTAGCCAAATACCATTGGTATCGTCTCGGCAACGTTGTGTTCCTACGGTGAGTAAGGTCTCCAGAACTCTATTTGGGGGGTTGGGAGGGCTGACTTGGCAACGCGTGAGTGATACCCCCGGTATTGCAAGCATCTTAGGCTACGGTGATGCTTACCATCAGGCGGGTTGTGTGCTTGTTTGCTACCTTTGTGGCATAAAAAAACATTTATTATTTCTCTCTTTTGTTGTACGTGTATTCCAAATAAAGCATAAACCCCCTACTAACTATCTATGTATCTATCATTTTCGTCTTGAAATTCTCTTTCACGCAGTATAATCATATCGTCAACATATTTTTTGGTTGTTTCGTAATATCGTAAAAGATAAAAACCTTCCTATGCTATCATAAGCAGTTGACGTTAATCCGTCAGACATGAGCGAAACGGATAGATGCATATCTTTATGACGGCTACGTGAGTGAGAATGCGACAACAAATGTTCTGTGCATTCACGCATAAACAAGGAATTATAGTATAAGGTGTCGGTCGTGTCGGCAGTGGAATGTCGTATGTGCTTTGGTGGAGGCATACTGGTAGTGCTTAAATAGATTTGAGCGCGTCGGAGACAGACATGATATCGGAATTTTGCGTGGAATAAGTAAGCATCCATTTATATCCAGCATAAAATTGACGACCTCCGTGGCGTAATGGTTACCACGCCGGACCGCCACCCAGGAGGTCCCGGGTTCGAATTCCGGTCGGGTCAGGATGAAAAAGGAACTTTTTCTGATTGGCCTCGAGTCTTGGATCTATTCTATATGTGTATCTGTTATAAAATATAGTATCGTTGAGTTTAGTATACCATAACACAAGTTTCGAACTTACTTTGGGGCTAGCTCAATCTGTGTGATTTGTCCCTATATATTTATTTATATTTATATGCAATATTTGAAAGGATATTATATTTATAGATAAACAAATAAGGCCCGTTTTTAAGTAGTCTTGTTGTACAGCCAATGAAAAAGGTGAGCAGAGCTGTAAATATGATCCTAGTTCCTAAATATTGCGTGAAGGCATTCGAATTTTTATTTATCAATAGTATTCAATCTAACCACATACATGAGTACCACGCGACGGGCACCGAAAGAAGGGCAACCCAAGAATGAGATGGTCGGACGACAGAGGGACCTTTGATAAAGACTGCTCCGTGACAACGCTGGACATGGACGTGTGGAGGGAAAAATGGGAGGCTTTTTCCCGGCAATGGGACATAAATGGCTATAAAAAAATTGTATTCATATTTATATTCCAGAAGTTTTATAAAACGATGCTTATATTTTTAATTCTCTATCCTGCTCACCTCTTTAGTTGGTTGTACAGTCAAGAGCAGGTCGACCTTTACATATCGGACTTTGTATCATTCTTAAGTACTATGTCATAAGATCCAAAATTGTTCTGCAAGTGTAAAGCTTGACGTGCACCTGACTGTACACACAACCTATCCCCGCCGTCTGTCTGAATTATGTCTATACCACATCGATACATACGAACGATACGAACATTATAAAATTGAAGAATATGTTTGTCTGGTTGTACGCTATCTACATGTTCAAAATGAATATATTAGGTTCTAAAGAAGGCTTTAGGCCAGTAACAGTTTAGGCTATATCAAATCAAATCATTTATTTGCCAGAATACACAAAAAAAATAATTACATGGGGTGTTAGTGATGCATTGGTGAATGTATTCAGCCTGCAAGCAGACGTGCAAATGTTAGTATGGATATTTTTTGTTACAGTGTTCTATGAATTCTTTAATGCTGTAAAAACAATTTTTCAATAACCAGTCACTTAATTTTTCCTTAAATATAGTGCCATTTAAAATTTTTAAATTATTGGGTATTTTATTATACAGCGTAATCGCGTTATTAAATACATTTTTCTTGAAGATTTCTTTATGACACCGAGGCTGATATACCAAGTTAGCAAACCTTTCTCTTTTTTGACGGAGTATTACCGTATTGCGCATTTTAAAGTATTCGGGATGAGACTTAACAAAAACACAAAGATCTCTTATGTATAGGCATGGCAGAGGTAAAATGTTACATGTTTTGAACAAAGGTCTACAGCTATCCAAAAACCATGCCTTATTTATAACCCTAACACAGCGCTTCTGGACTTTAAAGACTCTGTCAATGTCAACCGAGTGACCCCACATAATAAGACCATAGCTGAGATGCTATAAACCCATGGTAAGCCGCTAATGCTGCTTCCATCGATACTGTCTGTCTTAGTTTTTTCAGTAGAAAGACATATCTATTTATTTTTAGACACTGTTGGTCAACGTGTGCCTTCCAGTTTAAATGTCGAACTAAGGTGATTCCTAAAAATTTGAGACTTTCCACTTCTTCAACTTTGTTCCCATCATAAATAATGTCTAGGTTTATACGATTGGTATTATACGAATTAAATTGAATTAATTTTGTTTTATTTATATTAATATTCAAATCATTATTATCCATCCAGGAAATTACGTCTTCGAGTGCTTTATTGGCAATTGGTTGAAGTTGCTCTTTGTCGTCACATTTAATAACTATTGTAGTGTCATCCGCAAAGAGTGTGCACATATGTGATATGGCATCTGGAAGGTCATTTATGTACACTAAAAACAGTAGCGGGCCTAAAATACTACCTTGAGGGACACCTGAGGTGTTTATTCGAGGGTCTGATTTAAATTTTTCTTTCACATACTTGTTATGTGTATTCCTTACTATTTTTGTTAGTTCTATGTATTGTTTTCTATTGTGTATGTAACTTGATAACCATGCGAGTGCGTTGCCTCTAATTCCGTAGAATTCTAGTTTGTGTAGGAGCTTAGTGTGATTTACGAAGTCAAAAGCTTTACTCATATCTAGAAACAATGATATTGTTGGAGTACCGATGTTTAAGTTTTCTGTTATAAATTTAATGAGGTGGAAACAGGCTAGTGTCGTTGATCTTCCCTTACGAAACCCAAATTGCTCCTTTCGGAATATTTCAAAAGTAGTCAAAAAATCATGTAATCTTTTAAACATAGCCCTTTCAAAAATCTTGGATATAGTAGGTGTGATAGTTATTGGTCTATAATTATTCGGATCTGTTTTGTCACCTTTCTTGTATATGGGTTTGACAACCATCATTTGTAGCATTTCTGGAAAGAGACCTTCTGCAAAAGATAGATTTATAATATATGCAAGTGGATGACATATAGACGCAGCACAGAGCTTTAGAGCTTGAGTAGTGATATCATCAAATCCACTAGTTTTACTATTATTTAGAGACATAATTATATTATATATTTCATTTTTGTCGACTGGCCTTAGAAAAATTGTTCCTGGAATTCTATTATTATTATTCAATTTTACAGTATTTGACTTAGAATTAGACTTAGATGTCAGATCGATAAAGAAATTGTTGAATACATTACAAATGTCAGTATTATTATTATATGTTATATTATTAAATTTTATTTTATCTATATCATTAATATGTCGGTTGGTACCAGTTGTCGAAGAAATAACATTCCAGATAGCCTTAGACCTGTTTTTCCCAGCTTGAATATATTTGATATTTGTGATTTTTTGAGCACACTTTATGCATTTTCTAAAAATATTATTGTATTTATTATATGTAATCTTATTAGCTTTTTTGTTTCTATTAATATTTTTGCATTTTATAAATAACTGGCTTTTATTTTACTACATTTTTTAATTCCTTTCGATAGCCAATTTAGTTTTACAGGTTTGTTGTTCCTTTTCACCATTATATAAGGAAAGCACAAGTCGTAAAATAAACATATGGTATTATAAAAAGTCTCAAAAGCGCTTGTTAAGGTAGTGCATTCAAACACCTCTGAGAAAGAAAGCGTAGAGATACATTCGGAGTACTTCCTCATGTTGTCATCGCAGTAATCTCTTCTACGTTCAAACCAGGTGGTAAATGGTTTATGTTTGGCTGTTTCTATTGTGATTATTTGTGCTGTTTCATGATCCGACAGACCAAGTACAATTGTTTCTGGTTGCACCTTTTTGATGTTACTATATAACATCACGCTACGCAGACGAAATTGCTCATGCCTACTAGATTCTAATATAAGTAGGTTGAGATTAGTAGTTGAGAGAGAGAGGCAACTGACAGAGTTACCTTTGCATTTATAATATTTAATATTATTTTATTATGTTGTAGGTACTTAAATGGAAAATGTCTCTTTTTACAGCTACAATTATTATATCTGAGAAACCCGTATATTTTGGGTTAACTTAAATTGTGGTCATCATACATCATACATATAGCTTATCATACTTACGGCCAGTTTCTGAAACGCATTTCAATTTTAATTTCACATTAAGTCTCAAACTATCTCTTTTTTAACCGACTTCAAACAAGAAAAAAAAACATACAATGAAACATAGAAATGTTTCAATGTATGTTTTTTTTTCTTTAATTTGACAGTGACAGCTATTGTATTGTGTCATTAACTTTAAAAACGCGTTTCAAAAACTGGCTTAGCTGATCAATTATTATTATCTATAATACTCTCTAGAGTATATAGTCTTACTCCTACTTTCATAATTATGTATATAAAATACATTGCGATTTATCGAGAACAAATACTTAAAAAAAGAACGAATAAAATGAACGAGTTGTCCGCTCAAGCTCGCGCTTACACCGTTCTTCTGCCGAGCAATAATCGATTGTTCCACGTATTTTTGTCCGCTTTCAGTTGGTAAGAAACATCACGCCCATTCGACCGTTATGACTAGGCGACGGAACGCACGATAAACACCCCTCTCCCTCTAACACATGTGTTAGCATATCCCTGTTCCGCTCACCTATTTGCCCAGTGGGCCGAGTGCGTAGGTACGACAGTCATAAAAATAGCCCCTTTGGCGCCGAATCTTCTAGGGGCATTCAGTATTTCGATTTTGTCCTCTTGTTACAGGGGGAGGTCGGACCTATAGGTATTTTATGATTAGTTATAGGTGTTTTTATCTGCCGTCTGTTATTGGCGTGGCATGATATATACGTTACTTTATGCCCTCTAGAAACGAGAGTCTGTAGGCTCTATTCATTTGTAGACGCTGTTGGCATACGCTAGCGGGTCTTTGTTATATTTATTTAACACTACATACTTTTCTATTTGAAGTTTAATGAATAGAATTATGAACTTGAAATGTGATGTGACATTTTCATAGCATACTAATGCCACTAAAATGTCGCATTAAATGTATGATACTGGCCATATTAGGTAATTAAAACCACGGTTTCACTACTCTTCATTGCACGACAGTTACGTAAACGTAGCAGTTTAATAGAGTTATTAGTTTAATTTTTATAGTTTAATAAGTTTATAAAGAATTGTAAAATATTTATTTGTATTACCTGTTATTACATATTAAAGATATAAAGCTATTAGACTAAACTTCATGGACTAGGTATGCCATGCGTGACGCGTTTAATAATGCCGTGTTGAATAATAACATTGGCCATAGCACGCATACGTAGTACTATTATCTATTCTGTGGCCATAGTGGGTTTAATTTCTAAATCTTGAAAAATATCAGTTGTTGTGAGTCTGACTACGTTTGGGGAAGCAGTAGACTTCTTGTCACTGAGATTATGTTGAATTGATGATGATGATGGTCTGATTACGACAAATACATTGTTGTTTCGACTCCATAGAATGTGCAAATAAGCGCGCAATAAACAGAATATAATATCAATTAAACTTTTACAATTTGTATCAAATCAATATCAACTGTTTACCTTTGAATTGCCAATACCCATTCGTATTTACTTAACTAATTTAACAAGTAACAACTGAATTCACAACATAGTAAATATCGACTTTTATGTCTATACTATTTGCACAAAAACCTAGTTATCCACAAAACCAAAGTACAAGAAACTTTTTTTTGTTACCCCACGGGATTCATTGTGTCACAGAGTGTTTACATTATCGATGGCATCGCAAAAACTCGATTTGAGTTGTGACATTATTAACAGAAAAATTGGCTCGATGTAAAAAGGCATAAATTTTCGCTTTGTTATTTTTTGCCTCCATTGGCCGGGCAGATGGCGTTGCAGGCGTCTCGTTCGATTACCGGCCACGTCACTTCGCACACAGCTTTATTTAATATCTTGTGCGTGATATTTTTCATAGGGATTGCGGTGAAAAAAATGTTGGACGCGTCTCATTATTTTTATTGATGCTGCGAACTGTAGACTCGCAGACAGTTAGTTTATTTCAGATTTTCAGCTCAATACTTTTTTATCTTTGCAATGAGTAATTTTAAAGGTCGCGACAACAAGTTTTGTATCTGTAGTGTTGAGAAATAGAAATAAGTAGTTTTTGACAAATGTTTAGTAAAACATTTTTTTATACTTAGAATCACATGAATTTTACTTTTTTTTTTTTTAAATAAAAACAAAACAATATTATCAAAATATAAAAGAAGTACTGATTTAGAGAATATTGCCTATTTGCCGGCTGCCGGCCAATATGTAGTTTGGAGTGTATTGACAATGCCATAGTTTATTAGTATGTTAATAGACACAATAAAAACGATCATAATTTATGAACTACCCAAACTCAATAATAGACAACGATTTGTATAGAAAACGAATAAAAACTTATAGAACGGCAGCATCAAACATACGAACTTGAAATTTTATAAGCCGTCATCAATAATGTTCGCAGAATGGACTCTTGCATTATATTGAGCACGGTCCGTCTAAAGGACCTATACAATGGACCCGCGTTGGACCCCAAAACATATGGTCGGTAAGAAAAAATATAGCAAAATTGGATTAAAAGAATTGTCAATTTTGTCCAACTTATTTTGAGGGCGGCACAATGGGCGCGGGCATATGTTTGTTCGATTTAATTAAATTTCGGTGAATGTTTGTAACTGTTGTGACATTTACAATGTTACGATTAAATAGTTCCACGTATTTATAACACACTCGTTATGATTGACAGTTTCATGGCAAACGACTATTGAAGTCATGAATACTTATAGTAACTAAAGATTAAAAATAAAATGCTTTTTAATTTCAAATATTATTAAACGAATTTTTTGCACTAGTTAATTCAAGCACAGAGGAACTTATATGTTTTTTTTTGACAAAAACAAAACACTACGTTGTTCACACAACAAATTCTACAAGCCATGACACGTTATTAAAATCATAATGTAATGCTAAAACTACTAACTGTTAAACTTTACTCATGCATACGACAATTAAAAAACTTAGACAAAAAGTTACTCACACTAGGTATGTTGTCGTTATTGCACACGTTTTCACTTAGCAGGCGATCTCTGATCTCCCACGCGAAGATCGAAGGGCACTCCCGTTTGTAGTCGGCTATCTTCTGGACAACAGGGGTGGTGGCCACCCGAGGTTTCGACCCCCCGATGGCTCGTGGCTTGATTGACCCCGTCTCGTAATATCTGCGCGTGAAGCTGAACTTAGTTTGGATTATGGAAAATAATGGGATCGTATTGCACAGTGGAAAAAAATTGACATTTGGGAAAAAATAATTTTCAAATTAAATTTTAAGTTATATTCTGAACATGAAAATCATAATATAGCATTGATTAGTTACTCTCAAGAACTAAAAAGATTTAAATACTCATACATAATAAAAGTACTCCTTTGTTTTTTAAATTTGAAAGACGTGTTTCTACTTAAATTGAAGAACATTTTCTATTAAAATAGCCCCCAAACTGCCTGCTGTTCCACACGATACGCATTAGAACACAATTACCGATATAATCTCCTGAACTATCCCCTTAACTTCAAGTACGTATACAAATAGATAAATACCCGACAACTTTGAATTGTAGTGTGCGAAATTTTGGAAGTTCGAAATTGTACTCTAAGCTTGCAAAAATACGAACCATTGGGGCAATTTCCGACAGTGGGGATATATTGGCTATAATACAGGATGTACTCGCAGCAATTCTATTGTGGAGAGATCGACATGTGTCGATATTTGGCCCAACGTATCTCAACCTATGTGTCAATGTTGATAATACATCGAACGATCGTTTGAGATCTCATTGTAAAAAAATTATATTATCTGTAAGGACATTTTAAAAAAAAAAATTATTAAGTCTAATAAATAATAATAAAATGTAATATTGTGCCATAAAAATATTATTTTGCAGAGATATTTCACGTTCACTGAAAATATCAGCTTTCAATGTTAATATTTGATGAAATAATTAAAAAATAAATATAATTATAGTTACGTAACAGCAGATGCTGCTAAAACATTAAGTAAGAATAAAATAAATACTAAAAGGCAAATCTATAACAATACCGACTAAATGTTGACAAATAAAATAAACTTATTCTACAAATCTCCATGAAAACAGTCTCAAAGGCCGTAAACCGTTACAAATCAACGACAATGGCAATCGTTGAACCATAAAATAAACTATCGTGTAATCTATATTGTCATCTGTCGATATTTATTTAGGTATTGTTGAAAACCGTTTACATCGTTATTAACTACTAAGAGCTCTAGAATAGTAACCCCCGGGCGAAATGAAATCGCTTTCGCTTTAGGCGATAGATTTTCGTAAAGGGCGACAGTGGTACGGCCCTGACTGCCTTTTAATTGAGTGGGAGTTTATTCAAGAGTGAGGTCGACGAACTTTGAAGCGATCAGGTGTTTTCTTTGTAGAGTTTCAGCCTCTTTTGCATCAGGGTATAAGACTTTTAAATTAACTATTAAGCCTCAAACAAGAATTTAAAAATTATAATAAAGGAAAAAGTGTGACGGAAGTCCATATATACGTTATGTATTTTCTAGGTTCAGTTTCAGTTAACACAATATGTCATCTCGTATTGTCAGTCACCGGTAAATGCCAGACGGACAAGCAGATAATTTAATCTTATCCATCCATACAGAAATTCCTTAAGGTTGTCCTGATCAGATTGCTTTCAGCAGTAAGGCTGCCTTGTTGTAGGGATTACACTTGCTTGTGTATTTCAAATAAAGCATATTCTATCTTACTCAATTAATATTACCTTAGTGTTAATACTAACTATGATACGTTCCGTTAAATGTGCTGGAACCTAATCTTTACGTTCATAAAAACCCAGATTACATGAGACAAATATACCTAATTCTTCTTAGTTAGTTAGTGCCTTTTCCCCGTATTGTATCTCTTTGAAATAATAATGATTATTAGTTATTGAAAAGTAAGGTTTTTGAATACCCGAAATATTTTACAAACGAAATAATCAAAATGAAATCCTTTAAATTACAATAGAAATTGCATTCTAACCGTTGTTCAACCGAGCATTATTTATTGGATAAAATAACTGATCGAAATTCACAACTAACAATGCAATACCTCGGTTATTCCCTTCATTAAAACCTATTTCTGTAGTTCACAATCCATTTCTGCGATACAACGTTGGAGATAAAGCTGCACAGTGGTTAACGGTCGGTGTAAGTTGTGCATTTGCCAAAGGTCGAACCACTGGGGGTAAGATCGGAATCGGGGGCCAAAATCAATTGGGCGCTTATCTGAGATTGTTTTTGAAGTGGTTATTTTGGTATAACTGAGTTAAATGTATAAATAACCTTATTTTGAGTTGATATTCAATGGAAAATAGGTTTGAAGACAAACCGATTTAAATAATGTTATGGTTAGCGCTTTGAAATAATATAAAAAGAAAATGCAATTAAATAAAATCTTTTTTGTGATGTTTCTGTTGAAATTTATTTAAACAGCGCTAGGAGACTTTATAACAAATGAAATTCTTACGTTTTATAATATAATTTTACCTATGACAAATAATAGAATTCCTAATCTAACTTCCAAGTTGAATAAAATATTTTACACTATTTCACCACTTCAAATATATAATTTATCTGACAGATAGACAAATTGGACTATATCAGCAAGTGTTGCCTTGTTTTTAATGTCTCTTTATATGAAAAAAATAATATTAATATGTTCAAACAACCACAACTCCCTAAAACGGTTAAAGAATCAAGAACACACCGGCCTAACAGCAGGAGTCGGCCTTAATTAGGAGTCCTGCCACGCTTGCCCTTTCTCTGGGCCCTGAGGAGGCAACCCCTTCGTGTAATTGGCACGATAAGAATGTCCAGGGGTGTGTGGGAAAAATACGTCGGTTGCACTTGCAGTCGGATTTAAGATGTAGAAAAATTCACTGTGTATTTTATTTTTTTCTGTTCATTTTATCCAACTTTTGTCTATGAAAGACCTATGTCCAGCAGTGGTCTTTTCATAGTTAAGATGATGATGATGATGATATTTTTCTTGTTACAAAAATTACTACACATTGCTCTATTATTAGATCTATATTTAAAATTTTATTTTATTTTTACCTTTTTTTGTTATGCAAATTGACCCACTGTGCTTAGTTAAAGTTATTTTCTAATTCTTTTTAAATAAAGAGCCCTCATTCTTCTATTATTATCTGACATGCAAAAATGTTCAATTAAGTGATAATTGGTATTCTCCAAAGTTCATAGTCTCATAGTTTATGTTTCGTAAACTTATAATAAACGTTAAAAGTTATTTATGTTTTGTCTAATAAACCATACCCATGAACTAAACATATAAATAAAACATTAACTATTTAGTTTCTTGAATACTTTGTGATTGTGATACATACTTTGCTAGGAAAATATGCAAGTAGTTTTTTATACGTATATAATATTAATAGAATATCAAATTGTTAGAAATTTTATTTAGCCTTCGTAAGACTCTATCTATTTCAAGAAAAAAAATAGTTTTTTATTTGTTAATAACATCGAAATTTGTATCTCGTTAAATCCATTCAAATATAGTCATAATACTGAATAATACGATCTAAAAACACTTACATTATAACAAGCACGACAACAAAATAACAACATGTGCCCAGAGGGCAATATTGTAGGGTTCGCAAAGCAAAATTATTTTCCTATAAGATCTCTTCAAGTGGCGTCAAGCAGTCTCCCGCAGTAGGGGTGCCAATTAATAGAAAAATAATGTTTTATTTTGATTTTTATTTAGGGGCGGTCGTGGGACAGCCCTGAAAGGCACACCCTACATTAAATACGTCTAGTTCCTTTGATTGACGTCTTTTGCATTTTTATTGTTCCGAATTGACTTTTACTTTTATTCCCATTAACTTGCGTTAATGGTTAGCTTATAGGCTATAAAACATTATTAATTTATTTCGATTTGTAGGACTCCTTGTAATTTTGAAAGTCGATTGCAACTAAATGTCGTTTCCACAGTTCCATTTTAGAAATCTAAATTTTAATAGAGTTCATCACCACGTATTTAAATCAAAATTTGGGTTCTTCCTTAATATTCAATTTAACTGAGAAACACTTCCTCAGTCCTCACTCTAAATCTTAAAATCTTCGCAGTTTTCGAAGTATTCACCCAAATCCTTTCAACACAATACTGATGGTTTAAAACATAAATGAAATCCATATACGGTAAATACATTACGTAATGTTAATCCGAAAATACTACTGAGTACAATGAAAATATTTTAACACTTGTCAGTTTATTTCGATTAACGAAAACAATGCCGCCATTTCAATAAGCACTCGAGTCTATCAGGGCGAGGGCCGGAATCCTTCGTGATCTCCAGATAAAATCGCAATCAAACAATAAAATTGCCGACGAAATTAGAGCTGGCACCCCAAAACCCCGGCACCCGGTGTCGATTCCCACTAGTCACCCTGTGGTGTTGGTATTCAACAAAAACAATGCAACTATGGGAATTTACAAACTCTTTGTATTGATTAATTCAAATATTTCAGTAAGATTTTGCCCACGAATTTCTTTTGTCGGACCATTGTGCGGTATGGGGTACTATGGGAATTTCGTCAATTTGTACGCGTGTCGTAAGACTTTGACCCAGTCTTGTATAGACATAATCAATTCCTTGACTTTTGTTCGTAACAATAGGTTTTGTGTTAAATAATTCATTTATGCGATGTTATAGTATTCGATTTAATTGTTATGGGTGCTTATGGGTTTAGAATGGAATTCTATAAGAATTTATAGGAGTACTTTCCCATTTTTATAACCGACTTTTATTTGGTTCGACAAGTCATTATGTAACTTTTCAATGTTTACTTTGAGACAGAATTTTGGAAGACAGGCAGAGTCTAGAATATCTTGAATTTAAGTCAGGAATCTATGAAATAGGTCTAATGAGCATTTTCGCCAACGCCTCGTAGGCATAACCTTATATCATCAAATGTCATACAAATTGTTCCAGTTAGATTATTCCTACTAGGAGGCGTTGGCGAAAACGGGCTCATAGTAAAGAATTTGAAAGAATGTTAATTTTGTAAAAAGCAGAAATACTAAAAGCCAACTGACCTGCCGAGTATTTTAGAGACGCAGCCATTCGAGACTTGCAGAATGCGACTAATGTCACAAGGTCTCGCTCCAGAGTGCGCCAACTCCACAATCTTCTGCCTCGTGGAGTCGGGAAGCGGCCTTCCATTGACATACACTCCGCCGAGCTGGTTGATTCCACTATGCCCCGCTGATGAACACCCAAAAAGGGCTCCACCGCCCATCGCCGCGCTGTGCATGAGCTCATCTGGGGACAAATGAAATAGTCTTCAATAAATAACATCAGATTTATTATTAGTACGCGCCAAAATCTGTCACAGGTTATTAAACTATTTGAAAGTCGATTGTCGTTATGCACTGAGTATAATATATGAGTTTGGAACTTTGTTTTACTCAGTCGTGTTTGGCGACTAGTATTAGAGGTTTACTTTATAATATAGTGGCTAGTCAACCATATTATTATATTAATCGTAGGTACTGTGCAGTCAGATTGGCGATCACAGCTTGAAAATAAGAGTACTTATTATTTATGGCCTTCATTGAACAAATTTTTTACGTGATCTTTGGAATATCATTTTTTTCCTACCAACATTTCAGACAGCAGATAGCGTCGGTACGTCTAAATCATACTTTAGTTCGATGCCAGCCGATTTCAAAATGATAATACTCTGCCGCAACAAAGCCATCCTATCTTCAAATCAGAAAAAAATAGATATTGTGGTTAGGCCCGTCATCGCGGAACCCTTTTTACTGAAGGTATCACCTTATTTTCGCAAAGCGGATTATTTTTTTAAACGGGTTAATGCTTTTTATATATTTTGTCGGAAAGGTCTATTCTATAACCACTAAAGTTTTTAAAGTACCTGAGACAACGAGTTTTTGGGTTTTTTTTTTGCACGATGCACTTGAGCAGAAAATTATCTATTTTTGAGTTGGAGTATCTTTAATGAAAGAAGCAGATGGTAGATTTTTTTAAATAATTTACGAAATAAGTTAATTACAAATTTGTTATTAAAAAATATTATTTTGCTCGTAATGTTGAACGAAAGTTAGTAGAATAAAGGTTTCCCTGCTTATTTTATTTTTAGTTTTTAACATATGTAGAATCGTAGTCTTTTGATCAATAATTCTGGAAAGTCTCGTGTTCTGCTACTATAAAACCACTACCTATTTCTAAACTATTTTTGAATAATTCTATCTGAATTTAATAAATAAATATATATCGACAATTCATACAGATTGAGCTAGCCCCAAAGTAAGTTCGAAACTTGTGTTATGGGATACTAACTCAACGATATTATATTTTATAACAAATAGATATATGGATAAACATCCAAGATCCGAGGCCAATCAGAAAAAGTTCGTCTTTCATCATGCATGACCCGACCGGGGATCGAACCCGGGACCTCCTGGGTGGCGGTCTGGCGTGGTAACCATTACGCCACGGAGGTCGTCGATAATTTAATTATGTTGGCATTTTTTTACTGGTCAATATTAATTCAAAACGACGAAATAAAATGTGCAATAATGATCTATGAAATGAAATGTCAGTTTTTGTAACTTCCTCCTTGGATAATATAGTCTCTTACGACTCACTCATTTTTACTTTTATCTAGTGCCTATTAGCTTCCAATCTTACCAGTTTTCATTACTAGATATCTTTTAGCCTCTGAAGCTGTAATTCATTTTTAATTTTTTTTAAATATTACACGCCACATTGCAGACAATTTAGAAGCAGTTGTTAAATTTATTATCAGTTCATATTACTTTCATCCCAATACGTCCGAATGCGTGGATCAGATGCTCTCAACCGTTCTGTACGCCAGATAATTCCTTTTAGCGTCCCCTAAAACACGCCTCGCGGTAAAAAGTGAACAATTGGATGCAATTTGTGGGCAAATTTCGGGGCAGGGTCTTCATTAAGGCCTTAAAGGGTGGGGAAACTTTATTGTTTTGGTCCTTTTTTGTGGTCGCGTATAATTTTCGTTGTGCGTGCATCGAATGAGAATGTCGGGTTATTCTTTTGTTTTTCATACTGTGATGAAGCCGATTATTCTTGTCTTCGTTAGCCACTGGATTAGATGACGGCTTTTTGTGTAAGTAACCAAGCAAGTTATGGAAAATATTTGAATTTTTAGTAGAAAAGTTCTGTTATTTTGATGATGGCATTGACAATGATAATGGTTTCTAACATGAGATTTAATTTGGTAGAATGTAGTTTTAAAAACTATTTTTTAATAACAAAAAATTCGACAGGACTCTTTGGTCGACTAGCACAAATAAGCATTAGTAGATTTTACAACAAGTGCACAAAACGAATCATTTCTATCCGAGACTTTTAGCAGCCCGAGCCGAAGGCGAGGGCTGATAGTAATGTCGAGGATAGAAATGGTTTTGTGGACGAGTTATAAACTCTGCTTTTCACTTCGATTGCGAGGAAATAAATAAATAAACGCACGAAAAACAAGACCTGTTCCCCATTTCCCGCCGCTTATTTTTTTAAATCTTACGACATTGAAATTAGGCTTGGGCTGCAGACCTATACAGCCTACTATTAAATTAATTTTGTAATAAAATAATTTTCTTAAATTAATTAAATAACCTACCGTACTTTAATTTAAATTTTAATATCTTTTATGACTTAAAAAACACATAAGGCAAATAAATTAAAGTAAATATTATAAAATAACAAATTCTATGTATGAACTTTTTGTTGTGTTTGGCTGTATGGCTTATTTCCTTTGCCTTAATATAGATACTTTTATGAGTAGATACGTTTTTGCCCTTGTGCACAAAATGCGATTTTGTGCAGCCTATATCCTGCGCAAATAAGCATTTTCTGAGCATGAGAAGTGAAAAATAAATAATCACGCAACTTACGAATCTAAAGATTTTGTGTTTGGATGTAACTGTCTGTCTTTAGTGACATGTTATATATGTAAAAAAAAAAATTTATTTACAGAAAAAAAAAAATCTCTATGTTAACATCTGTTGCCGTTCCTGTGTGCCTGTGAGATGAGAGCATAGTCTTTCAATAAACGATTTTATTACTTTAAAATTATTATGGCACAGAGATCGAACCCACTACTGTTACCGTTAAACTGAACCCACTATGAAATGACATATCATAATTCACTTTATAAGAAAGAATTACACATATATACATACGAACAACAATATATAAAGAGCGTTCAAAAAATATATCTAACCTACCATAACTTCCAAGTTATTTCTTAACAATACAAATAATAATTATACAATAATGACATTCTACTATACTTGGCACAAAAGCGCTATAAAATCATCTGATTTTATATAAAAATCGATGTAAAATAAACATTAATTAAAAATTACCTAATTGCGACAAAACAACAAGCTAATTCAAATACAATCGTTGAGTTTCACAGGAAATCTTGTGCTATGTATATTGGAACGGAGTATACGTATAGAGTGATTAATTCAAAACCGTGTAAACAACATTTTTTTTATGGCACGTACCAATTAATTAGCGTGAACTTAATAGTGAGGGATTTTCGCTAACCGTGTTGTTAATCACACCTCTTGGCCGCACCTTTCCGTGGTACGACTGGTAAAAGAACAATGGACAATCGCTAGGCACACCCCCACATAACGCTATTGGAAAGGTACAAGTTATAAGCGGTAGATGTTACGATGTTCATTTGTTTTACTAGTTTCCATACTGTTACTGTTGGGCGGGCTTTTCCGCAAACGAGCACCAGTTTTATCCAAGTTATATGCCTAAACTAATATGATTACTCTATCTATTAATGAGTTAAGCTGTGTGAAGGTCATCACCACTTTTCTAGTTGATGGAAAGAGTTTCATGAGTCGGTAGTATATTTTAAATACTTGTAGTTGCTGCAGCAACACATTAAATCTCTAGCTATCTCCATAACTTGACAACGAGAGCTTTAAATTTAATATGTAATTTTTTGAATGTATTTTTAAATATTAAGTTCTACAGAAAAAATATCAATAAATTAGTTACAATAATTATACTTCATTTATTTATCAAATATAAGCACAGAGCTGTTTAATATTAAGAGAATTGTTGAATTCAACGCTACATTTTGTGTACTGGTTTGGCGTGCAAATACAATTTTATTGATCTCGCTGTCTCTCATGCGTGGAATCGCTGCCTCCTATGCCGTACACCGTGGCGTACACTGTCGGCGCAGGCACCGCGTGTCGCACGAGGGTGTGTTTTAATTTCAGAGGTGCAATTTATTCGAGCGATTTATTTTTAATCCCCGTTTTTATGGGCGCGACGCTATAAATTTCATGTGTACATATATATTTATTTTGTTTATAGTTTTAATGTCGGTTGGACGTAGTTTCGGTACATAGGTTCACACTCAGCAAAAAAAGTTTTACGTTCGAGTGATTTTTGCCATATTAAAATGTTTTTTTTAAAAATATTAATTATAACTATATATATGTGAATAAATTAGAATATTTGTTTAAATACCTGTGGTGTAGGTAGAGTAGAGCTGTAGAGATAAGTTATCTGCGATAGAAAAAAAACTTTGTTTATTAATATTAAAAGGTTTCCATATTCTTTTTCATTTACAAAGTATAGGTACATAAAGAAAAGAAATTATCCATACCGAAGAGTTGCACAAAAACATTTTTAAGATAATAATAATGTTAATGGATAAAATTCCTGTCACTGACAATCTACAAAAGAAAAAAAAATGGTTTTTAATATGTGTTACTGTGTGTGTGCAACTGCTTCTATATCTGTCTGTTTTCAGGGAAACCTTTGCTGGCTGGACCAATTTTAACTTTCATTAACAAACAGCTAATATTTCATATACATTTTTTTACATGAGAAAAAATATATAGATAGCCCATTTCAACCGAGCATCACTAGTAATGCTGTTATAATGTAATGCTGTTAATAAATAATAAAAAAAAGGACGTGTTGCACTCCGAGAGTGCCGGCAGAAGTGAAAACTTAAACATCAACGTTGTGCATTTTTGAATATTTTGGAATGGATAGGGAATCTTACGCTTTTTCGATCAGGCTACGGATCTGACGCGAGTTTAACATTTTTTACCCATCTAAAAATAGTGCCAAGCGCCGCTAAAGAAGTTTTCACTTCAAAAAAACATTATTTTTTTCTATGAAAAAAATAGTACAGCTCGTTTGGACCGAACACAACTAAGTTAATAAATTCACCAACAAACATTAAGTACTGCCCGAAATATTAAGCATTAATCAAACACTTCTAAGCTTATATACTAATGTACATAAGGGTGGCCTCCCTGCGTATGACAAGGCACACCTGGCAGAACAGACAACCCCCACTTTATTACCCCTCATATTATTATTTTGTATCTGTTTTTGAATTGCTTAAATCTATAAGGGGTGAAAATAATTGTGACGGTAAACGCCATTTTGAGTCTATCCAGTTTTGGAGCTTAACAGTCTGTGGTATCGATTTGCGTGTTAAATAAGGGAAGAGAAGGGATTATTTAAATCATAAAATAAAAAAACTAAAGTAACACTCCGTCCTGGCTTCGCTTGGGTTTTCAGTAAGAATTACTATTTAAAAAAATATATATAGCCCATGTCACCTGGGGAAAGTATAGCTTGCTTGCTTGGTGAAAGAATTTTTTAAAATAATCCAGGTAGTTTCGAAGCCTTATTCAATTAAACAAACAATCAAATCTATATAATATTTTTATAGATAGATATTTGGATTTGACTGCTTTTCTCAAATACAAACACCCTGGATGGATACCCTGCATAAAATATCCACCTATACACTACACTGTATAACTATTACGCTGAATACAAATAGGTTTCCAAGGAATTTGGTCGCTGGTCGTGCGTCGACAGTACGAACAGCGACGAATTGTATAAAACGTGTTGTTTACCAAAATCGGTCGACGCACGAAACGCACCAATACTTTCCGGTAGAAACTTCTCTTTATTTGAAATTAAAAATTATGTTAAAAAAATATTGCTTTGAGCAATAAGGCCGCCGTGTTGCATATACACTTGTCTTGTTTCTAACTTTTACTGTTTATTGTATCACTGTGTGTTTTGCAAATAAAGCTTATTCTATCTATCTATCTATATTTGTATAGGTATTATTTTTTACAACTTTTCGGAATATGTACATATTATATATGTCGCATACGGTCATGAGTATGGACATGAACACTAAGCAAAACGAGGGTGCGCCATCTAGCGGCGTGTTGAGGAAACGTTGCTTTTGGCGCGCTCCGGCAGAGTCGTGATACGGAAGGCGGGCTCGACTGAACACTTCGTTATGGAGCGCCACCGAGAGTTGTACTCGTAGTCACGGAACTGTCGCGTTTTACCTAGTGTCTATTTTATATTGAGAAACTGTACCTAATAAAATGTGTGTTGTAACAGCGATTGAAAAAGAGACCTAGACTGAGGTTTTTCTTGCGGCATTTCTTTTCCATCAGTGGTCATTCCGAAGTGCTAGTAAATTAAATAAACATTCTTTAAGTAAAACTAAAACTGTTGTTTCTCTCATATCACGACTACCCTCGTTACGCCCTTGTGATGTTGAATTGCACATCGAATTACCGCTAGGCTATCCGACATCAGAAGTGAGATGCAAGTCGTGGTATTGAGAGTTTAACGGATCAGTCTGGTCTCACTAATGTAAAACGTGACAAACTAACGTGACAAATTAAGAAAATGCGTGTTCTATGTACGACGGACAGTCTGTTGTTGTTGACTACGAGTAGCGGAGTTTTGTGGACTACCGGCATTTAGTGTATGACCGTGCGATACTCGACGATGTGTGACGGGTAGCGGAGGCTGAGCCGCGACGCGCACCAAGCGGTGGCGGTACAACAGCAGCGTAGCAACGACGCACCTCGAGTCACAACAATGGAACGAGACGAGAATCAGCGGGTCAGCGGTGTGCGGACTCTGAAGTGGATCAGGTCTGCTCGTGATGGTGGCGAGCTGGCGAGGCAGATGTGACCACCTGCGCGGCATAGTGCGGACCGCAGCGATCGCGCTTGCTGTCGAGGTTACTGCTCTTCGCGGGACCACCGGCGCAATCGAGGTGTCTGTCCAGGATATCTTCAGGAGAGTATTGTTTGATGATACTGGAGTGACTACTGAGCAATAATGTTGTTTAGAATTTTAAAAGTTCTGTTTTCATGTAAATTGAGAGACATTTTAAATGAAATGTTGAGAAATAATTGCTCAATGGTTTCGATGGTGGAGTATAATTTAAAGTATACTTAGTTCGAATTGTGCTCAGAAAGTAATGTGCCAGTTTAAGTTAACGTACCAATTTATAATATTGAGTAGAGTAAGTAATCTATGTATGAGATACCACACGGAGTTGTTGGTCAATGTTGAGTTGGCAATGGTGATTTTGCCGGTCGGCTGATATTGCCGTGGAGATAGAGAACTTACTCAACTAGTTATTTTTCAAGTAATTGAACACCGTCTGTTGTAACTGTGATGGTGCATGATTCTCTCTGGTAGACATTAGTTAACTCTCACAGCACATTATTTTGAAGTTATAATTTGAAATTATAATGTGGCTAGATAGAGTCATATTTGAGATAGAGCTATTTGAGATAGAGCCATTTGAGATAGAGCTATTTGAGATAGAGCCATTTGAGTAGAGCCATTCAAAGTAGAGCCATTCAGGATAGAGCCATAGAGCCATTCGAGGTAGAGCTGTACGAAGTAGAGCTATACAAGGTAGAGCTGTACGAGATAGAGTCAGTTGAAATAGAGTTATTGATAAAACGAAGGCGAAACTTTAAGGTTTCTATTCTCGAAATGGAGACAAATGAAAGTGAGTAATGAGAAAAGTTTAGTTGATTTAATTACGAGTTACTGTATTGAAATGTAATGTAATGACTGGACGTTTTGTGTCCGATGTATCCGATGGACTGGAGGTTGTATGTTCGATGGACTGAACATAGTGTGTGACTCGATGCCTATGGATAGGATTGAGTGTGTGTGTTGGAACAACACTGCTGGTATGAGGAGTGATGCAATGCAGTGTTGACTGTATTGTATAATGTTAAATTAAGTTTCTTTGAGTAAAGTTTTCTCATTACTACAAACGATCCCTTTGGTGATAAGGCCAAGAGAAGAGTAGACATGTAGAGTATTGGCAAAATAC
Organism: Endotricha flammealis; assembly: GCA_905163395.2. NCBI lineage: Eukaryota > Metazoa > Arthropoda > Insecta > Lepidoptera > Pyralidae > Endotricha > Endotricha flammealis. The sequence goes on along the minus strand of LR990871.1, from coordinate 5,941,279 downwards.
ATAAAGACTAAGTACCTATTTCTTTGTCGTGACGTGAGTAATGACGAAATGTTTGTTGTGTACCCAGTACTCAACAGCAAGGGACCGCGTGAAGGTCACAGGGATGATCTGGTGGTTGGTCACAGGGATGATCAGCTGTAACCACGGGGATGGTTATGGCACCTTGCTTTTGACGAACTCTGTTAATTCGGTTGTTATTGATTTTATTTTCATTATTGGTACTAAGCTCTTCATGGTTACGTGCTTGATTTGTTAAGCTAAGTGTGTTACTTAGAAGTAAATTGGACTTTATATTGAAACTTTTGATTTGAGTTAGAGAGAAAGTCCTTAGCATAGAAGTAAATTGGACTAGATATTGAAACTTTGGATTTGATGTTGAAACTTTGGATTTGAGTTAGAGAGCGAGTCCTATATGTGTGGTCAGGAGTGACCGAACGTTGTGATGCTGTGTGAGTATTGATTGTTTCAGTTACACGCGAGGACGCGTGTCTCGCAGGATGGCCGTGTCGCATACGGTCATGAGTATGGACATGAACACTAAGCAAAACGAGGGTGCGCCATCTAGCGGCGTGTTGAGGAAACGTTGCTTTTGGCGCGCTCCGGCAGAGTCGTGATACGGAAGGCGGGCTCGACTGAACACTTCGTTATGGAGCGCCACCGAGAGTTGTACTCGTAGTCACGGAACTGTCGCGTTTTACCTAGTGTCTATTTTATATTGAGAAACTGTACCTAATAAAATGTGTGTTGTAACAGCGATTGAAAAAGAGACCTAGACTGAGGTTTTTCTTGCGGCATTTCTTTTCCATCAGTGGTCATTCCGAAGTGCTAGTAAATTAAATAAACATTCTTTAAGTAAAACTAAAACTGTTGTTTCTCTCATATCACGACTACCCTCGTTACGCCCTTGTGATGTTGAATTGCACATCGAATAACCGCTAGGCTATCCGACATATATATATATACCTACCATTGTTTGACTCTGATAAATGTTATTTCAATTACAAAAAATATATATATTCTAAAGACATCATTCAAAAATAATTAAAAAATGTAGACCGCTAATTAGGGTAACACAACCGTCACTAATTAGTTTATTATGAACTTCAAAACGTCATTGGGTTTTAAATAAACATTTATTTTTGTTAGAAAGTCTTCATATTTCATAATTTACATATTTTATTAATATTGTGTAAGACGCTAATTTAAAAAGATATGGGCCATTTAAATACAAATCAACTAAAGTTTAACTTCTTTTATCACATTTACGCTTTATTTCATTCTCTTCAAGAATATCAGTGATAGGTTTTAGTTAAATTGAAAGGATTTAGTTAAATGTTGACAGGCTTTTTAGATTTTGTCAAAATAAAAGTATGTAAATAGCTAAATGCATCAAAAAACAAGATAGAATCGCGACAAAACTCCGATCGCCGCGACTAAGGGTCGATTGTTTTGATCAGTGTTTTTCAGATAGCATGGGTACGGTGACGTTTGACTTATTCCATTTCACGCATGTTTTACTCGAAACAAAAAACCGCGAAGTACAAAAAGAAATAGAAAGAGTGAAGAATAAGCGACTACAAAAAAGTAGTAAATTCAAATTTGCATTATTAATGATACATTTATTTTTAATTCACTGTAAATTCCCTTCAAATCCCAAATGTCACCGTACCCATGCTATCTGAAAAACATTTTAATGGTTTAGATTCGTTGAAAAAACTAACTAATTGTTAAAAATTGCTACGAATTTAAACCATTAGTATACTTAACTACTGATCAAACAATCGGCCCTAAGTAGCCAGAATCAGCTTTAAACTGTTTTATTTACAAAACGTTATAAAACGTTTAATTTCTAGGTATGTATTATTTATACAAACAGTTCTAAAAGAAGAAAAACATCATTTTTCACAGATAATATAGGTAGTTAACAAAATCATTCAACTTTTTTTTAAATGACACCTTTTATAGTTTCATTCACCGTTCGCTCGTTTGTTTCGCCCTGACATAATTTATGGGAATATCGTTAACCACGCCCCCTTGCGAGGATGCGCAGAGAAAAAAAACTGCCATTGATAAATCTATATAGACGGTGTGTTTTAAAAAGTGCGGAACGAAAAATGTTATTGTATCTTTTTTATAAATTGTCGTATGACATTTTGTGTATCTATTTAAAAAAAATTTATAAAAAAAAAATAAACCGACTTCAAAAATTAATTTAAATAATATATAATTTCATGTGCTAGGTACCTACTGTTCTAATTGAAGTCGGTGCCACGCCGACGCGATCACCCGTACTCGTCGTAAACAGCCTTCCATTCATGCATGTGGCCTAGGTAATATTTCGTTTGGTTGGCACCGACTTCAATTAGAACAGTAGGTACCTAGCACATGAAATTATATATTATTTAAATTAATTTTTGAAGTCGGTTTATTTTTTTTTTATAAAAATTTTTTATTTAATACTTTTTAGTGCATTTTATACAGCGGTTTTTTAGAAGTCTGATAGAAACAGTAAACCCTGGTATGTCTGTATAAGTACTGTCTGTTTGTTTGTCTGTTTGTTTGTACACATCACTTTTAGCTCACTTTTTAGCAGTCCTTTTCGAATACTATGTCGAACCTCGCTCGCTTCGCTCGCTCGGCTGTTGATAAATAATCACAAGTCTAACCTAACCTAACCAAAAGTTCCCATATGAAAATTTGACAGATTCGATATACCGGCAGATCTCGATCGGCCGGATTGACTGATCTGCATACGAGACGACATATATAAGCTATTCGTATTAACTACTATTAACATTGATACGAATTGTGACTATGTGTAACATTATAACTTGAGAAGGCCTACTCTCTGAATAAGCGATTTCACTTTCATAATACACTATACTGCAATTCATGGTGTGAAGCAACCTTTTCCTCTTCGGTGCTAATAGCTGGTGCTTGAGTGTCAATTTTATGGTATAGTGAGCCTCCTAATATCGTCACTCAAGAGTCACTTGTTTACACGTGTTCCCATCATGATAATCAACGGTCTAATATATACCTACAATATTTAAAGAATTATCCTCTAACTCCTATCCGTTTAGGAGTTGTACCTTCCATTATCACCTCACCAACATGGGATGATGACTCCAGACTTAAATACATGAATAGCTAACGAAAACATAAGTAACGCGTTGTACGTGCCTACCAAATTTAAGGAGTGCCCTCGATTTACCTGGGATCCCATCATCAGATCCTGATTTGGTGACAAGTTATGATGGAAAAAAAAACAAATGGTCTAATCTAATACATACCTAGTATAGTATAGTATAGTATTGTATAGTATAGTATAGTATTGTATACTTAAAGAATCATCCTCTAACTCCTATCCGTTTAGGAGTTGTACCTTCCATCATCACCTCACCAACATGGGATGATGACTTCCAGACGTAAAAACATGAATAACTTATGAAAACATAAGTAACGCGTTGTACGTGCCTATAAAATCTGAGGGTTGCCCTCGATTTGGCTGGGATCCCATCATCAGATCCTGACTTGGTGACAATGGGACCAACTTGGGAGTATGCACTTTCGAATAAAAAAAGAATTTTGAAAATCGGTCAAGAATTGACGGAGTAATCGGCGGACATACAAAAAAAAAATATATACAATGAAACATAGAACCTCCTCCTTTTTTGAAGTCGGTTAATGATTCATAAAATAAAACTTTGTTGAAAAACCCTAACCTCTTATTATCTAGTGGACACATGTGGCTCTAATAAACAAAAACCCTGTTTGGTAACGAAGAAAAGGGCGGGGCTGACAAAAATTCCACTTACAAGATGTGCATGCGATTTTGTTTTAAAATGGTCCTCCTATCCTCGAGGTCACGGTACAGTCAACCATTAAAAGAAATGAGCAAAGTAGAAAACTAAGAACAAATATTTTTATGCTAATAATGTAAGCATAGTTATGAACATTTGTGATTATAACCTGTTTTTCTTAACTTGACCAATGTAGTAAACAATCTTAGCGTGTCTTTTTATTCAATTATCCATGTGTCAAATCGATAAATCGCCAGAATAATAAGAGTGTTGTGTTATAGGCCATTTGTAACTATATTATTATTATTTGGGTGTGAACGATAATGTTAATTGCCTAGTTTCGTCAAAAAGACGTGCTAAGATCGTTTACTACATTGGTCAAGTTAAGAAAAACAGGGTTTACATATGAATGCTATTGATAAAAGTTCGCATAAAAGTCACTTCACGCAATATTACGAAAACTTCAATCATTTACGGCCCATCACTCTTTTAGACGTTGTATCTTATTTTACCTGTTTTATTTTTTATTTTTACAAATAATAAACAAAAAACTTACAAATACCGTTACTATCCAACCAGGGATTAAGACTACTTAGAAGTTAATAAAATCTTTAAATCACCGTTATAATCTGAACGACAGTTTAGTATACTTCTAAATAGGTAGACACTTCAACAATAAGTATTTAAGCATTATTTATTGTTTAAAAAGTTATTGTATTGTTTGTTGAAGAAACAATAAACACTTAGGACAATTTGAAAGATTTAAGCATTTTGGATATTATGGATTAACTCTTGTTAAAAATACACACAAAAATTTATTTTTTAAAAGGACTAATCAGTTTCGGTTGTACTACCCTCTTCGACACAGGACAGTTGCGAGAACGTAGGGCTCTTACCGCCAACACAAAAAAATCTGATGAGAAAGGGTTATTTTGTACTAATCGGTATTATGAAGAAGATTCAACCAATAAAAGAGGTGAGCAGTGTAGAGAAATAAGAACAAAGATTTTTATGCTAATAATGTATTGTTGTAATCACATAGTGTAATATGAATATTGATAAAAAAAAATCGAGTAAATGCCATCACACAATTTTATTTGCTGGTGTACAGAGCAAACTTACAACAATACAAAATAGTTACATTTATTGTAGTAAATAGGTCAAGTTGTAAGAGGGACAGATCTACGAAGCAATATTTAACTTGGCTTGAAAACTTTAATCACATTTACAGGCCCTGATCACCTCTCTCATTGGCTGATTGTACAGTCAAGAGCACGTCAACCTTTACACATCGGACTATGTACCATTCTTAAGTTCTATGTCATAAGAGCCAAAATTGTACTGCAAGTGTAACGTGCACCCGACTGTTCATCATGGCTTCAGAATCTCCGATCATGGTTCAATACCATGGTGCTCTACATTCACACCGTTATTCTGTGAGACGGTGATAACTTTCTCAATCAATCTAATCCATTCCATAAATGCTCTATCTTCACACGATTATTCTGTGAAACGGTACTTTCCCAATTAATCTAGCCTGTTCCATGAATGCTTTACCTTCACACCACCTTCGATGCTTTACCTTCTGTACGAGGGTTGTACTTCCCCGACCAAGCTGGCAAATTCCACAAATAGAGCATTCACACCGTTATTCAGTGAGAGGGTAATACTGATACTGGGATAATTGGGATTCCAGATATCCAGAGGCGGATTAAATGTCGAGAGCGCCCTAGGCAAGCACCGCATGGGCGCCCCTAGCGCCCATATTACAAAATTTTACTAAATACCACGGGTAATAGTAAACATAGATGACTGTATTTTATCTGTCTCATTGCATAGCTGTAAGTTTTATATACCTACACTACATAAATAAAATAATTTTTTTTGGACGAATCACAAAACGCCATCAAGTCCCAAACAAAGCAACTAAGCTGTTATGGGTACTAGATTGCTGATAAATACATATAAATACTTTTTTTATATAAAATAATACTTATTATACTTGGAATCACCCAGAGCAAGACAAACAGACATGTTCATGCACACAAATCTTTGCCTTGCACAGGCTTCGAACCCGCGGCCCTAGAGATAAAGTGACCATTGTTAGCCACTCGACCACCGGGTCTATCAAACTTGTCACTTTATATTAAAGACGAGGCTGTTCTTATCACTCCAAGATAATAGTAACGAAAATGGAAATCCATCTCATCATCATCATCTCAGCCACAATTTGTCCACTGCTGGACATAGACCTCCCCCAAACGTTTCCAGTGCGACCTGCTGGCCTGCTTCCTGCGACTTGCCTTAGGTCGGCCGTCCTACGCTGCGCTTTCCGGTACGTGGTCGCCATTCCAGAACTCTTTTGCCCCATCGGACATCGGTTCTGCGCGCTATATGCCCTGCCCACTGCCACTTCAGCTTGCTGATGCGTTTGGCTATGTCGGTTACTTTGGTTCTGCTACGGATCTCCTCATTTTTGATTCGATCTCGTAGAGAAACCACAAGCATAGCTCATTCCATGGTTCGCTGAGTGACCGTTAGCCTTCTTATGAGGCTTATAGTGAGCGACCACGTCTCGAATCCATACGACACACATTGCTCGAAGGTCCTTCGTTTCAAGCATTGAGGAATTTTGGACGAGAAGATATCGAAAGAATCGAAGTTAGACCTACCTAATTGGTTGGTTTGTCCAAGGTACTCGTCAACAACTTCGAGGATCGAGCTTCCAACTGAGACCGGGGCGGGTGTGACATGGACATTCGACATGATCTTCGTCTTGTCCATGTTCATTTTTAGACCCCATGTCAAAGTCCTTGCGACACGATATTCGCTCCTTCAATGCTAAATGCATCAAGGAGTCGATTGAGCGAAATAAAGGTTCGAAAGTGTTCGCAAGAGACATTATTGGGCAGAGCCGGCTGACTAAGCTTAAGACGAAGGATGGTAGCATGGCGTAAACGACAGCAGAGGTGTTCAAGGAAGTCGAGGTTCGACGGGCAGCTTTATGATGCCTCATTCACCAAACCCGTCAGCAGCAGAACTGCGAGGGACCCAAGAGCCACGCTAACCCAACATTACACCGAAGAGATCCCGGACATCAGCTTGTACGAGATTAGGATGGCTCTTAAACAGCTTTAGAACAACAAGGCGCCGGGCGAGGACGGAATCACTGCAGAGCTTCTGACAGCGGGTGGTACATCGGTACTTAAAGTCCTGCAGAAGTCTTTAATTCCGTGTTATTCGAGGGCAAAACGGCGTGGAACAGAAGAGTGGTGGTTCTGTTCTTTAAAAAGGGTGATAAAACCCTCTTGAAGAACTATAGACCTATCTCGCTTCTGAGCCAGATCTACAAGCTGTTCTCAAGGGTCAACACGAATCGTCTCGCTCGCAAGTTATATCGAAGCGTTGACGTGCTTATACAAAAATCCCACCATGTCAGTTCGAGTACACGAACAGAACACGATGGCAATCTCATTACACAGAGGCGTGAGACAGGGAGATGATATATCTCTGAAACTGTTCACGACCGCTCTAGATGCCTTTAAGCGAAAAAATCGAAGGTGAGTGCTATAGCACTTACCTTCGATTTGCCGACGACATCGTGATCATGGCGGATAGTCGCTGGAGGACTTAGCACCATGCTCGAAGGCCTCAATCGAGTTTCCCAACAGGTGGAAATCCATCAAATTTTATGTAATTTTTTTATTCGTTTAAAAATTTCACGCGCCCGCGCGCCCCTTTGTTACCTGGCGCCCCTAGGCACGTGCCTAGTTTGCCTTAAGGATAATCCGCCACTGCAGATATCTCAAACACCGAATAAGACGTATCATCAGTGCTTCATACACACCGATAATCTATGAGAGGGTGGTACTTCCTAATCAAGCTAACCGCCGTAAACCGACGCAAACCACCTGCATTGAAGTCCAACTAACACAAACGTAAATTAACTAAAGTGGCTTCAAAGTGTACGCCGACAGTCTCGTTGCTAACAAGACTTCAAGTTTTCGTCAGTATCCGAGCGGTTAGTTACTAAGGTCCGGTAACTTCCTAACTTGCGAAGTCTAGAACTGTTAGGAATAGTTAAGATGTTATACTAGATTTGGAGTACTAGATCTAGTGTTTAATTTATTTAATATTACGAGGCTGAGCAGGCATTATATATGCGGTCTGCGGCTTTCTATGCTTGTGGTCTCTTCAAAGTCAACTTTTCTTATTCAAATAGGTATTCCTAAGAGAGGTAGGTTACAGCGGATAATTCGCTCTAATCAGAGCAGCCCGTCGTGGGAAGGACCTCCACCTTACAGAAGATCGTAGCCAAATATAGGCTACGGTGACGGCTTACCATCAGGCCAGCACGGCCGTATGCTTGTTTGCCACCAAAGTGGTATAAAAAAAATCTGTCTTAAAAATAAATAAAAATCTTTAAATCGTGACCTTGACGACCTCCGTGGCGTAATGGTTACCACGCCAGACCCAGGAGGTCCCGGGTTCGATCCCCGGTCGGGTCATGACGAAAAACGAACTTTTTCTAATTGGCCTCGGGTCTTGGATGTTTATCTATATATGTATTTGTTATAAAAAATAATATCGTTGAGTTAGTATCCCATAACACAAGTTTCGAACTTTCTTTGGGGCTAGCTCAATCTGTATGAATTGTCCCTATATATTTATTTATTTATTATTATTTTATCAAAACTAACCTATAAATAACTAGCTGACCCTGCGAACTTTGTTCCGCCTTAGAGGCACTACCCTACCCTACCCTACCCTACCCTACCCTATCCTATGGCCTTCTCCTGGTACTCCTCTAATTTTCAGCCAAATCGCTTCAGCCGTTCTTGAGTTATAAATAGTGTAAATAACACTTTGTTTTATATAAATAGATTAAACAATTTTTTTTTTCATAAAACAGGAACTTTTGTCCCTGTGGCAGGGTATTAAGGTTTGTATCTAGCGTTGCTTCGCTAAAATATATTTTATTTTAGAATATAAACTCAATCAAAAATGAAGAAAAATCATACACAGACCTTTATATTGGACTGGTAAAACCATAGTAAAATCCACGCAACTTCGTTTCCGTGTCTGTACTATATCCCGTGGGAATTCTTTTAATATTTCGGAATAATAGTTAATAATAATAAATCTCTATATTTCGGATTCCGGATCGGATCTTTCGAAACCATTTTGTTATTTGCAACTTAGAATGTATAGCTTAAGACACTCACATAATGTGACTTTCTATTAATATACGATCACAAATGTCAAGCTATATGTGAATATAATAATTCATAGTATCATGAACCATAAGACTTAAGCATAATACAAAGCAACTAACTATACGTAGGGAGCTAGTGTTAGTGTCCACACGGTGTGAAAACTAATTGTTAGTTCTACCCGAAGCGGTGTTTACTTGCGGGTTAGTTCACTTAATGACTTACAAACTTGCAATAGTCAATTCATTGTATAGATTATCTGATGAACCATTAATAAAAGATTAGTGTTAATATGCGTTTTGTTCGGTGAGTGAGATATCCGAAGACTAGTACGTGCCAAAATTTGAACTCACAGTTTTATGAAACAATTGAAAATCTATTGTGTGATTGTGGGTGTAAGTTTAGAGGGGAAAAAATTAATTTGTCACAAAACAAAGAGAAGCGCTTACTATTTAAAAGTATATGATAATTATTCAGTAGATATATTGTGTTTATACTCGGGAATCGCATTGTTATGAATGTGCAATGAAAGGTTGGGCTGCATTTGTGTTGAAAACTAAAGAAAATTTGAATTTCGCTGTGCGAGTTCAACCACCTCTCTTTATTTATTTAAAAAAAATCTAACTTTAGTAACAATACAATAGATTATTTTATACACACCAATAAATAAAAAAACACCGATATTTCCTCAACGATCAAGTTTAGTGAAAGTTAAGTAAGTTAGTGTTTATTAGTTCTATAATGAATAAGCTATTCTATAAGTTGGTGGCAAGTTGTAGTGCCGAAGCAGGCGTGTTGCTGCGCTACGGTTTTCAAACTTCAACGGAGATTTAAGTAACATTTACTATTAATTCTCGATAGAATCTCGATAGAGTTTAACAAAAATACAGTAAGTTGGATTTTTATAGTATGTCGGTGTTTCCTGGCTTTTTGTTACATAATTCAAAAACTGTACAGACATGACTATGATAGCTTGTAATTAAAATTTAATGTCAATAACTTTTGAATTATTTTTTATTTTTTCTGTTTGAAAGGTTCCTAATTTAAGGAAGTTAGCCTATCTGTCAAGTTTTAGAAAAGGCACACAATACTGTCAAATTATCTAACAGATAGGCTTATCAGGAACCTGTGGAACCAGTCTCTTTAATATACAAAGATGACATGGTAATCGTCTTTTAAAGACACTGTTTAGTACTTCAGTAATCTCTGAACACGAAATGATGAAAATTAAATGTAATTATCACTTAAAATGTTTATTATGTGTCATACGACCAATATAATGTTTGTATGATATTTTATTCAAAATATGTGGTGGTTTATGTATTGGACTATGCACGAGCTTTGCAGTTGTATTCGTCAATATATATTTCATACTACGAAGATAAAATTTTCAGACCCAGTAATCGGTTTTTTCAAAATCTTGTCTACTTTAAAAGTAATTAATTGTAAAATGCCTAACACGTATATCTACCAGTGGCGAGGGGTCCTAATAACACGATTCCTGTCGGCTTCCCTTTTAAAAATAGTGAATTATCTAACAGCATCGACTCTGCTAATAACATGATTTCGCTTCATACATAATAATGATACCCAAACGCCTATACAATAATAAATAGCAATATCACACGTCGCCAAACGCCTATACAATAATAAATAGCAATATTGTGATATTGCTATTTATTCGTCGCTTAGCCTGTACGTCGAAAGCCGGTAATTCCCGAGTTGTAGCTGCATACAGTTTTAGGAGCGGCTGTCTCTTTCTTACGCGTACATTTTGTTCCTAGCGCGGTCTCTTTCTCACGCCGATCATATGAACATATTAAGCCGGTAGTCGCCGAGTTACGACAAGGATGGCATGTATCAGATTACGTTAGTGCGACAAAGATAAACAGAGGTATTAACCTGAGAAGTAAAAAATATAGTTAATTATGTGTTTAGTGCTTGAATAATAAAACAACTATAATTTTGTCGCGTTGTAATTGTCAAAATTATGACATTTTTTCAATTCACTTTCGCCTGTGCTTTCGCTCGTACTGTTGTTAGTTTTTTTTTTTATTTGTTTGTTGTTAATTTAGTAAATTTGAATAGATTAGAGTGACTTCGTGGTTAAATGTTGGACAGGGCTCGGTGTGAATTGTGTTATAGAATTTATCGGTTTCAGTTGTAAGTAGTTAATTGTTTATTTTGGTTTAGTCTGTTTTGTTTACATTCGTAATGGCTGCAATTTTCAAACATACAGTTTTGAAAATAAAAAACATATTATACAGCGCGCCCGTGCTTTTCCTTCTTTTCTTCTTCTATGAAAATAGATTATAAACGGAAAGATGGCTTTACTAAACATTTTCATTGTAATTTGGACGAAAAGGATTCGTGGCTCACAGGTAGGTAGTTGAAAACTTAAACTTAAATTTGGTTTTCCATATTATACCTATCAGTGCTTTTATGTATGGTAATGGTAATATGGTATTCGGAATTCTCCATCCCTGTGGTAAGATAAAACTGTATATATTTTTTTTGCTCCGGCTTCCCCTGAGTAAAATTTCACCCTTCGCCACTGATATCTACCTATTTTATATAGGTAGGTACAAAATGATTCCCACAGGAATGGGACTGAAGGAGTCGCGCGAATATCAAGGGCATCTTTAAATGATCTTTAAATGAGCCGCGCTCGAGTCAAGAGCAGGTTGACCTTTACACTAAATACTTTACATTCTTAAATTCTATGACATAAGAGCCAAAATTGTACCTACTGCAAGTATAAAGCTCGACGTGCACCTAACTGTAAAACAAACGAAACTCGAAGCTATGTTCGAAGTATCTCGGATACAAAATCGAGTGTCCGTAGTAAGGGATATAAAATCAAATCCTAAAAGAGCGAGTTAAGGACTGAGAACTTGGTTGTGAACTAGTAACTCTAGTTGTAACGTTTGTGCACTTGTAAACAGAAGTTGAGCTTGTTAACGCTTATTATATGGTACAATGCGCCTACACATTGTAGTTCTGGAGTCATTCGAAGAGTTGCAGTCAATATAGGGTTGTTTCCAGGAGGGCTACTACGAAACGTTAATCCGATATTTCGGCCGAAGTATCGGAAGAATTTTAAGGAATTACTAAAATAACCATGAAATACCTTGTATTTCACGGTTATTTTAGTAATTCCTTGAATTCTATCCATGAAATAGCTTGTACTTTATGGTTATTTTAGTAGTTCATTGAATTATAATCATGAAATAACTTTTATTTCACGGTTAAAATTCTTCCGATACTTCGGCCGAAATATCGGATTAACGTTTCGTAGTAGTCAAAATAATTACATTATACACTGGGCGTCAAAAATAAGTAGTACAGTTTTAAAATTCCAATTACTCTTAAACTATAGAAGTTAGAGTTTTGAAATAAAAGTCATTTTATAGCAAATTTAACAAAGTTTTCTTAAAATAATATTTTATTTAGCATTAGTAAAGTTTTACACTGAAAATTAAGAAAAAACTAAAAAGCTAACCATTTTGAAGGAACTATCAAGAACTTAATTTTTACGTTTTGGGCCTTGTTCCCACTTTGGTAACTTGTGTTACCGCCTCGGGCTCTGATGACAGCTTGGAGCCGGTTTGGCATGCTGAACACAAAGTTTCGGAGGCGGTGTTGGGGAATATTCACCCATTCTTCTATCAGGGCCTGTTTTAGAACCCTGAGGGTGGCGGGGGGTGGTCTGCGTCTTCTGACTACCCTCCCAAGCTCATCCCAGGCGTGTTCAATCGAGTTAAGATCTGGGCTTCTTGATGGTAAAGCCATCAAGCTGATGCCAACCTCCTGAACGTACTCTTGTACGAGGTGAGCGGTGTGTGGCCGGGCGTTATCATGCATTAGTATCACTCCATTACCCATATTTACTAAATATGGCCCTGCATTTTCGTTAAGGATCTCTAATGCATATCTTTCACCAGTCAGAGTGCCATTTTCTATGACCACTAGCTCTGTGCGACCCTCTGAAGAGATGCCAGCCCATACTTGTACAGAGCCCCCGCCGTATTGAACTCTTTCCGAGATGCAACCTTGAATGTATCGTTCACCAGGTCGCCTGTATACTCTCCGCCTTCCATCGGAAGTGAATAAAGAAAACCGAGACTCATCTGTGAACAAAACTCTTGTCCATTCTTCTTCGCCCCATTGTACGTGTTGACGGGCGTAGCGTAGTCTTGCTACTCGATGCCCTGTCTCAAGTTTGGGGCCATTTGCTGGCCTGTACCACTTCAGGTTGGCTTCAGCAAGTCTTCTCCTCACTGTACTCTCACTAACGTAGTCTCTTCGGGTCTGAAGAAGCTGTTGCTGGACCTCAACTGCATTAAGGTGACGATTTCTTAACACAGTAGAGACAATTAAGCGGTCTTCTCGGGTACTAGTGCACCTGAGTCTGCCATTTCTTGGTCTCCTTAGATGGTTTCCAGTCTCTTCGTACCTTCGCTTTACTTGTTGGATCGTTCTTAGAGTTACACCCACCGTTCTTGCAGTACGACGCATACTGATGCCTACTTCAAGAAAAGTTATGATTCTTGCACATTCTTCTGGTGAAAGAGGCATGCTTAGTAAAGTTTACTCGCTGACGACACATTTCCTTTCGAATTGCAATTGATTTATCAGCAATCAAGAAAACAACAAAAAACAAAAGTACAAGCCAACAGGTTAAAAAAGAGTGTTTTTGTTTATTAAGTGTTTTTTTCAGTCAAACTTTAAAAAATGATATTATACATGAAGTTTTTATTAAATGAAATTAAATTGTCTTTTATTTCAAAGGTCTAGCTTCTGTAGTTTAGGAGATATTGCAATTTTAAAAGTGTACTACTTATTTTTGACGTCCAGTGTATTTAGTCCGTATTTTAGTTAGATTATAATATTGGACACGTATTTTTTCTTTTTTCGATTAAACAAAAAATAACAAAGATACAAGGCATTAAAATTTAGGAGTGGGCTTTGACGTCACCCCGTGCGAAAAAATGCTATATCTTTGTCATTTTTGGTCTAATTTAAAAATGAAAAAATTTGTTACCATTATTTTTGAATAATCTAAAAGATGGACTAATTACATTTTTTACGGCAACTAGCCTGTTGTAATAATTTCTTGCGAACGAATTGTTTATCCGTCAAATACCCCGGTATTGCAAGCGTCTACCTAATAGGCTGCGGAGACTGCTTTCCAACAGGCGGGTCGTATGCTTGTTTGCCACTTTAATGGAATAAAAAAAAACGTATTCAAAAAGTGGTTGACTGTCTAACAATGGCTGACATTTATGTGTATGAACATGTATGTATGTCTTATAGCCAGCTTCTGAAACGCATTAAATTAATGACATATAAAATCAAAACTTAATGTGGTATTAACATTAAATGCTTTTCAGAAACTGGTTGTTTGAATGTTTTTGGTATGATTAACATGCACGCATGGTACAGTCAACACGGGAAAGGGTTGACCGGCCGTGAATCTTGTTAAAGATTTCTAAATATTGCAGAAATGGATTTATTTGAAGATTTGTAATAACAGTACCTACAATATGAGTACTATTGCTGAATAAATTTTCTAGCAAATCCATTAACGCAATATTTAGAAATCTTTAATCAACCCTTTCCTCTGTTGAATTACCATAAAATTACCTCCTTAATTACAATAAAAAATATAATACCTTTATGCGGCATTTTCCAAAATGCTTCAGCCGCCGTGGTGGGTTCCCGCGGCGGCGCAACCAGCCCGCCGACCAGCGTGGTGGCGGCGTGCGCGGGCGCCGGCGCCGCCCGCCCCCACCCCCCGTGAAGCGCCACCCTAACCCCGCTGAACCCGAGATAACACGATCGTGCGATCCTATAACCCACGCTCGTGACCTGCAAAGAGAGAGCATGATGAAAGGAGAATGGACAGTACAGTTATTTAGTTTAGCCAAGATGGCCGACATAGATAGTGGGTACGAAGTGATCAATAAAATTGTCAATAAAGCGTCATTTCTCTAGATTCTTTAATATAGCAAAGTCTATTTATGTCTAATAGAGTCACGCCTGCAAACCTGCATTCCAAGAGGTGATAGGGTAAGATCTTATAAATAAGATAATTAAGTATGGGTTACGAAAATCATGAGTTGTAAAAGTTTTTCAATTTATCTTATCTATTAGGTAAAGTCAAGAGCAGGTCGACCTTTATATATTGGACTTTGTACCATTCTTAAGTTCTATACTATAAGAGCCAAAATTGTCCAGCAAGTGTAAAGCTCGACGTGCATCTGACTGTACCTAGGTACTGTCTAACGTAAAAAAATAATATTTAAATCTTATTCTCTGTAACGCAAGATTCATAGCGGCCAATCAATAAAATTAATGCAGGAATGACAAATAAATAATATTGGGAAACAAACACTATATTATTTTTCGCACATTTTTTTAATAGGTATTTATTTTTTAAATCACTTCATTTGAATCATATTAATTTTAATCAATACAACCTGTATTACCAAATAAACATCGCAAATAAAATATGTAAAATATAACGCAGGAGCCTATTTGCCCATTCTCCTCAATGACCGCTATATTGTCCATCGGATCATCAATTACAATCATGATCATTATGGTTTTTTTTAAATAACTAATTGGTGAATGATACTGCTGAATCGTGTCTGATAACGCCATCTATTGTTGCATAGTGGAGATAGTTGCGTGCGTTCGATAATGATCGTATCGTAATGAAGTTGATCCAATCGTAATGAAGTTCGATAGTACGATACGGGCCGGCAGCGCCACCCATCGTGAAATAGTCGGTAGTCAATGTTTTTTGTTTGACTGAGATGTTTGATGTGATTAGGTCATATGCTATCTGATGCACTGTGGGCGGTTTGCGTAAGCTAATGTAGATGTGTTTAGTTGGGACCGTTGTACGAACGACAGCACGATGGTGCGTTGATAGAGGCACGGGTTCGATTCCAGCACGGAGCAAACATTTAAGTATGTGATGTATACTACATATATATCGACGTATGTGATGGCATTTTATTTGAGCGAGTGATAGACTTAACTAGCTTATTATAAATATATACTTACCAGCTGTTACTTGCAGCTTCGCCCGCGTTAAAAGCCTATTATGGGCTCTGTATCTGTACCCCTAACAATATTTATGCAAATTTTCATTACGATCGGCTGCTTAGTCAAGTCGTGAACGAACAACAAACAAACAAACTCACTTTCTCATTTACAATCTTAATATGATAATACATAATACACCCAGACTCCAGACAAACACAGATGCCATCACATAAGGTGTTTGCCCCGAACGGGAATCGAACCGCTGCCTCTGGTGTCGAAGGTAGGGTACTGGCGCGGCGTGCTACTGGGCTGTTATATCATCTCGTTTTGTTTTATTTCAGAAGTCATAATATATAGTAAGTATATATTAGTATGTATTCTTATATGATATTTATGTATGTGTTTAGTGTAATATGTAATATTAGTATTATAGAAAACCTTGTTTTACGTCTAGTATTTTATTAATAATAATAATAATAATAATAAATACTCTTTATTGCACCAAAATATACATAAAAATAAAAATAAACATTAACAAAAGTACAATAGGCGGCCTTATCGCTAGGCAATTTCTTCCAGGCAACCAGATAGAAAAAACAAAAGTTAAAGGTAGGTGGCGCAGCAGTACTCAGAATCAACTAGGCAAATGTGAATTGAATATACATGAAATATAATACATAAATAGCAACTACATTTGTGGAATATTTAAGTGGATAGAAGGATAGAGATGAATCAATCATTGTATGTCATTCATATAATTTTAAACCGCATTCGTGAATATCTGCACTGCCCTCAGGTTGACTGGTAGATAATTGCTTCTAGCGTTAAGTCCGCCTTTTTTGTACATACCTACCTACATACTAAATATAGATTGTGATCAATAAAGTTTAAAGTTTAATGAAATATAATGAGTTTGAGATATGAGAGATTTTTTTACAAAAATAAATAAATACATAGGGCCAAATCACACAGATTGAAGCTAGCCCCAAAGTAAGTTCGAAACTTTTGTTATGAGATACTAACTCAACAATACTATATATCAAATAAATATATAGATAAACATCCAAGAGAAGAAATATATATTCTTATATTTATATCGCCGTAAATATTACACGAATGAAACTAAAATATTTTTATTCTTATAACCTTTGGGACATTCAAGGCGATTGCTGGAAATCGTATTACGAAATATACTCAAATAGGCGCGCGTTTTTGATCTTTTCAAGTCCCGATAGAATAATTTCACTTTGATATTTTTCCCCCAAGAAGTACAATGGGTAAGAGTCTGGGGTCCCCGTGACTCCGAAGTCAAAGTGAGAGCTTCGAGTGACTCGTTATAAAGTCTTTTGGACACTAATAGGGACTTGTTTACTTTAAGTGTCATGGAAATCATTAAATGTAGATTGATACTGTTTGACAGTTGTTGTAATAAATTTGTATATATCGAAAGTATTTGCTTTTAAATATATTTTACTCAAACCTTAGAGCTTTTTTAAGAAGAAAAAATAATATTAAACATTTCACACGGCTTCACCTGCCCCCTTATTCTTGAAGATAATTCCGCCCGATCGCAATTGGATTGTTAATTTTAGGTACTCTTTACAGCTAGACTAGGGCTAACTAAATACTAAACTAAATGAAATCGGATTGTATGCTAACCAAATAGTTAAGGGTACGAATTAGGATTTGCTGTTAATTTTGCATTTGAAATTAAGCTGGTCCCAAAGTAACCTAGCTTCTACTTGCATGAATGTATAGCTACAAGACAACAGGTACAATTATTGTATAGACTAAACACCAGACTCCAGAACAAAATGTCATTACACAAATGTTTGCTAAGAGCGGGAATCGATCCCGTTCCTTCTGATGCCGAAGGTATGATCACAACCGACACATCACCGCACCGGGTTGTCAATATATTTTATTCATCGAGTACATGTTCCTTTATTTTACTCAACACTCAGAGCTCTTTATAGAAATAACATTTTATGACTGGAAAACTAGAGCAAAAAAAACTAGAACTAGTCCATAATAGTAGGTATTAGAAAATGGCATTCTTCTTCTTCCCAATCCTATTATTATTTTGCATGGGTACAAAGTCAGTGACCGTATGGTGTTATGAAAACATTGACACAAGTTTGACACTAATTGCGTAAGCACACGAAAAGGACTTTAAGGTCACTGACCAACCCTTAAGCCACTGAATTCGTTAACTGTAAGTTAATTATCCTAATTATTGTCAGGTTGTGTATGAAGCGGGGCAAATCAAAGACGCCGCGATCAACTGCCCGATAAAAGATAACAGACAGATGGGATGTGATGTATCATATTTTGTTCAGATGTGGCCACTGACATTATACGATTCAACACAACAAAAATACGATCTGTATTCTGTATCAATATACCTACTTGGTACAGTCAGGAGCACATCGAGCTACACTTGCAGTACAATTTTGGCTCTTAAGGCATAGAACTTAAGAATGGTACTAAATACGATATGTAAAGGTCGACCAGCTCTTGACTATTGACTGTACAAGATTTCTAGAGAAATTTAACGATTATGTCTGAATTAGCTTGTCATACCTTTTTATTTATTTAATTATCTTTATTGACCACAATACACAAAGGTACTGATACAACAGGCGAACTTAAAGCTATATGCATTCTCTACCAGTCAACCCATGGGAGTAAGTTTTATCACATAGGTAATGCTTTATCGCACTAAAGTAATTAAAGTAATTTTATATTTTAGATCATATGGTTGTTTTGAGATTTTGTGCCAAGTTCATATCAACCCATAATCATCCCACTGCAGGGATACGGGTCTCCCTTCAATAGAAAGAGATTGGGTAACGTACTCTGCCACGCTGTTCCAATGCAATTTAGCACAGGCCAGTGTTTTCAAGCCGCCTCATCAAGACCAATTTCGTGAATTCCTCTACAAATAGAATGCTATGTTATTTGTGAAAAAGCGGGCGAAGTCGCAAGCTATTGCTAGTAAGTAATAAAACACAAATACACACCATCATTGCATTTATCTGCGCTAGAATCCAAAATGGTTGCCGGCTAGATCCCCGTTTAAAGCACTTTGCATGCTCCTTTGACGGGCTCAGACTGCCACTTACAACGAAAACTATGTTTTTTCTACATTAACCCGACAGTTTTAACCATAAGTATTTTTCCGTCTGTAAACTTTCAGATAGGATTTTCAAGTTAATACTGAATTTATACAAATAGTTAAAGTGTGGCATGTCGCGAAAAATATATGTACTTTTATCGCATTAATACAATAAGTGTAGCTAGATTGATACATTGTTTCTGTAACGTGTTTAGTGGCGTGACTAAATAATATATGTTACAAATTACAATAGTTAACGTAGGCACACAAATTACATTTTCCTTTTTTTTTCATTCTAAACTACAACTTGAACAAACTTCTTGAATGCATGCAAACTTTTCTTAAAATCCATTCTCAAAAAAAAATCTGTATCATTCCTTCTAGGAAAAAATCAAAGTCATAAAATTATTATAAAACTGAAGAGTTTGTTTGGTAGCGCTCATATCAGGGACTACTAATTCGACTTATTTTTGTAGTCCAATTTTCTACACGTTACGCAGGCTAAGTTGCGAAGGTCATGTAAACAACAAAAGAGAAGAGAAAGAGAAAGAAAAATTAGAAATAAATAAAATTCCTTAGTAAAACAGTTTTAAGATTGGAAGTGTGCAATTCTGTTTCGAGTCCGCCTCATTAGCCCCACCGTCGCCGGGCGCAGGTGGCGCTAATCCCACCCTCACGAATACATTCTTCGAGTGGTGTTATTTAACTATCTGTTTATTTGCAATGTTTAATGGAAAATAACCTTTTCCTATTTTCTCTAATGGCAACAACTTCATGTGTTACAAAAAAGTAGCTTTGTTTGTGATTTCGCCAATTTTTTCATGAAAACGATGCTACCTTGATGAAAAAATGAATACTATGTTTGTAGAGAATTTTATTACCTTCATTCTTCTCATATTAACTTTCACAGTAGCTCTCACCCTTTCAGAGAAAACGAAAAATTCAGATTCGAAGTGGTGCAAAAAACGAAAAATTCTCTTCAAACTCGAATAAAAAACAACGCACAAGCGGGATCGACGACGCCTTTTGACATAGTATTTCTAATGACATGTATAAGACCTTTACAAAAATCGAACTTCCCTGGAATTATGCAAAGTAAACACGTTTTTTATCTATTTTGACTGGGCCATTTAGAAAACAGTCATGAAAAGTGGCATACTTTATTGTTAAACATTATTTTCACTTTAATTTAACGTTTCATGTAAGGTCAGGTAGGGTAAGATAGACTTACTTTATTGTGAATTTACTAAATCGGGTTTTATGCAGAAATTGTTTGACCTACAGTTAAATTAAATACACAGGGATCTAAAATATAAATTAAGGAAAATATAAAACCTGTAAACTGGTAGTCTTGCCCTGCCAATCGGGGTATGACTACCAGTAGTTTTTTTTGGTTTAAATGTTTACTTTACACATTTTTTCAAAAATAGGCACCCTCATAAAAGGATAACGAATATTTTGAATGGTACGACAACAGAAAAACCTTTTAGTTTTGTAGTAATTAAAGTAAATAAAAAAACAGGGCAAGTCCAACATATGATTTACAAAACCCAGTCCGGAAACCAGACAAGGTATCTTATACTAACCTACCATACTAAAATAATTGTGTACAACACTTCTCAGTAGTATTCATTCGAAAAATTTTTATTACTCCTGATATACAGTTTAGCATGTTTTATACTTAATCCGTGCTCTCTGGTAGTTTTACCCCACTTGATCTTTTCGGATTATGTTTTTTCAAAGTAAAATATTACAGAAACCTCTTTATTTTACGTTTAACGAGTTACATTATTTTAAAGCCCATATCTTTATGATGCTACTTGTGTCCGTGAAAACTCGATAGAAACGTTCTTTAAAAAAAAATACAAAATTAAAACTATCTTACATTCTTAACTTTTCAAATGTCCGTTTTTATTTTCGATGTGGTGGTCATATTTGTGGCAGTAGCGACTTATGTGTTTTAAATGGAGATATTAACTGTGTCCGCTTTATATCTAGTATATGAAAATATAATCGGAAGGTGTACTTCTCGATGTATCAGGCACTGGTAGTCTTGCCTTGGTAGCGGCCTTACCCCAACTGACCTTAAATGTTTCATGTTCCTGTTTGGTTTATGTTATTTTGTGACACAAAAACAAGCCAGCTCATCTGATAGTAAGAAATATACTCCAGGGTGGTGCCCTATATTTCATATTTTTTTTATAATCGGCTCGGGTGAAACGGGCAGAAGAGGAAGACATAAAAAAAACGTCATAGAATGTCGATGACACTCCACATCTCAAAGGCACGCATGCTCGCTTACTCAAAGTTGGCAGACACTGTTAATTATATACTAGTATGAAAAGCACCCCTTTTTATATATTTTCAAAATGGAGACTTACCTTTGACGTTTTCCACTAAATATAAGTACACTTGTATTTTGTATGAATTTGTGTTCTCGAAATGTAAGCTTTGATGTATTTTATTTTTGTGTTTTAGGTTCGATAAAATTGCAGGACATTTATAACTTTAAGAGGAACAGGATCCTATTTTACTTCTGATATAATTTTTATTCAATATTTTTTTTAATAATTTTTAAATCTGCCTTTAGTAATTCAATCATATTGCAATTTTAAGAACTCTATATTCTAGTAGAAGTAAATTAATGAAAATAACTCGCACAATATTTATTAATTATGAATATTGTATTGTATGAAGGCTTTCATTCTTGTAACAAAAATAAATATCAATGCTATTCATTCCTATTTTACTGTCGACATAATAAATAAATAAAATAATATAAATAAATGCACTGACATCATCCATACGAAACAACACACCACAGTATGTATAAGCCTGCGGTACTCTAAAAAATATTGTAACGGAACACTAAGCTATTCAATACTTCACACTTAGCACTAAAACAGTTTTAGTAATGTAGAGTTAATACATTATAGAGCCGGCACTGAAAGGATTCGGTAGAGCTATAGAGTTAGTCTACACAGAGAGCTGTCAGAATAGAAATAAATTACGATCTCTCGGTGCATTGCCGTTTGTAGGGTCAGCACAAAGCCGCGCCGGCGATTTGTTACATTGATTTAAAACTGACATGTACATACCGTCAGCATAATCAATCAAATTCCATTCTTTATAATTTTTAAATTTTATCTGCAACTTATCGCAAGTCTTTTATTTTTAATATTATAAATATGATGCATATGAAATGTCCATACTCGACACAAACACTAATAATCACAATTCAAAATAAAACCTTTATTTAGAGAGTATATCTTCACACTCATTCTTAAAGCCTTTATAATACAGTAATAAATTATTTGTGTAATTTTTATTTTTATGTTTTATTATTTTATTTGGGAGTCTTACAGCTTATTTATACAATACACATAAAAATAACAAAAACAATGCCAATTAGAAGCCTCCACCCATGCATAATAATCTACTCTTTATATGTAATCTACGCAAAAATGTTTGTCCTGTTTGGTAATCGAACCTACACCCACAGCACAGGAGGTAGAGTTATTATCAGACAGAGACTTATGGCTGTCAGTTGCAGTGTTATCTTAGAGAATTAACTTAGTACACATTCAGCTAATGAAAGAGGTGAACAGGGCCATAAATATGATTTAAGTTTTCTTAATATTGCTTGAAGAAATTTACACGATTTTTATTTATGAATAGAATTCATATCAATCTATAATTTAATATAAATTTCAAAGTCCTGACTGACTGACTGACTTAACTATACAGGGTGTTTGGTAGAGGATGGAACATGGGATAGTGACAGAAAGGTGAGATGGTCTGCTACTTGCCGAGCCAAAAAATTTTGACCTAGGGCCCATAGTTTTTTTTTATGAGTTTTAATAATGAGGCCTACCTTACATGAGTTCCTAATATTTAAAGGAGGGCTTTGATTTTTTTTAAATAAATAAATATATCAAATTATGATATTACTATTTCACTTATTTGCTATCGGTACATAAGTTTGATTGGACAACCGCACACAACAGTAGGTAAGTACACGCAGCATGTCGGCACGATAAATCAATCTGCTACCATTGTGACGTATGAAAGGCGTCTTCACCTCACAACGCTACTTCGCCCGCGCACAGCCAATAAAAAAAAATAAACACTAGTACAAACTACTAAAGATATCTATTGATGTTGAGGTAAGGTTCTGTGGCTAATATTTTTATGATTAAAAACTTAATTATTTTGCAAAATAGATTTAAAGACTAAAGTTCGATTTCAATATTTTCTACATCCAAATAACTCTGTTTTTTGTAATAAAAAATATCTTTGTATTAAATATAGAAAGAGCGGGACTCCTAACACAGGGTATCTCCATACTTATAAGGAGTTCCCAGCCACGAATATTGATACAATGTAGATACGTACTAATAAAGTTTTAAAAAAAAAATTTTTTTTTTCTGTTACGTGTTCAAGCTTAAACTCTTAAGGAAGGAACCTGAATATCGGCGTAATACGTTTGGTGACTGAAAGATCCGGAAACCCAACTCCTTTTACTTCGCTCTATTTATTCCCTTCCTTGTTTATATCTCCAGATCCAATCGGATTCCGGCCTCTGCCAATCTGGATTAAAGCAGCGTGGCAGAGTACGCTCTAGTCCCCGTCGATTGAAGGGAGACCCGTATCCCTGCAGTGGGATGATAATGGGTTTAATGAACGCATTCGCACTTGATTATGTCCAAATATTCAAGAAATAAAATTTTGTCCACTAAAGACCGTCTGACTTTATAAGTACTTATACTTGGTAAATATTCCGTATTGATCAATACCGCCGACACAAAAACAAAAAAAGATATAATCATAAGAGATACATGAAAAGCTTTTTACTTTAAAAAAGCTCTATCTTAATCCTTATTAAGCTCCATCGTCGGCAGAATGAGGATGTAGAACGAAAGAGGTGTTATTTTGAACCCATCACAGATTATAAATATTATTTTTTTTCTAAATCAAGTATCGTAACACTGGGAGTCGATGATTTAAATATAAGAAGATTATTAAAAGTATTTTTTTTAAATAACAAAGCCGTTATAAGTTCATTCTTATATTTAATAGTAAGTAGTCTTTGACTTAATGATTTTGGTCAGGTTTACTTACTTATGCTAAAATAAAAAAAACTGTGATCTTATACCAACCATCGCAGGTAAAATAGGTACATATTTAAAAAAATCAGTTTAAAGTTTTTTTTAAAATCTCAAAGTCATCGTGAAATAATACACTTTTAGATGTCAAAGTAATCTGTTCTGTGTGTGTTTAGATAAACATAACTTCTTTTTAAAAAAAAATATTATTTTTTTTTACTTTATTCTGCCAATTATTTATTGTTGTCTTATAAAGTACTGTTACTAACTTACTACTGTAAAATAATGTTTAATACAGTGTAAAAAAAAATACATTACTTTATTTTTTTTAAACCTTCCTACTTTACTAACGCATTTATTCGATTTTCTTGTCGAGTAACAAAATTGCACTTTAGTAGCGTGTAATGACATGTGAGAACTACAATATCAATGGTTATGTCTCTCTTTGTCGAAATATGTCATTAAAAACAGGGAAAAAAATGTCAAAGGTAGCGAGGCACCCCTGGGAGTTGTTACATAATAGAGTTGTCAACACTCAAACGATGGTTTTCAAGTATAAATAATAGTCGACTGTTGCATTTGAATAGTGCCACTTTTGCAATACTTTGTCGGCACGCTTGAGTTGACATGATGTTCGATTTATTGATTCTGTTCATGTCATATTTTTGTCAATTTTTTCCTATGCGACACGTCTATTTGTCGACGTTTTTATTTTATTTGCTCGTTTTGACTTTTGTTAAAAAATAAGACTTTTATACTTTTTAAATTTATTTATTTATATGCACTATAAATATTACAGATTTTGTATTCATTGAGTAGAAATTATATTTCTATTTTCTAAATAAAAAATAATTGTATGTTTATCTATTTTAGAAAGTCTTGTTAGAAAGAAAAATTTGTGTGTGCTTAGTTTAATGCGCGTTCATTGACTTTGTAGTGTTATTTTATAAGTGACAAAATTATAAGTT
Source organism: Endotricha flammealis (assembly GCA_905163395.2). Taxonomy (NCBI): domain Eukaryota; kingdom Metazoa; phylum Arthropoda; class Insecta; order Lepidoptera; family Pyralidae; genus Endotricha; species Endotricha flammealis. The sequence continues at coordinate 5,916,016 of LR990871.1, read as the reverse complement.
CCGCATGCTTTGGTGAATCAAAAACCATATAGATTATCATTTAATTTCTCATGTAAGAAAAAATATATTTGGGAAAATAATTATCATATATCAGAAAAAATAAAACAATATTCTAATCGTTAACTCTTGAAATATTTTTTACAAAAATTCATTCACAAAACTAAAATGTTATTATCATGATAAAAAAAAAATGGCGAATAACCGGGTGTCTTCAAAACTGGTCCCACGTCACTGTCATGTATTGTCGGGTATCGGTTACCGCAGAAATTATACGGACTCAACAATGGCACTCGAGATCTCTATTTAACGAAATTACGAATTTCGGACATACACCGCTTCGACAATAGACCGCGACGTTTCTGGGTCTATTCGGTAACTTCAAAGTGAAATACCATGTCTTAAAAAAATATACATTGCTGGCTATTATGCCTACGTTTTAAAGCTTAGTTGTAAAAATGTACCTAAGTAAGTACAAAATTAAGAAATTTTATTTTACTTAAAAAAATATTTATAACGTGAAAAAAATGCAATTAATGTGTTTAGTTAGTAAATTGTAATATTTAAATTATGTATAAGTAAAGATTTTTTTTATAAAATAAAAAAACGGCGAATTTCAATATCAATTAATAAAACCATAATTTTTTACGTGATTAAGTTATAAAAAAGACTCATGATGGATTTGGTAGAAATTAGGCACATAGATTTATGATTATAACCATATAATGCTAAGCTTCAAATACTGTAAATTAATCATGGTAAGATTTGTAACAGGTATCTTAAGAAAATAATTAATTCTCAAATTAGTTTTATTTTTCTGAACAATAGATAGTAAATTAGCAGAACTTTGTATGAAAGTGAACGTTTAATAAAATATCAAATAACATTACAAAAAAATAACAATGCAACCAAATATTTACAATAACGAATTATCTAAATAAGAGATTAAATAATACGATACTGGTTAAAATCGGGATTATATTGAACAAACATAAATATCAAGTTACTTAGGGTCTTAGCAGGTAGATAGCAAATAATTTAAAATGATATTGACATAATTTGAAATGATATTGACATTAATTTGAAATGATATTGACATTATTCACTTAATAATTTCATAAAAATATAATAATAATAATATCATTTATTCAAAAACAATTTGGCACATTTCACAATAATTATTTTTTACACTAATAGGTACAGTATATGAGCAAGTAGGTACACAATTTATACTACACTTAATAACTATTATAATATGAACCCTGGCGCCATAACTACACTTCCGGACACATGAATCGAGCCACCCTACATTTTTATGTGTAATGACATAGAACATAAAAATATTCTTAAGTTAATCAAAAAGTTTTTATGCAGTTTTGATGCTGGTATATTCATAATGATTTTGAAGTGCTGTTGTTCCAATTTTGAATTTATCAAATGGAAAAACGAAACAAAATCCAAATTTGTGCATTCTTTTGAAAAGAAAAGTTGATCTAAATTAACATATTTTTTTTATTTAACTCCATAATTTTGAATTCACCGTAATTGTTTTGAAATTAAGACATCGTAAAATTGTTGTTTTTTTAATTTGAGCCATTTAAACGTTAAAATTATGGATACACCGCCTCTTCTAGCCGCGCAAGCTGTGGCGCTTCTACAGTCGGGCCGAAGTCAGCGCGATGTAGCATCACAGCTTGATTAAGCCGTTCTGCTGTGCAAAGGGTAAACCATCGATACCTCGACACTGGTGTATACGTGCGCCGTCCAGGAAGACCGCGATTTCGGGTAACTTCAGAAAGACAGGATCGATTTATCGCGACAACCAGTTTACGAAATCGTCACCTCACCTCTGTACAGATCCAAGAACAGCTTCGAGACTTTCATGGAGTGGTTGTTTCCGCGCGAACAATTAGACAAAGACTTAAAGAACGTGGTCTGAGCCCACATAAGCCAGCCAACGGGCCGAAACTGACAAGAGCTCACCGAATGGCGCGCTTACAGTTTGCACGCGAACATTTGCATTGGACTCAACGCCAATGGAGCAAGGAACTCTTTACTGATGAGACTAAGATTATGCTTTATGGTAATGATGGAAGGAGGAAGGTCTACCGAAGGCGGGGAGAGCGCTTATTCAGTGTTGTATTGAAGAGAGAGTGAGTTATGGCGGGAGCTCGTGGATAGTCTGGGGAGGAATATCTGCCGATGGTAAAACTGGGCTAGAGGTTGTGACAGGACCACGTCTACCAACACTAAATGCCCGTCGATACATTAACCATTGCCTAGAGACTCATGTGATGCCATATGCTGGATTTGTAGGCCAAGGCTTCATCTTTATGCATGATAATGCAAGAGCGCACACTGCAGGAATCGTCAGGGCATACCTTCATGATGTTGGAATCACGACAATGGAATGGCCAGCAAGGAGCCCTGATATGAATCCCATCGAACGTCTATGGGACGAATTAAAGAGGCGTGTTCGAGCTCACCAACCAGCACCACAAACTTTGGAAGAGCTGCGAGTTACCATCGAGGAGGAATGGGAGAACATTCCACAACACTTCATAATGACGTTGATTAACTCCATGCCAAATCGCATGACTGCAATCATAAACGCTCTCGGAGGCAATACAAGTTACTGAATAATTTGTTTTTCCAATAATTCCTTTTTTTTTTTCAAAAATTCAACCCGAGTCTTGTCTTTGAGAAAGGTTATACAGGACAAGTTTCACTTAAAATTGTAATTTTATCAAGTTATTGAAATTTAAATTTGGAATTAAGTATACCTTATTAATGTAAAGTGTACCAGCTTCCAAATTGCATAAAAACTTTTTCGTTGATCATATACTTTTGTTAATTTACCAGCAATCAAAGTTGAAACTGCTGGGTGGCTCGATTCAAGTGTCCGGAAGTGTAGGTAAAAACCTGTGTTTATAGCAAAAAAAGTTCACTTTAATAATAACAAAAAGGGGAATTAGGCTAAATTAGCTAAAATGCGTGAAATTTAATTATATTAATAGTGAGAATGTTGTTTTAATGATTAACCACATATTTTTGTTAAAATAGTCGTGTTAATATTAGTAACTATTGTATTAAGTATTAGCAATTAATTTGACAAAAAGGATTTGACATAAAGAAGCCACTTTAGTACTGTATTAACCATTTTGTTTGTTTTATTTTGTTTTAAATGGCCAAACTTATTTTTAACTGAATATTTATATCATAAGTTTGATTAATTTGACAATCAAATATTCTCTTAATTAATTTGATTGAATTATCATCATAAATATGTCATGTCAATATAATTTCTTTTGAAAAAAATGATTTAATTAATAATGTAAAATGATACTAATATTTATTAATAATAGTCTCTATTTTAGATTATTTAAGAATAGTGTATTAAACTGTATAACTTATATTTTGAGAAATATATCTGTATGACATATAACCTGAACCTCTGATCGAATATTGATTTATTTCTGATCTATAGGCTTATGGTAAAAAATACAATAAAAAGCAAGTTTATTATTTAAAATAAAAAATAAAAATTTGTACTTTATAACAATAAATAGAGGAGGGTTGAGAAGATGACCTCATTTAATAAGAAATAATAATAGATTTCGTAGCATAGGCCTACGTAGGCCTACGAAATGCTACTGATATAAATGCTCTACGAGTTCGTAGCTCATACACATTTCTACATAAAGTCAATGAATATTAAAAAAAAAAAATTTACAGGTAGAACAATGGACCACATACCTAAATATTGTACCGGCGGCATTCGCTGTCAAAAACACTACAAGTCCAAAACACAGAAAAACACTAAAACATACATTAGCACTGTCCGCAAGATCGATATAATCGGCGACGCGTAACGCTTGTAACCGAAATACTTTAATTTGACAAGTTTCTGAACGCGAGCAAATGGTCAGTGTAGCGCGTAATCATCGAATGCCCTAAGTATTGGGTAGAGCACGTTCGGAAGCTGCGAACCGTTCACGATGTCACGGCTCGCTTGCGACTGGCCGAGCCATCTGATTCCAAGTCAGCCGTGTGAGCATCAGAGGGGGCGTGGCTTCTGGCAGACACAGCTCACCCTAGGGTGGGTGCTGCACACAGCCCTATTACCTCTAACCCACACATACAACCTTTATACGTACTCACTCACACACCCGAACGTTCGCAATGTGACGGCGCGGCTCGAGTTAAGTTGTATACGCGTCTTCGAGTTAACTATGACTTGCTCATTGTTTTACAGTTTTCAAATGATGTTTAGAAGTTCTTTTAGAGCCAATGCCATGTTAAAAGTGATTGTATACTTTAATACATTTTGAACTGAACACTTTTCTCATTTTTGTCGTTTTTTGAGTGTGGACATTTTATTTCGCGAAGGAAAAACGTTTTTTGTTTATTTATAAAGTTTTTTTTTTATATACATAAATACCGTGATAAACAAAAATTGTGCGTATTCCAAAGTTTTCAAGCTAAATATACAAAAAAAAATTAAAAATGAAAATCGTGAATTTTTGTGTGCGTAATTGGGAGGCAGTATTTTTGTACTTAATAAGGCGGTTTTACTGCCTATTTCGGTGCAATACATATGTAGCCATTTTTGCCACTGAGCCATTTGGGTCATAAAGTGAGGATAAAACATTTTATTGCCAGCCTGCTCGCCCACTGTTTATGTTCACGACTTTAGGTATAGTAATGTTCGGCATAAAAGGTTTGTCGGTTAAGCAGAAAGGGTTCTAAAAGTTTATAACTATGCGTTAGGACTTAGGCATTTGTGTATTGCAGATTTGACCTAATATTATTTTTGAAACTAGTCCTAAATCCATGGTTTCATACTTATAATTTTTATTTTTATTTATGGAATATTTTGTGTGTGTAGCCAGTGTAGCTACATAATTAGTAATTTTGTGTATAATAATAAATTAAAAATAATAATATAAATTAGTAATTAAAAAATAATATACTAATGTGTTGTGTACCAAAAAATAATTTACGAAACCAACGGACAACAATTTAAGTATTTTAAATGAAGATCGTTTTATAGTTATATTTGGTACTTTAATTAATGTTTTAAACGTTATGGTAATTTTTAAAAGTTATAAGACACATTTCTTTTAAAATTTATGCTGCATCGTGCTTTTGTATCCGAATTTACATTTTGTTTCCCAATTTATGGCTTGTACAATATTTTTTGTTGTGTTAATTAGAGAAAGTTTATTTTAGTTTTGACAGCCAGTTTCTGAAACGCATTTTAATTCCACATTACGTTTAAGTTCGTTTTTTCTTATTTAGTTTGACAGTGAATCTAATTATGTTGTACATCTAACTAGAATAAAATAATTTTGACAGGACCAAAGGTGTTGTTGTCCTTCCTTGGTTTTCAATTAGTGACAAGGATAGCAACACTTTTAGTCCTATCAAAATTAGTTTAGTCTAGTTTTAAGCAACAGAATTAGTACCAGTGACAGTTTTAATTTGAGTCAAGTTATTTTCAATTTGAAATCAACTAAAGAAATGAAACAAAAGCATTATGAACAACACAAACCTATCAGAACAAGTCACGTCACGCAAAATTAATTTGCGCAACAATCGCGGGCGGCGGCCGGCCGGTGAAACGTGTTATGTCCTAAAATCAACAAAACGGTTTCACACGCCGCGTCCCAACAATGGCGGCCACGCGGCGTTCGTTACGCCGCTCAGCCGAAGAATAACTTAGCCCTAATTTATACAGGCCTAATTTCACGGCTGCTCATACTATTGTGAGATTTGGCGATACCATGTCACGGTATTCGTCACGCCTGATCACTCTACAACGATTGAGAGATCATCTCATCCGAACCGTAGGTCAAAAGGTTTGCGTTTTACGTTATTTCCTATAAAAGATCACCGTTGTATGTTTATAAAAGCATCGATACAATGCATCGGTTGGGCGCTAATTTAAAATTTTCAACTCAAATTAATTCAACCATCAAAAATCGTTCGACAATAGCGTTCGAGGCTGATTTACTAAAAAATAAATAATACAACTTTTTCTTATACAAAGAAAGTGTTTGTCTAAGAACAATGCGGAGTACCGCAGCGGGACATCTAGATACGCGGGGCTAAAACATTTTCTTTACATTTTTTTATTTGCACTCGTACCTCGGGTGAATAGCGTCGGATCCTTAATTTACGCATCGATAGATTTATTTTGTAGTTTCGCATTCGTGAGGGATTGTTCTTGGCGCACGTTTTGTAACATTACGTATATTTAGACGGAACATTGTGATGTTGTGCCATTGTGACGAAATAACTAAGAGTTTATTTATTTTTACAAATTGCTTTGGAATTAAGTTTTGTTTATTGTAATAGAGGATCAAATGAACACCATATGACTGACTATGACTATATTCTATAATTATTTCATGATTTACTAGTATAACAAATTAAAACTACAAATACGATTTTTTCATATTAGCAATGACGTGGTTTGGCATTCTATAGACTAGAATTAAGCCGAAGGTTTTACCTTTTTTAAGTTTGACTTCGAAACGCAGTGACCTCCAAAGCCTTGTCAAGTAAATAAATATAAGATTCGATGGAAAATATTTTCTTTATCCCAAATGAGACCATTATGAAAACTAATAGGTAATTTTCCTTAAAATAAAAATGCTTAGCTAAGATCAATATGGAAAAAAATGATAAATCAGCCCTGAATGGAGCTATAGCACCGCGTTTAAGGCGTCGAGCGCAGCTGGCTCACCTTACACGCATCAGTGGCAGCTCACAACATCCCGGCTTTAAGTAACGTATGCTTTGTGCATACCGATAGATTAGATGTATGCCCCAAATAAAAATATGTTGCGATTTTTGAACGAATATTGATTTTTAAAGTAACGGTTATATAAAGTTAGTACTTCGCTAGTTTATATCATCTTGGACAGATTCATTTCAATAAGACAATATTCGTTAATAACCGAAATCTGAAGTTTAAATTAAAAGTTTTTTTCTAAATTCTTGATGTCTCCTATACAGGAACTGAACTGGGATAAAAAGTGTGCTCTTTTTCATATTTTTTTATGGTCTATGTAAATAATATTTTTAAGAATTTCATCTGAATATTAAATATTTTGTTTCCATTTTGTTTTTTCTTTTCATTTCTTTGATAGACTTCTGAATTTAAAAGAAAAAATATCTGCTTAAAAAAAATCAATCGAAACCAAATTCTCCATTATAGTAACGACAATTTATTTGAATACTCTAGTCTAGATAATTTACCATTTTAAAATAATAATGCAATCCTTCTATGATTTGGACCACAAATTCGCATCAAAAAAGGAAGATGCTCTTCGCCGATAGGTTACAGATTAGACCGGCATGCAGCCAATTTGACGTGCGGTGTCTTCCGCCAACCGCGATTTTTTGCGGTTTCTACTTACACCGTTTTTCACATCGAGCCTATCAAAGAGTTAAAAAATGTATTATTATTTTTAATTTTTTAATAGATTTTCTGGTCATAATCATTTCATTTTTCAGAACCAAATGTATTATGTGCTATTTACTTACCGTATATTTATTTCCTTGAAGAACTATTATTGTTTTAATTTTATTGAATCTACTTGTGTTTGTGGCCAGTGCGCACGATAAATTAAAAAAAAAACTGTTTAAATGTTAAAAGAAGGATACTCGACGTTTATTTTTTATTTCATTTTTGATGTTTGTGACCAGTACTACTCACAATATCACTATCACGTTTTTACTTTTTCCTTTATATCATAATGTCTTTTTCCTAATTCAACATTTTTATTAAGTTCTTCTTGTAGGCAGGTATATATTTACCACCCCTATAAATGTTTTACGTTACAAAAACAATGGAATTAATATTTTTCCTAATGATATGTACCCTTGTAGCCTGCAGCAATGAATTCATAAATAAAGAACTCTGAATTTATAATAATGTTGCATCAAAATTTAGGGGAATATTAATAATCTGTATTAAGACTCCCATTGTGGGTACATTATGTATAAAGTCAAACGGTTTTTAGCTATTATTATCAACGACCTTATTAGGAATTCGTCGCTGTTCGTGCGTCGACAATTTTTGGTAAACAACACGTTTCATAGAATTCGTCGTTGTTTGTGCGTCGACTAGTTTTTTTTTTTTTTTTTTTTTTTTAATAAATATATAGGGACAATTCATACAGATTGAGCTAGCCCCAATAATATTTTATAACAAATACATACATAGATAAACATCCAAGACCCGAGGCCAATCAGAAAAAGTTCGTTTTTCATCATGACCCGACCGGGGATCGAACCCGGGACCTCCTGGGTGGCGGTCTGGCGTGGTAACCATTACGCCACGGAGGTCGTCAAACAGTGGTCGGACTACTACGTACTGTCGACGCGGGAACAGCGACCAATTGGATATTAGTTCAGTGTTTAAAATGTGTACCTATAGTAGTAACTACTGTTAGAATTAGTTTTTTTCTCTAAATGATACTTTACGGATAGTAACTCGATGGTTGAGTAGTTAAAATGAGTAAAATACTGTAATATACTGTATAAGTTTGCTTCTTGCATTTGGACAGAAAGTTGGTAATTTGTTCTGTCTGGATCGTCCTTCGATCATGAGGAATCGTCTGTATGTTAAATGTTTTATCTTGTTTAAAACATTCTTCCATTATTAAATGATTACCTACATAATTCTTTGATTCTTCAGCTTCCTATCAACTGTCACTTTCTAGTATTTACAATATTTTCTTATAATCCATCCCTTTCTTCGTTATTTCTCTTTTTATAGGTATAAATAAGTAATCACTCGTTTTGTCACCATGTAACAACGATACTATAATATTCAACATTATTTTTAAACATTAAAAACTCTTTTGAGATTTTAATTATAAAAAGTACCAGAGTTTTTGTATCAACTTCATTTTCAAATGCGCTATTCAAATGTTTTTATCTTACGAATTTCGAATAAAACCGTGGAATATTCGAAAAAGTTGAAAGAGCATTCCATTTTCGAAATGCGATGTTATAAACGTGCGTCGAGCTTTCCCCTTCTGTGGAAATTACGCACACTAGCACAAAAATACACGGACAAATTCGTTTACTTGTTGTGTATATTCTTGTATAATTTCAGTATCCTATTTTTGAGTTTATACAATGCTCTGATATTGGCAACATTGATGTATTCAAGTTATTGTAACTCTGAACTATCTTTGATAAACATGATTACTTAGAAATTGAAACTTTACAAACACAGTCACAGATTGGAAAAATTTACAGAATTACATATTATTTTGAACTAAGTAATCTCTCATAATGAATACATTGTCCAAATTGATAATTTTTATATTTTAAGAAAGAGTATATCGAGTAGTAACCGATACTAAAACAACGAGATGCATCATATTTCCCCCGGCCTATAAACACACGCACATTCACTGTCTCTTTCGCGCGCACGGTTTTCCCGCATACGTCTGTCGCGCGTTCGTCTGGGCGTGTACTGCGTTCTGATTGGTTGAGTGTCGAATGGCGCTGAGCGTCGCCGACGGCAAACCTCCCGACGGCATTTTCCCGACGCTAGAAGTATTTGAAAATGTAAGAAGCATTCTGTTGTGGCCTTTTTATTTTTAAATAAAAAAAGGTATTGTGATTTTTATCTGTGGCCAGCATTGAATCAAGTTTTCTTCATTATCGGTTTGAAGTTTGAGCGTGGTTGTGACAAGATTTTTGTGAATTTTTTCAGTGAATTTAATTGAAATTCATTAAAATTAACTTTAAAATTGTGTGCAATTAAGTATGTACCTATTTCTATTCATTCTCTTCTCTTCTTATAAAGGTTAAATAATGATCAAAATTTATATTTTATTAAAAATTAAGAGAAAGATGTTATATTTATTTAATTATTTTTATCTAACGAGTGTTCAGTGAAGGTTGGAAAGGTGTGAGGTTTTTATAAGTGTAATTAATATTGAAAATGGTATTAATTTAAATAAAATCACAAATTAATCTTTATGATTTCTTGTAATGAGGTGAAATAACAAATTATTGTTCATCTATCATTATTAATATTAATAAAAAAATTGGAAACAATATATTTTTACCTGTTGTTTACTGCAAAATGAATTAACTAGATACAAATTAAGTAGCAAAAAATTGTGCTATAAATTTGGAATTTTAAATCGAGAAGTTGTAGATTTACTGTGAATTTGCTCGACCATTCTTAAAGTTAATGTCAACCATTTTTAAACTGTTATTTGTTTTTGTCTTGAGACTATGCTTGTGTTTTCTGCATTAGGTATAAGAATATTTTTAAAATAATTCTCGTTGTCTTGTTGTCTGATAACCATATAACAAGTAAGTTTAGCCTAACTTACTTTGAGACCAGTTATGTCACTATGCATAGCAATCGCGATTTTAATTTCAATTCTATATAATTTCAAATGCAAAATTAACATCAAATCCTGATTCGTACCATTGAAATTTTATACTTTACTAACTATTTGGTTAGCATACAATCCGATTTAATTTAGTTTAGTATTTAGTTAGCGCTAGTTTAGCTGTAAACAGTACCTAAAATTAACAATCCAATGGCGTGCGGAATAATCTTCAAGAGTAAGGGGGCAGGTCGCTCTCTGTAAATTGTGTAGAATTAATTAATTATATTCATAAATATTATCGATGTGTCCTGCTGATTATTGTGTCTTGCTGCTGTCCACTCCATGCAGAAATTCGTTACCCTAAGGCTGCCTTAAAATGATTGCTTTGAGCAATAAGGCCGCCTTGTTGCATAAACACTGTTTGTAACTGGTTACTGGTTATTGTATCACTTGTTTTGCAAATAAAGCGTATTCATCTATCTAATTAATTTGTAAACTAAGAGAATTTATCATTATGTTACAACCTATGAATTTTGTCCTCATTTTTATTTCAATTGAATGGAGTATGTATTAAATGTAACTACCAAATTATATTATAAATTATGTAAAATATTGGTGTTTTTATTTTTAACCCAGACTTAATTTCTAAATCTGCTGCGCTGACCGTAGCATCGTCGGTCTAGTAAACTCTAGTATTATTTCCAGCCTAAAGAGTTAAACATTTTTGTTGCTGACCATATATAAATAGGTACTGTTAACAAAGGAAAGGGTTGACCAGGGCAGTAAATACCTTTGATTAAAGATTTCGAAATATAGCGTAAATGAATTTACTAGAAAAGACGATGGCCATAAAATACCCAGCTTCGACAAAAACTTCTTATGTTCGTTTTGAATAGGCTTCATGTGTACATAAAAAATGTTTTTTTATTCAATTACATAGTGAATATAAATAGTATTAGGTAATAAATAAATTTTCAAGTAAATCCCTTCACGCAATCTTTAGAAATCTTTAATCATTATTTTCATTTGCTTTGTTGACTGTACCAACCTATAAATAAATCACCAATATGATCACTTGTATAATCACATGTTTAAAATCACATGAAGCGATGTGATCAATGACCACACCACATGTATTGTGTCTAAGGGCGAGTGCACACGGGCGCGCACAATTACAGAGCGTTTCACGGGCGGGCGCGCGGTCGCTGCGTTCACGCAAGAGTGTCGTGACGGCAACGCATTGTGCCGATTTGTGCCAACATTTTATAATTGTTTGGAATGTTGAGAGAATTATCTGAGAATAGGTCACGAGACTCACGAGTCTGTATGGGATTCAAATATTGCAAAGTTATCACTGAACGATTTACTAATTCCATAACAACTCATAATCATTCCTGCTGGGATACGGGTCTCCCTTCAATCGAAAGGATGAGAACGTACTCTGCCACGCTGCTCCAATGTGAATTGGCAGATGTCAGTGTTTTCAACTTGGCTACCGACTTAGCTTACGACTGGTGACTGTCATCTGTCGACAACAGCCGAGGCCGACGGTTTAACGTCCATGGAATCTAAGTTACCTGTGAAAGCAAAGTTATATCTGAAGGATTTGTTAATATTTCCTTGTATTCGTTTAGGTTTATAGGTTTTATACCACCAAACCAACGCACTACGCGGCATCGGGTCCATCGGGCTGTCGCCTGTCGCAGTCACGCGCCATTCATACGTCGACCGCGACATCTGCTTTAGAAGAGATATACATTTCAGAAATATTAATATAATAATATTAATATAGTTATGCAAAATGTTCACAAAAAATAACATAGATAACCTACTTTAGTCTAAAATCGAGAAAATCGGCTTTATTCAGAAATAGTTTTTCCACGAACAAAATATTTGTTTAACTAAAGCAAAAATACCTTTGAAATATTTTTTTAACGTTACCAAAGAATATTTTTGCTGACGGAATTATTTTTAAGTTCCACAGATATAGAATGAAATGGATTTTACGAAATCTAAAAATTAGATCAAATACAAAAAAAAAATACAATGGTTTGTATCACAGAAGGTATTTCTACTCAAATAACACATTTATTATTCTAGATTCTGAAAATATCGTGATGCCACTTCCATAATATTCTACAAAGGAGTTAGATAGCTTGTGTCTATAGGTATATTATTTTTTAATTTATTTATTTATTTACACTAAACATTGTAACATTTTACAATAATCCATGTAACCAAATATGATTATTAGGTAACAAAAAATAATAAATAAAAGGACGCCCTCCCATCCAGGTGGACAGACAACCTCAAGGCGGCTGGAGGCGGATGGATGCGAAAAGCGGAGGATCGCATTTGGTGTAACGCATTGGGAAAGGCCTATACCCAGCAGTGGGCAGATACAGACTGATGATGAAGATGATGAAATAGAAGGTTAAATCCGATAAATATTTAAAAATGTCTTTCACCATCTGAAAATTACTTTCACATGATAAGCGCTGGTTTCACATGTTTTTTGTTACCACTGATGTTGAGCAGTACCTAATGGAGTCCAGAAATGAGACCTATCGGCACCGCGGACAGGAAGCGCAGTCACCGATCAGTCTCACCTTGCCCTGAAAAAACAATTTCACGCTTACGTAAGTGCAAATTAACCAAAGTTAGCTATATTATTTTGATATTCATGAACTCGTGCAAAGTCGCAGCGATCTACTAGTAAATTAAATTTTAGTAAAACCATTTAATTTCAAATCTAAAATCTTGAACAAATAAGTTTTGTTAAATGCAAAATAACTTTGGATCCGAGACAAAAATCACACCTCGCTAAGAGCATTACCAACATTTATAATCGGCTAAATATCGAATTGTTCCTTCCATTGTTTGGGAGCTTTTGAAACCCTCGAGAATTGGTTCCGAGAGTTTTAAGCCTACTGATTTCCGAAAAACCAACATAAAACAATAAATTTTCAGTCTTACACACAACGAAAGTGAGTCCAATTTCAATCGGGGCTGCTACTAAAATAATTCCTGAAAAGTGAAAGCTTTCCTACGCAAGGTATTTAGGTTTTAACTCCTATTGAAAGAGGTGAAAGTTTGGCTATAGTGTGTTATTCGAATGTAGACCTTATTAGAGTTTGTTTAGGTCGTGTTTCGGCTTGTTGAACGGGGTGTAGAGTGTTGAGAAGATTGTACAGTAACGAGTCTACACACAGAGTGTAATTGTATCGGGGATCAGGATCGACCCGGGACGAGTAGGGATGGGAACGTGTCGATGTCGCTTGAAAATATGGCAAACGATTATGATTCTAACAGTATGTGATTTGATTTCCTACTACAAGGATACGGGTCTTCCTTCAATCGAAGGGGATTAGAGCGTACTCTGCCACGCTGCTCCAATGCGGATTGGCAGAGGCCGATGTTTTCAAACGATCATGATCATGATTCTAATTTTACATGATTTGAAAATGTATTTTTTGTTGAGTTTCATAAATTAAAACATATAATATAATATTATAAATGAGAAAGTGAGTTTGTTTGTTATTCCTTCACGGCTTGACTAAGCAGCCGATTATTATGAAAATTTGCATACATATTGTTAGGGGTACAGAGTCCAACATAGGCTACTTTTTATCTCGTGAAAGTATGTCGTTCCAGTGGGAAAATATTTTTTCTACTATAGAGGGCACTGTATCGGCCAACAGATGGCGCCACAAGTTGCGCTATGGGTTTTGTTGTCAAACGAGATCTGTCATAAAACTAACGCGAGCGAAGCCGCGGGGTAAAGCTAGTTAAAACATATTTTAGGAATGGGTTAGAAATTTATTTTAGAAATGATTTATAATATAATACGTAAGTAATTGATTAGGAATTTGTAAAAAGTGAAGGAGTCAGCATCAGCAAGCACTTGCTACCTATTGATCTCTAATATTTTTTATATAAATCGAGATAGGTATGTACCTACTTGCTTAATAAATTGTAATCCTTGTAACTATTACCTATTACAAAATTGTATGTATATTGTAGTGTTCATAAAAATTATACTGTACCTAAACGCAGACAAATAAAATTGTATCATTTACTACAAGATTTTTTATGTTATACAATACATTATCATTACCAAAATGAGTAAACAGACATAAAAAAATTGAGGAAGATTGTTGTTCAAGTAGTAATTACTATATTGTGTCCTAAACGTTGTTAACTCAAGCAAATACTATATAGGTTTATCTAAAAACTACGGCGGCGCTGCGGCGTCGGGTTCACTACGAAAGTAATAAAATAAAAAAATTTCAATACGGCAAAATATTTTTATTTTTTATTATTGTGAACAAATAAAGGAAAATAATAAAACAATATACTTTAAAATTGCTCATTATATTTTATTTATATCAATCAAATTACTTCACGACGTATCAAATGATCGACTGACGTATCATCGTACAGCAAACCGCTGTTCGTAGAAACCTAAAACTCATCAAAAAATATTCAAAAATTTCAAACACAGAATCTAATTTACCGTTTTCACCATAAAGGTTAATATCGTTTGTTACTTTTTTATCGATAGAATTTTCGATAGGAATATAACTTGCACAACGCTACTTTTGCAATGAGGGCAGCTCCCGCGGTAAGCCAAGGAGGGTGCCAGGACTATTTTATTGTGTGTGTCGTTTATTTTTATTTGTTTCGCCCTTTGTTATAATTGTTGCTTAATGATCGACGGACAATATCCATTTAACGAAAATCTCTATAGATTTAAATAAGATTTTCTTTTATAAAATAGTTTTTACTGACGGCCAGAACTAATTTAAGATGTTTAACATTGAGATAGTTTAAAATCCCAGAAATGTCATTGTTTAGTTTTTTTAAAGAGGTTAAAGAGATGGGTTATTCGGGCTCTACACTCTCGGAAAGTTGACCGAAGTGAAGTGAAGTTAGAAGACGTAAAGTAAAGAGGAAGTAGGACGAAGAGCCCGTACACACTCTCGTTATCGCTCAACTTCGCAGAAGTGTAGAGAGTGAGTGAGTGTAGAAGCCCGACACTAGATTTCTGGGATAAAAGTATTCTGTCACCTTTCTGGGATCCTACATTATCTTTATGTTAAACATCTAAATTGGTTCAGAGGGCTTAATGTGAAAAGGTAGTTACAGGCAAAGAGACGGATAAACAGACAGTCAAGTTTATGAGAATATAAAAAAAAATCGGGTACCTGATAAGTATTAGTTACCTAACCCTACCTAATCAATCTGTCTGACAGATTGATGAAAATCAAACGAAAACTAACAATATAACTGACAGATAGGCTAAATGAGAGTTATCAAGAACCTGTAAAACTGCCCGTAAAGTAAGACAATTTTTTTGTATTCTGTTGTATATTTTGATACTATTAGTGACATCTGTTTTTATTTCTATTATATCTGTAATTCAAAGCACTCTGACGTCACCCTCGTTGCAAATCTGGGAGGAACGAAAGAGGGTTGGTTTTAGTTTCTCATACCCTGCAACAGATGGCGCTATATGTAAGATGACGTAAAAATATACAAGTAACATGATAAAGGTATTTATTTTATTGAAATAGTAGCTGCTGCCTTGTGCCTATATTCTGTTAGATATATTATTCCAGTTGTTCGTTGTCGTAACCTTTGATACTGTACGTTTACTGTCATTATCTAGAATTCTAGACAGTAGGCTCTACCACACCAAAGCCAAACGAAAATAAACTATACTTCTCAATTTTAAGGGGCTATGTGAAAAAAAGAAGGGTCCATAAAAACCAAATATCTTCTAAACTACTAAAATTTAGACTTAGATTTTTGGATATGTATTAATTCATCATATAATCGAAATTTTGGAAAGAGCCAAAACACGATTGTGACACATTTCCTCGATAGAAAAAAAAATCCGAAGTAACCTCTGTTTTTTTTTCAGAACTCTTGTAACTTCTAAACGGTAAATAATAGAAATTTTAAACTTCATATAAAGATAGACATTAATGTTTTCTAGATATTGTAAAGACAAATATTAAAAAACTTAATTAATGAATTTTAAATAAGCCTAAAATTAAATGTGTTTTAGCGCTTCACCGTATCCTATAGACGCTTGCAATAGCAGGGGTATCATTCACGCGTTGCCAACCCACCCAACCCCCCCAAGAGGAGCTCTGGAGACCTCACTCACCGTAGGAACACAACATGGCCGAGACCAATGCTATTTGGCTACGATCTTCTGTAAGGTGGAGGTCCTTCCCCGGACGGGCTGCTCCGATTAGAATGGATTATCCGCTGTGCCCTACCTCTCTTAAAATAGACATATTACTATCATAACCAGTAAGTTTTTTCAGTCATTTATGTCCCTAAATGCAAAGGCTTTAGTAAAAAAAAACTATAAACTATCAATAACAAAGTAATAGTTACATTACATGAAAGGTTACTATTCTATTGTCGGCTTTCTTTGAGGTATTCCGCACAGTAGCGGCACGTTTGGTACGATTAACCGCTTGCGCAAGAAAAAGTATGTACTTTGTTAATCTACCGCCATTGTCTGACAGACAAACAAGTGTTTGGCGTGTAAACAAACCATTGTGAACAGGTCTCATAGGTTTTGAGAGAGAAAAAACATGTTTTTACACACACCAACATGATTATAACAAAAATTTTGTAGGAATAACGATATCTTGCTCATCTATATATATAAAATAAGAAGCTGACTGACTGACTATCAACGCAGGGCCTAAACTATAAGGGTTAGATATTTGAAATTTTGCGCAGGAGTTCCATTTATAACGTAGGGGAGCTCTAAGAAAGGATTTTTCAAAATTCTGACGGGAAAGCGAGATATACGCAAACGAAGTTGCGCGGGTTTCGCTTGTACAATATAAAACAAGCGAGATAGAGCTTGAGATTAAGATCAGATTTAAACTGATTTTATTACGAGAATGGACCCGCTGCTGGTCTCTGGTAGCAGGGGATAGTGCCTGGAATGGAGTACCTTTAAATTCTGAAAAGTAATGATTGATATACAGCAAACTAATGGATCAGAAGCAAGTTTAATTCCAATGTAACACAAGTTTTTCAAACAACAAAGAGTTAAAATAATTATATCGTTGACTTATCTTTCATTTTAAAAGCTACGAAAACTTACAGACTAGTGTTTATGCTATAAGGCAGCCTTATTGCTAAAAGCGTAGCGTAGCGTCGTCGTAGCTTACTAGCAATATATTTAAAATAATTAAAAATGTACACTACATTGTCCAGGGGTGGAGACCTGGTGGTTTGTAACACAGGCATTTTATGCCTATCACTGATCGCCAGTCTCCACAAGCAAGTATTGTTGCATCTAATTATGCATGTTTCTTTAATCATTTTTAATTTATATATTGTACTTGTTTGTGGTGAGAATAAATAAATGAATTTAAAAAAAACTACCATGCCTTCCTGCCTGCCTGACTGACTGAGATCAACGCACAGCCCAAACCGCTGATCGTAGCGACCTGAAATTTGGTAGGTGTTTTCTTTGTATGACGTAGGCATCCAATAAGAAAGGATTTTTCGAAATTCCTACGAGAAAGCACGATACACGCAAAGGTAGTTGCGCGGGTTTCTCTAGTAATAAATATAATTTTAGTAACAAAAAATGGTACATTATAATAATAAGTATTATAATTACTGTGGCCATCTGTCTTGGATATCAATTGTTGATAATCTTCATAATCCCACCCCGTTACCTGGGGGTGCGCGGGGGTAGGCAAAGAAATCCTATTTTCATAGTTCACTTAGCAAACCGCCATAATTTTGTTAGCACGCATCACTGCATTGGGCTCCTGTTGGATGGCGACCTAAAATCTTGATACTTATTAAGATTTATCCATTAGTCATTTAAAGTAAATGAATATGTATGCTTAAAAAATACTTTGCCGTGAATCTGACTGTCTGACTCAATGCACCTAAACGCTAATTGTAGAAACCTTTTTGCAAAGAACATACCCTTCAAGTTTCATTAGTTATAAGATAAGAAAGTATTTTCAGAAATTACCACGGGATACACGCAAACGGTACGGTCCTAAAGTAAGTTAAGTTTAACCTGCTTGTCTTATTGGTTCTAGAGAACGTATATATTATTATTAATATATACTTATTATACACAGAAAAAACACTGATCTATGAATACAAATATCAGTGGACCGTTGGGACGCAGACGATTTTGGCTATACGGTCGAACGTCCCATGGCCCGTTCAATTTGGCCCGCCACTTCTTCAAAATATCAAGTTTGTTCAGTCATAGTATTAAAGTCTTAGATGTGTACAAAGTTATTCCATATTTTCAATTTAAAGAGGCGGTGTGGGTGTGGGAAGGCGGTTTATTTCGACTACCATACCATAGCTATCTATAAACTTTACTCCCTTGTAAGTATTACAATGGTGCTAGCTAATTCTATTGTACATTTAACTAGACTAAACTAATTTTGACAGGACCAAAAGTTTTTTTGTCGTTCCTTGGTTTACAATTAGTGACAAGGATAGTAACACTTCTAGTCCTGTCAAAATTAGTTTAGTCTAGTTAAATGTACAACAGAATTAGCACCAATAATAATGAATTGTACACAACTCATACAACCATCTGACTGAACCCAGGTTAAGCAAGTTATGTTATGACTGTGTGCTAGACAACGGATAAATACTAATTTAATCAATAAGGCATTTTGTCTGAATTTCGCTTCCACGTTCATTATGCGTTCCAATTTTCAGTTCATCTTGCGTTGAGTTGGGAAATGTATGTGGGCTGCGCTATTAAACGACACTAGCTTTAGTGTATGCGCTATTGCGAGCGCTATGCAGGTAAATTATAGCGCAGGATGAACAAGAAAGTGCACTATGACCACGACAGTTTGTAGACATGTGTTAGATATAGAATAGATGATAGCGCAGGATGAACAGAAAAGCGCAAGATGAACAAAAAAGCGTAAGTTGACCACGAAAGCGCATTGTGAAATTTGTGCATATAAATTCCATTTATGAAACTATTAATTTTATTAACCACAATACACAGTAATGAGTAATGAATGATGAAAATAGGCGGGTTTTATGCTAAATTGCATTCTCTGCCAATCAACCATTGGGAAGTGCAAAAACAAATGCGGCATATGGCTTTTTTTAAATACAATACAAACTAACACGAATAATTAGTATTTATAAAACTAGTTGTTACCCGCGGTTTCGCCCGCGCGGTCCAGAGAATCTGAAAAATAGAAATAATAATAAAAATACGGCGAATAAGATGTTTTTCCGTGAAAAAAATTTGAGTACACTCTCCAACCAACCTATCCCAAAATAAAGTATGTATTGACATGTTTTTCGGGCTGGAGATGGAGAGTGTACTAAAATGGTCCTCCTATCTTCGAGGCCACCGTACCTACTCTACATTTTATCACGGAAAAACATCTTATATCCAGGGGAAAAAATTAAATTATTTTTCCGTTTTCCGTTGGTTACTTTCGTCGTGCAAGAAGGACAAACAAACTCACTTTCGCATTAATAATATGTGTTAGTATGGATGGACCATAAATTTTTTTTGACATCCCAAAAATATTCCCACATTAGCAATAAGCCCATCATATTACCAACAATTATCAAAAACTCAAATAGGCATAAATAAATTGTTTTGATAACATAATTTGCGTTTCCGCCAATCTGTCCGTAGGTCCTTATGTCACCGTGTCCGTAATTCAAGATGTCTGTCGCGGCCTTGTCTGTCTATGGGCAATTATGTACTGTTAGACCATAGTCCTGACCTCATCTCTCGTACCAATCGTACCTTTAATGTAAACTTTAGAAATATTCGCAATGGACTACCTAAACCAGTTGCAGAAATTAAAATCTAAAGCTGTAATTTATTATTTAAGTAGATTTTCCTGTCGACATTAGTTAGGAAAACTGTTACTTTTACATGGCTATTTTGATAAGCAAAATTAGTTAATTCTAAAATTGAAATATAAAAACATGTTTTTAGCAAATAAGAAAAAAGTTATAGGTAATTTTTTTTAAAGTCCTTCATGGGTACTGTAGATGAGAAGGGAACTAGGGAATGTCTTCAGGAAGGTATTGGACATGAGGAGAAGTAAAAAATACGGGAAGAAAAAAGAAAAGATGGATTGAGTGTGTGAATGCAGCAGGATTGTTACGGTCCAGATGACAAAAAATGATAGGGCGAAGTGGAAAAGACTAACATGCTGTCTTATCCCACGTAAAGTGGGATAAGGGTAGGAAGAAGAAGTTTAGTTTGGTAGAAATTTTGCAACAATCCAGTATAATTGACATTATATTTTCAAACAACGCACTATTGGTACGAAAACCGTGGATGGGACGTCGGT
Organism: Endotricha flammealis; assembly: GCA_905163395.2. NCBI lineage: Eukaryota > Metazoa > Arthropoda > Insecta > Lepidoptera > Pyralidae > Endotricha > Endotricha flammealis. The sequence goes on along the minus strand of LR990871.1, from coordinate 5,895,279 downwards.
CTAGGACGGTCTAGTGGACCGGTTAAATCCATAATAATTGTTCGTAAAATGGTGTTATGTCGAAGTATGGTTAACTGTCAGAGCTGGTTTGAGTAAGGCTTTTATAAAGCTTAAGTTGGCAAGTCGACTTACATGTATGAAAGGGCAAGTTTAGCCTTTAGTATAGTGATTTAATCTTGCAAAAGCTTTCACTATGCTACACAATAATCTTGTGTTTTTTATAATGAAATTTTGAACATATTATTCTATGAAAAATTTTACCTCCTCGCCCCAGGTGGGATTCGATCGAACCCATGTACTCCCAGGCCGAGTGGCGAAGGGGTGGTTGTCGGAATACCTCCACGTGGTCCACCCCGGGCAACGCCGGCGCGTCCTTGCCGGCGGCTGAAGTCCCGACACGTGGGTCCCCGTCCCTGCGCTCGAGTTGCGGCGAGCCGCTGGTTGAGGGGGACGAGCGGGGTCCGGTCCCTGCGTTTCGCTGGGTGCGGGTTGCAGGCGGACGGGTGTGTCCACTCCCTGCGCTCGGCTCGCGGGTCGACGCGGACGCCCTAGTGGGCGCCGGCCTAACCAGCCGGCGTGCGGCGCATACCGTAACCCGTGGGTCCTCCACCCACGGCCCGGCCCGGGCCTTGGCTTAACCGCCCGGGCCGCGTCGGCACAGTGGGTGCGATCGCCGAGTGGACGGGGACCATAGCCCAGCCGAGACGGCGGGCCGGGGAAGGCCCGTCGTCTTGAGGGGGCGATGGTCCTCGGTGTCGGCAGTGCACCTGGATGCGGTGTACTGCTGACGGAGCGTATCGGGGGCGAGCGGGTCCGACTGGTACCTTGGCCGGACGGCCCTGGCGGGGTCGCGGTTGTATCCCAGTTTCCCGTGGCCCCGCCACACAGGGCAAGAGGCATCCCGTCAGTTTTTTAGTGGTAAGTTCCACAGTCCCCACCGTGTGCTCCCCGGGCGGTGGGGCTGCCACAAAGCATTTTTCAGACGTAAAAAAAAAAAAAAAGGCCGAGTGGCGAAATAGCAGTAATATGTCGCCGTGTTTCGTACGATGAGTAAGAGCCGTAATCCCAATTCCTATTCTATCCCTTTTCTTTATAATCCCACTTTCCCTATAGGTAGTTGATAGCGCCTCTGGTATATAGGGATAAATCACACAGATTGAGCTGGCCCCATAGTAAGTTCGAGACTTGTGTTATGGGATACTAACTCAACGTTACTATATTTTATAACAAATACATATGTAAATAAACATCCAAGACCCCAGGTCAATCTGAAAAAGTTCATTTTTCCATCATGACCCGACCGGGATTCGAACCCGGGACCTCCTGGGTGACGGACGATATAGCTGATGCCATAGGCAGCGGTAACCACTTTCCATCAGGTGCTCTAGATTGTTTGTCTGTACGACTTAAAAAAAATACTCAATCAGCAAAGAACATCAAAGTTTACTTACGTACATAATAATAATAGTCAGACTTTATTTATTAAACAAATAAACAACAATTAGTTCGTGCTTAAATTTCTTTAATTGTTTCTAATTAACTGCAATGAGATGAGACTACAGCTTCCAAGAAGGTGAGAGTCAACGATCTGGCACAACACCGATACGCTACACGGCGCGCCCGCGCAGAAACTGTCACAATTTGACGTTTCACTTGACGTGACGTTCCATATTCAAACAGCCCGCCTTTTATTTATTTTTCTTTATCTCCATCTCAATCTGCCAGCACGTTTTTAAATTATAGTTTTTAATACAAAGTAAAAAAGGTTCTGTATAGATTATGGTTAACTAAAAAATTAGGATATAATTTTTTTATCGTTCGTTATCTCGATAACCTGTTGTTGGATATTTCGTTTCGTTTCGTGCATCAGACGCGATGAATGCATAATTAAGTGGAAGCATTTTTATAATTTTGTTAATCCGAGAAGGTCGGACTTTATTTCAAAAAGTTCCTAATATAATGCTTAGCAGTGGTGGCGCTCATGCAAAAATACGTTCTGGAAAAAAAAAATCTCCCTCGCTCGCTTAACACATTTTTAGATTTATAGCAAAGAAAGCGGTCCAGTCCAATCCATTTTTATTTTCTTTCAAAACAATAAACTAAATCGGACCCATTCGAGAAGAAAGCTTGCACAGAGAGACACTCAGATCATTACACTTATCAAACCTCTCTTTTTGTGTCGGCTTATATGAACAATGAACGTAATCTTAACTGAGTATAACACAACAAAATTTATTTAATTTTGCAAATTATTGGCAACCATTCTTATTATATTTTAAAGATAAAAAATCGTCTACTATACTTACAACCTTTAAAATAAAATTTTAAAAACAAAAAATCTAAACCTATTTTTTTTAATGAAAGTGAATCTGCATCAAACCTTTTTTTCGAACTGGCCGGCCGCTGACACCAGCCGTCACTTTTTAAATTCCGAACACACGGACCTTTATATTGAAATGAGCGGGCCCTTTTTTACCGCCACGCAACCCGATCCCCAAAATTCACTTGCTACCAAGTTTATTATTTGATACCTACTTGGGGGGATTATTATTTTTTAATGCTTCCTTTACTGTCGGCTTGCTTTGCTTTCGACTGATATTTTGTTTGTATTTGTAATGTTTGCCGAATGGTTTCGATAACTACGCCGACATTTTTTATAGTGAATCCCTTATTAAAAGATTTACTAAATCCTGAATTTAGAATTTCGTAAAAACATATTATTTAACTGAAGAAAAAACATGAGTTGTATGTGAGTTGAAGTTGAAACATAGGTGATGGGATGAATGTGAAAGTAACAGCATGTAAAGGGAATAAATAGAGAAATATACCAACTCTATTTTAAATTAAAAGAACAAGTGCTTGGTTTTTAGCCAGTTCTTTATTAGTACAAATGTGCTGAATGAATTGACGGAAAAAAATACACGATTCGAAAAGAGCCTAATTTTTTAATTGGGTAATTAGACCAGATTAGACCTATTTCAAAAATATTTTGGGTTTGAGTCTAAATGAGGGGAGTGAAGTTATAGCATAGGCTATTCTAGTATAAATATTATAATATCTGTGGTCAGGTATGATACTTGAGTTAAGGTCAAAATTGGTCTTTCTTGATAGATGTTAAAAAAAACAAGCAACACCCAGATTTTTAATTAATTACTTACATCCAAATCTGTTGAGCGAATGCAAATAATTTGAATAAAATTGTTGAGAGCTGTAGAGATTTTTAAATCTATTCCAGAACTCAATGATAGATGCGAATTATACAAATTACATTTTATTCAAATAGGACTATATCGAACAGAAAAATCGGTAGGTAAGAAACTTAGTACTTGCTCTTTTAAAATAGTTCTTGCGTTCTGTTAGTACCTATAGCCTCAGTTTAAAACTAAATCTTTTGTTATCATTCAATTAAGACTGATCATCTGCTCAAAACGTCAGTTCACAAGACAACTTAAAATCAACCCAAAATCACCTCACGTCATGCAAAATGACAGATTTTTTTCAACATTCCCGATTAGTCAGATAATGTTCAAAATATTTTCTCACTAATTGTAATTTAAACTATCTTTATCTTTCAATATCTCTTGGCGCGAGGTGCCTGGTGGTCTTCAAAAAGCCTTGACACTTTCTTGAGGAACCGAATTGTCAAAATGTCTGCCCATCAAGACATATTTACCAAAATACGTTTGCACAACCACAAAATATAGATTCACACATACAGCTAAAACAATAAAATTGAAAATCGCTTGAAAATTATATTTTGAACTGTATTTGAAAATTGTGTTTAACCAAGATATGAATTACAATCACGAAATACGAGTACACTCGTAATGTTTATAAAATAAAGCTGAAAATCAATTGATAATTCAATTTTGAAATACATTTGATACTTTGTGTAAGTGCAGGACAAAAAAGTCTGTGATCGGACGATAAGAGATGGGACAAAAATATCGGTTGATGATTTTTGATATTGAGAAATGTGTTTTTTTAAATTATAATATTATGTATTTAAGTGTTGGAGCAGCGTGGCAGAGTATGCTCTAATCCAATACGATTGAAACGAGACCATATAATGAAAAATTATGTATAATTGAACAGAATACTTCACAGGACCAGGTTTAGAGGACTTTTTTTAATACTACAAAGTTGGCAAACAAGCACACGGCCCGCCTGATGGTGAACATCACCGTAGCCTATAGACGCTTGCAGTACCGTGGGTATAACTCACGCGTTGCCAACCCTCCCAACCCCCCCAAATGGAGCTCTGGAGACCTTACTCACCGTAAACACAACACGGCCGAGACCAATGCTATTTGGCTACGATCTTCTGTAAGGTGGAGGTCCTTCTCCAGACGGGCTGCTCTGATTTGAGCGGATTATCCGCTGTGCCCTACATCTCTTAAAAGGACTATCTGTCAGATAGTCAATTTATTTGATATATGAAACTAAACAAATTGAAGGAGTCAGTGTTCAATCACAATACACTAAGCATGCCAGCGGATGGTATGAAAAGTGAAACTGACTTCACTCAACTGTACACCACAGAGATACCTGAAAGGGAGACATGGCTGAATGGCCGAGTGTCAAACATAAAAGGAAGTCACATATGGTTTACAGATGGATCCAAAAAAGAATCAGATGTAGGATGTGGAGTCTTCGGACAAAGGCCTAAACATAGGTTAAGCGTTAATCTTGGAAAAGAGGCTTCCATCTTCCAGGCCGAGGTCTTCGCGATTAACAAATGCGCGGAGATCAACCTTAGTAGGAAACTTAGAAAACAACACATCTACATCAACACCGACAGCCAGGCGGCGCTGCAGGCGTTGGAGTGCTTTGAGACAAACTCAAGGCTCGTGAAAAACTGCAAGGATAACCTAAATGCTCTTGGCGCATCTAACAAAGTTGTACTTAGATGGATTCCAGGACATTCAGGCCTAGAAGGAAATGAAATGGCAGACGAACTTGCAAGGACTGGTGCTGACAACCCTCAGGCAGGACCGGAACCTTTTTGCGGCATAGCCAAACAAAGAGCCTACTATATCCAAAAAACTCAGTGTGACCTTATGGCGAAGGAACTATGGAAATCTGTCCCAGGACAAACATATGCCAAAGCCCTAATAAGTGGTCACAATAAAAACTTCTCCAAAGAACTCATCGAGCTCAAAAGACAGAAAACTAGTGCCGTGACTAGAATACTAACAGGACACTGCAAACTTAATAAACATTTGTTTAACCTTAACATGAGCCAGTCTGCGATGTGCAGATTCTGCCAAGAAGAAGAAGAAAGTGCCATGCACATTCTCTGCTCCTGCGGACCACTCATGTACAAAAGAAGTAAACACATGGGAAAGCATATTCTGCTTCCAGAGGAGATACAACATCTGGAAGTTCCTAGAGGCAACCAGTCTGGACAGGGAAATTTAACTAAAGGGCACTACAAAAGATCAGCAATGGTCGAAGCAGTATCCCTGAAGTCCACAGCAACAAATAATAATAATAATATGAAACTAACTGGACTGGAACTCATTAAGAATCTGTGAAACCGAGTCTTTGACTGAACACCTTTTCAATATTGGTTTTGCTTGCTTGCTTTGAACCTGACTATGGTCTCTGAAGGCGTAAAAGAATAACAAACAAACATACTCATTTGCACATTAAAATTTATAACATTACATTTATAACATCACATTACATCGGGAAAAAAAAATGCTGAGACCTGCAATTACATTGTAGAAGTACCTGCACACATACGTAAGGCCATAATTACAAAAGATAGAGTGTTTGTGAACTGGTCTTCCTGTCCTGTGAGAGACTTCACACTTGTGACCAGGTGCTTCAAGTGCCAGCAATACGGCCATGCGGCCAAAACCTGCCGAGAGACTGTCAACACCTGCAGTCATTGCGGCTTAATAGGCCATGGCACAGAAGATTGCCCAAAGAAGGCGGAACCCCCAAAGTGTGCAACGTGCCATCATTACAAGAAGCCCTGTGACCACAAAACTGGCGACCCTAACTGTCCCGCGAAGTTAATGGCCGAAAAACGGTATCTTAACTCGATTGATTATGAAGGCGTCTGATAGGTTATTTTTAGTATTAAAATCATTCTCTTTTGTTTTAATATTACATAAACATTTACAAGCAGTGTTATTTGTTATAGCTTGTTCGGTATTTTTAACTAAGTATGACAAACAGTTTCCGCGTCAGCAGAATTCTAAACAGGGTCATGATCAATGTTTACAATTTCTACATTTAATTTAATGTTAATATTTTTAGGCTTAGTCAATGTTTTTAGTACATTATTTATTTTTATTTTTGTCCTTACTACATTTTTAATATTTTTAATTTATATTTTCTTTGATAAATAGTATTGTTTATTGTGTTATTTGAATTAGATTAGCCTTTTTACAGCCTGAAACACAGGATCGTTTAGAACCTAGCTCAGGCATCCTAATATTGTATTCCTTTTTATATTTAAAATACCTAAGTTTAAGTTTATACAATAAGTTACATGAATAAAGATATTTATTATTATTTTTTTTTATTATTTAGATTATTGCACAAGCTATTATAATATGATGTTAAGTTATCATTTATCAGATCAGATATTGTATAATAATACTATCCCGATCAATTACTTTAACTTTCAGTCAATGAATTTTGTCACAAAAATACTCATTAATAATTTTGTGTGTTGGCGATTGTGAGGGGCTAATTATTCGGAATAATCGTCGTGTATCGATAATTAGTCGTGACGAGGTTGTCGCGCGACCGCCCGGAAACCAACCGCTTCTCAAACATTACACATTATTTTTGTGGCAGAAAATAATAAAAATCAATTTGCAATAAGATTCTGTAGCTAAGTTTTTAAGATGTATTGTTATTCAAATTAAAGAAGTAATTTTAAGTCAAACATATGTGGATAAAAATGGAAATCTATGTAGGTAACATCTTCTACAACGAAATTTTTTATTCCACTATACTAGCATATTAAATTATTCTATAGCATTGTTTTGTTTTTAGTTAAAAATTCATATTTTTTTACATTATTTTACCAAGTTTCATCTAAACCGGTTTAGCGGTTTAAACGTGAAATAATAACCGTCCATTTACACCATGTTTCCAATCGGGAAATTCAAAAATCATCCTTACGCCATTGACACCGTGGTGGGTGCTAATTCGTCGTGGACTCGTGTGTCAGTCGATGTAAAACCCGAATAATAATAATAATAGACAGAGTTAATTTCGCATTTATTATATTAGTATAGATTATTATATATTCTCCAGTTTGAATACCACTAGAAATTTCCAAAAAATGATGGATCGGCCGGCGGTCGATGAGGTGTCGGAGCGTCGTGGACGTTTCTGTAATCGAATAATCGTTATCGCCGAATCGATTCACTCGCCCCGAAACTGTTTTCGGAACTTTTGAAATAAATGGAACGTTTTTTTTTCTTTATTCCGACAAAAGTTTGATGTTTGTGTGAACCGTGTTTCGTTTAGTCAGACCTTCCTGTTACCTATTAGGACGTATGAATAATATTTATGTTTCAAAAATATATAATTTAAATAATAATTTTATTCAAAAATGAGCCGAGATATGTTGATTTCTATTGTACCCTGGGCCTTTTCTGCTTATTAAAATTTTTATTAATGTAGTTAATTTTGTCGGCAGTAATCGGCCGTTCATTTGCTAACACTTTCTGCAAATAGAGAAAAATTTAAATCAGCCAAATTTCTCATTTTTTTATACTACTAAGGTGGTAAACATGCATACGGCCCGCCTGATGGTAAGCATCACCGTAGCATATAGACGCTTGTAATACCGGGGGTATCAATTGCGCGTTGCCAACCCTCCCAACCCCTCCGAGTGGAGCTTTTTAGACCTTACCGTAGGAACACAGCATGGCCGAGACCAATGCTATTTGGCTACGATCTTCTGTAAGGTGGAGGTCCTTCCCCAGACGGGCTGCTCCGATTTGAGCGGATTATCCGCTGTGCCCTACCTCTCTTCTACAACCGATAAACTACTTAAATACATTCGTCATAAACCACTAAAACCTGTAAACATTATTTAACATTCAATGCAAACAGCGGTTCTCCTCGGCTTCGCACAGGTTTTACACAAACAAACCATCCTACTGCTAGGTACTTAATATATTGCGCATATATATATATATATATATGTTATATACACACTGTTTACACCTTTTTTTTTTACACCTTAAAATGTATATATGTATACCAGTATATTGATACGCCTTTTTTTCTCTATTAAGTAATTTTTCTTTACCTATTATTTAAAAAAAAAAAGAAGTTTTTCTTTATTTTATTTTTTTATTTTTGTTTCAATGTTTACTTTTATTTATTGTAATTGTAACTTATGTCATTACCATTTTAAATATCCAATTCCTCTTTCTAATATTAGTGTTAAGAACAAAATTCACTACCTAATAAAATCACAAGACACTTTGACATTCTCTGCAAATAGAGATAATGTCACCTCCAAGGTGTCGCAGTCGCCCCGACCATGTCGCGAGTGTCGCGTCGCAGGCGTCTAACCTACTTGCTCGGTTGGTCGGTAAACGCTTTTCAATTGATATTGCACGCCTCAGCGAGTGTTCAATCAGTCTTTAAAAAGAGTATGAAATACGAGCAAACGAAATTGTGCGAGTTTCTCTATACTAATCGCAAACACGGCTGACTCGCGCAGATGTAAAACGAAATTCGAAACTCACACTTATTTCCTACTCAGTGCATAAGGACAATCTATTTTCAATTGTTTTATAAACGGCGAGCCCAAATTTACAAAAATAACCAAATATGTTTGGCATTCAACGCAAACAGATAAACTAATCATCATCATCTCAGCCACAAAAATAGAATAACAGAACAAAATTCACAAGTAAACTTTGGCATTCACTGCAAATAGAGATATTGTCACCTCCTCGGTGTCTGTCGCTCGACCATGTCGCGTCGCGTCGCGGGCGTCTAACCTACTTGCCCGGTTGGTCGGTAAACGCTTTTCAATTGATATTGCACGCTTCAACGGGTGTTCAATCAGTCTTTAAAAAGAGTATTGACATGGTAGAGCTATGATAAAACTCAACCGGCATTTTATAGGTAACTTTAGTAAACCTTTAGAATACTATAGCCCGTTTTCACAAACAATTCCTTAAAATTTTAAAGTCTCCTAACAGCTTTCTCTACGCCCAAATCCTTGTTTTTGGTACGTGTATGACATATCAAATCAGTCAAATTATCGAATCGAATATAAAGTCGATTTTTAAAAACCGTATTTTTATCGATTCATCCATCAATCCAAACTGTGCCGGTTGAGCTGTTCCCATGACAAAAATATAGATTTTCTGAGATTTTCACAAACACATTAAAGTTTTAAAGAAAATAGAGAAAAACTGGACTAAATAATCCAAAATAACACCAATTTATTTATCATAATGTACCTATAAGTTAATGGCTAAAGTCTATTTGTTTGACTAAGGCGGACCCTCTATCAATATAAAAGTTTTTCACAATTGCAATATAAACCAAACCTACTTCAGAAACGTCATAATACATGCTCATTATTTTTTTGTAAGACCGCCCAGTAGCAAATATCCACGCCATATTAACCCGCCATTGTCATTTATTGGGCAAAAGTTAATTTAAACCTTTAGAAAAACTACAAAAAAACTTTTTTGTTAACCTTACTTTTATTACAGTTAACACTCTTATGACGTAGATTTTAAAGTTCAAAGCGATTGAAATATGATTTTTGTGAGCCAACAAAAGAAATGTCGTTATGATAATCCCGTTCGGTATAAGTTACTTGTTTGTTGTTTAATATATTTGTTTATTTTCCAAGAAAACAAGGAATGGAATTAAAACAGGACTTATCACTTAGGATGATTTATTTCAAAGAATTTCTTAAAAAGTTTGCCATTTATTTTTAAGTTTAACTTTTATTTCCATTTGTTCTGATGCGTTTTAAAAGAATTTATATAATCTACTTTTTATTTTTTATTTAAATAATATTTTATCGATCCCGGCTGTTGTCAATAGATGACAGTCGTTAAGATAAGTCGGTGGCCTTCAGACGGCTTGAAACTGGTCTCCACCATCAGCGTGGCAGAGTAAGCGTAAATCCTCTTCGATTGAAGGGAGATAAGTATCCCTGCAGTGGGATGATAGTTAGAGTTTTTAAGATGATATTTTATCATATTTAAAAAGGGCAAACTAAGTAAATATTATAAAATTATGGCTAAAATTGCAAATAAATGAATGAATGATATGTATTTGCAGGCAGACACGGCAAAATGATAGTCAACCAATGAAAAAGGTAACCAGGGTACAGAACCGACTTCGACCGACCGACTTAAAAGAAGTCTTTTTTTTTTTATTCAAATAGGCATATTACAAGCTTTTTCGAATCGTCACAATTTTTCCTCCACCTTATTAATCATCATCATCATCATCATCACACTCCTGCAGGCCACAAGAAGTCCACTGCTCTGGTCATAGGCCTTCGCCAAATGCATCCCAAACGTTTCCAGTATGACCGATTGGCAACGGCCTACATCCAACGACTTATGACAATAAATTATTATTATTCATAAGTCGGTCGTTTTACTAACGACTTTTTGCAATTAGTCAAAACTACTGGAAACTAATGTAAATAAAAAGATATGGGGGCCGTTGAGGTCGGCCGTACTCCATACATCTCCCGTCACTATAGAATGATCTATCGACACCTATTGACTGACGTTTGACGCGGAGTAGTGAAGAATTGGAATGCATACAAATATTTTAACTAATAAACCTGTACTGTAAATTGTGTATTAACTAACAATATACCAAATTTCGAGGTTTCCGACGAATGCTCATTTAATTTGAATCGCGGTCTTAAATCTAAGATTCATTAAATATATAATTCGGACCACGACACATATTATTACTTTATAGTTATTTACAATAGTTCGAGTTAATTGCGGTTCCGGTCGCTGAAATCATCCGGATTTCTAAAAATCTTACAAGTTGTTATGGCGTGAAAGAGTAACAAACAAGCACACACATCAATTCAAAATTTGTCTAGAAAATTATTAGGTTGTAAGTAACTTTGTTACTATATTTCATGAAACAAAATAACTGGAAGTTTGGAATGAAATTTCATGAAATGTTAGCTCTGTTTTTTTAGCCGAACACATTAAATATGTCTCTGTGTTATCTTATCCAACAGTAAACTAATCACTGTTCGAATAGAGAGCGCTGTGGCCACACAAAATTAACCATCTAATTTCTGTGCGCGCCTCCCGCCGTGCAGTAGCACAGAGGTCAAATTGTAATTTAATTAATTTCAACGGAACATAACTTTTTACTATTTCGCATTTTGATCGTTATACCATAAATTACAGCCTATTACTGCGTACAAAGTTAATTTAGATTGTAGATATCATGATGAATGTAGCTAACCAATAGTTAAATAATAAATAATATAACTTTTTTGGTAAAATATGTAAATTGACGCTAAAAAAAATTGTTTTTTTTTAGAAGTTGTTTTTTTTCCGATCCAAAATTATTAAAAAAAACTATTTTATTATTATGTTTTGTGTTTATTTACATCCTTATTAGCTATTTCACATTATAAAATTAATATAGATATTTGTTTTAGGTATAGATCTTTTTCTTTTAAAAAATACCAATAAGTTCAAAAAGTTTAGTTGAAGGAAAAACGTGTCCCTTACATTGCTAAAAACGTGTCTCTCAGTGGGAAGAATCACCTGAGGTCGCTAAAGCTGTTGTCTGATCTCTTACATCTTTTAAAGTAATCAACGGATTTTAATGCAGTTTGATAGAGTGATTCAAGGGAGAGGTTTATATTATAATACGTACAATGATTATCCAAAATTCTCACGGGAAAGCGGGGTATAAGCAAACGAAGTTGCACGGGTTTCGCTAGTAAAATATTCATATTTTTTATTATTATAGATTGACTTAAATGTAATTTGTACGTGTATGCAAGAGAGGTAGGCACAGCAGATAATCCGCTTAAATCGGAGCAGCCCGTCTGAGGAAGGACCTCCACTTTACAGAAATATCGTAGCCAAATAGCATTGGTCTCGGCCATGTTGTGTTCCTACGGTGAGTAAGGTCTCCAGAGCTCCACTATTTAGTGTTGGCCACGCGTGAGTGATTAGGTATCCTGGGTATTGCAAGCGTCTATAGGCTACGGTGATGCTTACCATCAGGCAGCCCATATGCTTGTTTGCCGCCTTTGTAGTATAAAAAAAATGCGTGTGAACAAATAAATAGATTTAGTTAGAGTTTCCGTGTGGTTGGTAGCATGTACGGTCAATTAATCAATTTAATATTAATACTATCTATTACATTTAGATAATTAAAATTATATAAAAATAGTTTTGTAGTAGAGTTTTATATGAAACTCGATGAAGTGTGTTCAGATTTAATTTAAATAATACTCATACTTGAATTTATTCGTTCTACTAATTTTATTTATTGTGTAACGTATTTAAATGTTTTGTCTTACGTACGCAGTCAGTGCTATGATATGCAAGAACTACACCAGAATACAATACTATTTCCTGTGTTGTCAAGATTTTTAAAAAAAGTCCCGAAATTAAAGTACTAAAACTAATACAATCTTGGAATTAACAGCAAAGAAGTAATGAACTTAGTCTGTGTTTAAACCACCTCTCTTTTGAGAAACAGTATACTTTGTTTGGCACCAGAAATATACAGGGTGTTTGGTAGAGGACTGAACATGGGATAATGACAGAAAGGTGAGATAGTCTGCTACTTGCTGAGCGAACAAAATTTGACCTAGGGCCCTTAGTTTTAACTAAAAACTATCTTCCTTCTTGGACTTGAAGTACTATAACTTTTTAATGGATCAATCGGTCATTTAATTTTTTTATTATTATCTGTATGTAGATTACTTTGAAATTGATATTTGACGGTTAGAGTTACCAGAAAAAATTATATGAACCCTCAAATATCGAACTGACGAAAATCACGCGCCGAACGTTTTGGTACAATTCAAAATCTAACATTTTGATTTTATGCTAAGTAGAAGCTTAGCTTAGTCATTCGCTTAGCATCGCTCACGTATGTCACAGAACTAACTTCTGTGGAGCGAGTTCATGATTGATGGTTCCCAAGGTATATTACACGCTGGAAATTAACTGCCTTCGCTTGTACTGGGTCATTGACTCCTCACATCTTTCAAAATGACTAACGTTTAAGTAAATTTACAATAATCCTGTATTAAAAAAAGACATTAGACCTTAGATCACTATCTCCAAACATAAATCCATTAAAAAACTGGGCAAGTGGTGTCCGGCAATGCACATTGTATTGTAGGATTCCGTATTTGCTTGCTTGTCCAGTTTTGCATCATATTCAATGACAGTCCGATATTACAGGCTTCGCAACGCGTGAGTGACACCCATGTGATACCCCAGTGCGCAATGTTGCAAGCTTCCATCCATAGGCTACAGTGACCGCTTCCCATCAGGAGGGACGTATGCTAGTTTGCCACCCTAGTAGTATAAAAAAAACGATGAGTTCGTCAGCTATTACTTGGTAACTAATAGAGCCTACTTGTATTAGTTTTCCTTTTAGGAAACATAATTGATACATACTCAGAAATAGTTGTTAAAGATTTTTTTTATAATAAAGTATGTTATACACACATAGCTAATGTGTACCTACTTTTTTGAACCGGACCTAACACATTCACCTTGCAATTACTACAAACACATAATAAATCAAAATTCAGTAGTCCATACAAACAGTAGCAAGTATTATTCAGTTATCTAATGAAAAAGTTAACTAAGCGCATTGACCCTAAAATAAAACAAATTTAAAACGTTAGTTAACATTAACCAAATCATTCTAAAATCAACTTTATGTCGTATAAAATAAAAGAGATCATATTTTTTGTAGTTGATAAATGATAGTTGGTAGCTTAGGTGATTCCTATACTTGTCAGTGTGCAGTGAAGCGAAATACAGAAGCTTCCATGATACGTTCATAGAAAATAAAAAGTTTAGACAAGAATATAGTGGATGGTAATGTGGAGATCGTGCGATGCTTGTGGCCTTTCTGAGATCAAGGATCATGGGCGGAATCAATGATATCTATAGAAAATATAGATAGAACGGGAACTAACGATCATACCTTTTTTTCCTGATGTTTTGACCAGGTTGCACCGGCCGTGGTCACAGGCGAACGGTAACTGCAACGCCTTGTCTCCATATCCGAGGTGTAAACTTCTTCCAATGAAACAGCATAACCTGCGCAATTTCGTTTGTGTGTTTACGGCTTTTTTAATTTCAAAAAATCCTTTCTTATACACTAACGACATACAAAATTCAAGTTCTCCAAATTGCAGGTTATGTTGTGCGTTGCTTCTTTCAGGGTGTGAAAATGATTGCGCAATACTATGTGTGCGTTAAAGTGCCATTTGTCAGTTCGAAACTTTGTAGCCTATCTGCATCTTTTTATGTAAAATCATTGAGTCTAATATTACAAAAGAGTCTGATTGAGAATTGCAAATGGATATATTTCGATCTTAATTGCAGGATTATTTCATTTTAACAATCAGAAAAAGTGGAGAAGTAGGTAAAACCATTCGTATTAGAATAGGTACCTTTCTTACTCATCTAGGTTACCTACCTAGCAGCTTAGTTTTGTTTATATTTTTCTTTAAAAAAGCACGGAGAATCTCGAGATAACGAAGCCCATCCAAATACAGGCTAGGATCGACGTTGTTTAACTTGCCCTATCATTTAGAGTTCGATACACAGCAACGCCATCGAGCTTACTTTTCTTTTACACATTGGTAACTATTGTTTTTCATAAAGATTTTGTAAGTAAACAAATTGACCACCGAAAAAAAACGTCGGCTACTCCACACAGCAGCCATTATTATCCATACTCTAAAGAAAACTCTTAAATAACAATAAGTTTCTGAGGTGTCGGCATTACAAACATACACAAAACCATTTATGCTCTAGTGCATATCCATTACATTCTACAATCGTATTTAAATCCTCAACAAAAATCAGAGGTTGCCGGCAACTAGTATCTATAGCCTGTTTAAAAAAAAACGGCGCCGAATACTAAGTGACCATTGGTCCGTTCGGAATCCGAATTCGAAAGTTCTTAATCGAAGGCGTTATTCAAATGTTTTTAGTTCGATGATTTTGAATTGCGTTCTTTTTGATTTGAATCTAAGTAGGTGTAAATGTCGTAGTGGAGTGGGCAATAGTTTTTTTTTTTAATTTTGTCAATAGATACTTGTATATTTATCAACAAGGATGTTTTACGCTACACCTATGTTCTATGGTGAGGCACGGTCCTTGTCAGGCCAGCTGGGAATGTTTTCATACGTACTCAATGCACGTTTGTCGGACAGACACCACAATGACATCATTATGGAAAATAATTTAACAGGGATTTTACATATATGTATATTTTATCGTTAATTTCAGTATAGCTATATGTTGAGTTCCACAGCCTTTGGACACATTACATTATGCCAGTCAAAGGAGGGTCGCACAGTTTGGCCCATAAGACCAATAAATAACATTGAACCGATTGAACGATATGTCGTTAGAAAGGTGTTTTTATATTCTACAGCTTTTACTATGGCAGAAAATCTCGTACTGCTCACAAATAACGTGGCTATCTATTGGTAAAAGAATTTTCAAAATCAGTTCAGTAGATCCAAAGATGACCCCAAAGAGTAAAGTAATACTACGGATGACCCCCTACAAACTCACAAACTTTACCCCTTAATAAATAACTAGCTGCTGCACATGCACAGCAGCGCCATCTATATCAGACTTGTTCAAATCCTACGGGAATCGCGTACTTTTTGGAATATAAAGTATCGTATGTGTTAATCCAAGGTATCAGCTACCTACGTACCAAATTTGACACAGCCATTTGAGCGTGAAGAAGCAACAAACATACACACAAAGTTTCGCTTTTATAGGTAACTAGAGAAACCCGCGCAACTTCGTGTGCGTTTATCCTTTCCCGTGGGAATTTTAAGAAATCCTTTCATATCGGTTGCCTACATCACACACCACACTTTTCAGAACACACCCAAAAAATTGTGATATGTTTAGATAATTATATATTTTTTCTATTTTTATACTTCTCATTACAATCTTTGGTGTTTATGAAATAGGCTAGCCCGACCGGTGAAGAGCCACCCTTATACAGAATATTGACGTGAAGCAGCAATGCGTTTCGTTCGGGGAGTGAAATATCCGAAATTCTTGTTTGTCATCTTTGTGGTATAAAAAAAATCTAACTCATTCCTTATACTATTTCTCGCTATATCCTGTTTTTTCCTGTCGGTCGGCATCATTCAATCATAATGTCGTCTATTTATTCTGTTTGTGATATCGGAAAAACAGCTAAAATTCTAACTATGTATAAAGCGGACTGAATCATATTCATCGATAATAAATAGTAAGTAATTAAATATTACATTTTATAATATTTGACAGGGTTCAAGTTAAATTGGTCAATGGTTAAATGGCACACATATTGATATTGTCTCTTTCTCATCATCATCATCATCATCAGCCTACATTTGTCCACTGCTGGACATAGGCCTCCCCAACTGCACGCCACCGCGCACGATCCTCGGCCACTCTCATCCAGCTCTTGCCAGCCACCTTGCAAAGATCATCGCTCCACCTAGTCTGAGGGCGTCCTACGCTACGCTTACCGATCCGCGGTCTCCACTCAAGAACTCGTTTAGCCCAGCGGTTGCCGGTTCTTCGGCTGATATGGCCGGCCCACTGCCACTTCAGTTTGCTTATCCGGTGAGCTATGTCGATGACTTTGGTTCTCTGTCGGATCACTTCGTTCCGAATTCGATCCTTCAGAGAAACTCCGAGCATAGCCCTTTCCATAGCTCGCTGAGCGACTTTAAATTTGTGGACCAGACCAACCGTGAGTGTCCACGTCTCGGCACCGTATGTCATAACAGGTAGGACGCACTGATTGAAGACTTTCGTCTTTAGACTTTGTGGAATTGGCGATGTGAAGACCCGACGGAGTTTCCCATATGCAGCCCAGCCCAGCTGTATTCTTCTATTTGCTTCCTTCTCGAAGTTGTTTTTACCCAACTGCAGAGTTTGCCCAAGGTAAACATACTCCTTAACAACCTCGAGAATACTGCCCTGTACTGCAATTGGTTCCGGATTTACATGTTCGTTGAACATAACCTTGGTTTTGTCCAAGTTCATCCGGAGACCAATGCGTTGCGAAGAATCAGCTAGGCCATTCAGCATATGTTGCAAATCATGCAGCGTTTCTGCTACGATGACGATATCGTCTGCAAATCGCAAGTGTGAGAGGTACTCGCTGTTTATGTTAATACCACGTCCGTTCCAGTCCAGCGCCCTGAACATGTCCTCCAATGCATTTGTGAACAATTTGGGGGATATAACATCCCCTTGTCTCACACCACGATGCATGGGGATAGGCTCAGACCGCCGGTTCTGGATTTGGACGGTCATAGTAGCGGCGTTATACAGGCCTCTCAGCACTTGGATATATCGCCAATCGACTTGGCATCGCTGCAAAGATTCCAAAACAGACCAGGTCTCAATGGAGTCAAAGGCCTTCTCATAGTCCACAAACGCTATGCACAGGGGTCGATTATACTCCTCGGTCTTCTGTATAATCTGCCGCACTGTGTGGATGTGGTCTATGGTGCCGTACCCCGATCGAAACCCGGCCTGTTCCGGTGGTTGAAACTCATCGAGTCTTCGCGCAAGGCGATTCGTGATGACTCTTGAAAACAGCTTGTAGATGTGGCTGAGGAGCGAAATGGGTCGATAGTTTTTCAAGAGGGTTTTATCACCCTTCTTGAAAAACAACACGACAATACTCCTACTCCACGCCTCTGGAGTTCTCCCATCGAAGAGGACAGTATTAAAGATTCTTTGGAGCTCCTTCATTACAGGTGTGCCACCAGATTTCAGAAGCTCAGTCGTAATACCGTCCTCTCCAGGGGCTTTTCCATTTTTAAGCTGTTTAAGAGCCAACTCGATTTCACCTAGGCTGACCTCTGGCAAGTCTTCAGTAAAGTGGCGCGTAAGTGTGGCTCTAGAATTCTCATTTCCGGGATCAGGTTGAGATGAATGCGATGCGTAAAGCTGGCTGTAGAAGTTTTCAATCTCCGAAAGTACCTCCGGCTTAGAAGACACGACTACTCCATCCGTGGTAGTCAACTTCGTCAGATGGCTTCTCCCAAGCGATTGGACAAACACTTTGGACCCCCGATTTTGCTCGATAGCTCGCTCTATAGATCGAGTGTTGGAGCATCGGAGGTCTCGTCGTACCAGTTTGCCAATTCTCTTGTTTAGAGCATGTTTGTCTGACGAAGTGGCTGGTGGGTCTTCCCGTCGTACCTTCATAAGCTCGAGTGTTTCTTCCGAAAATTTCGACTTCCTGCCCTTACGCTGCAATTCGCAAAAACTCATACCTTCCTCCCTGAGGATTCCGACCACCCTTTCGAGGGCCTGGTCAACGCTGTTTGTGGTTTCCGCGACAGTAAATCGGTTTTCCAGATTTGACTGGAACGTTTCAGATCCCACTACAGTTTGGAGCAGGGTTGGCCGGAGCCTGGACTTCATCAAACGGACACGTTCAAGCTTGAAATTGATATTCAGAGAGCCTCGCACAAGTCTGTGATCGCTTCCGGTGTTAAACCTGTTGATCACTGAGACATCTCTGAATATGCGCTTCTTGTCTGTAATGATGAAGTCGATCTCGTTTTTGGTCATAGCGTCGGGGCTTTGCCATGTCCACTTCCTTTGAGGCTGTTTCTTGAAGAACGAATTCATCAAGAAGAGCCCCTCCTTTTCGAGGAAGTTGACTAGCATTTGCCCCCTATGATTCCTGCTTCCATACCCATGGGACCCTACTACCGATTCGCTGTAATTTTGTACTCCCACTTTTGCGTTAAAATCCCCCATGACAACATTGTAGTGGGCCTTGGTGGTGAAGTGTAAGGCCTTCGATATGTCGCCAAGCATATCTTCCATTTCATCGTCCGAGTGTGTCGAGGTCGGTGCGTAAACCTGCACAACCTTGAGGCTATACCTCTCGGTTAGCTTAATTACCAGGTACGCGACCCTGCTCGACACACTCGAAATCTCCACAACGTTGTCACACAGGGTTCTATTAACCAGGAACCCTACGCCACCCTGGGATAGCTGGTCTCCCTCTCGGAAGTACATAAGGTTGCCTGAATCAAGGGTTACGGTGTCCTCCCCCTCTCTTCGGACTTCGCATAACCCAAGAATATGCCACCTTATATTTCCGAGCTCGATTTCGAGTTGCGTCAGGTGCTCGTCTAGCCGTAACGTGCGTCCGTTATACGTCGCCAAGGTCAGTTGTTTTTGGCGGCCTTTCGTAACCCGGGGATTCTTCGCACCCCCTGCCCTGCCGTCACCGTGACCGCCGCCGTGATCAGGAATAGCAGGGCGACCGGGAACTGGGGGCCGTGGTACGTTTCGGCTTGCCATATTGAGGGGGGTTGCTCTAATTGCCACGCTGAGCAGGCGGGTTGGCAATCGCAGTGCATGCTATACCAGTGTCGCTGCTGCCCGACACCAGTCTGACCCATATGTGCTAGGTGGCGATATGCACGGGTCGAAGATCTCTTAGTCGCCTTTTACGACACCCTCGAGAAGAGTTGGGGGAATGCTATTCTTCAGCCGGCACTCCACGGCCATTTCAGCCGGCACTCCACGGCCATCTCTTTCTCACTTATAGGAAATCTCATTACGTCGACTCGCTCTATTATTTCGTAGTGTTGTTGTAGGCTGAGGTTGTAGGATTTGAATTACCGATATACTTATACATTTTTTTTACGGAAGTGGTTGGAAAACAAGCTCAGAAATATGGATCATTTGATATTAAATGGAGCACACCGACCTATAACAGGAAAAGACAGGATATATAGCGAGAAATAGTATAAGGAAGGAGTTAGATTTTTTTTATACAACAAAGGTGGCAAACAAGAATTTCGGATATTTCACCCTCCGAACGAAATGCATTGCTGCTTCACGTCAATATTCTGTAAGAGTTTCACCGGTCGGGCTAGCCTACTTCATTGCCACTCTAAAGATTGTAATGAGAAGTATTTAAATATAAAAATAATCATGTATACATATGAAAATGTTTTGTCTTGACCGTAGAGACCTGAAATTTGGGTGTGTGATGTAGGCAACCGATAAGAAAGGATTTTTTTAAATTCCCACGGGAAAGCGGTATAAACGCAAACGAAGTTGCGCGGGTTTCTCTAGTTTTATATATATAGATATTAGTTGTTGCCTTGAAAAGATTGCCGTCAGTAATAAGGCCGCCTTGCAAATACACTAGTCTGCAATTAAGCTGTTTATACCTACTGTATTTTTGTCTGTGTATTCTGTCTACCTATCTATCTATTAAAGCTAGTACCTATATGACATACCATTATTTTTTGCAACAACTTGGGAGGTGTCGGCGCTTTTTTGGGATAATCCCTGTACACTCAAAACCCGGCTTTGTGGGCAGCTAAGGCTGTATTTTCGTTTGTCGGCTGTTTATTTGTAATGGAATGTACTTTCGGCGTTTTTGATATTATCTGTGGATGGCACAGATTATATTTTAGTTAAGAATCTATGCGAAATAGATATTTTGCTTGGTACGTAAACTTTTTTTTGTATTACAACGTGGTATGCAATCACCGTTGCCTATATACAGTCAACAGTATAAATACTCGAGTGAGTCAAGAATTGACCATCACACGATGTTTAATTCTCTCTTGACTGTACTAATTACTAGAGGTGGTAAGTAATAAATAAATATAGGGACAAATCACACATATTGAGCTAGCCCTAAAGTAAGTTCGAGACTTGTGTTTGGGATACTAACTCAATGATAATATTATTTTATTTAACAAATACATATATAGTTAGTTTTGCATCATGACCCGACCGGGATTCGAACCTGGGACTTCCTGGGTGGCGGTCTGGCGTGGTAACCGTAACTGTTCACGGAGGACGTCTGAAAAGTAACAACATATTTTATGCCCCTGTACGATGCGTACTTTTAACACTAAAATTCGTCTTGCTTTTAACAAAGTCATTAAGGTTAAAGTTAGAGAGCCTAGTTTGTAATATTCTTTGGAAAAATGACCTCAAAAATGTGAAACGGTATCACAATGATTTACGAAAACCATTGAAGCAACTTTCATTTAGATATACTTAGATATTAAATTAGTAAATCCGCAATCTATTGTTACAATCAATTATAAGAATTTGTTATAACATAGAATGTCTTGGTTTAATTTTATTATACAATACAAACATTAAAATAAATAACTAAACGTACATTATAATATGGCGTGTGATAAATATGTTAAAGCTACTCATACTAAAATTAAGTTGTTTCTATCAAGACATCCATACTTAAACATTTTCGCATTTATAATTTTTAGTAAGGGTTTTATCACGAAAGATCAAAAAAGATATGTGATGTAGTTTAAGGAAATCTAGTTTCCTGAAAAGGTACCATAACTCGCTCTCGGTACAATTGATTTGTCATCTATCTTGTATCATTTTTTTTATATATTTTTTATATATAAATATATATGGGGACAATTAACACAGATTTAGCTAGCCCCAAAGTAAGTTCGAAACTTGTGTTATGGGATACTAACTCAACGATACTATATTTTATATCAAATAAATATATAGATAAACATCCAAGACCCGAGGCCAATCAGAAAAAGTTCGTTTTCCATCTTGACCCGACCGGGATTCGAACCCGGGACCTCTTGGGTAGCGGTCCGGCTTGGTAACCATTACGCCACGGAGGTCGTCGTATCATATAGATAGACTGGGTTGTAAAGACTAATTGCAGTCACTTCATGTAAACATCAGTGTCTTCGCCAATCACAGACCCCAATTCTTTACGGTTTGACAGTGGACTCCGAAAATCGTAATAGATTTAGAAACCGTTAAAAGTCAGCCACCGGCTACGGGACTCGCTTGATGTCTATGTGCTCCATGGGCGGAGCACTTACCATCAGGTGACACGCTCATTTGCAAACTTCTTCCATAAAATAACAGGAGACCGCTAGGAAGAAGTAGAACTAGTTGTACGCGCCAAAATTTGAGCTCACAATTTATAAAACAATTGAAAATAGATTGTCGTTATGCACTGAGTAATAGTTGGAATATCAATTGCCGAATTCCGTAAACATACAACAACATACCAACATGATTACTCACAACAAACAAAAGAATTTGTGACTATTGAAATGTATGAATCGCGGGCTACTTTTTATTTTTCTTTTGAAAGTATAATGTTAAGGCTAATTATCAATTGAACACCGAATGAATGTGTGGTTGTCGGTAGCGCACAGTGTGGGACTTCAAAGAAGGCGGTGCGTTTGTGGGAATATCAGACATTGACTAATATAGATGACGCTAGAGTAATCGCAGTAAGCTATTGTGATAAAATTATGATATAACCCCATCACACGGGCGTTCACCTGAGGTCATCGTTGGTAGTGTCGGATTGACAGGGCGACATGTGCAAAACAAAGTTGGAATGCAGAGACATCATCGCTTCTTTGTTTTTTATAGTCAAGAGCAGGTCGACCTTTAAGAAAGAAAGGACTACCACTATACCATTCTTAAGTTCTATGCCATAAGAGCTATTATCGAGGCACTAAGTGCTCAATGTGCTCATATAGAAAACTGTAACGCGAATTAGCAATGCAAAAAACAGCGACGCGAATCTCTGCGATGCGAATTCGTGCGGCGAGGCGTCTCTCTTCTACGTTTCGCGTTGCGAAATCAAATAACTTGCGTAAAATTTTTGTGATGCGACTTACGAACTTTACTTTTTCTACTTATAATGATTTTAATAATTATTTATTTATATTTCCTAACATTCAGCAGCATGTCCTGTCATGTTACATCACGTTTTACATACAGATTGAGGATGCGGTATCGACATAGATTCAAGTCTGTGCGCGGTAAGTTTCTGAGCATTCTGATAGCGGGAGAGATGTATCGAGATCGGCTTGAATATCGGATCGCATTTTAATTCGATCCGACGTTTAGATGGTGTGAGGCTCGACTTACATAGTAACAGATTTGTTTTATTTCAAAGTTGCAAACCGTGAGAATGTCTACCAACTAGCTCTACACTCTCGCGAATTCGAACGAAATGGAGTGTGCGGGCCGTGGCGGGCGCTTCGTCCTCCTTCGTCTTCACATTTCCTTGTAACAAGAATAAAACAGTTTGTGTTACTATTTTTATTTAACCGATCGTTTTTTGTCTTATTTTTAACAGATCGTTTTTAGTCATTAATTTGGCAGTCTCAAAACCCAAGGATGTTTACGAACGTGAGTGACAGTTGTGCGAGGGCGTTGGCATAATTTCATACATTTTGACAAAGACGAAATGTTGAAAAGTGACATACAATATGAACGGGAGTTGTAGTTCCAATTTCGGCCACGTTCATAAATACAATAAAATTGTAGCACGGTACCGGACAGCTTGTCTATTTTTTTATGTCGATGTTTAATTTATGTACCCAAAGTTATTACATGCTTAGTGACTAGTGTTTGTTTACCTCACGACGCGCGACGCCACCGGACTGTCCAAGATAGTTTTGTTACGTATACAAGTCGAAACAAAATAAATGCTACAAATGTTAAGTGTCTTAAAAATCTATAAACAAAATGTTTGCAAACTAGACAAACCCTTGTGGTTTTTGGTTTGTTAAAAATGAAAATTTTATCTTGTACTTAATATATAAAAATAAAATAAAAGTTACAAGTGGCCCTTATTTGTTTTGCGTGGTATATATTGACAGATTCATTCGTTTAGATAAAATAGGTAGGTACCTTACATAATAATATAACCTTTTACTAAATAATCTAAAATTATAAAACTAAAAATAACGAAGAGAAGCCTTCAAACAATTAACGTAATAATGTTAAATCAACCGCGTAATCAAAGAGTTAAATATGGATTTTTATTTTACAAACGAATTTGGACCTTGTTGTTAATACTATAAAATTTATTTTAATATTGCAATCTAATACAAAACTCATAGATCAACTAGTGTAATAGACGAGACGAACAATATCAATATAAAAGCTGCTAATTTTATGTTGTGGTGACATTTTCTCACCAAGAAAGAATATGAAAGACAATAAAACTATTGGACAAAGCACTATAAATAAAGTTTACATAAAGTTATCATATCTACAGCCAATCTGTCAGGTGAAAACTGATCAGTAAAAATATTAAACAACGTATGACGTCCTCTTCCCCCGGACCGCTGACAAGCGTGGACGTGTCCACTACCGTAGTGCTTCTTGTTTTGAAATAGATAAATTAAAGAAATAAATAAATTTTAAATTATAAATTGTAAATTTTATAAGTGAAAATTTGGGCGGGTGCCGGGTCTCGAACCGGCTCCTCTCAGTGTTAAACGTGCGTTCTGTGCCGCTCGACCACCAACGATTGGAACTGCTGCGCCGAAATTGTCCGCTATCGAAGTTCAATTGCGTCACTGTGCATTCAAACTACATTGTGATGTGACTGTGAGAGATTTGAATCGCAGTGAGTACTTTGTATTATTCAACTAAACGCGAACTATATTGTTTGACAGTGCTCTTACTACTAGTAAGGTATTTTCAAGAAATAAATATGCCCCTAAATCGAACACCTCCTTGTACACCTGCTGGGGAGATATCGTCATTGATAATGACCCCACGTAATATTGGGCAGTCTGACTCAACTCCTAACTTAACAAGCCTGGGAAAGGAACACACCACCTCTACACGCCATAAACGTCGTCGCGGCGAAGACCAATCACCCGAAATGGATGAAATACGCTCAATACTATCAGAGAACGCCTCAAATTCTGATGGCAAGTTCGCGGACCTGCAAGCTGCAATGCAAGAAATTATAATGCAAAATCGTGATATTAAAGAATCCATTATTTTCACTGCTAAACAATATGATGAAATTGTGATGAAGTTGGAAAGTGTTGAGTCAGAAAGGAGGCAGGACCGTTCTTATATACAACAGCTTGAGGAAAGAGTTGATGAACTGGAGCGCCGTCTCCTCGTAACCAAAGTTGAACTACGGAATATCCCAAAAAAAGAGAACGAAAATAAAGAGGATCTCTGTAAATTAGTGGCTGACACTGCCAAGGTTATTGACTCACAAATACAACCCCATGAAATTAAGGACATCTATCGCAAAGGGAAGAAGAGTGAAATGCCAACGATTGTTGTCGAATTAAGTAGCGTTACATCAAAAGAAACATTCATTAAGAAGGCGAGAATTTTTAATACTAAAAATAAACAGAATAAATTGAATACGTCTCAACTCAAGATCCAGGGCCCAGCTAAACCGATTTACATTGCAGAAGCTTTGACACCGAAAGCGCAGCGACTTTTTTTATCTGGCCCGCAATTTCGCCAAAGACAATGGATTCATGTATTGCTGGACATCACTTGGAAAAATATTCATACGGAAGGAGCAAGGCAGCAAACACTTCATAATCTCCAGCGAGGCTGATCTTGGGAATTCACTTCTGAAATTATGACTGAACTGGATTTTGAAATTATCTTTTCTTTTTCAACATAATATGTTTACTATAAACTGCTTAATTTTTGTAACGTACACAATACACACAATCAACATTCTCACTCACACATTACATGCTAAATCACTTGATTCATACACAGCATCATACAACTCAAGCCAACCGTCTATAACCAGTACAGCAGAGCCTCCAATCATATTTCTCAAATCACTTTGCAATGTGACGCTGACCATCTTACTTCTCCAATATGTCTAAAAAAAATGACGATTTTATAATGGAACTAGATAAGTTCCACATAGCTAAGGCAGGTTAAAAACTTAGGGATGATTATGGATTCCACGTTATCTTGGAAGGCTCAGGTGGCTGAGGTAAGTAGGAAGATGTTTGCCGCTTCTTCGTCACTCCGAAGACTCAGAAATTTCCTACCCACTGCCACCAAGGCTGCTCTTGCACAATCCCTCCTTCTCCCTTTACTTGACTATGCTGATATAGCGTACCCGGATCTTAACGTAGAGTTACTTAACAAATTAGAACGTATGCAAAATTTCAGCATCAGATTCATTTACGGTCTACGGAAATTTGATCACGTGTCAGAATACAGAGCGCAATTGAAATGGCTCCCGATTCGCCAGCGTAGAGACATGCACATCCTTTCCTTCCTCTACTCTATTCTTTTCAATCCTTGCACTCCCTCCTATCTTAAAGAATACTTCATATTCACCTCTTCATCCCATAGCCTATCACTCCGCTCCACTGACAATCTCACCCTTCTAATTCCTGTCCATTCTTCCAAATTCCTCGACAAATCATTCTCTATCCAGGCCATCAGACTATGGAATAACTTACCTGTTACAATCAGAACCGCGAAATCGATAAATGTATTTAAAAGAGAAGTAAAAAATTATTTACTTTCACACTAAATTCTTTGTATAAAAACGACATTTTATTTTGTATATATTGTACTATACAAGTATTTATGTATTGTTTTAGTTTTATATATTGATAATTATATATATATATATATATATCTGTAATATTGTATTTAAACTTGTTATATATTATATATATAAATTATTTATTGTAGATATATTGTTATGTCCTGCTGTTTATTATACATCTTGCTAGCCCTGCCCACTTCATGCAAAAATTCGTTACCCTAAGGTTGCCTTGAAAAGATTGCTTTGAGCAATAAGGCCGCCTTGTTGCAAATACACTAGTTTGTAACTTTTACTGTTTACTGTATTAATTGATTGTGTGTTGCAAATAAAGCTTATTCTATCTATCTATCTATCTAAGGCATATAAATGTGATACTAAATATTGCAACTCTACGATTTTAAACACAACTTCAGGGATAAGAATTGTAACACAGAACATTCGCAGTATCTACAAAAACTTTGACAATTTAATCACCCAATTATTTAGATTTAAATTTGAAATAGATGTTATAATTTTAACAGAGTGCTGGCTTAAAGAAGTGAAACCTATACCGAAAATAGACGGCTATTCTTCTCATCAGTCCCACCGAAGACTTAATCAAAACGATGGTATTGTCATATACGTAAAAAAACATTTAAATTGCACTATATTTGAACCTAAACTGCCTGGCGCAAATTTTCTTCTGTTACATATTGATCCTGATATACATATACTTTCCATTTATAGATCCCCCTCAATTTACTGCATAGACTCCTTTTTGGACTCTGTGGACAAAATTCTCCGTCCAATTAAATCACCCAAACATACTATTATACTTACCGGCGACATCAACATAGATATTAAACCGGAAAACAAAGATAGACATAGCGCGTCTTACCTAAATCTAATCGCGGAATT
The DNA here is from genome assembly GCA_905163395.2 of Endotricha flammealis. Classification (NCBI taxonomy): domain Eukaryota; kingdom Metazoa; phylum Arthropoda; class Insecta; order Lepidoptera; family Pyralidae; genus Endotricha; species Endotricha flammealis. Next base: position 5,867,772 of record LR990871.1, on the reverse strand, counting down.
GGGAATGTTACCAACTCATACGTTTCCAACAAGAATACAGAATTGTCTAGACCACGTGATGCTCAGATCGGATTTGCCTGCATCTGTATTTGCAATTGATACCACTATAACTGACCATAATATGATTCTGCTACAACTTTCCGTTTTTCACAAGAAACCTATTATAAGACCTACATTTAAAACCAAAACAGATTTGACTGCCACAGTGAAATATCTGGAGAGTATAGATTTTTCATTTGTATCTACAATTACCGGAGCAAACGAAGCAGCAGAAAGATTTGTTGATGCTATTACTAGTGCTATACAACTAAACTCCAAAAATTGCTACGTACCAAACAGAAAACGAACTGTGCAGCCATGGATAACTCCGGGAATATTACGCTGTATTAGACATAGAGACAAATTGCACAGAGACCTGGTAAGATCTCCTGACAATGAAATACTTAAACTTACCTACAGACGCTATCGTAATTATTGTAACTCATTGCTTAAACACCTAAAACGTAACTATGAAAAGTCATTAATAATAAATGCTAATAATAACAAGGCTAAGTGGAAAGCTATACAATCGATAATTAACAACTCTAAAACAAAATCGACAGCTGAGGAACTTCTGAATGAAAAGGGTGATAAATCGAATGATATTATGGAAGTGAACAAATATTTTTCAAGTATTGGGAAGCGATTGGCTGGCTCTATTGTTAAATCTGGTATCAATATATCATCTAAGTATAATTTTGATGTTGCGTCCAATTTGACTTCCCTTGTTCTGATACCCCCGGATGAAAATGAAGTAGAATCTCTCATTAATGGTCTCAAACTCAATAGTGCCCCAGGATGGGATTGTATTCCTGCTAAATTGCTTATACTCGCCAAACACGTATTAGTACCCCCTCTCACCAAATTATTAGAAAATTGTTTTCTTCAAGGAATTTTTCCAACTGTTTTCAAGAAGGCTCTTATCACACCAGTACACAAAGCCGGGGATAGTCACACCGTCACAAACTATAGACCAATATCGGTTCTAACTTCATTGTCAAAAATTCTAGAAAAGGCACTAAATAACAGATTAATAAATTTTTTAGAGCATAATAACATTTTATCTAGTTGTCAATTTGGATTTCGACCAAAAGTAAGTACAGAGATGGCTGTCAGTCAACTAATAAATCACGTTACAATGACTATCGATGAAAAGCAAAAATGCATCGGAGTTTTTCTCGACTTGGCTAAAGCCTTTGACACGGTGTCGATTCCCAGGCTCGTGGAGAAACTTGAAAAAGTTGGTATTAGAGGTAATGCTCTTATAATATTTAAGGACTTTCTACTAAATCGCACACAGCAAGTTAAGATTGCTGGTACAGTTAGTGATGAGTGCCCAGTGGTTTTCGGAGTACCGCAGGGCAGTATTCTCGGCCCAAGTCTCTTTTTAATTTACATTAATGATCTGTGTCAGCAAACTCTTGTTAACGGGCGAATATTCACCTACGCCGACGATACTGCATTGATCTTTTCTGGTGCAACTTGGGACGAAGCACTTATGTATGCTGAAAAGGGTCTGCATAGAGTTGGTAACTGGCTGGGTGTTAACTACCTCACATTAAATGTCACAAAAACTAAATTTATGCAATTTTCTATTACTGGGTCCGTTCACAATCTTAACCCTAAGATCCATACTTGCGACTATCCATCTTGTTTAAATTGTACCTGTCAGACGATCCAAAAAACTTCCAATATCAAATATCTGGGTGTTATTATTGACGACAGGTTGAGTTGGAAAGATCACATTGGGACCACTACCTCACGTATTAGAAAGTTGATTTGGATGTTTAAAAAACTTAGGCATGCAACAGATTTTAAGCTTCTCCGTGAGGTTTACCTTGCATTAGCTCAATCAATTCTTGCATATTGTATTGTTGTGTGGGGTGGGGCCTGTAAGACATTTTTAATTCAACTCGAAAGGGCACAACGATCCCTATTAAAAACAATGACTTTCAGCCCATTTCGTTATCCCACTATATCCCTATATAATAAATGCGAAGTTCTAACAGTTAGGCAACTATATGTACGTCAGGTCACCCTTAAACAGCATAAACAAACACCATATGACGAAGGCACATATAAAAATAGGCGCACAATAACCAGCATTTGTGCACTTCCTTCTCTTAGGACAAGCTTTGCTAGACGGCAACAATTTTACATGTCCCTATATCTATATAATAAAGTTAATAAAGTACTTAATATACATCCAATTTTAAACCGTGAGGCTAACTTTAAAATTACAAATTGGTTATTAACATTAGATTATGATCACACTGAAAAACTGCTCTGAATATCAAGCTGGTTGGGAATCGTTACACAGTTACATATGCTCACACACAAACACACACATACACACACACACACACACACACACACACACACACACACAGACACAAACATACACTCTTTTAATTTTTGTTAATGTAAACTCAAGTCTGTTGGATTTTTGTAATTTTGTTTTTAATTCGTTTCGCTTAAGCGGCTACTTAGATTACTTATTTAGTTTCCGATGTAACTGGAAGAGGACACTAACCTCCTGTAACACAGGTATTATATACCTAGCACAGAGGTTAGGGACTTCATTATGAAAGTGTAAACCTTTGTTGTGGAAATAAATAAATTGAAATTAAATAAATTGAAAATTGAAATTGAAAGGTAACTAGATGATATTTGCACAAATAATGCTGCCTTTTAAAGCCGATTTATCAAGTACCTACATAACTTCGCTTATCGTACCCTTAACTCATGAGGCCACTATACAAATTAATACTGATTCAAGTCAAAAGTCAAAGTGAAATATTAAATAGGCCTATTACAAACTCTTTAGAATCGTCTCAATTTTTTCTTACCAATTCAGACGGCAGATTTGTACAGATTTGATCTATAGTTTAGCTGGTCATTGGCTAGCAGTTATAATTAAAATTCAGGTGATAATATATTTTTCCCACATACCATAGAAGGCAGCGTCGGTTACGTAGATTGGACTGCTGTTCTCTTGACAGCAGTTTGAACCCGGGACCTCACCACTGTCACTGCCAATCTGATGTATCGTCAGCATCTAAAACAGACTTTTTAATTTACTTAATTTATTATACTCTATCTCTCTCTAAATTAAAGAGTCGCGCTCTTGTCGGTATATTGCTCCATTTTCTTCAGTCTTGTTTTTTTATTTTTTTATACCACTAAGGTGGCAAACAAGCTTGCGGCTCGCCAGATGGTAAGCGGTCACCATAGCCTATGGACGCTTGCAACACCGGGAGTATCACTCGCGCGTTGCCGACACAGTAAAAATCTTTTAACGCCCCTTTTAAAGAACCCCATATTATAGTCTAAACTCTAAAGAAAAGACCTCGGCGAGGATCTCATTCCACAGCTTAAGCGTTTTCTGGAGGAAACTCCTCTGAAACCTCTCTTGTGCCAGCTCCTTCACATCACTATAAGACACGACGCCAGCCTTTTACTTCACTTGATCAATGTAAGTTCTTCTCGGTCTCCTCCTTCCTCTTCTACCGTCCCCTCTATCATTTCTTTTGAGAGGTTTCTGATAAACTCATACTTAGTGTCTTTTATGATGTAATACTGGATTTTCCCTTCTGTACCATTTTTTATTACTTAGTTTATTTAAGTCTGCTCTTTTGTCATCAACACCGATTTTATATTTTAAATTTAATTATATTTTGTTAAGCTATTATTACTTTTATATCCAGTCGACACAACACTGGTAAAAAAACATATTCTTCAGATTATTGCTATTTCGACATCACTACCTTACTACCTTAGCGAGTGGCACGAAATAACTACTGAGGCCAGATTTCAAGAGTGTACCCGACGAAATAGCCATAGTCATAATAACTTTAGGAAAAAAACGCACTTATTTATTTTTTTTTTTTTTTTTTTTATTTATTTTAGAAGATTTACAGCGTATTAACATAAGGATACAACTTAATTATGACTAAGTGCTAATAACAAATCTTCGTAGTTATATAAAAGAGAAAATAGTTATAACGGTATAATTAAACGGTTTTTACGGTTTTTTGGTCTTAAACCCCTAGTTCAACGACGGCGAATGCTAGATTTATTGTTTTTTCAAAAAATAGTACAGGGTATTTCAATGTGTCCTTCGTTGTTAGACAGAATAACAATCAGTGTACCAAGGATGAATAGCCGTCGGCGTTATAAAAAAGACTTCTTTTCAATTTCTTCTTCTAAAACCAGGTTGGGTATGCATGCGCCTTTGCCTAGATATATATCTACTTATAATAGTTGGCATAAAATCCTAGATTTGGATATATTCCATGATAGTCCTAAAATGTTTAAAAACAAAATTTTACAAAATTTGAATACTAGAAATTAGTGTATCTTTCATATTTTCGATTTTAACTATAATTAGATTTATTTTTTGAATTTTTATTTTTAAAATTATTCTATATTGTTAAGTGAACCCTGTAATTTCAATGTGATAATTGAATGCTGTGCATGTCTATAATAGATATAAGCAATAGAATTAGTCCTTGGAACGATATAATGTAATGCTTATGTTTGTATTGTTGATGTGCCTAATAAATAAAATAAAAATAAAATAAAATAAACTAACGACTCTGTATCTGTGTTTAAAGATGTTTTTTGATGCTACTAGAAAATAAATTATTAGTATTGCATGTAATTAAATAAATAAAATGTATGTTTGTTTCGTATTAATTTTTTTTTTTGAACTTAAATTCTGAAATTCTTTCACCAGACACCCGGTACATTTTTTTTGTTAAAATATCAAATGTAAAATATTTCATGTTTTTTTTTTAAACTATATATTTCTTTATACCTTTTTAATGAACATGCGGACGGTACCTGCGCAGGCGCACGAGCACGGGAGCTTCACGCATGACGAGCGCAGCAAGGGGCCAATCTCTGTTTGTGGAGATAATCTCAGTTCTGATGTGTACTTGGAATAAGCGTCGAGTATGATTCTGGCGTTTATTTTTATGTTGGTAATACACATTCCAATCCATGTATGCTATATATTTTAAAACATTTTACAAATAAATTTTACACAGAGGTACCTACCTAGTTACAAAGTAAATTAGGCTTAAACCTGCTTGTGTTATGGTTTCCATACAACGGATTTCTTATTGTTTTACAAATTATAATACAACCAATTAATAGAAAACACAAGACAAATACAAATATTAATCACATAAAATTAATTTTAAGTTTTAGAACCCGCGCCTACTGCTGCTAGAAATAGCTCAACTGCGCCACCGCTGTTAAAGTCCAGGTCATAGGTCCAGATAAATCTATCATATCAGATAATTTGATGAAAAATCTTATAAAAATTATCACTGTGTTATACGCTGTCTGGATCGGAACTTATTATTGTGAATCAGTGCCTTTAATTTTGACTATTTCACACATTTTTGTTAATGTTTACAAACAACCATAATAACTGAGTTCTCAGTAAATAAATAAAAAAAACAATTTGTTTTATATACTGTAATGTTTAAATGCTTTGCAGAAGATATGAGTAATAAAATATACAAAATACTAGAACAAAATTATCTCTATCCATTGGTAAATCACAGTTTCCAATCATTTAAAATTCGCATTTCATTTCAAATTTTGAATGCTATACCATGCCTAAGTTTCTCTGACCCATTGTTTTCATCCTTAAAATGGTACAGAGATCTTACAAATGTTCTTTAGGATTCCGTCTTGCTAGCAGGGTCTGGGGTTTCTTTAGTAAGCCCTTCTTCCTTCAAACGTCGCTTCAATTTCTCTAAACGTGATTGGTTGGTCTTATGAAAGAATCCTTCTTCACCAGCAGCGTCTAACTTCCCTAATCTTCCGCCAGCTTCTTTCACGGCACCTGGATCTTTTTCTGGAGGCTTAGCATAATTTAGATGATCCAAAATTGATACTGTGTCTTCATAATTACCTGTTTTAGGATATTTGTAATCAGGAATCAAACAAAACTTAAGTCCCAAATATGTGTTTGTCTCCTTCCTTATACCAATTTTTGGTAGTATTTTTGTAAGGTTAACTGATGGTGCAGATAGTTTATTATTTGATAGTCCACAAAACATATAAGTAGTGGCGGTATCACAGAAACTCTTTACATATTTTACTGTTTTGTATTTGTTAGACATATTATTATCTTTTTTATTTAAATGGAATATTTGGTTTCTAATGGAGTTGGAGTTTGGTTGAAATCGAAACTATTGCTAATCCATTTTGCACCAACAATTATTTTACTGTATTTTACTCTCTAAAAACTGATCATGACACTGTGACAGAATTTTATTTGACAGTAAAACATTATGATTGAAGCATGTAGTTTTTTTCAGATCTTTGGACAATTCTAGCAAAAAGTTGGAGTTCATGTTGTTTTATCTACAATGGACATTATTTTACTCTTTGCACTGAACCACCCTCAGGAACCTCCTGAAGATGGTTCAGTGCAAAGAAGTTATCATCACCATGCTGTATCCTACTTATGACCAACATTTAAGTTTTTAAAATTATAAGTACCTAACAGCAGAGGTCTTATTTTAATTAATTCATAAGTAAATAATAAAAATACCAATAACTATTGCAACGTTTTTATATTGTTCATGAAAGTATTAGTTTAAACTTGTCTTTATCGTATCCAGCTTCATATTAGTACACTTATAAATTTTATTCTTTTTTATCTGGATTATCCATTTGCGGTCTCTCTAGTCTCCTTTTTAATTCTTCAAGCTGGTTCTTTGCTTTCTGCGTAAAGTAACCTTCTTCATTTTTAGTTTCTGGATGCACAAACCCTGGCATTTTTAGGTCCATTGCTTCTTCTTTTGCTGGTTCTTTGACTTTATCATCTTTGTCGACATAATTCCTTGCTTGTTCAATATAAGGTACTAACTGACCTTTCTTAAAAGTGCAGCATCTAGGAGTCTTGTGAATGGCGGAACTGGGCCCCGCGATATCAGATTTGGGACATACTTGAGTGAAGAATTTGACCATCACTCGTGCTTTTACCATTTTATTGATTTAAACATTTTTGCTATGCGGGATTGGAATTTTGAAATGAAATTTATTTATTCGATTTTTATGTTATTTTACAAAAACATTTTTGGAAGATTTGTCTATTGTGACAAGTGACAAGAACAGATGTGAATGCGACTGATTTACAGAAAAGAGTATTCACGCAAGGAATAACAGACCCATAGTCCCAAGATCCACCTAAACCTTGTAGAACGAGTGACTACTATTACTACGAGTCACAGGAATCGTGCCATCGCGTCATGCTGTGTGCGCGAATTGTGCGATATCGTGACGACCTCCGTGGCGTAATGGTTACCACGCCAGACCGCCACCCAGGAGGTCCCGGGTTCGATCCCCGGTCGGGTCATGATGAAAAACGAACTTTTTCTTCGGCCGAAGTATCGGAAGAATTTTAACCGTGAAATACAAGTCATTTCATGATTATAATTTAGTGAACTACTAAAATAACCATAAAGTACAAGGTATTTCATGGATAGAATTCAAGGAATTACTAAAATAACCATGAAATACCTTGTATTTCACGGTTAAAATCCTTCCGATACTTCGGCCGAAATATCGGATTTACGTTTCGTAGTAGCCCTCAAGTTTCGAACTTACTTTGGGGCTAGCTCAATCTGTATGAATTGTCCCTTTATATTTATTTGTTTATTTATTTCTTATATTGAAATTATTGTGCATCAATAAAATGTATAGATCGTATGATACAACTAAGTAGTGTTACACCTTGGACGCCGCGCCGCGGCCAATCAGAGGGCGTATTGCTGATCGCCACCGCGGACACGAGCTAAACGCGTTGGTTTGGCGACGCTTAACCGAATTTTCCCGATTCGAAAACCCGACGAAATTAAGTTAAATTACTTAGCCACTGGCTAGGATTCATAACTGTCAACGTCCAATGCGAGTCTCATTCCTGCATATAATGACAGGAGAAAATGTGTATCATTAAGTAAGTTGCCGTTTGTACCTGCCTGCACAAGCATGTATTATAAATTCTAGTACGATACGAGAACGACTTGTATTGAACCTACTCGTATTATCTCGTTGTGCATTTTTTTTAAGTTAACTGCAGGGTATATTAACCACCATGTATGTGGGTAGGTGTTACTTGTTCAATAAACAGTTTGCTTCCGACCTCCGTGTTTTATTGACGTTACATTGGCGACGAGGACGAACTTACGTGTAATTGAGTGTTAAAATCAGTGCGATATCATGCCTATCGGGAAATTAGAGCCGTTTGAGCTGGGTTCAAAAGAATGGCCCGCTTATATCCGCCGGGTAAATCAGTATATCAAGCTGAATGAAATTAAGCAAGAATTACGCGTGCCATTGTTAATTACTGTAGTGGGCGAAATGACATATTCGTTGATGTGTGATTTGTGTTCTCCGGAGCACCCAGAATCAAAAACATTTGACGAACTGGTAAAACTTGTGTCAGATCACTTGGAACCGAAGCGGTCAGAGATAGCCGAGCGTCATGTGTTCAGATTGCGAAGACAACAGGTGGGTGAACCGCTCACCGAATACTTACAAACCCTCAAGCACCTCGCGATGACTTGTAATTTTGGAGTGACGCTTGAAGAGAATCTAAGAGACCAGTTCGTGTCCGGGTTAGCCAACGAGGCAATGCGATCTAGAATATTCGCTGAAAGAGACATCAAATATAAGGAGGCCGTGGAGCTGGCTCTGGCGCTGGAGGCGGCTGAGCGTCATGCGGAGGTGAGCGCTGCCACGACGGCGGCGGGCGCGACCGCGCATGCGACATCGGGCGCGGTTGCAGCAGGCAGCGGCAGCGCGGCAGCAGGCGACGGCCTGTACCAGGCGAACATAAGGCGCGGGCCGCGGCGCGGCGCATGGGGTGCAGGCGCGAGCGGTGGCGGCGGCGTAGGCGCGGGCGCGGGCGGCGCATGGGGCGCAGGCGCGAGTGGCGGGGGCGGCGCAGGCGTGAGCGGCGGCGCAGGCAGCGGAGCCCAACGCAGCTGTTGGCGTTGCGGGAAGCCTCACAGAGCGGATCGATGCCGGTTTGCGAACTATAATTGTGATCAGTGCGGTGTGCGGGGCCATTTAAAGGCAATGTGTAGTGGAAATCGTAGTAGGTTTACACCAAGGTTGCAGATGGAAGCCCGACATAACTATGTAAGTGAGGACGACGGGGAAGATTTTTTCAACATTCAAGTGGACGGTACAGGTGATCGACCTTATGTTATTACGGTGGTGGTAGACGGGCAGGCGCTCGAGTTCGAAGTGGATACGGGTAGTCGCATATCGACAATAAGCGAGGACCTGTACATGTCTAATTTCTACAATAAAAAAAGGGTACCAGATAATCTTAACATACGCAGCTATGTCGGTTCAAAAATGGAGTCGCTAGGTTATATAAATGTTAATATAAGTCTCGCTGAAACCTCTGTGTCCGATTGTAAACTGTATGTAATTAAAAAAGGTGGTCGTCCCTTGTTAGGAAGAGAGTGGGTACGCGCCTTAGGAATAAAAAATATTAGTATTGATTTACATGTATTGAATGATACTTTAGCGAACGATCCATTCGTGAACCGATTAACTACGGAGTTTCCCGAAGTATTTACAGACCGTTTAGGAACATGTATTAAACAAATTAAGTTGCGTGTGACGGATAATGTGCCTGTGTACGTGCGGGCTCGAGCGGTGCCGCTCGCGCTGCGCACACGCGTGGAGCAAGAGCTGGACCGGCTCGAGCGAGAAGGCACTATTTATCGCGTTGAGTCATCAGACTACGGCACGCCGATTGTGCCGGTGTTAAAGGAATGCGGCGACATACGAATATGCGGAGATTATAAAATAACTATAAATAAAAAACTTTTACGCGACCCATATCCTTTACCGCGAATAGAAGAATTGTTTGCAACGCTTAGTGGTGGGGAGGAGTATTCCAAAATTGATTTAAAAAATAGCTATCAACAAATGATGTTGACAGAAGACTCTCAACCATACACCGCTATTACTACTCATATTGGTACATTCGTATATCGCCGCACCCCGTTTGGACTGTCGTGTATCCCGGAGAAATTTCAAAAAATAATGGAGGAGACCCTGCGGGGTATTCCCAATACTGTGGTGTTTCTCGACGACATTTGTGTCACGGGCAATAATAGACACGAACATTTAAATAATTTGCGGGCAGTATTGGAAAGATTACGCGCGATGGGTTTTACTGTGAAACGTGAGAAATGCAGTTTTTTGCAACCTTATGTCAAATACTTAGGGTTCATTATTGATAAAACTGGTTTACATCCCGATCCTAAGAAATTACAGGCTATTTACGAGGCACCGTGGCCAAAAGATGTTACCCAATTAAAAAGTTTTTTAGGATTATTAAATTATTATGGGAAATTTATACCCAACTTAAGCATACTATTACATCCGTTACATACTTTATTAAAAAAGGGAATCCAATGGGATTGGAATTTAGAGTGTGAGAAAGCGTTCTCGGCAGCTAAGGGCGCCCTGTCGAGCGAAAAAGTATTAGCACACTATCAGGAGGGGCTGCCGCTTGTACTGGCCGTGGACAGCAGCGCGTATGGGCTCGGCGCGGTGCTCGCGCACCGTTATCCGGACGGTAGTGAGCGCCCCGTCAGCTGTGTGTCGCGGACACTTAACTCAGCGGAACGGAATTATAGCCAACTTGATAAAGAAGCGCTTGCGATATTTTTCGGTATTACTAAGCACCATCAATATTTATATGGGCGACGGTTTATTTTACAAACCGACCACCAACCGCTGAGTTATATTTTCGGTAAAAAGGGTGAGATCCCGCAAACAGCAGCAAGCCGTTTACAAAGGTGGGCAGCGCGTCTCGCGGCGTATGATTTTTCTGTGAAATTTGTTAGGTCAAATGAAAATAGTCCTGCAGATGCGTTGTCGCGCTTACCGCTGCCATATGAGCGGTCCCCCATTGAATCAGTTCAGTATGCGGATTTAGTAAGAGACAAGTTGCCGGTTAGTTTTAAAGAGATTAGCGTAGAAACAGACAAAGACAAACTACTGAGTAAAATAAAAGGATATGTGATGTTTGGGTGGCCGTCGGTAGTGGGAGAAGAGGAGAAACCTTATTTGGCACGCAAGGAGGAGATACTAATTGAATTAGGATGTTTAATTTTCAAATATAGACTGATAGTACCCCCTCCTTTGCGAGCTAGGATTTTAGAGGAAGTCCACGAAGGGCATTTAGGGGTACATAAAATGAAAAATATGGCCCGAAATTATGTATACTGGCCCTCGCTTGACGAAGAGATTGAGCTGGTATGCCGATCCTGCGAAGCATGTCGAGTGGTGAGGGACGCCCCCCCACATGCAACCCTGCACCCGTGGGAATTTCCTCTACTGCCCTGGCAACGATTACATGCGGATTTCGCGGAGTATAGCGGAAAAAAATATTTAATTTTAATTGATGCACATTCGAAGTGGATTGAGGCTATTATGATGGGCCGGACAGATGCGCAATCCACCATTACGGTATTGAGATCGATTTTTGCCAGATTTGGTTTGCCCTCTCAACTTGTTACCGATAACGGCCCCCCATTTTTATCAGTTGATTTTAAGAATTATTGCGAAAATAACTGTATTAGACATATTACGTCGGCACCGTACAGGCCACAAGGAAATGGGGCGGCTGAAAATGCCGTAAAAACCATAAAGAAGGTAATTAAAAGGGCTGTTCATGAGGGAGAAAACATATCTACAGCTATCTCAAAATTTTTGTTTCAATATCGTAATGTAGAACATGCCACAACAAAGGTTGCGCCCGCCGTGGCATTGTTGGGTCGCAGGCTACGGGGTCGGCTGGACGCACTGCGCCCGGATGTGGCAGCCGTGGTGCACACGGCACAACAGCGGCAGGTAGAAAACAAGGGGGGGCAACTGAGAGAGGTAGCGATAGGTGATTCAGTACTAGTTCGGGGATACTCTAAAAAGACGCCTAAATGGGTGGAAGGAAATGTGACAGACATAACAGGCCCGGTGTCATATAAAGTTAAAGTTGGGGATAATGTAGAATGGCGCAGACATCAAGACCAAATCATAGCTCTTAAACCGACAGACAAAAATAGGTATTCATTGTCACGTCCACATTTTAATAAATCGTTTGACCGCGACGACTCCCAGCGGCCGGAGGTTGAGGTTGAGGAGACATTTGAAGACGCGGAGGGGGAGAGGTCGGAGGTCGGTTTCAGTCCTCAACAAATACAGGAGACCAAGCGTCCTCCGACGCCTCCACCAAACGTCACAGCTCGGGGTCTGCGAGCCCTCAATCGAGCTAGGAAAGAAGGACAAATACAGTTGTAAAGATCGGAATTAGATTTATTTAAGCGTTATCGTTATTAGTCAAGTTCATACTTTAATAGTTATGGTAATTATAAAAAGTTTTCTTTGTGTCTGACGTTGTCAGTAATTTTAAGTTAAAATTATTTCTGTATTAAAAACGGGGGAAAATGCAGGGTATATTAACCACCATGTATGTGGGTAGGTGTTACTTGTTCAATAAACAGTTTGCTTCCGACCTCCGTGTTTTATTGACGTTACATTAACAATAAGTATTCAAGTAGGTAATACTGGCTGACGATACAGCATTAAATCAAAAAATTAAAACTATAAAACAGTACATCAATCAAAATTCTCTGTCACATTTGACGTATATAGTATATATAAAGTAAACATGAATAATTTAAATAACATATCAGCAATAAAGAATGTCGGAAAGTTACAGAATGCCCTGAAAAATAAACTCAATAAAAAAACCGTTGTAGTTAACCAAAAAAGATATTATCCTGGGACGGGATCTGGCGCTGGTAAGGGGGGAGGTGCGGGGGGAAGTATAAGGGAATCTGGGGGAGGTCTGGGACAATACGGTGCTGCTCAAGAAGAGAGTTTCTTCCATAACAAGCAGAGGGAACAACTTGGAAAAATTAAAGAGCAGCTAAAGAAGAAATCAAAGGAGTCGGAAAAAAACGAAAAGCGATAATTTGTACCGAAAGAATGGGGACTTATAAAAATGATATGAATTTATAACATAAAAGGTTTATAAATAAGGAAGAAGAATGAACTAATTTGTTTTAGTTAACATTTGATCATGTAATAAATAATATACTTACCTCACACTTTGACTTTACGTTATAAAAAACATCAAAGGTATCAACGGCTAAACGTGGATCCAACATCATACTAAGGCATTGTCCTAATAGGACGCGAATGCGCGATCATCGTTGGTTCGCACAAATTTTACTCGTACGAACTCGCGATCAAACATATTGAACTCGAATAGGTGTCATACCTGACAATCGCGCTTCGCATCGCTTAAGCCGCTGTCCCACTGCTGCGCACGGAGAGGCTACGCACGTGTGTTAAGCTTTGCTTTGCAAGAGGATGTACGTGATTGTTTCCACTGCAACCCACGGACACGTTAACCATCAAGTGACGTCATTGATACACGCGTGGCTTGCTCAACGTAGCTCAACGCTGTCAACGCCATGCACGCAGTGAATGCGGTACACAGTTTGTTCCACAAAGCGTGCACATCGCTGCGCACGCTGTGGAAACGTAGACCCACGTAGTCATCCACGCAGCTGTAATGGGCCACGTGGCCCACGTGTCCGTGCACAGCGTGCGCAGCAGTGGGACCGCGCCTTTACTCGCACGATGATCGCGGATTCGCGTCCTATTACGACAATGCCTCACAGACTCACGCGAGGTTGAACCGGGTTGAACGATAACGATGTCGAGGGGCTATTCATTCTCATCATATCATATCTTCTCGTAATCATCCCACTGCAGGGATACGAATCTCCCTGAAACCGAAAAGGATTAGAGCGTACTCTGGCCGGCCACGGTGCTCCAATGCGGGTTGGCATGGCAGAGCTGCCTGAGGGCATTTAACTTGTGTGTTATCATTTTATAGTGCGACACACAGCGACGCCATCGAGCTCGCTCTTCATTCTACTACTTTTTTTTGTACCACAAAGTTGGCAAACAAGCATTCGGCCCGACTGATGGTAAGCATCACCGTAGCCTATAATAGACACTTGCAATACCGGGGGTGTCACTCATGCGTTGCCGGGGATACTTTCACTGTACTTTCCCCAGAAATGGCGATTCAATAGACTAATTTCTTATTCACTGGGCTAACAACCACTACCGTACAAAACAACGATAATTTCATTTTTTCATGTAATTAGCCTACAATTAGCACTATAAATTTAACACAGTAATAAAAAATGGTACACCTATTACAGGATAATTTCTAGATAATCCACTGTCCAGGTGTTAATAACATTTGGCACGGTAAATTGAGTAATTAGAGCTAATTATTGAATTTCTCACTAATTATTTTTTCAATATAAAAGCGAGCACATTTGTTTGAAATTGTATTGTGCCAGCCACGATGGAAATCGTCAGGGTATGTAATTGTTTATTTATATAAAAAAACTGAGCGATATAATATATTTGTAAAAAAAAGTCTACAAAAATATTAAGGAGCTTGAATAGGATATTATGGGCTCTAAAAAGTAAATTCTTTATACCTACTTTATATTATCATCATCATATCAACCCGTATTCATTATTTATGTGCTAAAGTTTATAATATGAAAAAAATAATTCTGGTAGTTTATTCTACTTATAAATCTTTTCTTTACAGCTACTATGTTTGGTCTGCACGGTTACTCTTGTCATTGCCAGGTAATTATAATTTTCACTATTTGAATAATATCGTATAGAACTTAAATATCTATATATATAAAAATGAAACCCGTTTTCCGTTGTCACGACATAACATGAAAACGGCTTGACCGATTTGGCTGATTTTTTTTTGTAGTTTTCTAATACTCTGTACAAGGTTCTTACGGAAAAAAATATTAAGAAAATCTCTCAGAAAGATTGAAAAAAAAACGAAACAGTACCCGGGCGAAGCCGGGCCGGGCAGCTAGTTTAGAATAAAATTCGACTGTGTGGTGAAATTGATCATAATCATGAAAACAGAAGATAGTGACCCCTGATTCTTGTATTGTTATAATGTTTGACTGACCAGGACCGACCAATCCGTACAGAATAAGAGAGCGGATTATCTTCTATGCTATAATCCGCTCAAATCGGAGTAGCCCGTCTGGGGAAGGACCTCCCCACCTTACAGAAGATCGTAGCCAAATAGCATTGGTCTCGGCCATGTTGTGTTCCTACGGTGAGTAAGGTCTCCAGAGCTCCACTTGGGAGGGTTGGGAGGGTTGGCAACGCTTGAGTGAACCTCCGGTATTGCAAGCGTCTATAGGCTACGGTGACGGCTTACCATCAGGCCGACCGTATGCTGTTTGCCACCTTTGTGGTATTAAAAAAAAGAATGTACATTTTAAAATTTTTAACCTTCTATTTAATTTCATCCGACAACCATTTTCTATTTTATAAGCAATCATGTTTTCATTGGATTTACTATTGCCATAAATATTAACATTCTGTCCTTAACTAGTGGACCGCCCCGGCTTCGCACGTGTTTTACTAAGGGGAACTTTTTTTGATAATATAATATGTACCTACCTACGTTCACAACGATGAAAGAATCTTTGAAATCGGTTCACACACACACAATAATACAAATCTTTCCACTTTATAATATTAGTGTAGATAATTCCACAATTATTTTTATGCTCCTATGCGGATCGGAAGAGACCAGGGTTCTCAAGCAGTCTGACCGCCACCGACTTAACCGGGACGGAACGGCTTAACGTGCCCTCCTAAACACAGACAAGCGTTACCTACATTACTGTAACATTTTCCTTTCAGACCCGAAAAAAAGCATTTGTTTTACCATGATCTCGAAGCTGAAGAAAAAGGGGGTGTTTTCCATTCAATACCTGGCGACTGTTTTTGTCCACTTCCCGACGACAACAGTGTATTAGTAAGTGATCTTTTTGGTAGAAATAATGCTTATGGAAATGAATATTTAGAACAAGTTGTTGTTGTGGTATACAGAGATCCAAATACAAACGAAATAATTCTACATACACCCAGTAAACTAAAACAGTCACTATTTCCAGTAATACCTTACGATGACGGAGATAATTTACTAAAAGTAGGCACCGAGACTGTACATGAAGTATTTGAAAATAATCTACAATCTAAATCTGTATATTTACCTAAAACATCACAAGTTACTTCACTAAATCCTATAGATTTTGCTCCAACTTCGGCGCCAGTTAAAGTGACACGTGGAGATACGCTTGGAGTCAGACTTACATCTAAGAAATCTAAGAAACTACTTCAATCTAATTCAATCTTGAATAAATTCGGTGTAAATGGATGCAATAATTGTAATAAGGGAAAGCACAATCACGAACATCATAATGACGAAAACCATAATCTTTTGGAAGACTCAGATAGTGACGATACAGGTGTAACAAAACCTTTAAATGAACTAATAGATAAAATCAGGAATAATAAAAAGAAACCAGACGAAAATGTTAATTCTAACCAGGCACCGGCTGTTGCTGAAGCTTTAGAAAAACCAAAAGACGTTCGTAATTTTCACCAATGGTTTAAAGACCAGCTAAACCTTAATCCTAATCTAGCAGATACAGATGTGAAAGCATTGAAACAACAAATTTTGAAAACGTTACAAGATAATAACCTCAGAGCTAATCTATTCGTTAGAAACGGAGATAATGTTGATTGGAAAAAATTGCAACTACATGAAACAATAATTGAAGAAAAACCTGTCAGTGTTAATGATCGGTCGCCATTACGAGTAGAAGGAGTGATGTTGTTATACAGTAATAATCCTCTTCAAATTCTCGGTGTGATACCTACAAAAAAGTCCTACAATCCAACACAAGATAAGTTACCAGAGCCAGTAAACGAGAAGGAGACAGAACCTGAAAATGAAACAGAAGATAAACCTGATAGGGATATTTATGAGTCCATTAAGCAAGTTTTTAAGACATTTGGTGATTTTATACAATCTGCGCCTGTAACTGATTTGACTAACTATTTCATGGGTAAAGAACATAATAGTGTTCCACCAGGATACAGAATCATAGGCGGTAAGCATGCTCTGAATAGTGGTACACCGTTAAGCTATAAAGGTAGGACAGGCTATAAAGCATTCTTCGATAAACTTAATGAAGCGATTTGATTGAATAATTAAAATGATTTGGCAAGTCAATTGGTAAACGAGTTTTCTTATATTTTAATGGAAGCAAAATAAAAATCCAAAAAAAGGGGAAATAAATTTGAATTTATTGTTATTTCTGTTTTATTTAGCAAATACATAATAATCTACCTATACATCTGTATAATTTATACATAATAATATAATAAAACAGTAGACTTCAGTATGTCTGTACTGTACATTGAACATATTTGGCAAAAATGGATAGGGGTTTGTTCCGAGGAATTGTTTGACTTGATGCCTACGGCCACTTTCTACCATCGAACTGCTCGTCACCGGCGGGGAATCCAACCTCACACACTAGAACCAAAATGGTCGCGTACTGCGCGGTTTCAGAGGAGTTTCCTCCCGCGACCGCTGAGACTGTGGAATGAGATCCCCCCGCCGAGGATTTTTTTTTTAAGATTATAACATGGGGTTCTTCAAAAGGGGCATTAAAAGATTTTTACAAGGTCGGCAACGCGCGAGTGATACTCCCGGTGTTGCAAGCGTCCATAGGCTACGGTGACCGCTCACCATCAGGCGGACCGTAAGCTTGTTTGCCACCTTTGTGGTATAAAAATAAAAAGGGAACAATAGAAGAAAAGTAATAAAGGTGATTTTTTTTTTGGTCTTTCTGACTGTTTGTACACGCACATCTTCGTAACGTAATTACTGAACGGATTTTAATACTGTATAGTACAGGAAGATAGACTCGGAGCAAAATATAGGCTTTATTTCATTTAAATCGGATATCAGGAAAAAAGTTGTCGTCATTTACGTGGACAAAGTGGCCCGACGTAATGAAAATTAAGTTCCTCAAAACTTCACTAGATGTCATTGTCACTAACTCCGATTTATCCGCAAATCCAATTCAGCATTTTGACGACCTCCATGGCGTAATGGTTACCACGCCAGACCGCCACCCAGGAGGTCCCGGGTTCGATCCCCGGTCGGGTCATGATGAAAAACGAACTTTTTTTGATTGGCCTCGGGTCTTGGATGTTTGATAATGTAATAAATTATAGGTACTTACAAGTTTTTTTAAAATGTCAATCGCTAGCCGTTGCCATTTCTTAGGTCGTAGCGTAGTATAAGTGTAAACCCTTTAATCCATTACAAGTAAGCTTTTAAATATTATTAAAGTACCTACTTATATTTAAAAAAAAATCTTATCTATCTTAATTATAGTGAGTGCCATCTGTTATCGAGTAGAAGAACATTTTTGAATATCAAAAAGCAGCTCTTCGTTATATACAACGCCATCTGTATTATTTTTTCTGAATGTAGTAGATTTCGAGTTTGCTTTTTGTGAGACTAACCTTTCTAGTAGATAAGTTCACTCGACGATAGATGGCGTTATTTTCAATGCGCACAGCGCCACCTGGCGTCGATAACCTGCGCAAACTATTATAGCTCCGTTAGTAAAGTTCAACCGGTTTACAAGGCAAGTCAATTCAAAGTAAATACGATCTTGCTAACCAAGCCAGTCCGGCCAAGAGCTCCGCGGAATAAGACCGTTGTAACACCGAACTAAAAATACCGTCAAATTCCGATCGGCAAATCGAAAAAAACAAAGTTCTCAATGACAATAAGTATGAAACAACTTTTGTAGTGATCGTAGCGACGTAGCCTATCTATATATCAGTGTTATAACATTTGTTAGACTGTTATATACATTATTTTGACTAATCTAAGTTAATTTCTGCTGTGGATTCGCGGTATCGTGTGTTCTATTGTTTGTGAATGGGCACGGAATCTTAGTACTGATGGAAGGAAGTTATTGTAACGGCCACTACTGTTACTAGGAAAACAAATTTTGTTATTTCATGGGATTTAACAACTGGTGAGTACTTGTCTATTATACCTTCGTCATATAAAGTTTACCACAATTCAATTACTAATATTTTGTAATGTAAAACATTATGAATGACTTAAACTTATTGAACGTTTTAAGAAAGTCCAATACAGTACAATACAAAACTCTTTATTGCACCAAAAATACATAAAGAGACAAAATAAGAAATTACAAAATGCGGTCATATCGCTAGGCAATTTCTTATAAACAACCTGAAAGAGCTAGATAGATAGGTAGACAATTCTGTCTACCTATCTATTAGCATATTCATGCTATATTTGCAAAACACAGAATAAAATACAAAAATACCTACAGTAGGTACAGAAAGGAGCTAGGTAATTAGATTAATAAAGTAAGTAGGTACCTACTTAATAGGGAACTTTTATAGGTATGTATGTACCTACCTACTTATTATTTCTTATTATTTGATAATGTACCTGACCTACCCATTGGTCTAGACAACATAATAAGTTTTTTTTATAAATTTTGAAATTATTTGTAAAAGTTAAGGTTACATTAAAATAATAATTCATTAGCGTATAATACGATTTTATTTTAATTTGTACAATGTAGGTAATTTCAAACTAATTTGACTAGGCTAAAATGTTAAAAATAAGTGTGAAACGTTCCGAATTAAAATTCCTTCCAGAGTTCCAATAACAACCAAAGTTCCAAATGTTCCAATATTTTCCAGAATTCCAATATCAACTAGAATTCCAATAAGATCTATACTTCCAATACCAACCAGAATTCCAATACCGACTGTCCAGAATTTTAATAAAAACGGGAATTCCGATACCTACAGTCTAAAATTCTAATACCATTTAGCATCACTTACAACAAGGCTAATCCCACAGACTCCGAAAACTTTTCTAGATTTCCAAAAGTTAAAATAAATTTTGACTTGTTATGTGGTAGAATTTCATCATGTTCGTATTTAATAGTTTTCCAATAAGATATTAACAGGGTCTGACTTAATACCCGATTTCACCAACTAGCCCTAACGTAGGTATCCCCCTTACTCGCTCATACATGCTCAGACTTAAGAACAACGTACGCTAGGGCTGGTGGATTAAATCTGGACTGGCTTTACCCTTATATACTTAATAGACGGTGAATTTCTCAAAACTATTTTTAAAGTTAATCATTATACCTACATATTTTTATTTTTTTAAATCTTATTTAGTTTGATAGTGACAGCGACAGCAATAAAATTAACTCATTAACTTTAAAGTAAGGTTTTGAGTCACCGAAATTGTTTACTAAAAAAGGTTTTGAATCACATTGAAATTGTTTGAGGGCCTAGCTACAAACATGAATAGCATGCAAAGTTTAAACGAAATAACAATAATAGAAAAGCCAGCAAAGGAGTCACTTTATGAGACAAGCTATTTATAAAAGGTACCTACATTAAAATTTACATTTTTATACAATAAAATATCATTGAACCCGCAGTATGTCGCAATCTGCCATAATACCGATGGCCATATCCGTCCACTGTCCTCACCTTGTGTTCTATCGACCCTTGCAAAACGTAAACAACAAAAAAATTTTGCAACTTTCCAAGACCTTCAAATGGTTTGTTATAAATTAATTAATTAAAGTAATTAAACAATAATTTAATTTGAATATTTTTCAATAATTCATTTTTAGCACAAGTTCGTCTAGTTAGCCTTCCTTGATTAACGCCATCTATTGGCACGATTCAAAAGGTTGTCAATGGCTGGTTGTACAAAATAGTCATAATTAAAAAAAAATCCTTGTCAGGATTTGCCTAGGCGTCACATGACCATCGCAATCAAAAAATATATAAAAAGCGCATTAAAGATGATACAATTCCCTTAGTAGAAAAACCCACAAAAAGCGGGCCAACCATGAAAGGAAATTCTGAAAATACGGACTGACGTTTTGAACCTTATTGTCTTTTTGACAGGACAACCGTGTTTCGATGTTTCGGATGGACACTTTCATAGTAGACCCGAAGATTTTAATATGAACGCCTACAAACTTTTTGAGCAAAAAAAAGTGTCAGACACCCGATAGTGATAGTTTATAATAGTACCTATTTATAAATATCCTCTAAAATCCTTTACGACTCTGGAATGCGCTGCCGTATCCTATCAGAGATACCCACAGTAGTTTCATCTTTAAAAAGAAAGTGCGTTCACATCTACTAGACGGCTTGCCAAAATGACCAACTCATTATCATCATCACTAGGTACATTTTTATTTAGTCTATCTATCATCAACGGTATTAATATTTGTATATATTACGTTTATTTATATATATTTATATATATTTATATGTATTTATGTATATTTATATATATTCATGTATATTTATGTATATTTATTTATATGTATGTATGTCTATACTTATGTATTAATTTTGAGTAATTTTATTAGTAGTAACAAGTAAACCGCATTCGTGAATCTCTGCACTTCCCAATGGTTGACTGGTAGAGAATGCAATTTAGCATTAAGTCCGCCTATTGTATCAGTACTTATGTATTGTGGTCAATAAAGTTAAATAAATAAATAAAATCTGGAATACTTACATTT
Organism: Endotricha flammealis; assembly: GCA_905163395.2. NCBI lineage: Eukaryota > Metazoa > Arthropoda > Insecta > Lepidoptera > Pyralidae > Endotricha > Endotricha flammealis. The sequence goes on along the minus strand of LR990871.1, from coordinate 5,846,116 downwards.
TTTTTGCGGCGGAGCCTTGGTTTGTTTTGGATCACCTCTTTTCTAAAACAGCGCGCTACAAATCGCTTTATTTTTATTTATACTTACTAAAAATATTATGAAGAGTTAAAGGTTTGTGAGATTGTAGGGGGTAATCTCTGGATCTACTGAAGCGATTTTGAAAATTCTTTTACGAATAGATAGCCACATTATTCGTGAGTTTTTGTAATATAGCGATATAACACGAGTGAAGCTGCGGGTAAAAGCTAGTATTGCTTGCATGCTTGTCTCCGAAATGGTGGTAGTTTATACATAAATAAATATTCCTGGACGAATCACACAACGCCATCTAGTCCTAAACTAAGCAACTAAAAGCTTGTAGTTATGGGTATTTGATTGCTGTTATATATGTTACTGTAAAAGCTCGAACCACGGTAAATCTTAAGATTTAAAAGTAAGTCTTAGGATTTACCGACATGAGTTGGTAAATGTAAGTATTTCTGAAAATGGGACGATTTTTTCGGGCTTTTACCGTTCGAATTCAGTTTATGCTAGGTTTTACCACTGTCAGCTGGTAGATGTTGGTTTTAGGAATAAAACAATAAGTAATTCTTAATCATTTATTTGAATTAACTATGAGTCAAAACCCTAGGTAAGTACTTATATTATATAGGTATCAAACGATAGTAATTAAATAACTAATCCTAATCTATTTAAATTATTTTCATTTCGGATATTATTTTATTAATAAATTTAGGAACAGTTGGTACGAGGGCGACACTGAAAGTTTTTAGAACTGGCCACTTGTAAACAATATAATTAAAAAATTAGTTTAAATTTTGAAAATGGAACTCTTTGTCAATGTTATCGAGTATGTTTTTTTTATTTTTCTTTTGTTTTACGTTTTGGCGGCAAATTGAAAATTTCCCGAATCACGTCAGCATGAATTTAACGCGAGTAAATTTTCGTGCCATAATTTTTGATGACTTTCGATGTCATTTAAGTTAACAAGAATGTTATAATAGACTTCGAATGGCCTTTCATGATGAAGCCCCATCCCGTGCCACAATTTACAACTGATATAATGAGTTAAAACGTGGTCGCACTATTCTTACGGATGATCTGCGTGAAGGACGGCTTTCTACGGCGACGACTGAAGTTAACATCAGTGTTGTGCGGCGTATGATAGAGAATGACAAACGAGTGACCTATCAGCAAATTCGGATAAGCTTAGACATCGGGAAAACTGCTTTGCTCAGTGGTTTCTTCGGATGCAACGATACATTGATGTGAAGGGACACTATTTTGAAAAGATATAATAAAACTAATAACTTTTATTTTTGCCCAGTTTTTTATTTTCTAAGAACTTTCAGTTTTTTACCCTCGTAAAACTCATTGTCCTTTACATCTATCACAACTGCAATAATGCTTTTTGGGTCAGTTGGTTTAGCTCTGGTTGGTTTAGCTCTGTCAATATACTTTCAGTCTTTCAAGCCATTTCGGCTTTCTTTTTTTCGGCTTTTATTTTGAGCCATTTCGGCTTTTATTTTGAGCTGATAAATATTCAAATGTTAAAGTGGGTCAAAGTATAAGACTAAGAATAAATTAATATCCGAAATGAAAATAATTTAAATAGATTAGGATTAGTTATTTAATTACTATCGTTTGATACCTATATAATATAAGTACTTACCTAAGGTTTTGACTCATAGTTAATTCAAATAAATGATTGAGAATTACTTATTGTTTTATTCTTAAAACCAACATCTACCAGCTGACAGTGGTAAAACCTAGCATATACTGAATTCGAATGGTAAAAGCCCGAAAAAATCGACCCATTTTCAGAAATACTTACATTTACCAACTCATGTCGGTAAATCCTAAGACTTACTTTTAAATCTTAAGATTTACCGTGGTTCGAGCTTTTACAGTAACATATATACTACTTAACTACTTTTTTTGTAAATAAATACTTATATACATAGAAAACATCCAGACAAAGGCAAACGGATATGTTTATCACCACCATCCACCAGGACTGTCCCGTATATAGGTACCGTAGTTAATTTTATTTTTAACAAGTTTAGAAGTTGTCACAAGGGTTTAAGTAAAGTTCTCTTTAAAAAAAATAAAGTATAGAAGTTGTAAATGACCGGAAAAAGTGCCTGTGGACGCCTATTTTCTGGTATAATCTCATATAATGGCTATAAAACCATCACAGCTTCTCCGATGATCTCCGTTGCTGATCAACGTATATCAATTATACCTTCATACGGTAGCCCTTACATATGGCACCAAAGCAAGGCCGTTCGTTTACTGGAGAACTGGTTTATCTGGTTTATTCCAATTGATGACTGAAGTGCCATCGAAGTGTCATTGATGAGCGAGATAGAGACACAATTTTTCACTATTTTTTATAGGGTTTATACTATAAACAAAAAAAATTGTGAAAAATTGTGCCACAGAGTAATTTAGGCTTCATTTTGACTATTAATTTTAATTATAGTCAAAATGAAGATTAAATTACTCTGTGGCTTAGATATCCTACTTCCTTGCTACTAATATTGTAAAGACAAAAGTTATGTGTATGTTTGTTACTTCTTCAAGCTCAAATGGCTGCGCCAATTTTTATGATATTTGATATGTAGGCAGCTGATACCTTGGATTAGCACATAAAGTACTTTTTATCCCGAAAAATACTCGATTCCCGTAGGATTTGGTCAAAAATCGGCTGTGCATAAATAAATACACGCAAACGAAGTTGCGCGGGTTTCACTAGTTACTTATCTATAATACTTATTGTCTTGTGCTAAATTATTTTTCTCTTGCAAAAGCTATCCAACAGAGGACTTCTTGTGGCTGAGACGATGATAATGATGTTGATGAATGCATGCGAATGTTTCAGAAGTAAGTTGTTTCAGTAAAACAAATATTTCTTTAAAATAATAGCTTGTAGATCCATATTTTTAGTGTGTTTGTTTGACCTCGCTTCACGTCGAAAGTAATGAACGGATTGATAAGATTTTTTTATTGGGGATAGTTTATGGTCTGGTGAGTGACATAGGCTACTTTTTTCCCACGGGATAAAGAGATTCGAATGAGAAAAATTATTGTCATTTTCCCTTGACCACGCGGACGGAGCCGCGGGTCAATCATTTACATAATATGTATTATAATATTTCCATTACAAGTTTCGTCATATATCTTTGTTCTACTAGCAATAAGTAGGTGAACCTATTCAACTATTTTGACAAAACATCTATTGGATACCAAAAAAAAACTCAAGTCACTATAAGGCACTTGTTAAATAAAATAAAAGTGTAAACTGGATCCATTTAGAGCGAGAAACAAAAAAAAAGTGTTCCGCTATCTTGTCTTGGGCAACATTGTTACGACATAGTAATTATACAATTTTAATTAGGTATCTAGTACCTATTTTAGTGTACTAATTTACTAATTTTCATTTATCAAGACAAATAAATCAAGTGATTATTCGCGATTGAATATTTTGCAGTTCATTATTTTAGAAGTATGGTCGACATATTTAACTGCATGGAGTTGTACGTTCGACTTCATGCAGTCATGATATCAACTGCACGGTCGGCTGCAGTCGAGTGAAGTCAATATCAGCTACTTAAGTAGTCGTGCCTTCAACTGTAGTCGACCGCGTGAAGTTGAAGGCACGACTGCATGTAGTTGATATTGATCTAATCCCAATCTTAATGTTTTATGACATTGCAGAAGAAACTATTAAAATACTTTTTGTTTCTAATCAATTATTGTTTTCTTTCATATTCCTACTATGAACGTCTGAACTACTAATTTTAACATGAACCTTTGAATCTGACCCTATAAGTATCTACAAATATAGTTCGTAACGTTATAATGACGAAACACAAGCCAACAGTTCCCGCATTTGTCCCAAAGAGCTATTTTAAATTTCACCCAAATAGATTTCCTCGATATTCTTTTGGAAGAGGTGTGATAGTCAATTCAGGGATTATACCACACTAATCACTAGAACCTTGAATTGGACAGGTTGGTATAAGGCCAAATGTACCAATTTATTTAAAGTGGCGAGTAATCCTAGCCTAGATGGCCTACTGATCATTCACGAACTCCCATTGAATATCGTGGTGGATTTTGAGGTCCAAAGTACAAACCCCTCATTCATATCCATGAATATAATTAATACATAGAAGATGGTATGGAGGCCTTTGCCCAGCAATGGGGCAGTTTAGTAGACGTGCGTCGTGTGCGTATGAAAAATCCGCGGCAGACTTTTTGTGAGCAGCAGACTCGATCTCACAGAATGGATGTTGTCTCCGTTGCCCGTAAAAGTGTGGTCAATATGTAGACGACGTGATTATGTGCTCGACAGTATTGGAAATATGTGATGGAAAAGTCACACGGGCAACAATTTAGTTTATTATTTGGCGTTAACTTTTTACGCGGGAAATGCTTTACCTACTTAAATATAACAGAAATAAAATTGTATATAAACGTATTGGAAAGGAACCGTTTTGAAAGGGATCGTGTCCCCGAACCCTCGACATTTAGTCACGACCGGCCACAGATTAACAAAAGGCTGTGTGCCTACAAAATTATCCACGGAATATACTATTTATCAATTGTTAAAATTTTCCTGTTGATTAGACATGATTGTGAAATTTCTTAGGTCATTGTTATAAATATTGCTTAGCTTATTTAAATTTATAAACTTTGACGGTGAGAGCCCTACGCTCCCGCAACAGTCCGGTGTTTCAGAGGAGGGTGTCAGTGTCAGTACACCCGAAACTAAAAATCTCAATCGAAAAATAAATTACTTGTAGGGCATTTAAACCAGTGAAGAGATTTTTAAGCGTAGAATGATATTATTATGAGAAATAATCTGGTTCTCGGTGACGTCCCGTTGACGGTGTAGGTAGACAAACTGCCTAAGTTTATTAACTAAAGATTATTAAACAAGGTTTTTGCCATAATCTGGCTATTACCGATTCTGCTCGTGTCGTCACGTGCGATAGGGGTCACGTTGCATCCACCGCATTCACTAAATGCCTGATGCCACATACAGGTAACGACATTGAACGAATTCGCATAACAAGTTATTTCTGAAGCTCATAGTGTCGTGGCTATGCCATTTTGTTGTTTACCAATTATGAGAGCTATTACTATTCTAAACTAACGCAGCCATTAGACCGTCAATCATATCGAGATCCATGAACACATTAGTCAAATATATTTATTAAATTTAAACCTAATACAAGTTCTTTCGAATCGTCACAATTTTTTCCACAACTACAGTTACGTACGGCAGATTTGTACCTAAGGCGAACTGGCAAGAAACTTAGCATTCATTGATCTAGAACTTGATTTACTGTGTAAAACACCATAACTCGGTCAATTTAGATCGAGATCCGTTATCGTGATCGTGATCAGTGATGGATGAATGACGGAATGAGCCGTTACTCAGTAAATCTAGAATTATACCTTAGCACTTCAATAGTAAAGTCATCTATAATGTATATTATACTAGTGAAACCCGCGCAACTTCGTTTGCGTGTATTTATTTATACCAGTGTCGCCATCTGTAACAGACTTTTGATGAAATCCTACGGGAATCATGTACTTTTTGGGATAAAATGTATTCTATGTGTTAATCCAAGATATCGGCTACCTACATACCAAATATCATAAATATAGACCCAGCCATTTGAGCGTGAAGAAGTAACAAACATACACATAACTTTCGCCTTTATAATGTTAGCAGGTTAGACATAATCTTTGATAACAGACTGTAAATAATTCCTGACATCTCTCTCAACGTTCTCACCAAATAAATCCCAATTAAATTGTTACATCTTACAAAAACGTTTATTCGATTAGCCCCAATATAGGTTAAAAGATCAACAGACAATATACCATTGCTTGTGCGGACAGACAGACGGGAAATGACAATTGGACGCCGAGATCATTTTAGGTCAATTGTCGGGTGTTATTTTGAAGACATTGTCATACATAACATCTTATTAAGCTGTGTGGTCGGCTAAAATCGATCGAATGTAGTTTTAGAAATGCACTTTGAAGTTAATGACATGAAATCTGATAATGTCAAGGAATAACCGGAAGGATAACCTAGATAGCTCGAGACTTTTATAACATTTAAAATGCTTTTGTGCAACTCGCTGATTAAATGGTGATCAGCTACTGTAAGCAACTACACTTGTAAAACTTTTTAGTAAAACCATAATTTTTGTTCCCATAGAAATCTTGAGAAGACAATCCTAACATTATAGTTCCAATGAAAGGAAGGAATAAAACATTTTATTATTATTATTATAGGGTGGGACGCCTGCCGGCACAGGCATGTTCAAGTCGCTAATTGGACTCATTACACCCTATTCTCGTGTGGATACGGTTGTTACTGTGGTCCCGATAACCTCCCCCCAGAAAATCTTAAACTGCTTCTGCAGAACTCCGCTATGCGACCAGCGTCCAGGTCGCATAGTTTTCCTTCTTCGATCCTATCGGCTTCAAAATATATTGGAATATATAAGGATTAAAACATTACAAGTAGATTTGCAGGAACTGCACACCAAACAGATAAAAAAATATTTACTAGGATATCCTGACGTGTAAAATTTATTTTAAAAAAATACTAAGACTACTAAAATTATTTTTTTCAAATACACAAATTTATGACGGGTCAGTAACTTTAAGCCGGTATTTATATGCCTCAAATATGTAATTTACATAAAACACCATATAATTAAGCCGTAGCTTGATGCTGAGAGGCCAAGCATGACTAAGAGTAGATTCTTATCATAGTTAGTACAGTCATAAAGTTTTTGTCGAAAAATATTATAAACTAGCTGATACCCGCGGCTCCGCCTGCGTGGTCAAGGGAAAATGTCCATAATTTTTCCCATGGGAATCTCTTTATCCCGTGGGGGAAAAAAGTAGCCTCATGTCAGTCTCCAGACTTTAAATTATCCCCGTTAAAAAAATCATGTCGGTACTTAGGTTTCTTCGACGTGAAAGAAAAACAAAAAATTATATAGGTACTTTATTTTTTCCCGTGGGAATAAGATGTTTTTCCGGGATAAAATGCTATCCTATGTCACTCTTCAGACCTTAAACTATCCCCAATAAATCGGTTCATTACTTTCGACGTGAAGGGAGGACTAACAAGCAACAAACAAACTCACTTTCACATTTATAATATTAGTATGAATAGTATGGACTAGCGGCCCGCTCCGGTTTTACACGGGTTTTAGATTTTAGTGAAGATCCTTATTTTTTTTGGAAAATATAAGCAAGCCTATGTCACATTTTTTTAATCGGCCAAGAAGTTTTTGAGCCGAACATATATTGTAAATATATACATTATAAGTATTACAATATCTGCTCGGCATAGAAAACACCCAGACTTCGGAACAAACACAATTAATGCCATCGCATAAAATGTTAGGTCCGGAATCGAACCCGCGCTCTCTAGTTGGTACTGTAGGTAGGAATAAATGGATATTAACTTTTAATTAATTAAAACTAAGTTCGAAACTCAAACTTAGTGCATAACGACAATCGATTTTCAATTGTTCTATAAACTGTAAGCCCAAATTTTGGGGCGTAATACCTATATGTTTTTACTATTGAATAGTTACTGAGTGTGAGTACGTGTGGTGAGGGCCATACAACCTCTGAATACTAATCAGTATTTAGAATTGTAAAATGTTACATGCATGTTTCTTTTTTCACTTTGTACTTTTTTGAATTCTAAAAATTTACATGCAATTGAAGTCGGCTAGGAATGGTGTCATGGCATTTGTTTTTTTTTAAAGTTGTAAACAAAATAACTATGTATTATACTTAGTTATAAAATAGACGAACCGTGTCTTTTTATTACATATAAAAATGTACACACGTTTTGATGTTTTAATACTAACATTATTTTAACAGCGAGTTTTTGAATCTCTTTTTAATTGTACATTTAGATCTCACACTCTCTTTTTAGGGTTCCGTAGTTTTTCTTTAGTCTGAGAGCGGTGCTAATTCTATAGCACATTTAACTAGACTAAACTAATTTTGACAGGACCAAAGGTGTTGTTGTGACAAGGATAGCAACACTTCTAGTCCTGTCAAAATTAGTTTAGTCTAGTTTAATGTATGTATGCTATCCTTGTCACTAATTGTAAACCAAGGAAGGACAACAACACCTTTGGTCCTGTCAAAATTAGTTTAGTCTAGTTAAATATGCAACAGAATTAGGCAGTCACAGCTTTAAGTAATTTAGTGTGCCATTATCTATAAAAATGTTTCAGAAACTGACTGTAACTGTAACAATCCTATAACCACTTCCTAGTTAGTTGCACATAAAAATCGGGACATGCCCACCACACATTCCCACTGATGTGTCTCCTGAGTAGCCAGGATCAACAACGGCGACCTCAGATTGACAATAAGCAATGCAGCTTATTGACGTCCCGGGGGAGAAAACTACAGCTGTCTTGGAACTTACAACGAATTTAATCAGAAAGATAATAGACGAATTAGGAAGTATTGAAAGGTACTTGCCCAAAAAAAATGATCATTTAAGATGTTTAAATAATACGAAGTCGCGGGTAAAACAAGTTAAGGTAATTTCTGTAGGCGAACTGTGATGTAATTTTTCACAGTCCTCAAAAGAGGTTGTTCACAGTCTGTCAGTTACATATTCTAGTCAAAACAATTGACAAACGTGTGTGAGTGTTGGCACGACAAATGTAATTTATAACTCAGGATTCTTCTTCTTCTTCTCGTGTGTTTCCCGCAATTAACATCAGTGTCAGTGTTCCATGACACTTAACGGTCACTGACTTGACGATTGTTACCTATCGACAACAGACTAGACCGACAGTTAAAACTCGACGTGCCCTCCGAAGCATGGAGGAGCTCGAGATTTTTTTAACCCATCCAAGTATTGACTACGGTTGTAGTTGCTTAACTTGCGTGATCGTTCCACTCTGACACGCACAACGAGGCCATCGAACTCCTCACCATGGATTAACACCTAAGATAAATACCTATATCCCAGGAAATAAAACTGTTCCCGAACAACAGCAATTCTAGTTTACTATGCTTTAGTTCTAGAATTTCATCACTAGAATTCACTTTTTGATATCCGATCCCTTACTGTTTATCGGTGTTAATTGTGTTAATAAGCAGAACTGCAGTGGTGACTCATCGCATAAATATTTGCATAACTTAGCATCGGATGTAGTGCCGATTAAGTAATTATTTATAATAGCAAATCTACAATTTTGAACACAAGCTGAAATATATATTTTGTCTGTGTCAAACTCTTACAAACACCTGAGGTAGTCGTTCCGCATCAGCGAGAGAGACATAGTTTTCTTCATCCGCACCAGCTGAAATACGGCGGCGGGCCGAAAAAGGCCTGCCTCTCAGTTAACGTGTTAACACTGCATCTATGCTAAATTACCAATTACTTGTAGAGTCACATATCCCATAGAGCAAGTTAAATAATTAAACTTAAATATCTTAGATTAGAATTCCATGGCTAGCTCAGACTAGCTCTAGTGTTAACAATACTTACAGCTTAAGTTTACAAACGAAATTTCAAGTAGGATATTCTTAACATGTTTGCCTTCTTTACCACTCCAATTAAAAGTAAAAAAAATGCCTACTTGGAGCGCCATGCTCCAACAAATAATAAATTGCAAAAGATATTAAAGTGTCGAAACAAATCTACATTCAAGTGAGACAAAAAGACCAGATTATAACAGAATAAAAATAAACATATTCAATACATAATTATGTATATTGCATTACGTATAATGAAGGTCTTAATACACAAGGTTACGTCAAATTATAATAGTTAGCGAAACTTATTCACATTCGATAACTGTATAAAACTTATTTATTTATTTCTTAATAGTTAAACCACTAAATTAAACTTATCCTTTCCTACATTTATAACAAAATCATCGAGTACGAAATATGTATTATTCATTTTCTTGTAAAAATGCAACTGACAACAGAGCATTCAAAACTTCAAATGTCAAATTTTGGCGGGAATCACGTATGATTTTGACATTTTTTCATCTTCATTAGAAATATCAAATTCTTCAAATTTTAATAATCAATCACGAACAAACAGCACAAAGTTTTTAGTTCCCAAAATGATTTTTTATATCATACGGCAGGCAAACAACAGAAAAACTCAAAAAAAAGAAAGTTATTGCAGCAGAAAATCAATTGAATATCCCAAGTACATTCTGGCTCTAACTTGCTTGAAGAATGACTACAAAAGAACAATCAATTGCTATTAAATCATTGACTGATTCATCCAATACACCTGTACTGACCTTGCAGCACATTTCGTCTGTCTGTCCATCCAAATGACAGTGAAAGGAGGTGCCCTTGATTGTGTGTGTATCTGTATCAATACAAAAGTTACTTATATAGAACTAGCTACGGCATTGTCCGGGTACAAATCGTACGCACTGTAAACCAGTAAAAGAGTTATCCAGTAAATTATGTTTTCTGAATACTGCTTGAAAGGATTTCCTCCAATTTAGGTAGAGTCATCGAGTATGTATCCAATCCAAAGGGCTAATTTACGTACCTACTCGATGGGTAGACCCACAGATATCACAATACAAGAGATATGGTTTGTGGGCGGGGCACATGACGCCATTTTCTGCACAAATGTGCAGGAACTTGATTGTTCTAAGTCATTCACAAAACAACGCTTCCGCGAACACACGTCCGTGAATGTCAACAAAAATGCCGGCTTGTGCTTTAATTACGTGCAAAAATCGCAGTGATACGGTAAATTCAAGTAATAGTGGTGTTACTTATCATAGGTAAGTCATTTATTTAATATTTTTCTATATAAATGACAAATTAACGAAATATTTTTGAGGCATAGAAATCATTAAACAATATACGGCATAGTCGATACTTCCGTTAAAAATATTGTCCATTGCTTGTTTTGGATACGCGTTTTTCAATGTCTTGCGGTATGCACGTACAATGGAATGCAAACGTAACGATAATTACAATGTTGTGAAAATATCGTGGTACCGCCGCTTGTAGCTTCCGCGATCTGTCAAAGTGATAATGGCCGTCGCACAAGCCATGTAGTGCTGCCAAAAGTAGAATATTTTAGTATCGATAATTTTGTATTTCTAATTTTTGAAAGTATAATAATTTGAAACTTTTACTACAGTGCATTCCTTGTACAGGGTGTCCTAGTCCCATAAGTATTGGATCAAACTCAAGGGGAAAGTAGCTCACGTAAAAACTCATTTGATTAGTTTAAAAAAAATCGCTTGTTATTATGTACTAATTTTTTTAAAGTTCTTTCTTTTAATTGGTTGTATAAAAATTACTATTTTCCAAAAATAAAATAAATAAAAACTAAAAACTGGTAATTTTTTTTTTCTTTTTTAATTATTTAAAATTAAATAGGTATTATAGTTCATAGTTGTAGTCCGTAATAAATTGTTATTGTAAAATATCGAGAGGTAGTTATCGATAATGCTTGTCGCCCTTTTTCATTAGGTGCCCGTCACTATAATACACTTCTTACATCTGTGTTCGTAATCGAACTGCAAATCACGGGCTTACGATTTGTGTGAGTGTGACTGTCGGAGATTATTCTATGAATGTGTTAAAATGTAACTGTGTGTGTAAGTGGCGACATCGGTTCCGGTACAAAAACTGTCTTATTACATTTCTCTTCTTTCTGTGTTCTGAGGGTAGACCATTCTAGCTCACTTACCATCATGTGACCCGCATGACCGTTCGTCATTTTCTTTACATAGTAGGTATAAAAATTAAATGAAGTCGTTTGCACTGTCTTATTTGCTTCGATTTTTTAAATTACTCAAAGGATTTTAAATAAGTTATTCAAAATTCAAAAGGAAGAAGAATAATCCCACTAATATTATAATGGCGAAAGTTTGTGTGTATGTTGGTTACTTCTTCACGCTCAAATGTCTAGACCAATTTTCATGATATTTAGTATGTAGGTATTTGATACCTTGGATTAACACATAGGGTACTTTTATCTCAAAAAGTACGCGATTCTCGTAGGATTTGATCAAAAGTCTGATAGAAATGGTGCTTTATAAAATAGGTGTCGCTACTGTGCATAAAATTATACGCGGGTCACACCGCAGGCAGCATCTAGTGTACAATACATACAAGGATTTTCCAAAATGTCCACTGGAAAGCGATACGAGGCGATACTGAAACACGTAAACGCAGTTGCGCGGGTTTCGCTGTCTTTCAAAAAAGAAAAAAATGTATCTACAGACATGGTTCGTTACAGATTTTATTGTATGTATAGATAATTCTTTATTATTATGACATTGGTATGGTATGTGTATGTGTGTAAAAGTATATTGTTTTTTTTTATGTCATACAGTAGACAAACAAGCAAGCGTGCCACCTGATGGAAAGCGGTCACCGCCGCCTATGGACATCAGTAACACCAGGGGCGCTACCGATGCGTTGTCCACCAAGGAAGTTGGAGGAAAGGAAAGAGGACCGGAAGGGAATGAAGGAGGGGGAAAGGTTGGATAGGGAAGGAGTTGGGCTTTCGGAACTCTCACTCACCGAACGAAACGCATTGCTGCTTCACGTCGATATTCTGTGAGAGTGGTGGTACTTCCCCGGTCAAGCTAATCGTAATAATTGCTCTGCAACTCCATTGTATTATAAGGTCTATTTATTATAACGGACACTGGTTCTGTTCTCACGTTCAGCTATAAATAAATAAAATCATTTATTTTGCAAGTAGATTTACAGGAAATACATACTTTTGCACATATTTTTTTATCCTGCTAACTAGCACTTCCGACGTGAATGGCCTGTTGAGAAGTACCGCAAGAAACTCGACAGTTAGCCTTTTTTTCAAAGCCAATATGAAAGTTTTTTTTAAGATTTTTATTTCTTGCAAAATATTTTAAGAATAAAGTAAGTATAAAGGATTTATATCATAAAAGTAAACCCTAATTAAACTCCAATTATTTACCTAAATATATTTGCTTAAAACGTATGACCTCGTAATACGGAAAACCAAATGTCTTAATGAGTCAAAATACAAGTGACCTCCTGAAGGTCATATGAGGCTTATTTTAACGTCAATGTTGAAAAAAGTACCTAATTTATGTAAGTATATAATTATATGTTCGAAGATTTACATGTTATACAAAAAATATTATTTATTTACAATTCACAACAAAGACTTTATTAAAAATTAAACGTAGTACCTACTTAGGTCCCTGTGACAGAGTACCAAACAAGCCTGCAGCGTAACCTCGCTGAAAAAATAAAATATCTGGTCATTGTTCCTGGGTTTATCTGTGAAACGGCTGAAGCTATTTCAAGCTTCTTGACAGAGTTAAGGCCCGAAGCTGAACGAGGAAAAAGTCTACCAATATTACTTACTACAGCTACGTCATTATGGATAGGAATAAAAGAAGGTCCGAATGACTTTGGACGCGTTTTGACGACACGAAAATTTGCGCGTCTCGTCACCTTACTCGCAACATGGATACGTACTATTCTCGCAACAGTCGCTACCACTACAATCTCTGTGATAGTATTACCGTGTCTCTGTGGTCGCTATGCATTCCTACTACGCTCAAATGTTCTGTGAGAGCTGTACGTACCTACTTCCCTGGTAGAGTTAGCCCAATTCATAAATGCTCTACCATTCCTAACTGCTTATATTTAACAGTGATTACATTTACATTTTCGAACTTAATACTTACCTTGGGTCAGCCACGCTCAGCCATGTTTTGTCCGGGCAGTTCCTGATTCGCATAATGTATTTGGTCACGTTTTTATATTATGTCATCATTAGACCTCACGTTTTTTGTTACTCAGCATTTTTTACTCGTATGTAAGTACTCGTAAGCAAAACAATGAAAAGTAAACGGACTAAGTGAGAGTAAGACTCGTCCACTAAATGTACCAAACCAACCCATTATGTATCTTCCGTCGTCATTGAGCTCGATCGTCGCAGTACCTAAGCGTTTTGACACGCGCGTTCGCCGTTCGCCGGCGCAAATTTTGGCGTCGCTCGTCGAATATTCATTCGTAATTCGTCTAAATTGCGCCCTTAAATGCGACGCTTGCTCGATGTCGTCGTCGCGACGCCAGGTCAATGTTTTTTCGAACACTGAAAATCTGACATTTAGTTCGCAATACATCGTTAATAGATCGTCGTTCGTCCTGAAATTTCAAAAACCCTCCTCCATCCTCCGTCGTAGTTAAAATATTTGGGGGAGACCTATATGATATATAGACGAAATGAGATACAGCAGTAGTCTTCTTGTGATGATGATGATGATATAAAAATTGTCCATTCGTCTGACAGATACGTTTACTGGAACTTATCATGACATAAAGCGGGTCCTAAATGCATCAAACATAATAATTTACATAAGACAACATAATGAATAGATTATGTATTAATCGAGTCATATGTATTTACTTCCCTAATTTGATTGATATTATGCTGTTAACGATATATCATTGTCAAGCAAACAAACATACTAAGATTGACTATGATATTATATTATTACGCATGCGTAAGTTAATATTAAAGTAATATCGCCCACAATTTTGTAATATTGCTGAGTTGAGTTATGCTACGTTTACACGTGGAGCTACCAATAGTATTTAGTATTAGTACGAAATGATATTAAGACAAGCATGACATTAATACGAAATGACATTACTTACTTACTACAGAAGATAAAGAAGAAGAAGACTCGTGAAGTTTGGCACGGAATTATGGAAGACAAATAATGTTGAAGGCATCGTTGAAAGAAATAGAACGAAGAACCCGATCACACTCTAGTTTTCTCAATTTTGAGAGAGTATCCAGTCCGAAAAAGTAAAAAAATACACACGCATAATGCAGTAGCAAATATTACCTATTGACTGACATAATTATAATATTGATAGTGGTCACAGAACTGTGGCCCGGTGGTGCGTTGGTGGTGTAGGTTTGATGCCCGTACGAAGCAAACATTTATGTAGAAAGAAAGTGATGGCATTTCTTTTTGTCTCTAGTCCGGGCATTATCTAAGTATTAAAAGAATATACCTATATATATATATATATATATATATATATATATATATCTCGCTCTTTCTCTCTCTCTCATAATAATTAGGTTAATAATGTGTTATGAGTACCAAATAACGGATATTTTATTGTAATAAATATACATATATATATATATATATATATATATATATATATATATATATATATGTATATTTACAATAAAATATCCGTTATTTGTGATCACACTCTAGTTTTCTCTCAAAGGATTGTGATAATTAAATTATTATTAATTATATATAATATTGAATTGTGTGGAACAAAATGTGCACATATTCAATAGTCGTTTTTAGTAACTAACCACTTGTTTGTTTACCAGAAAGGGGTGTATTAAGAATTAGTAGCTAATCTCATGTAAACTCCACTTCAGCTAAATTAATGTAGGTACTAAAGTTTCAAAACAAAACACCGTTGGCGACTTGCTGGAAATTAAAGCTAAATATATTCGATGTTTGAAAACAAAACATTAGTATGTTTTGGTTATTCTCCGATTTCTCGGTATAGTTAATGTATTATACAGGCCGATAAGTACAAAGTACAGTCGGCTGCTAAAGAGATTCTGCGACAATTTTCTGAAATGACACCCACTAGGCGGCAGCACTGAGACGTCAGGTTCAGAAACCTGTCAAAAGTGTCTAATGTCAGATTTTTTTGACGTTGACGCTTTTGAAAGCGCGGATTATTGAGTTGGGATGGGACCTCTTGCCAAAGTGGCGTGAATTTTCGTGAAAACCCTCATTTTAACTGTACTATTAAATTGTAATAAAATAACCTCTTTACTCATAATGTGTCATCAGTGTCAATCATTACTTCATGTTCTATGTACTAGTGAAAACCGCGCGTTCTTCGTTCGCAAACTTTGCAAGTAGGTATGGAATTTCGAAAAATTATTTCTTATCGAATGCAAATGCCTGTCATACAATTTCATACAAAGCGGGGTTCCAAGTTCTAGGTCTCTACAATCAGCGGTTTAGGATGAAATGAAATCGTTTATTTCAGAAATTAGACCTTCACAGGCACTTTTTCTTGCCATTTACAACTTGTACATAAAAAGTAAATAAACTACGTTATAAACTACCACCATTTCGGATACAAACAAAATGACTACTTGTAAAAGAAATGGCGAAAGAAAACCGGTTACGGGCTTTTTTGTCATTTGGCAATTTTTTCCTCCACTCGTTAGTTACTATGTATTAGTACATTTATAAAAAGAATACGCGGAATGTTATACACAATGGTGTGCGTAAGAGCCACAGCACACGGCGTATTTTATACGCGCAGAGGACGCGCGTTTCTCATTCAGCGTGCTACATTGAGCTCTTTGTATGTTAGACGTCACGATGGAATGATTGCCACACCGCCTTGGATAACGATACGCGCGTCATTTGCGCGTTTTAAATACGCCGTGTGCTGTGGCTCTTAATCAGTCAGACAGTCAGTATTTTATTTTTTAATTTGTCAGTTATTACTTTTTTTTGCATCTCTTTAGTAGAAGTCCGCAGCAAGACTCACTACCAACCATCCTCCCATAAATAAAAGCATCAGGACTTGTTGTAGAAATAAGTAAGAAAAGCCTTTTGCAACCGAATGTACATTCTCCGTAACCTACCTTATGTATTATTATCGTATGAAAGAAGGAAGTCATTATAATTAAACATTAATAACACGCCAGTGGTCCAGCTAATGCGTGTTTATCACAATTCTTGCAACTTCTATTACTTCTGACTAGTTCTGACTAAAGGTTTGAGGTCAGACTTTGTATTCTTGTAACAAAAACAGATTCTATCTCGATTCAAACTCACGCGCTGTCCCGTTCAATTCATATTTTGTGAGTGAGACAGCTATTGAGTTTGTAACGAAATTGAATCTGTTTTTGTAACGAGATTAGGGGGGCACATCAGTAGGCTTAATGTTTACTATGAACGTGCGGTCTTTTCCGCAATCAGGCATCAGTCGTGTCCATTTTTTGCGTGAATAGTTGGAGGCCAGAGTTCACTCTAAGCACCTGTCATCCACTTCTAGGAAGATGGTCATCGATCTCACATCATTGAAAGTCTCTCGGAGACTGCCCTGGCTTCCTGTGACGCTCTGGTGGCTTCCTCTCTGCTCACCATCAGGATGTGAGCGGATTTTTTTGCTTTCCCTCAGTAGGCTGAATTTTGAAAGAAATCGTAATTTCAATTCTATAGAAATTCCAATTATCTTTATTTTACACAGAAATATTACACAGTACAGTCAGGTGCACGTCGAGCTCTTGCAGTACAATTTTGCTCGACATAGAACTTAAGAATGGTACAAAGTCCAATATGTAAAGGTCGACCTGCTCTTGACTGTACATTGTAAACATAATAAGGAACTAAGTAAAGTAAAATTAATAGATTACACAATAATAGACTTATCTGACTCGCGAACTAGGTATTCACCTGTATCTCAGGCGTCACCGCTCTTATAATCATGAGTGATTTATGTATTTACTAGCTTTTCCACGCGGCTTCGCTCGCGGTTAATTTTATGACATAGATCTCGTTTGACAACAAAACAACCCATAGCGCGACTTGTGGCGCCATCTGTTGGCCGATAGCCCATCCCATACCGCGCTCTCTATAGTAAAGAAAATATTTTCCCATTGGAATGATATACTTTTACGGGATAAAAAGTAGCCTATGTTGGGCTCTGTACCCCTGACAATATATATAAAATTTTTCATAATGATCGGCTGATTAGTCAAGCCGTGAAGGAATAAAAAAGAAACAAACTCACTTTCTCATTTATAATATTAGTACGAAAATTGATCAGTATGATGGTAAATCAGCCAAATGCCAATGATAATTAAAATGTCAAATCCTAAGAGCATAAAATGAATGCTTGAGTAAATTCAAGCGCTCTAACCTCTGTGGATCGTGGTGTCAGAATCGCATCTGGGATAAATAATCTGCCTTCACCAGTCCAGTCCAACATGTCTCTTACGACCATGTCGAACTTGTAAAACGGCGATAAAAAATATTTGAAATACATTCTGTGAAAATTTCTACTGTCTAACTATCTATCACGGTTCATGAGATACAGCCTGGTGACATTGCCTGTGACAGCGCAGGCATAGCAAATAGGGTCCAAGTTGGCACCCTTTGGGTACCTTATTAAAGCCTTTAAGTTATATTATGAACTAATGCGAATAAAATTCTACCATGTAAAACGAAAATACAGCCTTCCACTCATAAGGATGAAACTGTTGCAACTTCACTTATGTAACCCACTCGGTCAATGTCGATGGACATAGCTACGTCATAACTCTTATCTCAATGGAATAAAGGTCAATATAGTTGTTGAATTCTCAGTAAACGGAGCAAGGCATGTCGCATAATATCTCAATTTGCGCAAGCGCAACCTATGTGCATTATAGATATCTCGTAATCGAATCATGAACATTTGGCGAGTAATAATACTTGTTTATTTTTATTTGTAACTAAGTGACACGCGCAAGTCACGCAACTCGTCTGTCTTTCCCCATTTTTGCAACATTTTGCATTGATGTTCAACTGTCAATACCTATTGGTCGTAGCAGGTCCACTTCTGTTCTCTGTCCTCACTGCCCCACTGTCCCTTTCCAGTATTGAAAATCTCTTACAGTCCTCTGTCTTATTAAAGAGATTTTTTTAAATTTGCTATTAAACAAATCGTGCCCTGACAATAAAGAACACAAAATAAAGAATAACCCAATATAAAATAGAAAAGTGGACTACATGCATTTAAACAAGGATTTAAAAACGGTCTATATTGAGTCACATTCAAACAAGCCAATTTTTGTTGTGCTTTTTTTGTATGACCTTTCACACAAACTTGCCATTCTTCACAATCTTTCACATTGAAAATATTATTAGAATAAGATTATATTTTAATATCAAGGTAAGTGAAATAATTAAAACAAAATCATAACATTCACAAAACTTAAAATTCAGTAAAAGTTATACAACGAAGGTCCCTGTGGCAGTGTTCCCAATATGTTCATTGGAACATTGGGTACATTGAATAGACGACGAAATGCTGCATATTGTCGCAGGGTTATTTTGTCATTATTGAATGGAATTTAAAATACGTTGAGCGAAGTAACTGCCAGGCTATGGGTCACTCAAGGTTTCTTTAAAAAAAAATTGGTACTGGCTGAAAAGAAAAAATGTATAGCTTTTGGGTCACTCAAGGTGTAAGAAGAAAAAAATAGTTACTGGTTGAAAAGTCTGAGAGCTACGTAATCGATGCCTGTTGTGTCACTCAAGGTTTAAGACTAAAAAAATTTTTACTGGTTGAAAAGAAAAATAATAGGCACTTTTAGAATGCAACAATGTTTTCTAGAAATGACCTGAAAACCTTATAGGACAGGCCCAGTTTCTTGCATAAGAGGCCCGAGACAACTTTCCAATCAGCTATGATTTAACAAAAAAGCTATTGGTTATATAAAATTCTAATTAAAAGCACAATAAATTGCGTATTGATAATATTGTTGAGTAGTATATTATTATATAGATTTGATTCTCTATGGATCGTAAAAAGGTTGGTTCGACCAAGGCGAACACAGTTCACAGAATATTGACGTGAAATATTATATGTAGTAGGTAGTGAAATGCCGTTGTATGGCGTCGTACGATGAATGACAGTCGTACAATCCGCGCCACGAGAGATGAGATATTGTTGTTTTGATTTGCGCAGTATACGATTTATGTCAAATCAGTTTGGTTTATATACTTAATTTAAAACCTAACGGTCTTACTTATAAACGTTGCTTAGCGAGTATTTAGTTAAACAATGTTTTGTCACTTTCACACTTCATTTATTTCTCATCAAGAAAGACAGTGACAAAACATTGTTTAACTAAATACTCGCTAAGTACTGTTTATAAGTAAGGCCGTAAGTTTTTAAAATAAAATAAAACAGTTGTATTAAAGGAGAGAGCCTAGTGATCCGTAACACAGACAGGGTAATACCCTAGTCTAGCATGGACACCAGTTTCTCTTCACTTTTTGACTCTTTGGATTTCGTAATTGTTATTTTAAGAACGAAACCAGTGAAGAGAAAAAATTAATGATTTTTATTATTATTAGTATTATGGTAAAATGTTATACAAAATGTACACTGTGCAGGTCGAATCACGTGATACGCCAAGTCTCATCTCTCGTGGCGCGGATTGTAAGTCTACCCGTTCTCAGGTCCACTAACCAGCTCGTTGGTCCACCTCTGTCATAAAAAAATGTGTGTAAAATGATTGAAACTGATCTCAAATCAATAATTTCTAAAAGGTTTCGTTACAGTTACTTTTCACCGTCTGTTCTGGGGCTATCTCACTTAAGCTATTTCTTACTTAATTTGACAACAATCGTCAGGAAACATGTCATATTACGATGAGTTGCAGAGGTGCATTTTAAATGTAACTAGCGAAACCCGCGCTTCGTTTGCGTGTATCCCGCTTTCCCGTGGGAATTTCAGAATGTTTTATACATATAAAGCTTCGTATTGAATCACTCTATCTATTAGAAAAAACAATATCAAAATCCGTTGCGTAGTTTTAAAGATCTATGCATACATAGATACATACAGACAGATAGCGCGACTTCATTTTATTTTTATTTAAGAGAGGTAGGGCACAGCGGATAATCCGCTCAAATCGGAGCAGCCCGTCTGTGGAAGGACCTCCACCTTACAGAAGATCGTAGCCAAATAGCATTGGTCTCGGCCATGTTGTGTTCCTACGGTGAGTAAGGTCTCCAGAGCTCTACTTGGGAGGGTGGGGAGGGTTGGCAACGCGTGAGTGATACCCCCGGTATTGCTTACGTCTATAGTCTACGGTGACGGCTTATCAACAGGCCGACCGTATGCTTGTTTGCCACCTGTGTAGTATAAAAAATAAAAATAAAATTATACTATGTAACGCTGGCGCTGTAAAGATGACATGTTTTCTGACGACAGTTGTCAAATTAAGTGTGATTAAGTTATGAAATAGATCAAGCCTTATCCTGAGACTTAGGCCAACGCATCTTTACGATGACTAGCAGAGATAATAAAAGGTAACTAGTGATCATAAAAAGAAAATTACAAACACATTTTGGTTTTACGCAGCTGACTGCACAAATGCTTGATTGTTTTAATTTCCAAGTATTTTATGACCGGGTGTTTCACGGTCCATTTATAATGTTAATCATCTCTGCATGATGTTAACTAACCATATAATCATATTGCGATAATGTCATACTGTATAACGAGTTGTACCAACGAGTTTAACGAGTATTCGTTGTACTGATAACACTTTTTTTTATAAGAATGTTATTCTTCCGTTGACTATGATAATGACAATGATGTTATGTAAAAACATGTGGATATGTTACATACAAGTTTCGAAATTCATAGCTTCGTTACCCTAAGGTCTCTTTGAAAAGATTTCTTCCAGTAATAAGGCCGCCTTGTTGCGAAAACACTAATCTGTAAGATATATATAATCATTTACTTTTATTATTTTATATTCATAATTTTTGAATTATTTCTTCCTATTTTCATGTCTTTATGGGTAAAATTTGTAAAATACGACAACCATGTATTGGAAAGAACATTCGGTCAGATCTCGAAAGGACGTAGGTTCGAATCCCACCTGGGAAGTGAAACTTTATTTCAAATAGATTTTCAAAATAAGAATGGTTAAGTTGTTAAAATTGTAACAACTATAAAAACAATCATAAAGCCATGTTTGGATATGTAAGTTTCGTTTTTCAGACTTGTCCTTTTTAGTAAAACAATTAATTCTATGACTAACTAATAATAGCCTTTCGTGGCTATTCAAAAATTATTTGCAATATTGCAAATATGTATATACATAATATATAGTATGACCTTTGCTGGTAAAGTTTGTATATTAATATTATTTAATTTCTGTTTTAGGCAAACGTTAATTTGCGATGTGGCCTTTCCGGTTAGTTTCTGAGGAAAATACTTGATATTAATTTTAAAACCTACGCTGAGGTAATTTTGATAATTAAATCCAAATATATATATAATTATTTGATGCTTGACTGTACAAATCACAAAATTAGTCAACGGGCTCAATGGCCCAGTTCAAATATCGACTAGGTCCACTGAGCCCGCGGGCCGGCCTCAATCGACTAAAGCGCCCTACCTGGCTCTCTCATTTGCGGTGACCTTCTGTAATACGAGGAGCTATATTTTGTTAGCGATCTTTAATTGATTTTTTTTATCGATTATTCATGTTTCTGATCAGACCATAGACTATAGAATGCCATAGGTTCTAGTTTGGTAAGATATTTTTTTTGCTCTTAACTTTCTTATCTTAAATTCTTAAGATTTACAATAGTACAAAAAAGTTGAAATTATGTACTACACAAGAGCGTCTTAAGCATGATAAATTGAGATATAATCTTGTAGTGTTGCCTGTACGTGTATTAATTAGTACAGACCGTTGCAAATCATAAGTAACAAATGCATTTTCCCACGCTACCGTGGTTCATTGTAAACTGCAATGTCAAGAAAGTACTGTAAATTAAAACTAGTACAATGTTTTCCTTCATTATACCGCAAACAAACCGCGATTGCGGTGCGGTTGCAAAATTTATTTTTAATTTAAAAGCGATTGCGATTTACTGTATATTTTAGTATAGGTACTATGGGAAACTATTAAGAAATCTGAGCTATTATGGGTCAGTTTCGCTAATCTTGAATATGAAAATACTTTTATTGTCTCTCACAATGGCCTCACAATAAATGTATGCAATAAGTTACAACTTGCAACATTACAACTTGTTTACATTAGTCATTGTGTTAATACCTTATTCGTCAAAGTCTAGGCTTCAAAAATAAACCTAGGGTTTTGTCTTAGCAAATAGCCTATTTGGGACAGTATTAATACATTGCTAATTAATTAGCAAGTGAGTGACATGTATTATAAATTCAAATTACAATTTACAATTTACAGGTCCGGTGGTCGAGTGGCTAGCAATGGTCACTTTATGCCAAGGGCCGCGGGTTCTAATCCTGCACAGGGCAAACATTTGTGTGCATGAACATGTCTGTTTGCCTTGGTCTGGGTGTTTTCTATGTATAATAAGTATTTATTTACAAAAAAAAAAGGATTTAAGTATATTTATCAGCAACCTAGTACCCATAGTACGAGCTTAGTTGCTTAGTTTGGGACTAGATGGCGTTGTGTGATTCGTCCAAGAATATTTGTATATTTAAATTGCCGCTGATCTGTATATTATCTGTGGTTGTTATTCCTGCAGGAGTTTTCAAAATTTGCGCTCTCGTATGTTTCTAAACATTGTCCTACTAAAAGATACAGCGGTTTTCTTGCTTCTGCTTGCTTCCGACCGTGACGTGACATAAGAATTACCTGGTATTTATTTACATACTTTGATTTTATTTTAAACTCTACCGACCACATTTTAGACCAGCTGTCCAGACCATATCGGGATCGATTTCAATGTGTCCTTTCACTATCACATTGGCCAATGTTTGTACAAGCCACGAACAATTTGCAAGCCCTAAATCCAGTTCATTGTAAATAAGTATTTGAATAGAAAGAACCGCTAGGTCTTGGCTGAAAATAGAACCAAGCTCTAAAGCCCGCTAGCTCAGTAGCTTCTAAGGTAAGATATACCATATTATTACCACAGATATTACGGACTAGCCATCAAGCTGGAAGCTCACAGCTTAGCTTAGTTACTTTTTGAAGGTAGTACACGCCAAAATTTTGACTCACAGTTTATAAAACAATTAAAATCGATTGTCGTTATGCACTGAGAAAAAAGTATGAGTTTCGAACTTCGTTTTAAGTCTGCGTCAGCCGTGTTGGCGACTAGTATAGATATTTTTTTTACACCTATTTTGATAAAAGACAATTATTGGTTTTGCTCGTCTTCTAATCTTCATTGTTCTATCTATAGATTTTTTCCTGTTCAGCTGGTATTATTTTATTTTATTACTAGCTGTTACCAGCGGCTCCGCCCGCGTGGTCATGCGAAAATGTCAATAATTTCGTTCTCGTGGTAATTTAAAAAAAAAAAACAATTTAACCTTGTCTACTTTGTAAAGGGAAGCTTAATACAAAATCATAGAATAAGTAATAACCCGAGGTAAAATGGCCACTCTCCGCCCCGTAACGAATCGCGTTACCTCAACCCCAGGCGGGTACCGTGGCGGGTGCAGTCGCGTTGTATGGAGTGTCCGGGCTATGACAAAATCTAGGAGTTCTAGGTTGAGCGCCCACGATAATACACGTGCAGTCCTATTTTTCTCGTATTATAGGTATTTTATATTTTATTCTGAACTCTCTTGTTTCCACTTCTCTCTCTTGCCTCCCTTTACACCAACCGTTTCTTTTTTGTTCCCACTTCCCATTACACCTTTATCTTGGGATTAAATGGTGTGAATTGTGTATCATTTTAAATCATACTTACTAATAAAATGTTGCTTTATGTTCGAACAAAGTGAACTCGCACAATGGATTGCCAAGCCTTCATTTTGCAACATTCAACTATAGAATTTTCACGCTCAATGGATACTATAGATACCTGCTTTTATATCTAATTAAGTGGTGGTCCACTTACATTCTTAAGAGTCGATTTATAAACCCAACCCAGGGGAAACTCTTAAAAGACTCTTCCAATCAATTTCTGTCCCGCTTTACTGAGGAGTCGAACTTAGTATCCGAGATACAGTCTCGGCCTAATTAAGGTTCTAGTGAGCTGGTAAGAACTTTTATACTGTGGTACGGAATGTTACAGACAGGAAAAATTAATGAAGAGAGAGAGAGTCCGCTCCGTGATGACTGCCACTAGCCAAGATCATAGACATGATGAATTCAAAGAAAGTGAGGGGAGATTCAGGCTTCTGCACACATCACCAAAGTTTCCACTGTTACTGTGATGATAAAAAGTGTGAATGTGAATCTATCTACAGTCTTTCAGATAAGCAAAAACACTGTCATCCAACTAGTCTATTCTCCAAAAAAAATCATTTTTTTCGAAATTTTCTTCCAGCACTTTGTTAACATTGTTAATATGTGTATTCATACCAAATTACAGCTTTCTAGCATCGCTAGACCGCGGACAGACAGACAGACAGACGGACATGGCGAAACTATAAGGGTTCCTTGTAGTTTACTACGGAACCCTAAAAAGGATGTAAGTATTGGTATCTATCACTAATAGGTACTTATGTCCATTTAGTTTTTCGTGTAAGTGCTCTTGCACGTTTATACGCTGGCATGGAATAATAGTATAAATTCGACAGCAATTACGTATAATAATCCCAATTATATTTATAAATCTTACGAAACTTAAATCGAAATTGTTACGAAATTTCGCAAACCTTGAATTAGAGTGGACCCCCCGTCAAAAATTTAATAAATATCTAATTTTAAAATTAGCAATTCTTTACCGACCGTTACGTTTCACTAGCCAAAGAAAATTGCCATATTGAAATCGATTGCTTTATTATTTGATTAAGCATTATAATAATATTTTATTATCGTTAAGGCGTGTGCAAATTGATTTTATGATGAATCATTCACTAATCTGTGTTTTAGAGGTTGAACCACATCTGTCAGTATTAAATAAAGACGCTGTGTTAGGTATAAATGTTAGGGAAGGATGTGAGAACATGCAGGGCGTGCTAAATGGTGACAATTTGGTGAAGAAAGTAATATATCCAATATTAGCTTGCATGCAGGTGTGCAAATTGTCGAGTTTCGTGAACGACAGATAATGATGACGAGCACGGAAGAATACGATTCCATTCTTTATTTATTTTTATTTATTTATTTATTAAGTTCACCAACATAGTGTACACTATTACAACATTTAAAAAAAAAACAATACAAATATATCTCGTCAAGTGCCACAACAGTTACAGGTGAAGACATCACGCACAGCAAACAATCCTTGTCTAATTTATTTTATACTATATGAAACAATCAGAATAACATTAAGAAAAAAAAAAATACAATAACATTTGAAGAATTAAATTTAAAAATTGAAAATTAAAAAAGAAATTTAAAAATGAAATCAAAAATACAATAATTAAAATAATTAAACCAATATATAATTAAACCAATATACCAGTTATAACGATACATTAAATTCAATTTCAAAAAACCGTTTAAAGCAATGACTTTTTGAAGTTGCGAATGCCACCCACGAATAAGTCGATATCCTTGCTTTTGTACATACCGTTAAGCTGTCTAATCATTCGGTTTAAGGGCGCGTTTAGTCCAAGATTTGTTCTGCTTGAGTCGGATGAGAAAATATTAAATCTAGAAGCTCTTGGAAGTTTTAATGGTAATGAGAATGATAGTAACTGCAGCAATATAGGAGCATCCAGGATGCCATTCGCAAGCTTATACAGGAACATTAGATCATGACAACGTCTTCGACTAGAAAGAGACTCGACTTCGAAATAATCCAACCTATCATCGTACCCCAAAACTCTTTTCCCCATATTGCAAGAATAAGTTAGGTGCCATAAAAAACGTTTCTGCACATTCTCCAGTCTTTTATTGTAAACATCGTAAAAAGGGTTCCAGACCACGCTGCAGTATTCTAACCCGCTCCTGACAAACGCGTTGAATAAAAGAATTTTGGTTTTTGGAGACCTAAAATCCCTACAATTTCTAAGGACAAATCCGAGACTCTTAAACCCCTTGGAACAAATCCTGTCAATATGAACATTGAATTTCAATTCACTATCCATCCACACGCCGAGATCCTTGACTAAGGTTACGCTTTTTAGAGATTCATTGTTAATTTTATATACGTGATTAAATATATTATGTTTTTTTCTTGAGAAACGCATATGGGAGCACTTAGAAGTGTTCAAGTCCATTCTGTTTTCCTCGCACCACTTAACAAGACAACATAGATCATCTTGCAGTAATTTAGCATCTTCCAGGTCATTTACGACCCTGTATAATTTTAGATCGTCTGCAAATAAAAGGTAATCCCAATTTTGAAAGCATGTGCCAATGTCATTGATGAAGATGTTAAATAATAAAGGTGCCAAATGTGACCCCTGAGGAACTCCGGACTCGACCAGAAATGGATCCGAAGAATAACCGTTGACTATCACTTTCGACGTTCTACCCACCAAGTAAGAGCGACACCAACTCAGCAATGGTTCTCCGATTCCATGCAATTGAAGCTTATTGAGTAATATGTCATGGTTGACTCGATCGAATGCCTTACTGAAGTCGGTATAGATCGCGTCCACCGATGAACGAACGTCAAGTTTGCGTGATATATTGTTTACAAACGAAATTAGGTTAGTTGTTGTTGACCTATTTCTTAAGAAACCATGTTGGCGCAGATTAATCAGTTGCTTAAACTGATGAGATAGAATAGGATGAAGCAACTGTTCGAAGACCTTGGCAAAAACAGGTAAAATTGAGATCGGTCTGTAATTTTGGATGAGATCTTTAACGCCATTTTTATGTAAAGGAATAACTAATGCAACTTTCCATTCAGAGGGGAACTCGCCAGTGCTCAGTGATTTGTTGAATATGAGGGTCAACGGCTTCACCAGCGACGATGCACATCTAGCCACAAAAATTGACGGCAGACCATCAGAGCCCGCTCCCTTGTATGGGTCAAGTCTTTTTAGTATTTTTAAAACCTGGTCGTCTCTAAATTTGATGTCAGTGAGGAAGCTATTCGTTACCTTTTTTTTTTTTTTTTTTTTTTTTGTTTATAGTCAGGAAAATGCATTACTGCATGTCCCGCCGCTGGGGAAGCGACGGGGGTCTGTCGGGCTCCCCCTAATTACCACTTGGGTATACCGACTAAAAACCTGACTGACTGCCACCTTATCCGCCTAGATGGGCGGGGCCACGGGAACTAAGATACTTCCGTGACCCCGCCGGCGGTTGTCCGAAGACCCACTTGTTGGGCTACGGCACGGTTGGCGGCGCGCACATGACTAGGCGCGCCGCAACACTTGGGGACTTCCGTTCCAATGGGCGGCGGTTTCCCCAAACCGCCGCCCGGAAGCCCCCGTTAGGGTGGCAGTCGCCGGGCATAGGCCAAACGCCTGCCGCCCGGTCTTTTCCGGCGGAGCGGGGGGGCGGATGGATCCGCTTCCCTCACCCGCTCCGCGGCCTCCTTCTGCGTCATTACTTCACCGCAAAAGGAGGCCATCGCATCCCACGACCTCTCGCTCTCGACCATCTGTTTGACAACAGCCGGGAGCGAGAGGTCGCCGCCAACAACAGCCACGAGTGCGGCGCCAGGCGCAGCCCACTCGGGACACTCCTCCAACGTGTGCTGCGCCGTATCTTGCGCGCAGCCGCACTCGTGGCACTCCGCCGAGATTTCTCTCCTCGCCACGCTGTGCAGGTACCAGCCGAAACAGCCGTGACCGGACAATACCTGCACAACGTGTACGACAGCGCACCGTGGCGCCTCCCTAACCAATTGCTTAGGACCGGTTGTATGGCGTCCACGGTGCGCAGCCGTGGCGCTCCGGACCCTCTCTCGGTCTCTCTCAGCCGCGCATCCCATTCCCGGACGAGGGACCGCTGGGCATTCTCCCTCCAGCGCAGGACCCCATCCGGGAACGGGTCTCCTCCTCGGCGAGCTTCGGCGGAAGCTATTCGTTACCTGGGGCATACTTTGTAGGGATGTGGTGGATACAGTCGTTCTATTCGTATTATATATGGAGGAGAAGTCATTAGCGAATAGATTGCATATATCAGTTCCATTTGTAGCAGTCCGGTTGTTAAGGTACATTTGAGCGGGGTAGTGCTGCCGCACTTTTTTTTATTTTTAATGAAGGACCAAAAAAATTTCGGGTTGGAACGCAGACTCTGTTCCATTCTGAAAAATACAGGTGAATTTTTTTTCAGTCCTAATTTTTTCTATGTTTATAGTATTACTAGCTTCCGCCCGCGGCTTCGCCCGCGTGGCCTAGTAACAATTAGCATATCTTTCTTCAGAAACAAATTCCGGTCCGGCACGGCCCGGTACGGTACGGTTTCATCCGGTCCGATCAGGTCCGGTCGATCCGGTCCGGTCCGGTCCGGTCCGATCGGTCCGGTCCTTATAAGGACCCTACATGACAAATTTGGCATCTCTAGACCCAGCGGTTTAGGCTGTGCGTCCCCTCTCAACTTCGTTTGCGTATATCTCGCTTTCCCGTGAGAATTTTGAAAAATCCTTTCTTAGTACATCCCTAGACGTCGTAAGGACCCTACATGACAAATTTGGCATCTCTAGACCCAGCGGTTTAGGCTGTGCGTCTCCTCTCAACTTCGTTTGCGTATATCTCGATTTCCCGTAGGTATTTTGAAAAATCCTTTCTTAGTACACCCCTAGACGTCGTAAGGAACCTACAGTCCAAATTTGGAGTCTCTAGACCCAACGGTTCGGGCTGTGCGTTGATATATAGTTAAGTCAGTCAGTCAGTCAGTCAGGACTTTGAATTTTATATATATAGAAGATGAAAAAAAAAACGGTCCGGTCCGGTTCGATCCGGTCCGGCACGGCCCGGTACGGTGCGGTTCCATCCAGACCGATTAGGTATGATACGTTCCGGTCCGGTCCGGTCCGTTCCGGTCTGGTCCGGTCCGGTCGGTCTGGACCTTATAAGGACCCTACATGTCAAATTTGGCATCTCTAGACCCAGTGGTTTGGGCTGTGCGTCCCCTCGCAATTTCGTATGCGTATATCTTGCTTTCCCGTAAGAATTTTGAAAAATCCTTTCTTAGTACATCCCTAGACGTCGTAAGGAACCTACATGCCAAATTTGGAATCTCTAGACGCAGCTGTTTTGGCTGTGCGTTGATACACCCTCGCAACTTCGTTTGCGTATATCTCGGTTTCCCGTAGGAATTTTGAAAAATCCTTTCTTAGTACACCCCTAGACGTCGTAAGGAAACTACAGTCCAAATTTGGAGTCTCTAGACCCACCGGTTTGGGCTGTGCGTTGATATATAGTTAAGTCAGTCAGTCAGGACTTTGAATTTTATATATATAGATGGAAAAAAAAACGGTCCGGTCCGGTTCGATCCGGTCCGGCACGGCCCGGTACGGTGCGGTTCCTTCCAGACCGATCAGGTCTGATACGTTCCGGTCCGGTCCGGTCCGTTCCGGTCCGGTCCGGTCCGGTCGGTCTGGACCTTATAAGGACCCTACGTGTCAAATTTGGCATCTCTAGACCCAGCAGTTTGGGCTGTGCGTCCCCTCGCAATTTCGTATGCGTATATCTCGCTTTCCCGTAGGAATTTTGAAAAATCCTTTCTTAGTACATCCCTAGACGTCGTAAGGAACCTACGTGCCAAATTTGGAATCTCTAGACGCAGCGGTTTTGGCTGTGCGTTGATACACCCTCGCAACTTCGTTTGCGTATATCTCGGTTTCCCGTAGGAATTTTGAAAAATCCTTTCTTAGTACACCCCTAGACGTCGTAAGGAACCTACAGTCCAAATTTGGAGTCTCTAGACCCACCGGTTTGGGCTGTGCGTTGATATATAGTTAAGTCAGTCAGTCAGGACTTTGAATTTTATATATATAGATTAAAAGACCCTATTTATGAAAAAAGATGTAGGTCAAATTTTCAAAATATTATTCTTTTCCGGGTTGCGCGCGCGGTATCCACGAACGCCTAATTATTTAAAATAACTTTGTGATGCTGTAACTTTTTATTTTGGTACTAAGAGAAAAAACACGTATTCATGATTTTCACAATAGAAAAATATATTTAAAAAAACCTGTATATGATTTTGTTCTGAAAAACTACGATTCCGTCACAGCCTCACAGGTGATTTCGTTTAGAAAAAATACGATTCCGTTCTGATAGATGTAGCTCACCCTTTATGGCCTTCACTCTTATAGTCAATACAAATTATTTTTAATTTTCGTGATTTAAAATTGATTAGGATAGGTTAGATTTAAGTTAGGTATTGCATTTCTGTAACCAAGAATTTGGTATTTCGTAAATACTGTTGCATTAGTTTAATGATAGTTTTATGGGTTAACAACTTTATCCAGAAATGTTTGTCTTGTGTGGAATTCCTAGCGTTCTTGGGATATTACTACCCCCTTGACCACCGGCTGCATCATCTGGAAATGAAATACTTATACAGAAGAAACTCTGCTACGAATCCTTCTAGTTCCAATCGGGACAGAGGGTCCATTCTCAAAATTCTCATTTTAAAAAAACATTTAAAATCTGGTATCAATGTCATGCGCTATCTTGCTCATACACAATATAAAATAAGCGAGATTGAGAATTGAGACCTGCGGGTAACCATGAAACGAAATTCCGAAAATACAGACAGGCGTTACGTTGAATTCTACCAGTTTCGAACCTTATTCTGACTAGTAATGTTCATTGTTTCGGATGAATACTTTCATTGTTGCCACGTAGATTAAGTGGATCTTGACAGGTTTTTTTTATTATCTCTAAAGGAAAGGATAGTAGACTATGTAATGATAGATTTCGTAATTAAACTATTGCAAAATATAATTCGGTAATAACAATTTCGACTGCTGTTTAGATTACCTAAGTTTATAACCTAATTCTAATTAAAAGTAGGCGAATTATCCAACCTTTTCTCTACCGTATACCCACTTTCCGTGCGACAGTGAGTAAAGTGCAACATCAACACAATAGTGGGAATCGAACCGCGACTATTGTTTAGTCGCTTGCTATAAGTCTAGGCGATAATTATATTTATGCGAAAAATAAAGTTAAAAAAAAATTTTTTTTTTAAATGTCATATTGTAGACAGAACAAGCAAGCGGGCCACAACGCATTACTGGTTCATATTCTTCTTCTTTTCGAGTTAAAGGTACAGATTAAATTTGTCCTTACTTGACAACGGCAACACTCAGCCATCATCGGTTGCCGTGAGGTCGTTGCTTCATATTGTACCTAATGATATGCCTCTAACGGAATCCTGCTTATAACTGCAACTGCAAGGCATGAAGAATCGTACCTGTTGATCTAAAAAAAGAACTTCTGTATCCCAAACTTTTATACTGTGTCAAGTGTGTTATCGAAACTGTCAAGTAGGTTTAATTAATTAATTTTGTTAAATAATTACTTGTATGATGTACATTTAACATTAGAATTAAGTTTTATGTATTACTAACCCATGATCCATAGTGTTGGTCCAAATAAAAATAATATTATTTATAAGTACCAATATTATCAAACTCACGCCGAAATTTAGGGCCCATTGTTAGATCAGTAGTTAAGTATTTAACAATTCTTAACAAATAGTTTTTTCAACGAATTTTAACCATTAGTATGCTTAGCTACTGATCAAACAACGGGGTCGTCGCGTAATTTCGGCATAATATTCTGCTTAGTAGACCTAGTTTTCTGATGCAAACAAAACGCAACTAAAACAAAAGACAACCTTGCCGATGACACGCTTAGACAAGCAAATAAAAACAGGTAACGTGACGTCATATGTGACAAAACCGACGTTAAATAATATAAGGTCATATCAACTTCCTTTTCAATATTCACTTACATTTTGAAGGCCATTGATCTATGCATAAATAGGCCGTCGTTGAAACTTCGTTTTTGGTATCAAATTGTATCTTCGTGAGAGAATTTTGTTTTACGAAATGTCTATTGTGAGTTAGCTGGTGTTTCAAAATTGATGGTCCTTGACTTGACTTGTGAACTGTCATCTAACAACTTATTTAGTAATAAAACATTAACAAAATATTCGATTGGAGTATCCAAGTCAACAATAATACTTGTCTTAGAATATCCCGCTCTTTTTTTCTTAAACTTAGTTTACAGGTTGGTAATAAGCTATATTTCAGATGTACACACATGATAATAATATTCTATTCAACCATAAATGATCTAACTTGTGGATCTATAATATTAATAATATCAAAAAGAGTTATAAGAAATAACATTTCATAAGCAACATTGATATTTAAAACTGCTGTAACTCCCACACACTTCCTGGTTGTGTCGACCGATATTTTGAAGCAACAATCCATCAAGTGTCAATATGAATATTATATAGTCCCCCAAAAAGATACAATTGGTACGAAAAACGATGTTTGGACAACTGTCTAAAATACATTGATATTAATTGAATTCCCAAGATAAAATTTCTAGAATTTCAATGTTAAATTCTCTTTTGGCGCAAATGTCAAACGATTGTCAATGACATCGAAAATGATCCACTTTCAAATATTTTGTATAACATTCGTTTATTTTAAAATTCATAATTTTATTAATTTATTTTTTATTCAATTATTCTGTGTGGCCTGACCTTTTATTTTTTTTATTTTTTATAATTTTTGTGCCAATATATTCGCATAATCCTTGAGATTAAGTAACAGACCTCCTTTCTTCTGGAGACAGGACAACACGTTTTGGTTGAACAAATTGTAACATTTAGCGCGGGACCGAGCAAAAATCATAATGTTTTTAAATGTTAGCTAATGTTACAATTTCCTTAATAAAGTTATATTAACAGCAGTGTTAGCACCTTTAGACCTTAAAAAAGTTTAAACCTAAATTGAATAATAATTTTAGAAACCTATTAAATTTAATTGACTTACAAAAATAAACAGCTACAATATTTTTTATCTGATTGCGTTTATCCAAAAAAAAATTAAGAAAAACTTACTTTTTATGTTAACTACTGGTTCTATTACGCAAAGCTCACTGTGAATTATTATGCTTGAATTTAACAACCGTAATAATAACTACCATAAAAATTGCAGTAAAAAATCAAGGCTAAATAAAGCATAGTTCACATCTAAAGCATATTTCACGTAAATATGATACAAAGCAAAGGATATTCTGCTACAGAATATTTTCAGAATATACATAATACGAACAAAATATTCCGTTCCTCTATTACTTGGCACAAAAGCTCCAAACAATTTGTCTTGATGATTGAAAACGATAGAAGGGAGAGAAGTAGAAAATCTAGTGCTCAGTGTAAAATAATATAATAGTAATAAATTAAAGGAAAAATACAAGTAATGCAGAGATTGATCAAATGTACAAGAGCAATGAAGAATAAAGACAATAAGATAATAAGTATAAAAAATAATAAAGACATCAATAGAGTATTATGCTTCCAGCCTGATGGCTAGTTCGTAATAATGATTCAATATACAAGTAACTAGCGAAACCCGTGCAACTTCGTTTGCGTATATCCCGCTTTCCCGTGGGAATTTTGAAAAATCCTTTCTTAGTGCTCCCCTACGTTATAAAAGGAACCCCTGTGCAAAATTTCAAGTTTCTAACCCTTATAGTTTAGGCCCTGCGTTGATAGTCAGTCAGTCAGTCAGCTTCTCCTTTTAAAAATATAGATTGTTAAATAGGCATGAATCTAACACAAACGACTTTATTGCGATAAAACACAGAAGATTGACATACTAGTCTAAACACTATCATTGAATTTTAGTGGAAATCTAGAACAAAATTATAAACGTTTGACGTTATTACATTCCCAGAAGAATTCTCACAAATAAAAAAAAGTATCTGTCAGTCTGGACATAAATGAATAGACGACCAGAAAAGTGATCATATAAAGTTTTTTTTTTCGATTAGAAGATTTACAGAGCTGTAAAGATAGCGTCTGCCATTTGATTTGATTATTATGTACGCTGTAGATATGAACATATCTTTAGTATTATTATAAAAAGTGCAAGGTTGAATTATCTAAAAACTCAACCATCTTTATCTTAGATAGCTTTAGATATTTGATAGCAACGAAATTAAATAATTAACGTATTTTAAAGATCATTCGGCTCAGTTGCTAGTCAGGTATGTAACCCACATACTTAATTACTCCTCTCCATATTAATATTTATATTTAAATGTTAAATTAAAATATGTTCGTCTGCTAGCTTTTTACGTTAATATGTATACAGAAAAGAGAATAGCTGTTTGGTATCAAGGTATTTTAAAGATCAATCGTTTCAGTTGCTAGTCAGGTATGTAATGTAACCCACATATTTAATTATTTTAATAATCCATTAACTCCATATTAACATTTAAACTTGAATGTTAAAATATGATCGTCTGGTAGCTTTCCACGTTTATGAATACTGAAAAGCGAACAGCTGTTTGGTATGAAGGTAGTTTGAGACATAGGTACGGAAATAGATTAGTTTTTATTTTATAAGACAGATAGACAAACCGAAACTTATCTGCAAGCTGTGAAACAGATTTATATTTCTTAAATATTTTTATTATTTAAAATGGTAACAATACATTACGTTAATATTAAAATTGTAGAGACATGTATTTAAGTATATTAATTAAATGATATCATGATTATTTCATGCCGATATCTTGTCAAAATTATGTGAAACTATTTACCTATTAGAACATCTTTGTAACTATATGATATATACCATATTTAGTGCAAGTCAATATTATTCTACTTATTCTATTTCATATCCGCACATACACGCGGATTTAAATCGTAGGCATCGTAGAGGACGTTTAAATAATTTATTTTTAGGATGCTGTTTTTTCCTTAATAGACGAACTGCAATTTGTTTTTATGGAAGTCCAAATTATATGTTTTATACATTATTTATTACTTGTGTATTATTCCTATACAAACATTACATGACTAATAAATAAACAAAAAAATCTAATTGAAAAGGGACGTAATGTCTTCCGTGATTATAAACAATTCGTGGACAAAGGCACGAACAAAATTGTATGTTATTACGATTTTTGTATGTAATATTATGTTACAGTCAAAAATGTGTGTCCAGTCACAAGTATTGACTAATGCTCTTAGAAATTGTTTTGATTGAGTTAAAATTTAATCTAAGTATCTGTCAATTAAAACTACTATTAATAAAACAATGTGATCAGTGAAAATTACCAGTTAGATCAATAAAATGTAATGTAAACATGTGCAATAATAAATAAATAAAAATAAATACTGTTATAAATAAATTTTTATTATCAAGGACTGTTTGTCTTTTAGTCGAAAGTTGTTTTACTTGAGTTAAAATTCCATCTTGTCAAAATTCATAAAAATGATCAGTGAAAATTACGAGTTAGATCAAATTAAACAAACTTACGTATATCAATTTTTATTGTCAAAATTGGCCTGTGAAACTGTGAACTACCATTAAATACAAGCATACCATAAACAAAGCAATCGCTAAAATCATCATTTTGTTATGGTATTTAATACAAAATGTCATGAACGAATGCTGACACGAGGGATCAGAAAAGGTCGTCTTTGTTGTCGTTTAGGTTTTGTCATTGTATCAAAATTTTAACGACAATTTTAATATGATGAGTAAAGTAACTCATCAGTCATCAACTCATCATACATTCCTACCGCTGTGTCCTTTTTAGGGTTCCGTAGTAGTACAAGTAACCAACCCTTATAGTTTCGCCATGTCCGTTTGTCCGTCTGTCCGCGGTCTAGCGCCTTGGCGCTTAATGCTAGAAAGCTGGAATTTGATATGTATACACATATTAATTAACAATGGTAACAAAGTGCTGAACCAAAATTTTGAAAAAAAAATTTTTGGGTTGCCTCCCCTACCAGTAAATTGAAAATGATTTTTTTTTCGCGCCCACCCCATCTTGTGGGGTATCGTTTGATAAGTCTCTTCAAAACATTGAGGGTGTGGTAAGATCATTTTTCGATACAATGATCCGTTTCGGAATTATTTACATTTATCGTATCAATTTTCGTTTTGCACGGAGGTCCCCCCTCCCTCTATCTCCGAAAGTCTTATTTTTAGAAATTTGAAAAAAATCATGGTAGTAGTCCATATGCTGAACCTTCAATGAAAACTATAACGGTTAAGTAGGTTCTACTAGTTACCGAGTAATAGCCGACGAACTTATAAAATAAAATTTCTTTGATGAAAACTTACAAATGTGATAGAATTTGATATTGGACTCGACGGAAATCAAGCAAAGCACAGCAAATACGGACCCCTAGATTGTGCGTGGCCCGACACGTACTTGCCCGGTTTTGTGTCTATATGTTTACTTATGATAGAACACACAGAAAACACCTAGTCACAAGACAAATAAAAATGTTTCTATAAATGTTTGTCCTAAGCTGGAATCGAACCTATCCCTCTGGCGTCTGAGATAGAGTCACTCACTACCAACTGAGCAAGGGTTGTCAAATATAGTTAGTTAACTTTTACTCATCAAAAAAAAATTTTTTTAATCCTTTTTTTAAAACATAGGTACCGCATGCAAATAAGCAAGCGGGCCACCTATTAAAAAGTGATTACCACCGAACATAAAATATTTAAAATATGTATGTTTTACTACAACACCTTGT
This sequence comes from Endotricha flammealis, assembly GCA_905163395.2. Lineage (NCBI taxonomy): Eukaryota > Metazoa > Arthropoda > Insecta > Lepidoptera > Pyralidae > Endotricha > Endotricha flammealis. The sequence goes on along the minus strand of LR990871.1, from coordinate 5,808,672 downwards.
CTTCGCCTTGACTCTTGCCCATTTTAAAACAATAATGCTTAGATGTAACATTTTAATATGTAAATGAAAACCGTAATGCATCTCTGACATTGAATCGATGAATAAATTGACAAGTTTCTAAAATTATAGACGAAAATATATAATTTCTGTATATATTTTATCCTACATACGTTCCACTTTGTGCAGTGCGTAGATTTTCAGTACGGTAAGGGAAAAATAAAGTCTGCACTAAAATATTGAGTTAGAAACGAGGCTTAAAACAGTGTAGACAAGAGATTTCATACAAATTCGCTTGATATTTTTTCTTCTGCTCTCTCACTTTTATTTAGCAGTGATTTCCAGGAAAATTCTGTCCTCGGATCTCAAAGTATCCCCATACCAAATATGTCAATCGGTGTAGCGATTTCAGCGCGAAGAGTAACAGAGTTACTTTCGCATAAAAAAAAGTGATAGATGGAGAAATGGACGAACATATAAAGAAAACTTAAAGTGGAACAAGTATCTTAGTAATTTTAATTTTGATATAAATTTTAATTGTATTTCTATCTAATAATATTATGTCGCGTTGGGTCTGTGACCTGTAATGATGTAATCATGGATGAAATAATAAATAATAACCACCTCCTTTTTTGAAATCGGTTTAAAAAATAACCTTCATATAGATAGCATAGTATTATGAAAGTGCATTAACATTGATGCATTGACGAATGCCCGTCGTTATCTCATCTTCATTTACGACCTTCTATAAATAATACGTTATGTAATTATTTTAATTTCATGGTAAGAATTTTAAGTTATGATGCTCACGATCTATAGATAATAACATTTTATACTAATATCTATTTTATTCTTCTCGAAGTCAAGGTTACATCTTTCTTAACATTCAATGCCACTACGATTCTTATATTTTCCCTATTGCCATTCGCTTGGTGAGGAGCTCGATAGCGTCGCTATGTGTCGCACTCTGACACGCAAGTTAAGCGACGTCGACCTTAGCCAGTGTTTGGATGGGTTTCATTATCTCGAGCTTCTCCGTGCTTCGGAGGGCACGGCCAAATCGGTGGTAGGGGTTTGAAAATACCGGCCTCTGCCAATCCGCATTGGAGCCGCGTGGCAGAGTACGCTCTAATCATCCGTATCCCTGCAGTGGGATGTTTACTGGTTGATACGATGATTAGCTTGGTTACTCTGCAATCTGCAACTGCTAATTTCAATTCTGTATAATTTCAATCTAAAATTAACAGTGAATCCTAATTCGAACTTTATACTTTATTTTGTTAGTTTAAAATCCGATTTCATTTAGTAAGTATATGATTTAGTTGAAGCTTGTACACTTTGTATTGTCTCTCAAGAGTACCTAAACTTAACAATTCAATACCGATCGCTCAGGATTGGTTTCAATTTCAAGAGTAACCTAGCAGCCCAGTGGACTGGCTACATGCGACACCCTAGATTTTTTCATTATTTAATTTTTATTTTATTATTGTGCACAATTCAAGTTTGTCTTGTTTTATTAAAATATCAAAACGTTAATGCACAAACAACATAATTATGTTTGATCTAAACGTCCTAGATACCTAATTAGAACTTATCACACTCGTTAAATGAATCACAATATATCGGTTATTGTAATAAATAAAACAATCTTGTGATATATGGTCAACCAAGAAAGTCCAGTCTAATTTTCCAGTTCTGGCGACTCGCCTGTCTACTTAACTCGAATGCTTGATGGCATTAGAGTTTGTCTGCGTGTTTTCTATGTATTTATTTCACAAACAACTACTTAAATAAAAGCTAATTACAATAGATTATAGGTATTAAATTATCATGATTGTATCCGTGTGGACTGGAGCCTAAACTAGATGAAGCCTGTATTTCAGACTGCCAGGCCACCCGCTCACGGAACATCCTTACAAATTAAGATTGATAAATTGTATGAATATTATAACTATAAAGTATTAAAAGGAGAGAGAAAAAAGTATGATTGCTGTGCTATATGAATGTGGATTCACTGAAATATTGAATATTTTCACAATAACACATCTGTTGTCTGGGTACCAGATAACACAAGCAGATTAAACCTAGCAGTATAAGTACATACACTTCTCTGGGTTCACGATTAACATGAGCAACGTCATAACCACCTCATTAGTGCTTAAAAAAACAATCGAAATTCTCTATCCAAGTTGTGGATTAAAAAAAACAAAGATCAAAATATTCACACGGAGAGACCTTTTCAAGGAACACAGGAACCTTGGTACGTGATGCGTGTGCACTGTGCGCCAAGGCAGGATATCGACGATCAACCCATTATGCCGACCAACGACCTTAGCGACTATAGGAATGTATTTATACTATTCATGTTTGAGTTTAAGGCTGTGGACTCAAAATCAGCGGTGCGGCGGTGGCACGCTGTATCTTAGGTGATCTTAGTAAATTGAGCGTACTACGCCGCTGCCGCTCCGCTCTCTTCGAGACCGGTCTCATTTAAATCGTCCCATGTATAAAGTCGCGCGACTATCGCGCCACCACCGCACCGCTAACTTTGAGTTTGCGGCCTAAGAAGTTAAGATTTTATATTTCTGTAATCATTTTTCGATAAATGACAGTTGTTAAGCCAAGACAATACACCAGCAGGGTTACTCTTGAAAATATTCGATCGCCATTGGATTAGCGCTAATTAATACTACACTAAATAAAATCGAATTATACGCTTACCAAATTCTTTATTTATATTTATTGGGTAAAATTACAATGTCTAAACTCATTAACTAATAATAAACTAAACTTACATAAAAAATTAAACTACATACCAAATTCTTAATGCAAGAGTACGAATTAGGATTTTCCATATTTTTTTATACCACAAAGGTGGCAAGCAAGCATACGGCCGGCCTGATGGTAAGCCGTCGTCACCGTAGCCTACAGACGCTAGCAATACCGGAGGTACCACTCACGCGTTGCCAACCCTCCCAAGTGGGGCTCTGGAGATCTTATTAATCGTAGGAACACAACACGGCCTAGACCAATGTTATTTGGCTACGATCTCTGTAAGGTGGAGGTCCTTCCCCAGACGGGCTGCTCCGATTTGAGCAGATTATCCGCTGTGCCCTACCTCTCTTGAAATTGAAATATTCAAGAGCAAAATAATATGAATGACTGATATTATAGTACTAAATGTTAACCATTTGGCTGCTAATGAAAACAGTGTTTCAAATTTCAAGACATAAAATGAAAAGTTTCCATCTCATTGTTAATCTACAGATTGTTTTTAAAACATTAGCTATATTCCAAGATGTTAAGCTATTTTCACACGGGAATTTATGATAATAAGGACTTAGGTTAATGGACGAAAGACTCACGAAAGGTATTATAATTGGGCACTTAAATGGAAGCGTGGGTTAAATAAGGTAGCCGGTTTGTTAGATTTAAAATATTATGTATTATTATTTCTCTAAAATAAGAGCCTCCACTTTCTTGTGCCAGCTCCTTCGGACGACCGCCTTTTCTTTCACTTGATCCACATGGATCACATGATCTTCTGGACCTTCACCTTCGTCGTCTATTGTATTATTATTACACAACGTAAACTTTTTTAAATTATTTTCTTTAATATTTGTATTATTTGTCATAATACAGATTTAAATTTTAAACCGACCTTTTCTTTATTATTTGTTGCATACAGATTTTGTTGTTATTTTCACCATATTTAAACTGACTTGTGGTCTTAAAAATCCAGCTTGATCAGCATTGGATTTTTTAGGTACTCAGGCTGCACTAATGATAACTAAACAAAATCGAATAAGTATTACATAAACTATTTGGTTAACGGTAAACTTTACTAACTTATAACTTTACCTACTTACTGTTTCATACAAATTTTCATTGACCATTAATTTTAAATTGAAATTATGCAGAATCGAAATTAAAATTGCGATTTTATTCGAGAATAAGCTATCTGTATAAGGTTACTTTTTTTTCCATCATAATATTGTTTGTTAATATTACTTGAATTCCATTCACATAAGCCGGATTTTAAGATGTGATATAAAAATACTATTTGTTTATTCATTAGAGTTTTTATAGTAGTTATTTATGAGACTTGTTCGCTTCGTTAGAAATAAGTAATATTATTTTATTATAGTAGATTTGTCATAAGTAGCCATGTCGATAAAATCAATTAAACAATCTCAATAACTGAATAATTCATAAAAAATATAATATACACTGAAGAGCAATAATAATGGGCCACGGGAAATCTTTTATGCAGAGACTAGGCATACATAGTTTTTTGTTTGTTCGATCGTTTAGTTTTTGTTTTTTGTTTTGATATTTTCTGTTTAGGTACCTACATACGTATATTGCAATTAGATCTTTTAATTAGTGCCATTTTAAAAGTACCTTGGCAGCACAGTTGGCAGTTCATTTTGGTACAAATCTGCCATCTGAATAAAATTAATTGACAGATTAGCGCACGCAACACTTTTAGTTTCTACTTGCAGACAACATTACAATATTGTGAAACAGTAAGCAAAATAATTTATTTAATTATTAGATTGCAAATGGAAAATAAAGTCTGAAGGCTTTTGTAATACAATATTCGGAATTTCGGAATCAATGCACAATGGCTACCAAAAAAAAAATTGTTTTTTTTAAATTTAAACTACTACTATTTTTGTATCAAGAGTAAAATGACAACAAACAAATTGATAACGTGATACTTTGAGCCGAGTTCCTAGCAACGATCATCATCGTGTGTCAATATTTTCGCTCGGTACTATATTTCAATGCTATAACAAATAAGGAAATTATTACAAAGACTCAGTAAATATAAAATATACAAAGTCACTTTATTCACTTAGCGATATTGACATTCGCAAGAATTATACTGTTCACAACGTTCACAACTGTATGTAAAGTTTGTTTTAGTTAAATATTTAGGTAAGTACTTATATTTTACTGACGGCGATTTACCCGCGCAATACCGTTGTTCTGATAAAAAGTACTTAAAGTATTTTGACAGCCAGTTTCATTTCATTTTAATTTCACTTCCATTCCATTTGACGACGTCCGTGGAGTAATGGTTACCACGCCAGACCGCCACCCAGGAGGTTCCGGGTTCGAATCCCGGTCGGGTCATGATGAAAAACGAACTTTTTTTCGCATGAATTGACCTCGGGTCTTGGATGTTTATATGTATATGTATTTGTTATAAAATATAGTATCGTTGAGTTAGTATCCCATAACACAAGTTTCGAACTTACTTTGGGGTTAGCTCAATCTGTGTAATTTGTCCCTATATATTTATTTCAGTTTCAAACTCACTAATTGTCTCTCTCATTTACATTTCGTATGATTGCACTTGTGATCGAAACCTGACTTTAGCAAATTTACTTTTTTTTATTCCTCTGTATTGGCAAACAAGCCAATTCAGTCACCGTAGCGTAGCCTATGGTCGCTTGCAATACCGGAGGTAGCACTCGTGCGTTGCTGAACCTGTAAAAAGTAGAGCTCTGAAGGGATTCTAGGTACGAAACGTAAATCCGATACTTTGGCCGAAGTATCGGAAGAATTTTAACCGTGAAATATTAGGTATTCATGGTTATTTTAGTAAGTATTTACGTTTCGTAGTAGCCCTCCTGGAGACCTCACTCACCGTAGGAAGGAACACAACATGGCCGAGACCCAATGTTATTTGGCTAAGATCTTCTGTAAGGTGGAGGTCCTTTATCAGACGGGCAGCTCCGAGTTGAGCGGATTATCCGCTGTGCCCTACCTCCCTTAGTTACAAGAATAGGCCCGCAGACTTTGTTTTCTCACCGATATACACCTCCTCTTACTCGGGCTAAGCCACAGGCCGCTAATAAAATAATAATTCAGCACCTACCTAATATAGTAAATGACGAAACTATACAATAAAAACGTCATTACTTTTTAATATACTGCAGTTGAGATGTAAAGTCCAAGGACCACTAGTTGAAAGGCTGTTTCACAATAAATATCGATTTAATGAGTCTTTATATATGTAGGCGATAATAAATTCAACCTAATTCATTCATTAAAATTATTAAAAAGTAAAAAATAAAATATATTTTTTTTAACCGCTATAATTTTGACTCGTGTATCGTGTTTGTTTGTGTCATCGTAACTCGCAAACGGATGATCCAATTTAAGAGTCAGTTTTTTTTAAAAGTGACTTTAAAGAGAGTATTTCATCCGTTCAATTTGTTTGTCAAATCAAAGATCCTGAACTATTTTATATGTATTAGTGGACTGTATTACAAAGGTTTTTAATATAATAATAAGAACAATATAATGTACGAATGAGATGTATGAATAAGAGGGGCGCGGGCCGTCGCGCCGCGCTTATATACGGTGGTTCCCCCACCGTTCGCCGTCGCCGCTGCCGTCGCCGTCCGCGTTGCTTGTGGCAGACAGTAGATGATATTTTTTTTCGTTTAACTATAAAGCTAGAGAGAAAAGTAGCGAGTAGAGCGCGGGACGGAAGATATTATTATTTCGGCTCTATGCGAACAAAATGGAATGCATGTAGAGAGCGTTGTATTGTATACCGACAGGATATATCAAGCCAGTAATAAGACTATCTATAAAGCACCCGCGTCGCGCCCCCCGGATCCGCTCCCGACTTTTTAGTCTTAAAGATTTTCTACCGCGCGCGGGCAAGGGCATGCACACGTGCTCACAACTACTCACAAGTCCGAAACCAGCTCGGAGTCAGTAAGATAGTGCTCCTGAGGTAATATAATCTACCCATTAGCTCTGTTTGCGGAACTAATCAATGTTATTAAAGATAATTACCCGCAATTAACTCTTGGTATTTCTATTAACGTAATATTTAGTAAAGCGGTAACTTGTTATTTTAATACCAATCATCTAATAATACACTGGGCGTCAAAAATAAGTAGTACCGTTTTAAAATTGCAATTACTCTTAAACTATAGAAGTTAGAGTTTTGAAATAAAAGTCATTTTATAGCAAATTTAACAAAGTTTTCTAAAAATAATATTTTATTTAGCATTAGTAAAGTTTTACACTGAAAATTAAGAAAAAACTAAAAAGCTAACCATTTTGAAGTAACTATCAAGAACTTAATTTTTAGGTTTTGGGCCTTGTTCCCACTTTAGTAACTTGTGTTGCCGCCTCGGGCTCTGATGACATCTTCGAGCCGGTTTGGCATGCTGAACACTAAGTTTCGGAGGCGGTGTTGGGGAATATTCACCCATTCTTCTATCAGGGCCTGTTTTAGAGCCCTGAGGGTGGCGGGGGGTGGTCTGCGTCTTCTGACTAGCCTCCCAAGCTCATCCCAAGTGTGTTCAATCGGGTTAAGATCTGGGCTTCTTGATGGCCAAGCCATCAAGCTGATGCCAACCTCCTGAATGTACTCTTGTACGAGGTGAGCGGTGTGTGGCCGGGCGTTATCATGCATTAGTATCGCTCCATCACCCATATTTACTAAATATGGCCCTGCATACTCGATAAAGATCTCTAATGCATATCTTTCACCAGTCAGAGTGCCATTTTCTGTGACCACTAGCTCTGTGCGACCCTCTGAAGAGATGCCAGGCCATACGTGTACAGAGCCCCCGCCGTATTGAACTCTTTCCGAGATGCAACCTTGAATGTATCGCTCACCAGGTCGCCTGTATACTCTCCGCGTTCCATCGGAAGTGAATAAAGAAAACCGAGACTCATCTGTGAACAAAACTCTTGTCCATTCTTCTTCGTCCCATTGTACGTGTTGACGGGCGTAGCGTAGTCTTGCTACTCGATGCCCTGTCTCAAGTTTGGGGCCATTTGCTGGCCTGTACGACTTCAGGTTGGCTTCAGCAAGGTCTTCTCCTCACTGTACTCTCACTAACGTAGTCTCTTCGGGTCTGAAGAAGCTGTTGCTGGACCTTAACTGCATGAAGGTGACGATTTCTTAACACAGTAGAGACAATTAAGCGGTCTCTCCGGTACTAGTGCACCTGGGTCTGCCATTACTTGGTCTCCTTAGATGGTTTCCAGTCTCTTAGTACCTTCGCTTTACTTGCTGGATCGTTCTTAGAGTTACACCCACCGTTCTTGCAGTATGACGCATACTGACGCCTACTTCGAGAAAAGTTATGATTCTTGCACATTCTTCTGGTGAAAGAGGCATGATTAGTGACGTTTACTCGCTGAAGACACATTTGCTTTTGAATTGCAATTGATTTATCAGAAATAAAGAAAACAATAAAAAACAAAAGTACAAGCCAACAGTTTAAAAAAGAGTGTTTTTGTTTATTAAGTTTTTTTTTCAGTCAATCTTTAAAAAATGATATTATGCATGACGTTTTTATTAAATGAAATGAAATTGTCTTTTAGCTTTTTTTTATTTGAAAGGTCTAGCTTCTGTAGTTTAGGAGATATTGCAATTTTAAAACTGTACTACTTACTTTTGACGCCCAGTGTAGTATTAGTAACAGTAAAAGCTTTGTAATTAGTTTTAGTTCTCAAATTAGTGACATTTATGTCTTTATGAAAATAAAGTTCTTTAAACCTAACGTCTAAACATTAATTGCATTTATCCTAAAACATTTTTATAATACAGTTGCTCGTAAAGTCACACTTTATTGTATATTTAAATTATGTAGAAAGAGACTTTTTACAACACGAATACTACCTACTTTAATTGAAAACAGTGTTCAAACATTTTATTTATACCAAGAAAGATAAATGTTGAATGAACTAAACATTTCTTTTATGACATAACTAAGCGTCTACTAGTATATTTGTTAGGAAAACATTGTTGGAAAACAAAAAACACATGTTATTTTGTTTTACATGTTCGTGAATCTCAGTGCTAAGATCTGTCTATCCCCCCAAGCATTACAGGCGCGATGCGATGCCATATTTGTACCTCAAAGATTTATAATCCATATCGTCTTGTTTACAAGGGATCCAATTAGAAGCTAAACGCTAACGCGTCAATTCCGGTGCATGAACTTGAGTACCGTTTACAAAAACAATTAGAGCTTTGACAACTTCTTTATCACGTGTGCAAAGTTTCCTTGTTAACGTGTTACAGGCAATGTTTAAATAAGTTCTACGCAATTCACATCATGTTTGGACCATAGATATTTTATAAATTATTACAGAAATTTCTCATTTTAAGTGACCATATGTAAATAAGTTCTTTAAAACGAGATATTAATAATACTTAGAAGTAGTTTGAAGGCACCCGTTAGCCATTGGATATTATTGCGTTTTTATTCATCGTCAGAACTAGTCAGATAAATACCTAAAGGGTCATATGAAAAGACCCTTTAGGTATTTATGAATCCTTTGACCTATGATCATGTGATACCATACTTGATGCCTTGTTAGACTATTTATTATAAAAGGAATGTTTTAATAAAATGTTGCATATTTTTCTCTTCTAATTATCGTGCGACTGGCCAGAAAGAAACGTTAGTGAATCCGAATTTAGAAATTGTTTTTTTTTTGTTTTTTTTAAGAATTTATTGTATGTTTGTGGCCAGTACAAGCAATTAAAACTTTTCGTTTTCTGTTGCCAAGAAAAAATCTTTTTTTTGCGTTCCTCTGTCCATCAGAATGATCAAATCAATGTCAAATATTAACTTTCCTGCTGACTTACTCGTGTGCCGGTGAGTGGGCTCCGTTTGTTGTTCTTATCCCGGGTGTGGCTATAAATAGCGGCAAGAATGCCACCGCCATGGCAATATTATTGTCAGTGAGGGATGGTTTCCTTATTGCTCGGTTACCATAAATTGCAATTGCTTTGATTTATCTAATAATAGATGTTCCCGCGGCTTCGAACACCGTCGCCGTCATTTTTCCGTTGTTATTAACTATCTCACGAACTCACGATAACTACTTACATGTGATTTAACTGTAAAACTTAAATGTTAATCCAGGTTGTAAATTACCAGTTAACGACTTTGCATGTATGCTGTTAGTGAGTCGATTGTTCTGAACGTAGGGTATCCGGGATTGAGACTTTTTTGTCTGGAATTAGGTCTAGTAGATATAACATAGACTTGAGGGTTTCGCCTAGTATGAACCAATCAGTTGTATCTATAGTGTGGTTACTTTCTTTTTATGTTAGCTTTTACACTATTCAGCAAATCTAACCTGCAACAGATTACTAATAAATAAGTATGGCACAACAGTTCACAACACATTAAAATTCCTCATCACCTTATCAAAAATTAAAAACAACTTCATCAAAATAATAGATGTAGAAATAGGTACTCCCAAGCCAGATGGTGCACTTCTAATTATTTCTGCAGTAACAATTATATTAATGCTCCATGCAATGATTGCAACAAATCTCAAGTGAGTTCAAGTGTACTCTCATGATTGTATTAAGGTTAATTAGCGTACTAAAATTTACATTCCTTTGGTATGCACTTTAGTTAGGCATTCTTAAGATGCTGCCAGACGATCGAACTTGCTCCGGTAGCGGACCATCGAATCGAATCGTGCGATAGCTGACCATGAGGGCTACTACGTAAATCCGATATTTCGGCCGAAGTATCGGAAGAATGTTAACCGTGAAATACAAGTTATTTCATGATTATAATTCAATGAACTACTAAAATAACCATAAAGTACAAGGTATTTCATGGATAGAATTCAAGAAATTACTAAAATAACCATGAAATACCTTGTCATCATCATCATCATAACCCCTCTAGTGGGTGTGGTTTCCGCACTTAGTCCTGTACTGGACCATTGTACGTGAGCCGTGGGGCTGTTATTCCATCCAGCCCACCTCCCTCCAGAAGCGAATTAGTCCTCCCAAACTGCTCAGTGTGTCCGCAAGAGACATTGGTGACCCAAGTGTCTCTTTCCGGATTTGAGTGACGCCTGTGCATTCCAGGAGCACGTGCGCCACAGTTTCTTCAGTCTCCATGCATGCTCTGCATAGAGGGCTGTCCGTGATACCTATTGTGTAAAAGTGTTTGTTCAATGAGCAGTGTCCTGTGATGGTCCCTGTTACCAGGCGCAGGCTTCTCCTGTCCAGGCGCAAAAGGCGCTTGGACAGCTTGTTATCCAGGGATGGTATCGCCTCCTTGGATTGCCTGCAGCCTGGTGCCGTAGTCCACCATCTCTCAGCTTGTGTGTATGTGATGTTTTGTAACCATCTGCGTAGCTGATTGAATGGGATTGGCACGATGGGCTCCGGTCCGAGAACTGTCGTGTCAGATCCCCTTCTGGCCAGTTCGTCAGCTGCATCGTTACCTAGTGAGCCACTATGTCCTTTTATCCACTGAAGTGTTAGCGCATTGCGATTTGTCACCGCGACGCGTTCCAGTGCGTTGTGACATTCTAGTATTAATCCTGAATCAAAATGGTTTTTGTTCAGAGATTGGAGTACTGAGGCGCTATCAGAAAGTATGCGGATATGTGTTTCCGTGACCTTCCTGGCTTCAAGGGCGTATGCTGCTTGGATAATGCCCACACATTCCGCTTGATAGACGGTGTTGAACATTCCAAGAGGTTTTGATATTTTTATGTTCAGTTCATCTGAGTGGACTCCGACTCCAGTCCCAGAGTCAGTTTTTGATCCGTCCGTGTAGATTCTGAGCTCTTTTGGGCCTGAATAATCGTTCAGTTCTTCGGTTAGTTGTACTTTGTAGTGTTTGGAGAATCGGTGTGTTTTTGGAATTTTATCAGTGGGTGATAGCAACATGGGTTGCTGTTTGATGGCATCCTCTTTTATTCGTATGTGTTTAATTCTGAAGTCTTTGCCTAGGGTGCCCGCTATGCTGAGTCTGAAGGCTGCTAATGTTGCTTCCTCTCGCACGATTAAGTGCAAGGGTGGCAGTCCCAGCATCGCCTGTAGAGCAGCAGTAGGTGCTGTTCTCATGCTGCTCGTGATTGCTACGCAGGCCAAACGTTGCAGTTTTTCTAGGTCTTTTTGGGCTGTGCTCAAGTTGGTCCTGGGCCACCATACTAAAGAGCCATAAGTGATAATTGGTCTAATGATTGCGGTGTATAGCCAGTGGGTAATCTTTGGACTGATACCCCAGTTTTTGCCTAGTAGCTGTCTACATTGCCACATGGAAATACTGGCTTTTGTAGTGATGTAGTCAGTGTGTTTTGCCCAATTCAGCTGTTTGTCCAAGAAAATGCCCAGGTACTTGGTTTCTGTTGAAAGGCTTAGGGTTGTGTCAAAGAAGTGTGGTAGCTGTAGCGGTGCCATCCTTCTTTTTTTTGTGAAGAGAATTAGTTCGGTTTTGGTGGGATTTACTGCAAGTTTGTATTCCTTGCACCAGTCCTCTACTATTTTTAAAGCTTGGCGCATGAGGTTGCATAGTGTGTTTTCGTGGTTGCCGTTTATTATTATTGTTATGTCGTCCGCGTACCCTACGGTGAAATAGCCCTTGTCATTTAGACGTTTTATGAGGCTATCTACCACTAGGTTCCATAGGAGTGGCGAGAGGACGCCTCCTTGGGGGCAGCCCTTCGCTACAATGGCTCTTGTAGTGTCATTCACTGTGACCTGTACGGCTCTTTGCTTGAGCATGTTGGTGATCCAACAGCGTAGGGTCGAGTTTACTCCGTGTTTCTCGAGGGCTATGCTGATACTGTGAAATAGGGTTTTGTCAAAGGCGCCTTCGATGTCGATGAAAGCAGCCAATGAGGAGGACTTGTGGTCTACTGCACATTCTATCTTAGATACTACGCTGTGTAGCGCTGATTCTGTTGATTTACCTGTGGAGTAGGCGTGTTGTTGTTTGTGTAGAGGGTGTTGTCGGAGAGGTCCGTCTCGAATGTAACGGTCACATAGTCTCTCTAGTGTCTTCAGTAGAAATGATGTCAGGCTTATAGGTCTGTATGATTTAGGTTGTGTGTAGTCTGATTTGCCGGGTTTAGGAATGAAAATAACTTTTACCTCACGCCACGCCCGTGGTACGTATCTGTGTGCTATGCATGATCTGTATATCTCCACCAGCCATGGCGTTATGGGGTCTACTCCCCATTGCAGCAATGCTGGAATGATACCGTCCAGACCTGCAGATTTATATGGTTGGAAGGTTTTAATTGCCCATTTTATGCGGTCTTCCGTAACTATGGTGCTGGCTCTCGACCAGTCTTTGTTAGTAGGTGTCCATTTGGTTTCTTCAGTCCAGGATTTGTCCTCAGATAGGTGACAGTCTGGGAAGTGCGTTTCCAGAAGGACCTTGCTGATTTCTTGGTCTGTTTGTGTGTATGTGTTGTCGGGTTTTCTCAGCGTACCAAGGGTGCGATTCTTATCGGTTGATAAGATCTTCTTTACTCGGGCTGCTTCATTGTGGGATTCGATGTTTTCACAGAACTGTCGCCAGGCAGCTCTCCTGGCGATTCTTATCTGTTTTTTGAAAGTGTATTGTGTCTCCTTGTATAGTTCCCAATCTTCTGTGAGTCTTGTGTTCTTTGCTCTGTTAAATTGTTTGCGTAATGCATGTCTGAGTTTGCTGAGTTCAGAGTTCCACCAGGGGGAGCCTTTCCCTTTTGTATGTGGAACCTTCAGTTTGCAGCACGCATGATATTTTTTTTTTTTTTTTTTTTTTTTTTTTTTTTTTTTTTTTTTTTTTTTTTTTTTTTATACCACTAAGGTGGCAAACAAGCATACGGCCGCCTGATGGTAAGCAGTCACCGCAGCCTATGGACGTTTGCAATACCAGGAGCATTACTAACGCGTTGCCGACCCTGTAAGAACCTCTTCACACCTTTTTTGAAGTACCCCATGCTGTAATCGACAGGGAAAGCATGGACAGGGAGTTCATTCCACAACCTAAGGGTTCGGTGAAGAAAATCCCTCTGGAATCGCGTAGTACGGGACCGGTTTGGTTCCAGCGTGTGAGGATGGATTCCCTGTCGATGGCGAGCGGTGCGATGATAGAAAGATGACGTTGGCATCATGTCGAATAGTTCCTGAGAACACACCCCATTGTACAGCCGGTAGAACACGCATAGGGAGGCAAAATCTCTCCTTAAGCTTAAGGGCTCAATACCGGCTGTAAGCACAGGATCGTCGACAATTCTCACAGCTCGTCTCTGAACCGAGTCACAAGGCTCAAGTTGGCAACTAGGCGCTCCCGCCCAGAGATGACAGCAGTACTCCATGTGCGGCCGGACTTGAGACTTATAAAGTAGCAGTCGTTGGCGCGGGTTGAAGTACCGCTTTGCTCTGTTGAGAACACCAAGTTTTTTGGATGCCAGCTTTACCTTCTCTTCTAGGTGACTACGGAACTGAACATCGCTGGAGATCTCGACACCAAGTATCCCGATGCTTTTAGAGATAGTAAGGGGCGTGTTCTCGAAACAGGGTGCTACAGCAAATGGGGTTTTTTTCGCGGTGAACGCACAGACTTGTGTTTTGCTGGGATTAAACTGGACCAAATTCTGTCGCCCCCAGTCGGACACTTGTGCCAATGCGGTCTCAATCCCTAATACCAATTCCTCGCGGCTTTCCTCCACCTTTGAACGAGGGATGCCCGCACGGCCCGTGTAGTAAGTGTCTCCGGTGCTGTCATCCGCATAACAATGAATGCCATCGATGGACAACATATCATTGATATGCAGCAGAAACAACGTCGGAGACAGCACGGAGCCCTGTGGAACGCCGGCATTGATGTCCATGCTATCTGAGCTGCAGCCATCGACTACTGCTCTGATGCAACGCCCGGACAGAAAGCTAGCGATCCACTTGCATAATCCCTCAGGCAGTCCGTATGATGGTAACTTCGACAGAAGACTGCGGTGCCAGACCCGATCGAACGCCTTGGCTATATCAAGGCTAACAGCCAGTGCCTCACCTTGACTCTCAACGGCCGATGCCCAACGGTGTGTGAGATACACTAGAAGATCACCAGTCGAACGACCGTGACGAAACCCATATTGACGGTCGCTGATCAAGTCGTGATCCTCTAGGTATCCCAGGAGTCGCGAGTTAATGACACGCTCCATGACCTTAGAGAGAAGGGAGGTAATAGCGATAGGCCTGTAATTCGACGGGTCAGATCTATCACCCTTTTTAGGCACAGGATGTACATTAGCAGTCTTCCACGAAGACGGAACTTGCTTAGTGGAGTATGAAAGCGCGAAGAGACGCACAAGCACAGGACACAGCTCACGAGCACACAGATTAAGCACCACTGCCGGGATGCCGTCCGGCCCACTCGACTTATGAATGTCCAGGGAGAGCAACGCCCGCCGGACATCTCGCTGTGTAAATGAGATTTCCGGCATGACATCACCGCACCACGGGATGGTAGGTGGCGCGGCGCCCCTGTCATCCAGAGTCGAGTTTGAGGCGAAGAGATTACCTAAGAGGTCGGCTTTCTCCTTCGCACTGTGGGCCAGTTCGCCGTTCCGTTTACGCAGCGGTGGCAGAGACGATTGGCAAAAGTTTCCCTCGGCAGCTTTGGCTAGCGACCAAAAAGCGCGGCTCCCGGAAGGGTGTTTCGCTAGCCGCTCGCCAACTCTGCCGATGAAATCGAACTTAGCCCTAGTAATCGCTCTCTTGCAGGACCTCGAGGCAGCGTTTAGTTTGCATTTCAAGTCGGAGACATTATGAGCGCCATTATCACGGGCCGTGGTCCAAGCCTCGTAGGCTGCCTGCTTGAAACGACAAGCTTCCTTACAGAGCCGATTAAACCACGGACTTTTCTTAGCTCCCGCTGCAGGCACCAGCCGGTTGGGAATAAAACATTCCATTCCCGCCAAAATCGCTTCAGCCACAGCGGTCGCACAGACATCAATGTCTCCGGATTGAAAGCAAAGCTGCCTCCACGGGTACGACGCGTAGAATTCCCGCAATCCATCCCAATCTGCTGACTTGTAGTGCCATACACTACGCCAACCGGCAGGCCGAGGTGGCGTGGGTTGACCACACGGCGCCTGGGTCCGGATGAGACAGTGGTCAGATGAGCCAAGAGGTGCTTCCACTGAGATGTTATACCCATCCGGACATGTAGTCAGCAGAAGGTCCAGCAAGGAACAAAAATGGTCGCTAACATCTGGTATTCTCGTTGGAGACTGAACCAGCTGAGAGAAACCATATGCTAGGGAAAACTCATAAGCAGCCCTCCCCGCGGAATCAGTAGACCGAGAACTTAGCCACTCGACGTGGTGAGCATTGAAGTCTCCTAAGATCACTAACTCCGCGAAGGGGTACTGCTCAATGACTTTGTCCGTCGTCTGCTGCAAGTGCTCGAATAGCTGTGTCGTGTCCGAATCACCGCTATAGGACCTGTAAAGGCACGCATAGATACGGGTGCGACCGCCCTGATCCACGCGCACCCACAAAATTGACAGGCCCTTGACTTCAAAGGCGTGTAGACGGCGACAGCAAATATCCTCCCGGGCGAACATACACACCCCGGCGCGACGCACAAAGCAGTGCTCGAGTTTGTACCCAGGGTAGTGTAGATACGATGAATCGGCCGGGGAGGATATTTGCGTCTCCGTTAGGAAAAGCAGGGTCGGCTGTGCAGTCTCGAGATGATGATGAACTGCGTTGATGTTTGAGTGAAGTCCCCTAATATTACAAAAGTCCACTTTTATTGTGGAAGAGGATGCCGCTGACAAAAACCTGCTTTTTCTTCTGTTTCTGCCCATTTTAAGTGTGACGAGATTAATTTAAAGGAGTAGTTGCACTAACAGCAAAAGGAACAAGGGTGAGGGCTCCACAACCACGGCATTGTGCAGGTTAAGTGACCTGCTGGCACGGCAGACGGAAGGGCCCCCAATCCCCCCCTACAGCAGCAGCCGGGTCCACCCCGGTCTCCTTCTCCGGCACGACCGCTACCGCATGATATGCTTCAGTTATGTATTCCGAGAGTTTGGTTACAGTGTACTCAAGTTGTGTGAGGTCTGTTAGAGTTGTGGGTGTTAGATGATTGCCTAATAGTTGGGCTAGAAGGCTTTTGTACCCGGGTATGTGTGTGCGACGCGGGTTTCGTCTTGGTGTAGGGTTTTTTGTGTTTGCTAGTAGTGTAAAACGAATTCTTCTATGGTCTGAGCAAGAAGCTTCATCGGTTACGCGCCAGTTTGTGATAAGGTCTGTCGCTTTTCCCGTGGCTAGCGTTAGGTCGATTACTGTTTGTCCCCGGCTCGTAACCCAAGTGGGTTCCGAACCTCGGTTTATAATGTTAAGGTTAGTAGAAAATAAATATGTGCATAATACCTCTCCTCTGAGATTTGGCTTGTCGCTGCCCCAGAGCGGGTGGTGAGCGTTCGCGTCGGTGCAGATGATGAGGTCCAGGTTTGCGCTCTCGCAGTGGAGCACCAGGTCCGTCATCTCCTTCGGTGGGCAGCTTTCATCATCGCCTGGCATGTACACCGAGGCCAGTACAATGTCTGGTGCGTCCCCGCTGGTCTGGAGCCTGACTGCAGTCAGGTCTCTGGAACAGAATTGGGTGAGTGTTGTGGTCGGTATGTCGTGGGGTATATACACGCAGGTGCGCGGTTTGTCTGTGCTATGGGTGTCGAGAATTAGCTTACCTCCTATGTTACCGAGGCCGCATATCTTGTTGTTTCTGATCCACGGCTCTTGGATCAGTGCAATAGTTCGGGGTCTCGTCTCCAGGGCCTTGCGCAAGCTAGCCGTGGCGCACTGGCTGTGCTGGAGGTTTGTCTGTATGACCTCGAGGCTTGGCGTGGGTGACGACGATCGGAGGGTGAGGTTAGGAGGAGACTGATCCATCGGATAGTCTTCCATCCATCTCCATCTCGTGCCGATCGTCGTTCGGCGACGAGGCGAGCAGCTGATCCGTCCACCCGGGTGATGCGGGCGGAAGGGATTCCGCGTCAGCCATCGCCGCTTTGGCCATTTCCTCCTCGAGGTGTGTTATTTCGTCCGATGCTGTTTGTGCCGCCTGTGTGGTACCTGTGTCGGGGCCTTCCATCTGGGTTTCTGCTGGTGGGGTTCTGGTGAGGAGTCGTACGTATATCGACCCAAGTAGGTACGATACCCGTCGCTCCCGCGCCAAAACCTTCTCCACTTCGTCGGGTGGGATGCCCAGGGTCAGGTAAGTCCCAGGGTTATCTCCACCAACGGATGTCGCTCTGTACAAGGACCATCTCCCTATGTCGTACCAAGTGTTCTGACGTTTCAGAACACTCTGGAGTCGCGCTATGTCCCCATTGTACCTGGGTACGAAGAGCGCAGCTCGGACACGGGTCGGTACCTCGGACTGTTTCATGACCGTCAGCGTCATGTCGGTATTTTGTAACGCAATTCTGGGCACGTTCTGTGTCAGCCAGGTCAGGGCATTCTCGTCCTCACACCACATCTGCACGGTGCCGTCCGCTATCCGTGGGTATCCGCGGAAGGCCGGGAGTGGTGTAGTGGGGTCGGTGTCCATGACGAGGTCTTCAAGTTTCATCTTGATGTTCTCGGCTTCGTCAGTGGTCATGTCTCTGGCTGGGGGGGAGAAGCAGATTGCTACGGCAAGCCGCGCCGGGATGTCCGCCGTGGCTCGCGCGTAGGTCCTCCGCTCCCCTTGAGCGGATTGTAGCTTCGCACGCTTGGGGTCTCCCTGAGGTGTGCTCGGCGAGATTGTATCATCCGGGCGCACTCTCTTCACCGCTCCCTGGCCACTAGACCCTGGTTGCGGTTCCGAGGTGCTTGGCATGGTGTTGGTGGCCAGGACCGCCTTGTGCGAGGCTCCAGCCCGCTTGCCCCTCTTCCTCTGCCTCGGTCGGTTGTGTGTGACGGCACGGTTTAGGGTGTCGGCCGTGGTTGGTCCAGTCGTGGGCCTTGACGTTTCGCGCTGGGTGTCCCCTTCGCGTACTGATCTTGGCCCACGTGTTTCCGCGTCCGGCTGCTTTTCGCGCTGGGTACTCCCTTCGCGTACTCGCTGCTGGTCGCGTACTCCCTTGTCAGCTGTCGCTTGCGCTTCGCGCTGGCTTTCGCCTTCGCGGGTTTTACGCATGCGGCTGCTGAGCTCTCTCTCTCGAGCTAGGATTTTTCCGCGCTTCTGTTTGAGCAAGCGTACTTCCTCAGCCGAGATATAGCTGGAACCAGGGCCGCCGTCCTTCCCCGTACGTTCCTGATCGGTGTCCGCGTCCCTCAGCCTCGCGTCGATCTTTGCGCGCTGTAGCGCCAGCGCACGTAGTTCGTCGCCGATGCTTGTTGGTCGGGCGTTGCTCTTGTCATTGTCCGGGTTGTTGGTGACGCTATTCCTGACGATGCTCTGTTGCCAGGCGCTCGTGGATGGTTTGTCACGTGTTGTGCTTGGCGCGTTCGTCGCAGCCGTTATTGTGTCGGATGGCGCGTGGGTCGCAGCCGTTGCTGTGTCAAGTGGCGCGTGAGTCGCAGCCGGAGTCGTGGGCGCTAAAGCAGCCTGCTGCACAGAAGGTGCAGCGCTAGAGAGCACGTTTGTGTTCCCCCCCAGATTACGATGGGAACTGACCGACGAGTCGGCATGGGATTCCCCGGCTTGGCCGGGACCCACCTGGGGATTTGATTTTTCAATGTGCTTCATCATGGTGGTTGGTGGGCTGTTTTTGATGGACGAGGTCACCCCTCCTCGTTGGAACAAAAGGATAAAGGTATGGGTTACCCTAGGGCTTGGATTTGGCCTTCGGGCACTTCTCTTGTCCGGGGTCCCTTACGGGACGCTCTCGCTGTGGGGTCGACCTAAAGCTGGTCGGCCCCACAGCCAGAGTTGGGCTATCCGCAACCTGCCCACCCGCTCGGTTGCATGAGAAGAAGTGCCTGGCGGTCTGTGCTCCCCCGATACCGGTGTATATATACAGCGGCATAAGGGCAACCCAGCCAGCCCCGAGGAAATACCTTGTATTTCACGGTTAAAATTCTTCCGATACTTCGGCCGAAATATCGGATTAACGTTTCGTAGTAGCCCTCCATGTTCGATCTTGTGGTGTACGACTATGGCCAGCTACCAGACGCGCGGATGACGTTTCGATCGTGTGGCACACGAATATGGCCAGCTCTAACCGGACAGTTCAATGGTCCGCTATCCGCTACCGGACCAAGTTCGATCGTATGGCAGCACTATTACTACCATCGGATCTACTTTCGTAGCAAAGAGTGAGTTACAAAAATACATTTTAAAGTTAATGTTACATTACATCTGACTGTAATTTTGTCAATTAAGGTTTTTTATATGTATGCGGCATGTAAACTAGCATATGCGGGCCACCTGATGGAAAGTGGTTTCAGCCGCTTATGTATCAATTTTACATTTAACATACATTTTTTTTTAAACTGTGGTAAACCAACTGCAAAACTGTTGTGTTTAGTTTGAAAAAAAAACATGGTACTCCTGATTTTTTATTTATAGCAAAAATATTCACATTTCCAATACTAATCTGTATTCAAAGTACGCAGTAGTGATATTAATCAAGACTATAATCGGAAATTGGTCATGCTGATTTCCTTCCTCGGTATAAAATGACAATTGTAATTCTGTACGGTGCCACAAACTTATCTGTGCCGATGGTAGAGGCGCTAGTATCGAAGCTATTGAAGGTAAATGTCATGGCATTGAAGGCGTATTCATTACTTCTAGTTTTCGCCACCGGCACAGATAACTTTGTCGCACTACTGTACGGTCCTCACTGTTCATTATAATCGGACGTCTATCGTCGCGTAATTCAATTTACATTGACACTCATTCAAATGGGCCAAGTGTAGGACGAGGCTATGTCAAATGGTTTTGCACCTATTTCACAGTAAGTACTTACTGGTATTAACTAGGTCTTGTACTTTGGCAAGTAGTAATACTGGTTCGATGTTAGATCCAGTTATATTGATAACTCGAATCACCTTATGACGATTGTTGACTTGCATAGCAGGTTGGTAACACTTTGTCATCTATTTATTTAAAAAAAACGTTATTAGCTACTATTTCGTTGAGTAAAATTTATTATTATCTAGCAAACAGAAACGAACTGCGATCATATCGAGACTAGATTTCAGTTAGACAGCAAATTTGGACTAAACCTAAATTACGATATCATTTCGATTCAGTCTCACGTTTTTGATTTGTTATCCGAAGGCTTTTGAGAGTTTGACATTAGGTACGTCATTGATATTTTGACAACGGGCGTTGTCAAAATAAAAACAAATATTAACGTTTTAAATCTGACGCCTGGACTTCGCTGCTCCTCATTTATCTCAATGTTGTCTTCAGTGGAATGTGGTGGTGTTGGCGCTGTCTTCTGTAAAGTCAGAATCAACAACGGCAATCTCAGATTGACAATAAGCAATAAAGCTTATTGACGTCCCGGGGGAGTAACTACATTTGCCTTGGAACTCACAACGAATTTAATTAGGAATAGAAAGGATATCTGGCTTTCTCAATATTGTCTGTATAAACCGTTAACATAGTTGTACATAATGTTATTAAAGATGTAAATTGTATAACATTACGTAACCGTTCAAGTAATACTCGCAAATGTACGTGACAATATGACAACAATTTAACACGAACATGGCAGAAGATTTATCGTTCGTTCAATCGCGTCTATTACCGCTAAAACTTGTGTATACTACGACATAAATATATTTTATCGCTACGTAATAGATACTGAACATTAAAAGATAATCGTAAGTGTGTAGCAAACCGAACTCCATTTTGATATTTTTTTATTTGTCTATGTTTTATATGTCATGCATGCCCCATCCAGACCATACATACATTATAGATCGACGATCCAGACACTAGGCGAGAAGGCACGAGAGCTCCTGTAGCCTCGTGGGTAGAGACCCCCGGTAGATTCGGGAACAGTCCGTTTCTATGTTCTATGAGCTGATTCACTGGTTATTTATGGTGTATGCAACGCGATTATTAAAAACTAGCAGACCGGCCGGCTTCGCACTGGCTGTCTGTATTTAAAAAAAAATATAATATACCCTATGTTACCCGGGGCCGGGGGGGTAATGAACCTTCCATCCTCCAACGGCGAAAGATTTTTTGAAATTGATTCAGTAGTTTTTGAGTGTATTCGTCACAAACAAATCTTTCCTATTTATAATATTAGTATACACGATCATAGTTAGTTAGTATAGATAAAAATACAAAGCGATAATTTTAATCAGTGTACACAATCATTAACCCTTTGTATCATCTTCGAATTGCAAGCAGATGCAATTTTCTGAACAATTGTCGTAATTTGGATGTCTGAAGAAGTGGGCCAAGGGTTTTCCAATAGCCAATCAGGTTTCATAATTTCAAATGTACTTTTTTTAATGTTTTATCTCGGTTTAGTATGAAGTGAGTTTTTTGATCTTTCGGTTTTTCGTTTGGTTCCCGCAAACAGTGTCAAATGAGTGTAGCTCGTGTCAGTGTTATGTAACGGCCACTGCAGGGTTACCACCATCTCTTATTCCCATTCAATTCAGGACCTAAACAGAATAGAATCGTTATTTCGTACCACCATGTATTCTAAACGACTGGGTTTAGGTGACAGCGATTCAGCAGATATTATTCATTCATTTTGTATGAACTTTCGTACCACCATGTCTTTCCACGACCTAAATTGAAAGGATTTTTCTGTCAAAAGAGCTGTCAACCTAAACTGAATCAAGGACTGTCAAGGAGGATAGAGTGGCAACTCCGGGGTGAAATCGTCATGTATGGAAGGTGCTGCCATGCACTGGCTGAGATATGAACTAAAATTTCAACTGTATACCTTTATGCATAGTATGTATACGCTACCCCTTATTTTCTGAATATATTTCTTTGTTAGCGCCCCAAAGACATCCCCCAACCGACGGAATATATAAAATTTTGAGTATTTAAGTATCCAATTTATATTTAATTTACATTTAAAGTAAATAAATAACTAATAAAATAAATAACGTCAATGGTATCAAATGGTCCGCGGTCCATCAGACGCCATGTGAAGTTGGAAAATGGCCATCGCTTTTTTTAAATTTTAGTTCACCCGCCAGCCGCCAAATGTCGCTGTTGCCTATGAAAATTGACGGTAATATCTATCAAATTTCTATCTAAATATGGCTACTTGGTGCGAATTGTTATAAATAATTTAATAATTATATGAAACGAATAAATAAATAAGAAAGTAAAGAAAAAGACCACACAAAATGTATTGTTGTAACATTTATATAAATTACATTTATTGTTATGAACATTAACATTATAAAAAAATGTTATGATGTGATATGATATTCATCAATAATGTTATGCTACCTAACAATAGTAGTAAATATTAAATTATAGAAATTAATATATTTTTTATATCTCTTAATCTCCTCTACTAAATTCCTAAAAAAGACCAATTTCTCCCTCGATAAATTGGCTTTTTCTATTGAGTCAGCACACAACGCCCTGCGTGCTGCATCTTATTTCAACGCCGGTTCACCATCACCACTGAATTCATATCACCACACCACCACGTCTCCGTCTGTCACGCGTTGTTCTGCGTCTTGGAGTTAGATGCTGAGGCGTAGCTGCTACGGTCGCAGATGGAAAATGATGAGGCGTAAATTTATTTAAATTCGTAAAACACGATTTCACTTCACAAGATTGACTTGACACTTGTGTTGTGTCAGTCCGATCCGACAGGGTGCGTTTTGAACGTGTAATATTTAATTTTTGTTAAATTCTTTTTTTACGAAAGTAAAGAAAGTATACCCCGTTTAATCTGTCTATCTATAATCTATAAAAAATGTGTGTTTTTCGTTTGAATATAGATCAATTTACATCTTAAACAATTTTAAAATAGATAAATAATAAAAGTAAGTCGTTTTAAAAAACCGGTAATGACCAAAAATAATTAATGGTTTGTTTTGAACGCACCGCTGCAAACTAATCAGCGACAATTTTCATTTGCTCATCCGACGAAATGAGATCCTGTTTATGAGAGATGGTGGTACGAAATAATGCGATTACGTTTAGGTACCTAAACGGAACCAATTCAAAACGTGAGTAGTTAGGTAAAAGATGATGGTAACCCCCCTGACTTGACGACTGTTATCTATCGAAAACTGAACAGTTTGGACCGAACTTAACCTTTTTTTTTTTTTTGTTTAAAGTCAGGAAAATGCATTACTGCATGTCCCGCCACTTGGGGGAAGCGACGGGGGTCTGTCGGGCTCGCCTCTCTAACCGCCCACTCCGAATTTTTTAAACCCATTCAAGTATTAGTTGGACTTGTTGTTGCTTAACTTGGGTAATCGTTACGCTTTGACACAACTAGGCCAAATAGCTTCTCGGGTATCGAGATATGAGATACTCGATGTTCTCGGGTTTTTTTTGGGTACCTACTACTAAAATAATATTTTTTCATACTTCCGTATTATAAATGTATGTTTGTTTGAACTGAAAAGAAGGAAAAATGATATATTTTATCCTTGTATCCCGGAAATCACCAGAACAACAACAGAAGTGTTGTAAAAATCATTACTCGCTAAAACAAATAAATTGTACGTAATTATAAAGAAAAAAAAACTAAACTCTTATTACAAATTAAATTAAAACTGCACTAAATCTAATATTAAAAATTAAATGGTAAAGTAAATGGGTTTTTTATTTGTTATGGCAACATTATTACAGCAACTTACTCGTTTTGGTATTATGGTAACATTTTATTGTGCACTGTGAGTGACTATTATCTAATTTGTTATCGTTTTGTCCGAGTTTACACAGATTTGTTCTAGTTTTGTTATCCAAGGGCATCTTAGTTTAATTGCTCCTAGATTTTTTCCATAAGCCTGAAAATAATATACAGAAATAGAGCAAAATTTTAGGCTCTTTTTTTTATTTCGCAGAGAGGTAGCTCCAAAGTAAGTTCAAAACTTGTGTTATGGGATACTAACTCAACGATACTATATTTTGTAACAAATATATATGTATTATAGATAAACATCCAAGAGCCAAGCCAATCAGAAAAAGTACGTTTTTCATCATGACCCGACCGGGATTCGAACCCGGGACCTCCTGGGTGGCGGTCCGGCGTGGTAACCATTACGCCACGAAGGTCGTCAAAAAATCTTTAGTCGCGCGATCAATTACATAAATGTATTTTTATTTATTTTGCTTTTGTCTGGCCTGCAATTATAAAGACAATAGAAATGAAACCGGTACGTGTCGGGCTACGCACAATGTAGGGTTCCGTATTTGCTGCGCTTTGCTTGCATTCAGTTGAGTCCAATATCAATCATTCCATCACATTTGTATTACTCGGTAACTAGTAGAGCCTACTTAACCGTTATAGTTTTCATTGAAGGTTCAGCATTATGGACTACTACCATGTTTTTTTTTCAAATTTCTAAACATTAGACTTTCGGAGATAGAGGCGGGGGGGAGGACCACCGTGCAAAACGAAAATTGACACGATAAATGTAAATTACAGCTTTCTAGCGTCTAGGCGCTAGACCGCGGACAAACAGACAGACAGACAGACAGACAGACAGACAAGACGGACATAACGAAACTATAAGGGTTCCTTGTAGTTTACTACGGAACTCTAAAAATGACGTATCAATGACGTCATGGACATAAAGTGAAGTGTGTAAAGTGATCTTGATTGATTGTACGAAATTCGATTTGCTGCGGACTGAATTTTTGCAATCAATTGTATTTTATAAAAGTAGGGTGGGTCGTTTTAGTTTTTAATATTTATTTTATAGTGCTAACAGTATCGATAACAAACCTAAATAAACCAAAGATAAAATAATCATTAAAAAATCACATAATATCTATATAAAAACAAGTAGCGCCACCTATGACTATTCTTATGAAACAGCGCTATCGAATGTGAATGCTAATTTCGCCATTGCCGGCAACTGTCAGGATGGCCGAGCGGTCTAAGGCGCCAGACTCAAGGTGAAACCTTGCCCGTTCAACGGGTATGAGCTGTTCTGGTCCTCTCTGAGGGCGTGGGTTCGAATCCCACTTCTGACAAAACTTTTTGCGTTAATTTTTTTTATTACTTTTTTGTTATTGATTTTTTTTATTGTTATTTAACTTGCATGTAGGTAGTTTGTTCCACAATATTATTGAAAAATTTTAAACCGTAATAATTTTTTTTTTTTAAGTTTTTTTATTATTCTTTTTTTGTTTCAGCTGGCCAGCGTCGGTGTGATGGTGCGGGTGCACACGCTCCTACTGGTGGTAGCGATGTGCAGCGCGGCCACCACACTGGACTCAGAGCTCGGCGTTGGCAAAGCTATTAATATATTTATGAGGTTTGTAGTCGTTTGTACTTTTCAACGTTCTATCCCATGATCCCAAACTAATATCAATACCTAGATATAGTTAGGTAGTTAATAAATAAAAACAAACTAGGGGCCAAGTAATTTAAAAAAAAACAATGTTTGGTAGATCTTTTTGAATCAATTTCATTCTAGTGAGAAATCGATTCAAAAGGAGATACCAAAAATATCATTATTTAAGTCTTTTATTTTTTATACCACAATGTTGGCAAACAAGCATACGGCCCGCCTGATCGTAAGCATCACCGTAGCCTATAGACGCTTGCAATACCGGGGGTATTACGTATCACTCACGTGTTGCTGGTGGTGGAGGGTGGAGTGCAAGGTGGAGGTCCTTCAGACGGGCTGCTCCAATTTGAGCGGATAATCTGCTGTGCCCTACCTCTCTAAATTTGTGTAGAATCACCGATCTCCGCGACTAAAAATAAAAATAGCAAGTCTGAAAAGGACGGAATAAAAAAAATCGTATCATTAAAATTCACTGTTTTCTACAGGTATGGATATCTCAGTATATGCATGCGTGTGGTGCCAAGAAACGACACAGAAGGCTGGGTCTTCAGAGAACCAACAGTCAGCGTGTTCAAAGATGTGGACCACTTCTCAGTGGCGCCGAAGCCCCGCCAGGCGAAGACCATCTTCGACGGCGACTTCCACATGGAGTTCTGCGATAACTTGAAGCAGTTACTTCAGGCTTACTTCAGAGATTTCACATTTGAGAGGTAAGACCAGTCAACAAGATCTAAGAATCTTGAAAATATTTCAGTTCGATCGGCATTGGATTGTTTTTGAAATTAAATCGTAATTTACGGTAACCAAATATGTAGTAAAATAGTATAAAATTTCAAGATGATTGCCATTACAAAATTAGGCATTAAAATCATGGGCGCATTTAGACGAGCATTTTCACGAGGCGGTACGGTGTACGTTGTGGACTAGTCAATAAAGTTTAATTCTAAACGCGCCCTAAGCTAGATGATTTTATGCACAGCGCCCATTGCAGAACGGACGACAGTATATATTTTTTTAAAGTATTTTAGGGACAACAAATAACGAATTATACAAATACAATACAGACATAATATATTTATTTTTATTGAATTTATACCACACACTATTACACGTACATTAAAATTACATAGATACCTACTATGGAATGGTGACTAACATTTTTCTAAAACATCTAAAATATCAATATATTTTTTTGGATTTTATTAGGAAATTCACGATTTCAAGATAACAATAGTCGTACTCGTAACTATTTTTAACTAATCGTAAGGAAAACGAATAGTTATTTTCAAGTCTGTCACATGTTTATGAGATTTTTAAGAATATGTAGCCTCAGTGTGGTCAAATATATGTACAGTCAACAAAGGAATTGACTGACCCCCCCCCCCCCCTGTATATATATGATTAAAATTTCGAAATATTGCGTAACGAGATTTACTTGAAAATGTGTAATTACCTGGTAATTACATAGTACAATATGAATACTATTGATAAATAAATTTTCAAGTAAATCCCTTAACGCAATATTTAGAAATCTTTAATCATATGTACGGGGGGGGGAGGGGGGTCAGTCAACTCCTTTGTTGACTGTACAACTGCGCCACGCACGCGAGATGAGATCTGACAAGTATGTGATTTGTCTTGCGCAGTAGGTAGACGATTCTAGTAAAATGGTATAGAAATCGTCTACTGCACAAGTCAAATCACGTACTCGTTATCATCTCTCGTGGCGCGGATTGTATTGTTACTTAGAAGAGTTAATACTAATTAACAACATTGATTTACACAAATATATTAATCCATCATAACAACATTGATAAGTTAAAATTGGAATAATATCCCAAAACTGATAGGTTTAGCATTCAAGTGAACATTAGTAGTGTCTTAGTTTAAAGCGACAGATAGACCTGCTCTGTAATAGTACGAAAGCCAACTATTAATGAGCAAATGCTAATTAGTAGCAAGTGTGTCTTTGACTTGCTAGTGATAGGCACGCTTACTTCGAGCCTGCTGGAAAATCTAATGACGTTCGATTTTCGAGTACGCTACCTGTAGCGCTGGTGGAAGGGGGCGTGCTTCGAGCGCGTCTGAACAGATTTGCTTAAAACTAGCATGCTTAATGCTAACAAATATGAATGTGTATGATTAAAATTAGCACACTTATTGTATGAATTGCAGAGCATGATAGTTTTTAGCATACTCATAAGTATGCTCCCTAGCGTACTATTACCAAATACTATAGAAGACTAATTAATACCCACAGCTCTTGACGTTTCTCATACAATGACTTGGCAACCTCCGTTCACCTCATGCCGCTAGGGGCGCTGTAACATTTTGCATACAAAAAACCTCCGTTCACCTCATGCCGCTAGGGGCGCTATAACATTTTGCATACAAAAGTTTTGAAATCGTTCACCTCATGCCGGGCTCATGCCGTAGGGGCGCTAGTGTCGCGTCTTGCCCGAATTCTTCCGAAGCTGTGGGTATTAGTCTTCTATAGTACTTGCTATTACAGAGCATGTCTATCCGTACCTTAGAGACATCTATGATAGTGTGAAGTCAGAAATGTACTTTTCTCACGCACGATACGAGTAACTACACAACAAAATAGATACAATAACTTTAATCAGCACGGTTGCCGTTTCCCGATATTTCAATGTTAAATCGAGAATCTTTCGAGAAAAGGAACTTGTGACATCAACCTTTTCTTATACCACTAAGGTGGCAAACAAGCTTACGGCCCGCCTGATGGTTGGCGGTCACCGTAGCCTATGGATGCTTCCAACACCGGGAGTATCACCCGCACGTTGCTGGCCCTTAATATGACAGTTGTAACTACGTTGAAGGTTATAGACATAAAACGACAATATTTAAATATCTAAATACACTGTGTCCCGTATTTACTGCATGGTTCGTTTTAGTAAGCTCGTCAAATTTGTTTTAATTCTTAAGTGAAGTTATTTATAATTTTTCTTTTAATATTATATTATTTGAATATCTCAACTATAACCAATGACGATAAAAATTCGTTCAAAAATTAAAATTTTAAATGATTGCCAAAATCCCAACTGCTCTTAAGGAATTCCCAAGAATGTCTATGGCCATGTACTTAATAAGGAAATGGGGGCAATGTTGATGGCTTGATAAGCGCGTGTAGTAGTCGAGTAGGATGTTCATTTGAAGGTACTGAATAAATCTGCGGGACATTGTTCGCTTGTGTCGAAATAACTGCTGGAAACGAAGCATCATTTACAGCAGTTGTCCGAGTTACTGACCAATTAACCGTAGTGACATTAGGTTGTATAGATACCGCAGAAAGATTTGGAAATTGATATCAGGATTCCGGATACTTTATCTTCTCCACCAATTCCACAACACCCTTTTGAAATTGCAGCAGTTGACGGGTATTCATTGATGTCAAGTATGGCAGCAAACTTAGCAAATACAATTCGCAAGGGTTTTGCGTATTCACTTCTGTAGGACTTTTCCTTTTTCTATCATTATTGTCATCATTTGCTTTACGTTTGTGATTGGTTTTGTTGTAGTTATTGGACGTGCTTGGGACCGAGTTGGTTTTCTTGTCGAATCTATTGTGTATTTGTAGTTCCCAAGCTGCCTCATCTACTTGCAGCCTTGCGTCATCGTCGCTTGCGCTATCTCGGTTTAACCCATCCATTTCTTTTTTGATATGTTGCATACTGTAACCGCTGTTTTCCTCGTTTGTTGAGTCCTCGAAATTTTTAGGTAATACTACTTTGTTTGGAAAGTCGTAGTGGCGTTTAGCTGGTAAGAATTGGAGGTAAGCTGACAGATAGTAAGGGGTAGTGAAGGCGCATTTATCTTTAGTATTTACGCTTCGTAAGTAATTAGTTCTTAGACACCGCCATTTATTTTTGACGTCGTTGACTGAAACAAAAAATTTATGTCACATATTTACCCGCTTAATTTGCAAATTACTAAAAGTAAACTATACACAAACAAATTATCGTTACAAAACTCGATGTTTTTCTCTCGAAATAAGTAGATATTTGATACAAAGACGATACTTTTGAGGGCCAGATATCCTATCTGGGATAAATTAACAGTCTTTTTTCCTTTGGACAATTTATCCGACCGATAGGGACTTATCAGGAATTTTTGAAAACGATCCAAAATGTCGTATTTAAAGTTTGAAATGGCATTGATTGCATCTATAAATCTTATATTGGGAATTGGGACTAGCGCACAACACATTACTACTGCTGTTTCCTATACATATATCCTGAATTAGAATTAATTATTCCAGTAATAAGCAATGGAGCTCATTGACTTGCCATAAACTTCACGGGGCTGAGTCCTTTAGCAAAATAAACCCAGTTAATAGTCATCTATTTTTGCAAAATTTGTATATTTACAATTTGATAATACATATATTCTCGGATTAAGATTGGAATTATGCAGAAGCAAGCGGCTATGCATACTTCCAATATCATCGCCAAAGTACTCGGGGATACAATATTTGTGGGTCGACGCTGAACCTCCTTTTCCATGAGGGTTTCAGGGCGGGAGTTCGGCTCAATACCGCGGCCTTAATGCCGAGTAACTTTGACTAAATTTAAATAAAGATATATATTTAAATATATTATAACCAAATAGAGAAATGATGCAGAAGAAAGTGAAAACAGACCATGTCAGAAAATTAAGGACAAATAATGGTTTTTGACCTTTTTTATATAAGTACCACAAAGTTGTGAAACGAAACAAACATATGGATCGCCTGATAGTAAGCATCACCGTAGCCTATAGACGCTCCTAACCCCCGAAAAGTGGCATAAAAATATAACAATAAATGTGTTCTATACAAATTGATTTGTATACCCATGCTGTTATCACTGCATCCATAGTGGGAGCATCTGCGGTCTTTTGGGGACCGCTGTCTCGCCCCTTTTAGGGAAACTTAAGGGTATCCAATTGGAAAGGTAAAAATGTTCTTTGGTTTTAATTACTTTGTATTCCTATTCTGTTACCACTATATTTTCTGTAGTTCCAGCAATCTTAGCCTCTGTTAGATCGTTTGATTTCATGTTTGTTGGCAAACATATGGTACGCTCAAAGTTGCCTATTACTACAAAATATGAATATCTAATATGTACATCATAATAAAAGCAAAGGTAATGTTGATACGTTCTTTACTTTATTATCTATTCATTTTACATAGCCAGCCGGTTATTTAATTATCTTTGATACTAGTAAGTGTTATGTACAATATGACAGCAGCACTTACCGGGTTGGCTCAAGAACTCTGCAATGCTATTCCAAATAGTGTTTCTATGGGTCTTGTTATAGTAGTCAGGATTCTTATAATCATATAAGCAAGGGTTTTTTTCAACTTCTTTGATCAAATCTATGTAAAATGCGATGTCGTCTTTCATTTTACGTAAACACCTCTAACGCGCATGTGCCAATACAGAATCGGTGCAACTGCATACTATGTATATGTGTGTGCATCTAGAATGCAATTTACAAGATGTAGCTTCAAAATTAAACATAGATGGAGCTAGTCTTGCTTAAAAATGTTTTGTTGTAGACACTGCATAGAAATTCTTAAAATTCGCTTACTAAACAGGCATTTTTCGGAATAGAACAATATTTCTATAATTTTAAAATATTGGTGAGGGAGAAGTGTATCTTGTTGTTTACTTATTCAAACGCTAGATGCCGCACCATCATTGACATCACCAAATTTGGCAACCAATAAAAACTTCGGAACTAAATTGTATTGGGCTAGATATATCTAAACAATACAATATACCTATAGGAGGAAATAATGTTGTAAACAGAGAATATAAATGATAGAAACCATTTCCAAGAAGATTATACACTGATCTGATAACAAAGTTTTTAAACCGACAGAGCCAGTTTCTGAAACGCATTTCTAAAGTTAATGACACATTAAATTATAACTGTCAATCAAAAGAAGAAAGAGACTTGATGTGGACTTAAAATAAAAATGCGTTTTAGAGTCGCTGATCAATTACAAATGAAAGATCTCTATACGAAAGACGAATTACATTTTACACAATATCTAATGTAAATGTTACAGATTAGAGCGCCCATGGCGTGCGTTCACCGCCGGCTGGCCGTCGGACATCATGGCGAGGAACCTGGGCATCAACTCCTCATTTATCAACGGAGACCACTGCTACGTGCTTGTCAGGGTCTCAAGGTAATGCCGCTAAAGAATAAAATATACCTAGTTGTAGCACAGACATTATAATACTTATACAGTAGTACGCGCGGGTGATACCTAACTACCCCGAGGGTTGCAAGCGTCCATAGGCTACGGTGACTTCTTGTCGTCAGGCGGGCTGTATGCTTGTTTGCCAGTTTTACCACCTTAGTGGTATAAAAAAATAGTAGTGACAATACTAGACAGATTGAGAAGATAGATTCATTTATTGATTACTTGCAACAATTGCAATTTATACCTAAGTAAAAAATAATATGATATGTATAACTCGCTGCTTATAAACTAAAGTGCCACAACTCGAAATTTTGTTTTTTTCAGGAGAGCGTTTTAAAATTTTAATTTCGTTTTTTTTGCTTTTTTGGTACTCATACTTACAATTATTTTGTGTAATTTTATATCATTCGATGCGTATTTTAAATTCCTATAACTTGTTTATTTTAATATTGTGCTAACTAGAACCCAACAACGACTAGCAGCACATAAGTCCCTTTAGTTTATAAAAAATATCTAGTAAAAATGTTAATATTTTGATTAAAAGGCCACAAGTCGAAAAAATAAAATGTTTTATTAAAAAAAAATAGTCGCAACCTTATTGGATAGTAACACACTCATAACTAAAAAATAGAACATAAAAAACCTCTTCTCTTCGCTAGGCAAAATTTAAAAAATAATAATAAAATATTAACTTTTATTACAAAACAAGTGTTTTGGCACCATAAAAATTAGGATATAAATAAAAATAAACACTTCTAAAACCTCATCAGGCGCAATTCCCAACAATGCTTAAAATTCTTCGTGTTCTGCTGTGCATTCTGCAAAAGTAAATCAATTCATATAACATTAATATGCCGGCGAAGTTGACAGATAAAGACAGGACAAGAATCGAGAGACAAGATTGCATAGGTGTGGGATCTAAAAAAGAGAGAAGAGTGAATTGAAGTGAAGAAGCCGGGAGGGACGTTCGAACAAAAAATACTTACACGTTTTAGCGTGTGATCTTATGAAAAGTGCCATACTAATAATAATATACCTAGTTAAAAGCTAAGTGTCCCCTACAAAGAAAACTGCACAAGTTAACATGCGCAACATAATATATTATGGTAAATCTGTTATTATATTGCACAAAATAACATTATTAATTAATTTTGAAACGACCCCGAGTGCTCTAACCACGTGGTTAGAGCACTCGGCCGGATATCGAGGGGTCGTGGGTTCGAATCCCACCTGGGGGGAGGAGGTGAAATTTTTCTTTCAAAAAATCAATTTCAAAATATGAATGGCTAGTTGTCTAACAACTATAAATAAAAATCATAAATTATTAATTAACATCATAAAAAATAAATAAAGTATTCCATCACCAAACAGAAATTTCAAAATTAAAGCATTTTGTCTTTAAAGAAAACATCCCAAACACAACGAATGTTTGGAGCAAAACAGACGTTTCAAAAAACAATTTCTAAGCTTATAATAAAAAACAACATAATTAGGGATTTTTATTTGCTACACGGCCATTTTTCAAAACATAGCACTTTTGTATTAAAAATAATTGTGTTCACTTACATTTTTTTATGTGCGAAATAAACGCAATCCGAAATGTGGCCCTGATGCTTATAAAATTCACTCACGTGACAGTAAATTTTTCGCGATGTGGCCCTTTAGCACAAAACAGACGTGCGCTCGCGCCAATTTTTGGGTTGCAACTGAAAATATGGCCGCTTTGCTCTGAACTTACCCACCAATGTCCCAAAATGCCAAACGGACGTTTTCGTAAATATGTGATTTATAAACCGATTTCGACAAGTGTCTTCGCGAAACATAAAAACTATGGTGATTTTGACCACATTTTTGAAATAAAAGTCATTTTCGATATTTTTGTTTTGTGGCACTTTAGTTTATAAGCAGCGAACTGGTCAGCGATTGACCACTGTCTAACCTCATGGAAAGTGATTAGACGGTCGAGGGTGTCGCTCGCTGACACTGTAATAGCCTATTGGCTCTGGCTTTAAATTGACACAGATTATATCTGTCGGGGATATTAGTTTAGTCAGAGATATATACTACTTCGTTTAGATAATACCTACTTCGTTTAGTGTTATATCATTCAGAAAGAAGTACCTAAGCGTATCGAATCTTTTACTCTGCTAACCTATTTGTTTATTACCTTCAGGTTCCGTGAAACAGCGAAATTGAAGGATTTGCCATCAAATATTGGTGTGGAGGACGTTGTGTTCGATGCGATCAAAGAATCAGCCACGGGGGACACGGTGTCTATCGCCGATTTCATTAGGAAATACGGCTCACATTACATTGCGTCTTATGTGACGGGTAACTCGTTATACCAGGTCAGTAAGTTGACATTTTAGTAGGTAATAAAACTATTTTTATATTTGGGCCGTTCGAAATTTGGTCAAACGAAATGTTTTTTTTTTATGGGTACTATTATGTAGTATTTCTGAAATACATAGAGGATGGCGTTTTTTAGCTGTCAATTACCACGTTCTTATTCAAAACACAAAACTGCGACATGAATCGCGACGCAGAAACTGTGATACGTGCAACTGTAGATTTTTACGATGCAACGCTGAATCGCAGTTTCGTGTACAAGCCATTATAGTCCCGACCTTTATTTGTGTACCCATAGTTTTTCTATTACACGTCACGAACTCACGACAAACGAGAACAACGACACCATACGTTTTTCCCAGCTATAATAATGTCAGTGCAAAATGACAAATGACATGGTTGATTTGTAACTAATTGTGTCGTGTCGTATAACAGAAAAAGCGGTATTTAGCATAATAATTTGTACTCTAACAATTAAGTTAAAATGAGGTGCATGCGTCCAATCACGTGACACGCTAAGCGATAGGAAACGTGATCCTGTTTGATTAATAAACGCGAATAGTTTACAAAACGACCGATCATTGCCGATACGACTATTATTATGTTTTATGAGTAATTATGAATTTCATGGAAATCACATTCCCGTGCACTTAAAACGAGACTAATAAACTTACAGCTAGTTTCTGATACGCGTCTTTTAAGTTAATGACACATAAAAATTATACCTGTCACTGTCGAACTTTGCCCAGTAGTGTAAACATATAAGACTAATAAAAATAACATGAAAATTAAAAAGTAAAAAAAAAATAGATGCTTGAGATTTAATGTGGAGTTAAAAAGCGTTACAAAAACGGGCTATATTGATCTTAATAAAATCTTAATATTATTGAAATAAAGAATAAAGATAAAATTAGCTTGCCTATCTGAGGCTATCTGTTGGATAAATTACAATTAAATTTATAATATGATTTCTCGGCAATTATCTGTCAGGGTGTGAATTGTAACCTTTACCCAAATTATAGTATTATTTATCAATTTTGGTTAATTAGCGAAAATGCAACTGTTCGTCGCAGTAACGCAAAACTCGGAAGCTAGCTTTCACGCGAAGTTCAGCGAAAATCATAGTATTCTGAGTCTTCGTCCTACTTCGTCTTCAATTTTATTTTGTTATCTAACTTCGCTTCGTGCATAAGTTAATTTCACTTCTTACAACTTTGCCAAAGTCTATCGTCTGCAGAGAGGTGGCATGAGGTTTACATTAGGTACCATCAAAAAATATGCACAGATTTTTTTCTTTAACTGTTTTTTATTTTATTTTTAATGACATAATTTTCATTTATGATACCGTTTCGTGATACTGCACCTACAACGCTACTTGCACTACTTGCCCATTTTACGGTTGCATTTTCGCTTTATATTCAAGTTAAATCTACAGGTTTTCGTGTTCACCCGGGGAGTTTATGCCAAGATAAAAGAACGAGTCAAGTTGGGAGGCGTCACTGACTTGCCACCGACAGAGATAAACAACTTTTTCTCACCGTTTTACGCGGAGCACATAGGCGCAATCAAGGTTGGAACTGAATCTGCCTGTAACGTTCATTCATTGTCTTGAATGTCACTTTATCATTCACTCATAAAAACTTCTTTTCTAATCATTCGCTGAAACTTTTACTTTTACATTCTATCAGAAATCATTTTTTTACCATTTAAATTTTTTTTTTTCATTGGCATCAAAATTTCATTGTTTATTGCTCAGCATGTATGAATATCAAAACTCTAATTACTGATTAACTATTTACAAACAAATTATTGTGAGAATCTTTTATTTAGGTACTTATACGATTTATAAACTAAAAATCAATAATTAAAAATTACAAAATTTTGTCATAAGTAATAGGTGGTACCTAGTACATTTAGTTAAAAAAAACACTTGAAAAGAACATTATCTTAGACAAAAAGAAACAAAAGAATTAACAAAATAAGTTACTTAGCAAAGAAGTTTTTAAACGCTCCAACTTTGATTACAAATGAACTGGGAGGACACGACAAAAATGACTTTGATTAAAAAAAAAAGATAAAATTTAAAAACATGAATATTGTCTATGCTCTCACTCCAGGTGTTTGTGTTCTCTAGAACCGCATACTCTATGATCAAAGAGAGATTAAAAAGCAAAGGAGTTGCTGATATAACTGCCAAGGAGCTCGAGGGATATTTCTCCCCTTGGCATGCCAAACACATAGGCCAAATAAAGGTAAAATATAATAATAATAATTTCCGTCTATTAGAATATTGCAGTAAAACCTAACCACCCTTTTTTTAATTCAATCATTTCATAATTCATTCATCATTCATTTAATTCATAATTAATATTATTTTTATACATTTTCAGTCTTTCTTTTTTCTAACAATAGACGCATTATTTGTCTTATTTTTTTTTTGTAATTACAAGTCAGTTTTTAATTTATAGTAATTAAATTATAATTTTCCTATATTTCAGTATTCGTATTTTTCAATTTAGTGTGTGTAGATAATGCAAAAACTACCACTAATACTTTACCTACCTTAAAAAAATACATGACTCAAGTCGTGCAAAAAATCAAATTTTTTGTTACCTACACGAACGGTTAAAAACATTCCCAATGTTTTTAAACAGACCCCAGATTTAAAACAGAATTGACAAGAAGATTTAGTACGATACCACTATCTACACTATTTTAAATCTCTATATCAAATTAATGTATAAAACCGTGAAGTGCTCAAATAAATTTAAAAAAAATACCTATTAACTATATTTTATTTACTTACTTTTCCAGGTGGCCAGTGGAAATAGAACGGTAGAAAACTGGGCAATGAAGCGGCTCAGGGTACACTACTACATATTCTCCTATCCAAGTCTATTAAAGCTGCACGGAGAGCCGACACTACTTAGAAATCTCGACACGTTACTAGGAAACGAGGCCTTATTGCAATTAGAATTGAAGACATTATCACCTGCATTCAAGGATGTCAAGAAGAAGAAATGGTTCGAAGAAGTCATAGACAATTATTTAAAACTATGGGAGAGTAATATGTGATGGAATTTAGTTCATATAAATAGGCTTTTGGAAATGCAGTATTCATATTTTATTATAAGTACAGTCAAATACAAAAAACGGCACAAGATCTTAAGCGAACAATATCACAGTTTTAGAATAAATTTTACAGTGGCAACTGGCAACACTATAAAATTAATAAAATGGTCTAATTAAGAAAAAAATGATGTACATTGTTCACAGATAATAATTATTAAACGGTCACTTACTTCGTTGGTCACTTTATAAATAAGTATTTATCTCTATGCAAGTTTGTTGTTTGCATGCAAGTTGCACAAAAATTAGTAGATTTTTAACCAATAAGTATTATTTTCGCCCAGAATTAACAAGAATTAACTACTTTAATTAAAATTACAATTTAATCATATCATAATATATTTACTGCATTTTCGACTGCGATAAAAAGAGCTTGTGCGTTTATTACATAAGTTTCCGAGAGGTATTCATAATACATATTTTGATGGTGGAAAAAGTAAACATTTTTATTTTCTTGATAGAATTAAATATTTGTTTATTCCGAGGACTTTATTGTAATAATTGGACACGCCATTAAATTAATTTTAGTTATGTAGATGTTGTGATAATAAATTATAAATTTAAATTAGTTTCTAAAATTATAATTTAAGAATTTTAAATTTAGATAGAATTATTACGAATGTGTCTTCCCCTTTTTATAAAAAATAAAAGATTAAAAACAACTGACAATTTCTGAAACGCATTTTTAGGGTTATTTACACATTAAAATATCGCTGCCACTGTCAAACTAAAGAAGGAGAATAAAGATAGCTCTAAGTGAATTTAAAATTAAAATGCTTTTCGGAAACTGGCTGTTAGATACTGTATTATATTGATTAATAAAAGTTTATTTAAGCATTTACGTGAAATCAAATGTTTGATATTTACAATATCTGCCCGAGTAGCAGTGTAAAGAAAGCCTTTTGTCCTATGTGAGCGCGTACGGCTGTATTTTATTAACTGCTGTGAACTTTTATCATGTTTTTCATTAAGTACAAATTTTGCGTTATATTTTGATAAAAGATAGAAGCAATAGGCCGAGATTGCTGATAATCTCAAGACAATGCGGCAATAAAAAGGCCACGCATCGTTGTTCCGTGATCGGTCTACTGATGCGTGGCATACATTATTATATGTACGATTTATCAGCATTCTTATTTCTAACACGCATTTTTAAAGTTGATGACATTAAATTTATAGCCGTCACTATCAAATTAAAAACAAGAGATAGCTTGAGATTTAATGTGGAATTATAATGCGTAAGAAATTGGCTGTAAGTGCATTAGTTTACGCTTGAATGGGCAATATAAAATCCGTTGCAAATTACAAATATGAATTTCGAAATGCAATGCAATTATGTATTAGATCTAAGTACAATATGAAGATACAATGAAATAGGTACCTGATGGTAAGCAGCGGGACTGCTGTTTTAGGGTTTGGGGAACATTGGTTATTGGGTCCATATAATATTATACGGTAAGCATGTGGACTACTTAAATCCGTTCCAATATAACTGGATTAAGATTTCCAACGAAATTCAACGGTTGTGTTTGAATTAGCTTGTCATACAAAATCAAAATTCAAAATATTTATTCCGAGAGTAGGTCCTTACATACACTTTCTCTTGTCAAAGATTACATTCCAGAGCTCCACTTGGGGGGGTTGGGAGGGTTGGCAACGCGTGAGTGATACCCCCGGTATTGCTTACGTCTATATATAGGCTACGGTGACGGCTTACCATCAGGCCGACCGTATGCTTGTTTGCCACCTGTGTGGTATAAAAAAAAATAATTAAAAAAAGTAATAAATTATTTGCGTAATTAATCTACTCTATAAACTACTATCATTTCGGAAAGAAAGGCAAAATGGCCACTGCTAAAAGAAATGGCGGAAGAACACCTTACCTTATTGTGGTGGTTGTGTGCTTTTATCGCAATAGTGATTTGTAATCATGTTTATTTCATTATCATTTCGACTAGTCGCCAGCGATTCAGTCTCTCGGCGACCAAAACAAGCCTGGGCGACCGACGACCAAGTGCGAACACCTAAACCCTGTTTCTTTAGCTTGACCAATGTAGTAAACAATCTTATCGTGTCTTTTTAGTCAAATATCCATGTGTAAAATCGATAAATCGCCAAAATAATAAGGGTGTTGTGTTATATGCCATTTCTAACTATATTATTATTATTTGGGTGTGAATGATGATTTTAATTGCCTATTTTCGTTAAAAAGACATGCTAAGATTGTTTACTACATTGGTCAAGTTAAAAGAAACAGGGTTTATTTCAACTATAGTTAGTCGCCGGCGGCCAGTCGACAGTGTAATGACACTTGCCAAGTAAGTACCTATAGTGGAATGGAATATACAAGATTTCTTTACAATTTAATTGATGGTTTCAGATAAATGATTTTAATTCGATTAGCACTAATATTACTCCGACTAGACAATAAACAGATTTAAACAGTATCAAAAGAATTTATAATAAATTATTATGAATAAAATAAATCAGTGAAACACTACTTACCTAGAATATTTAAATAATTTTATTGTAAATAGCTAATTATTCTATTTTTTTTATTTTGAAAAAATTATAGAATGAAATATTTTATAATTTTAAATTAATTTAGTGTTTAAGTATTTGATCCCTCCATAATTTTATTGGTATGAATCTACAGTACATAATAGCTATATAATATTGCGCTAACAAAAAATGTCTATAAAATAATTTAGATATGATTACAGTTATAATTGCGGCTCATGAACCTGCAAGATGAAAATGATTGATGTTTTTTTTTCAACTGAATGTATCTATAGAAATGTATATTATACGAAATTGAATATAGTGCCATCTAGCGACACCGTTTCGAATTGCGTTCTAGAGGGCGTTGTTCAGAAACGCATACATTTAAATATATTTTTTTTTATCAAAAAATTATCTGACAGCATGCTAATTAGTACGAGTAAGGAAATAACTAGGGCCCTTTGATGAATGGGCATTACTATTTCATGCCTATCTCTTCTAAAATCAGCCAGTTTTTTATGAGTGCATTATAAATGTGATTATGGACGTGCAATATTTAGTTTTCCAAATTAATACAACAACATGGGATCAATAATTGTGGATGCATTTACATTAGTTTTACTTAAGCTAGTAAATGATGTACCTAAATATTTTTCGATACATGTTTATATAAGTAAATTGAAAATAAAATGATTCGTGATTTTAAAAATATTTTTTTATTTATCCTTATTCAAAACACACTGCAGATTATTAGAGATAACTTTGTCAAACAGTAGCATAGAACAGATTTATTAGTAGTCGGATAGTTTATGAGTACTCCCACAAAAAGGGCCCGGAATTAAAGGCCTAGGGCACATGGCCTCTAAAGCTCTCTCCCCCATCCAAATTGGTGTAGGTACTCCCTTCTTTCATTCCATTCTTCTGTAAGCAGCCTCCCTTTAGGTAGGTGCATTGAATGAGTAAAATCTCTTCACCGCGTATTTGCTAATTAAACTATTGATCAGATAAATAATTATACCTTGATATATCCTTGGGAATGGAATCCATCAAAGAAATACAGTCGGGACAACGGAATTATTTTAGTTCGTAACCTAATTCCATTTCTTAATACCTACCCAGTTTTTCGAATAATTTTAGTAGCGCCATCTAATATCGAGTAGTATAAAACGGTAGCAAGAATTGAAACTAAATTATTATCGATGAAGTATCACCATGGTCTATTTAGGATTTAATGTAATTGAATATAAACTTTTCCATTTCAACACATATATTTTTATTTTATTCTAGTAATAATTTTAATAATGAAAAAAGATATAAAAAATTTAATGGCGCCATCTTTTGGCGAGAGGTATAAACAATGGCAATTAAGCCGAGGTGATGGTTGTTGAAGCATTTTGTGAACAAGTTTGTTTACTTTATTTTTTTATAAATTTGTTAATGTATATATATATTTTTTTAAATCATTTATTCAAGGAAAAAACAAATATGCCGCACCACAAAAGCCGCGCAGGGCTTATCCGAGTGCCGGCTGGTCGCTCATATACAGCGTTTTTTACGTTTTTATTAAATTTATATTTTTTTCTTATTGTGGATGCTAGATGAGGCCTGGGGAGGCCTTTGTCCAGCAGTGGACTTCTTACGGCTAAGAAGATGATGTAGGGATGTAGGTATGTTGTGTAATTGAATTATGGTCAAAGAGTAATAATTTGTTTACCAAAGGAAACGCGAGTATTTCACGTCGATGTTCTGCGAGGTAATTTCCTCGTCGTGTCAGAAATGGTTCATCACATCACAAAGAAAAGTAAATGTAAACATTTTTTCTCAATTTATCGTCATTAAGGTCATTGTCTGCGCCACATAGTAATATTATCATAAACTAAACTTACCTTATTTATCTGATAGGAAGTCATTCAACTTTCGTTTTTCTACGAAAATATAAGAATAAACCAACAAACAGTTGCGAATTTGTCAACATTCAATGTACAATCAGCGGCATAAATATGTAACATGTTGACAACAGTTGTAATTTTTGTTTATGATTTTAATTACTGACAGTCCGAGTAAATTAATGTATTCAGCGGGATAAGACGTGTAGTTTTTTAAATTGGCACAGTCCAGGTCAATATACCGTATCCCTTCCGTACCCTACCCTACTCCACTCGAGGACAAATTCCGCTAGAGTGAGGAGTGCTGAGGAGGTTCAAAGGTCCCTTTTTTGGCTCATATCTCGAAAATCTGTGTAAATAGCATAATGATTACTTCTGACATTTCACATACAATTTACCACTGACTGAGGAGAGATATTGTTCACAAACTCGGTTTATTATGAAAATAGTGTCCAACCGCTTATATGACGATGTGAGTAGGTGACGAAGTAAGTACGCGACTAAGCGCGTATATGACGAAATGCCTTTATGACGTATTTCGTTTGTGTCAAATGGCGTATTCTGTCCAACTGCGTAAATGACGAAATGCGTTTATGACATCGGGCGTCGAATCCATTTGGTCATATTAGACGCCCTATTTATTTTAAAGGTGGAAAACGTATATATTATAAAACCTCTGTACCTATCATGTGTGAACTTTATGCAACCAAGGATATCCGGCATTATGCTGTAACATGCAGTCTGCTTACACAAAGTTAAGTAACAGATAAGAGAACTATTTCCAAAATTAGGTTACAATACCGTCGATTGTAAACCCTGTTTCTTTTAACTTGACCAATGTAGTTAAAAATCTTAGCGCGTCTTTATTCAAATATCCATGTTTAAAATCGATAAATCGCCAGAATAATAAAGAGTGTTGTGTTAAATGCCATTTAACTATATTATTATTAAATAAATTCTCCAATTAAATTTATCATT
Organism: Endotricha flammealis; assembly: GCA_905163395.2. Taxonomy (NCBI): domain Eukaryota; kingdom Metazoa; phylum Arthropoda; class Insecta; order Lepidoptera; family Pyralidae; genus Endotricha; species Endotricha flammealis. Next base: position 5,765,390 of record LR990871.1, on the reverse strand, counting down.
CACACCCAAATGGGTGTGAATGATAAATTTAATTGCCTATTTTCGTTAAAAAGACATGCTAAGATTGTTTACTATATTCAAATTCAAATTCAAATTCAAAATATTTTTATTCAAATAGGCCTAATATAAGCTCTTTCGAATCGTCACAAAATACGTATACTACATAGGTCAAGTTAAAAAAACAGGGTTTAGTAAGTGTGGCTGCCGACTTCTACCACTACACGGGGTAATCGTGGAAGCGGGTAATCTAACACTATCACTTCTTAAAGTTTTTAGAATGGTCATCTAGGAAGGGTAGATCAGGAAAATGCATTACTGCATGTCCCGCCACTTGGGAAAGCGACGGGGGTCTGTCGGGCTCACCTCTAGCCAATGAGGGATACCGACTAACCTGACTGTCTGCCACCTTCTCCGTCTTCACAGTGGCGGGGTTGCGGGTACTGGTGATACTTCCGCAACAGAGTAGTAGAGCCTAACTATGACCTGGTACTGACCTGTAAATGGGCTGGCACGACCGTGGCACCATTCTTTCACATATCCACGTGAAATATTGGTGATATGCAGCTTATGTTTCGTAATGCCGGGTACAGACTGCTGTTTATAGTGTGGACGCAGCGCTGTGTTTTCTTTCCTCCATCGTTCGCGGCGAGCATGAGTTGAGTGCTCGGTTCGTGCGGGTAGCGTGCACGGTTCTTGCGCGCAAGTCATCCGCACTATGGCAATTCTGTTACATACATTACATGTTACATTATGTATGTACCCGGCATAAGATGAATAAGAGAGCCAAATAAAAACTGTCAGTTTATTTCACGGATATCTTCGAAAATAAGAAAAAGGCGACTACAGTGCTACAAACTTATCTGTGCCGGTGGCCAAAACAAGAACTAATGAATACGCCTTGAATACCTTGACAATTACCTTCAATAGCTTCGATCCTAGCGCCCCCGCCATCGACACAGATATGTTTGTAATTCTGTACATATTGCACACTACGGTCTTTCAATTGGCATGTATAATCTTGTATAACTTCACACTGTTTAGTCGTACGATAAGGGTAATTCATACGAAGGGTCACAAGGGTTATCACAAACGCCGCAGTTGAACGCAACTGTTGGAGACCTTGGGTTTTATTGAAAATATCAATATTTGACGAATATTTCAGTGCTCAGATAAAAAAATGCGTCACTGAACAACTGGTCCCAAAGTTAGGTTTAACCTGCTTCTGTTAGGGGCACCAGACAATGGATATATTATTGCAAATATATACCTATCATCATCATCATATCAACCCATAATCATCCCACTGCTGGGATACGGGTCTCCCTTCAATCGAAGGGGGCTAGAGCGTACTCTGCCACGCTGCCCCAATGCGAATTGGCATAGGCATATATACTTATAATACATAGGAAACACCAGACTCAAGAATAAACACTAAATACCATCATATTAATGTTAGCCTGTGTCGATTCCCACAGGCTAACATTCCGTTTGGTGCCGAAGGTAGGGTACCAATGCACCACGCGGCACCGGGCTATCAATTAAAATGTTATGAATAAATAAAATCTGTTTTTAAAATGATTCTAACTTTATCAATTTGCACTAATATTTATACCAATCAAAACGCAATCGTGTGGCTAGAAAAGTAATTTATATTGATAATAATATCATAGTAATTAGAGTAAAGTCGAGTGAAAAACATAGTATATTTTGATAAGTGCCTAAGTACCCACTAATCTGTTAGGTCAAGTTCACGAGATGACGGGCTGTTAACATTAGCAAAATGTAAAAAAAAGTCAGTATACGTTTTGCTTCCACGGTGGTATTTAGTGAACGTTGAATTATGTTTTGTCTCTTACTGTTTTTTGTTTGTGGCGTGTGTGCGAGCGAGAAAAGTGATTTGGGATACGAATTGAATATTGGCAACGCTATTGACGTTTTCGCTAAGTATGTGTTTGATTTGTAGCTTTATCATATGCGTAAGTGCTTGCAAGTTGGATTGGTGACGCTCTAGTTACGAGTATCAAAAGTATCAAATACTTTTTAAAAAAATAAACGCGAGTGTGTTTTTTTGATTGTCCTTCTTTCACGTCGAAAATAACGAACGGATTGACATGATTTTATTTTTGTGGGGATAGCTTAAGCTCTGAAGAGTGATATGCTATTTTTTATCCCGGAAAAACCATCTTATTCCCACCGCCAAAAAATGGACCACGCGGGCGGAGCTGCGCGTAACTGCTAGTGGTATATTTTATGAGAAATACTTTAAATAATGTCTCTAGATACATCAAATAATTATTGTAAAATGGTCTAATTTATGAAAAATACTTTAAACAAAGTCTGTGTTAAATTTTATTTTAAACAAAGTCTGTGTTAAATTTTATAAGGACCAGCGTTGAAGTGGCCTTTATTAGAACTAAAATATTTGTGCACAGAAAAGTGATGATGATCAATTTGCCACAACTGTTAACGATAACTATGGTATTTAACATTTATTTTCTTTATTTTGGCACAAACAGTCATTACACATAATATAATATTTAAAATTATAAACTAATTAATAGACAACGAGTGCCGAAAACAGAAAATTTTACATAGATTATTAAGTAGCTTGTTGTGTAGACTAGATAAGAAAAATAGAAAAATGTTTTTACATACAAAAGACATGAAAATTTTGGAAAGTTGAACTGAAGAACATGCAGTGTTATTTCTTAAAGATTATTAAAATAAAATCTTCTTCTTCCTAGTCTTATCCCACTTTACGTGGGACGGCATGTTAGCCTTTTCCACTTCGCCCTATCATTCGTCATCTCGGTCGTAACCTTCTTCTACACATCATTACAAAAAAATATTTAATTTTATAAACTTCCATATTTCAAAAAACCGTTCATATATTTTTTTTATTTGACAATGATAGAGTCAAAAATGTGTGATGAGAGCTCTAAAACTTATTTCTGTAACCTATGTACATTGTAAAACATTTAGATAAATAGAATAAAATGCTTTATTTACAATACATATAGAGTAAAAAATACAATGAACATAGATAAATATATGTACAAACTTGTGTAATTACAAAAGGTGGCCTTATTAATCTCTTTTAGCTATGGCGACCTTTCACAAGTCACTCAAGTGGTGTCTGCAGACTATGAGGACGATAAGCAAGAACCTACAATACCATTTAGTGAGAAAAATATAAGGGTATTCGCGAATGTAACCAGTACAGAAGATAACAAAGAGGTCATGTCCAATATGGACATCCTTCTATGTGAGACCTTTGACGACCTGCTCGATACATATTTCAAAACTTTCAAAATTGAAGGGTGAGTTTCATTAAACAGGCTTATTTATATTTTTCAATTTTTGTACAACCTTTTTTTGAAGTCGAAATGGTATGAAATTAATCAATTTATAAAAGAAGTAAATATACTTCAGGCAAATTTACAAAGTTTTAACGTGTAACCAGATAGAGATATAACGTATCTAGTCTACACATTTTTAAATAAAACTTTTTAAATGTCAGTTTGTTAAGTCGATGTAGAGAGATCTCTAGCTTTTTTCTCATCACCTCAAACTCAAAATCGTAAAAAGCCAAAAATTCAGTAAAAACTTTATCCTCTTCTTGTATAACTAGATATCTTTATTTAGAGTCTGCATTCATGATTGCACAAATAGGTATATATTTTTAATTTGTTTTGAACCTTACACCAAATACTATAGACGAGTAATACGCACAGCTCTTGACGTTTCTCATACAATGACTTGGCAACCTTCGTTCACCTCATGCCGCTAGGGGCGCTATAACATTTTGCATACAAAACGCACAGTTCACCTCATGCCGCTAGGGGCGCTATAACATTTTGCATACAAAAGTTTTGAAATCGTTCACCTCATGCCGCCCTCATGCCGTAGGGGCGCTAGTGTCGCGTCTTGCCCGAATTCTTCCGAAGCTGTGCGTATTACTCGTCTATAGTATTTGCTTACACTAATATCAATCAAAGGATTTTTTCATGGCAACATTAGCAACTATACTGTGTTGCCAATTAAATAAAATATTGCTAAAACAAATTAGGCTGGTTTTAGAGTTGCGCTGACAGCACGCTGACCGTCGACTCTGACAGCCGAAAATGTATGAACTTCTAGGAAGCGTTTTTAAATTACGCGTAGTTAACAGCAGCGCGGACGGTTCATACATTTTTCTGTCAGCGACGACGGTCAGCGTGTCAGCGCGACTCTAAAAATATGTTTACAGAACCGACAAACCGTGGAAGGCGTTTATGGGAGACTGGATATTAGACGAAATAATGCGTACATTGGGCATATTGTATGACGGTAAACCAGACAACTGTTGTTATGTATTAGTAAAAGTGACGAAAACGCATAAATCCGTCCAATTGGACAATTTGGACCATGTCGCTGTGAAAGACTATGTTAGTAGAGCTATAGACTCAATGAATATGAGTAACCCTAGTGATGTTAGAAGATTTATGACAAGTTATGGAACACACTATATTGATTCTTACGTTACTGGAAACTTTATTTATCAGGTAAAGTCATTTATTTTATTGCCTACTTTTTTGTTGGCTGATTGCAAATGTTAGCCTTATATCAACGACTTATATGTAAACGACATCTGAATGTCATCTGAATTACGGAGAGCTCGTAATTTTTCTTCTCATAACAGTTTCTGAAATGCATTTTAATTCCACATTAAGTCTCAAATTCTTTTTTTTTAATTTGACAGTGACAGCTAATAATTTAATATGTCATTTACTTTAAAAATGTGATTCGGAAACTGGCTGTCATTTTATACCCTTCATCAACCTGGCTATAGTTTATTAATATCGAGAGAAAATATACCCTATCTGTTGCAATAGGGTTAAACACTGCCTTTTGCTCACTTCAAATGTCGCTACTGTCGACCTTTCCGGTTAGTGTCGCATTAGGGGCAGGGATCATTATAGAATCGAAGTATTTAAAAATAACACAACATAACCTCCAAATCATAATAATGCCTGTTAATTATTTACCTTTCGATGAATACTGCTTTTTTACCGATGGTCTTGGCTTTCCGTTTCAGCAGTTCATCTTTCAATCGTACTACACTCCAGGTCGCACACATTTTTAACAATTACTCTGCAATTATACGCAACACCAAACATAAACAATGAAAAAATATGGCGGGTTTAAGGAACGGTCAACACTGGCGCCACCTACGATGAGCTTTCAGTTATTACCCCATTTTAATTATCATAAACCCGTTATCACCAACGCCTCCTAGCGGTAAGAATGACCTTATGTTATCATATGTCATACTTTGTCCAGTTAGTTATTCCTACCACTAGGAGGCGTTGGTGATAACAGGCATTCTTTTGCGAACATTCGGTTTGACAAAGCCAAATCGTTTATTCAAAGACCAGCGAGGCAACCATGAAAGTGCCCATCCGAAACAAGTATTCCTGTCAAAAAGGACATTACTAGGTTACTAGTTAGAATAACTGGTTAGTATTCAACTGAACGTAGTCCGTATTTTCGGAATTTCATTTCATGGTTTGAGGGTATGTGTTCTACAGGCACTTTACTAATTACTCTCCGTCTATTTGTATTGTTAAATAAATAAATCTATTCCTTTTTCAGGTGTTTAAATATAAGAAGGCATGGTATAACGTCTTCAAAGCAAAATTACGCGATAGCCAACAGACACAGTCTGGAACCAGTAACTTACGGTTCTATTTTTCATCATATTTCTTAACGCAAATCGGAGATATAAGAGTAAGCATCTTATTTACTTACATTACAGTACCACAAACTTATTTGTGCCGATGGCGGGGGCGCTAGTCGAAGCTATTGAAGGTAATTCTCAAGATATTCAAGGCGTATTCATTAGTTCTAGTTTTGGCCACCCGCACAGATAAGTTTGTGACACTGTACTATGCTATATAATTATATACATTTATTTCGATGGCTTTATATACATAGTCAAGTCAATAGTGAAATCAAGTCAAAATTCATATAAATAAATATTTAATATATTATCCCAAGGGCTGCGGGTTCGAAACCTGCGCAAGGCAAACATTTGTGTGCATGAACATGTCTGTTTGCCTTGGTCTGGGTGTTTTCTATGTATAAGTATTTATTTATAAAAAATAAAGTATTTAAGTATATTTATCAGCAATCCAGCCATAGTAAAAGCTTAGTTGCTTAGTTTGTGACTAGATGGCGTTGTGTGATTTATTTACGTCACTGGTTACTTTCAATTAGTTGACTGTACAAAAGTGACAACTTAATATCCACTCACTGTAAATCCATTTTTATTTATTTTACAGATAGCAAGCGGCAATAAAACCATAGAGAGTTGGGCCCGAAGGAATCTAAGGGATAGTCAGTATTTATACTCAAGACCTAGTCTACTTAGGTTACATTACAATCCTATGTTAGCGTACAAACTTAATCGTCTATTAGATAATGGAGCTTTACTCGGATTAGGCCTTAAGACATTAAGGCCACTCTTCAAAGATCGCCGTAAAGGCGACCTTTACGCCGAAATAGTTGAAAACGATCTTAAGTTATGGGAGGTTAATGCATAAGTTTTTATGAGTATTTTATAGAATATTGTAAATAAATTTGTTATTTTCGAGATTCCCATGGGAACGTGATCAATGGGATTGCACGTTCAACACCATGTTTGCTAATGTGTCATGAAGTAGTTTTTTTTTTATTAATACAAATGACAAAATAATAAGCAGTATTTTGTTACAATAAAACAAAATTTCGTATTAAAAATGTATTTTATTCATGACTGATGAAAATATATTATTAATATATAATTATAAACTAATAATGAATACAAATATAACTTTTAAGATATGATATTATTATTAATATTGTGATTATCTGTTAATTGCAGAAAAGCATTTTAATCTTAATTCCACATTTAGTATAGCTCTCTTTTTTTCTTAAAGTTTGACAGTGACAGCAGTTTAACGTGTCATTAACTTTAAAATGTTTTTGTGCAACACCGTGTATGTATTAGTAATACAACTTTCACATAATATGTGTAATTTCGATACAAAATTAAAAAAACACGAATAAGTTCCGACTTACTGCTTTATAAAGGCTCCCCTCCCCACACAGGCGCGTTATTATCGGTCGATAATATCGCATGCGTTATGCGACAATGCGTCCAGATTCCTTGCACACAGCTGCGTTTTTATCGTCCGATATTTTCTTTTCGGGAGCCTTGAGGATAGTGGCCTTTATGCCATCACAGATTCAACCTTATGTTACAGAGATAAGGTTTATAAACAGTGAAAACTATTATCCTTTAATAGACTGTCGTCCACACCTCTGTTTTCGTACTCGTTAACTATAATATTTATTTGATTGAACATTTGATTTTAAATCGAATGTTTACTAGGAGCTTTTCTGACAAGTACATTGGAACGAAATATAGGTACAATCAAGTGCAATGAATGTTATAATCACTAATTAAATAAAAAATAAATAAAACTCATTTATATCGGACAACTTTGATCTACTAAAGATTATTGGTACGGATAACGGTCTATAAGTACATAAATATTCGTTACCTTACCATCATTGTATTTCATATGTGCTTGTCACTTTTGTGCACGCGAACTGGTTTCGCCCGACTCTCTTTCCGTTCACTAACATCAGCATGGGATTGTTTAGGCGTATTGATTTGAAGTCGTATTTCTGTAAAATAAATTGTATAGGTTAGTAAAAAAAAACATTTAGCTACGGCTACGCACGTCAATTTCAGGCCACATTTCGAACTTAGAACGTGTACACAAATCTACGAACGACAAACATGACCGTCACAGACGAATAAACAGTATATGGAAAAACTTCTTTAGTTTGTAATATTGGTGCTAATTCTGTTGTACATTTAACTAGACTAAACTAATTTTTGCAGGACCAAAGGTGTTGTTGTCCTTCTCTGATTTACAATTAGTAACACCGTGTTTTATTTCGCAAATTTCTGTAAATTATCCGGATTATACTCGGCAGTTTTTTACCGATGTCTATTTTGATTTCTTACCGAGTATTAAATATTCATTAATATTTAATTTCTATAGTAATATATTCGAATTTCTTTAGTAGTATTTATAGAGGTAGACTATTTTATAATTGCTTGACAGCACCAAAAACCTAATGATGTGACTCATAATTAAATTATAAAAATTACTTACGGATAGCGATGAATCGAGTTTGTGAACGCTAAGTTTAGGCTCCGATATGCAGACACAGTCGCCGATGATGACGCCGCGCCCATCCGCCCAGTTGTATACTGTCACGCACACGCACTCCAAACTCTCGTCGACTATTGCGAACGTGCTGAAATAATAATAATATTATGTTACAATAAGAGAGGGCACAGCGGATAATCCTCAAATCGGAGCAGCCCGTCTGGGGAAGGACCTCAACCTTACAGAAGATCGCAGCCAAATAGCATTGGTCTCGGTCATGTTGTGTTCCTACGGTGAGTAAGGTCTCCAGAGCTCCACTTGGGGGGGTTTGGGAGGGTTGGCAACGCGTGAGTGATACCCCCGGTATTGCAAGCGTCTATTGGCTACGGAAGCCATGACGGCTTACCATCAGGCCGACCGTATGCTTGTTTGCCACCTTTGTGGTATAAAAACATTTTTATGTACTTTGTTGCAAACACGCAATGGCAACATTGTACAATCCGCGCCATGAGAGATGAGACCTGACGTATCACGTGATTCGATCTGCGCAGTAGACGATTTCTATATCATTTTACTACAAATCGTCAACTGCGCAAGTCAAATCAGCAATCGTGGCGCGGATTGTATTTTTATTTATTCTAGCTCTTCTCTGAAGAAATTTTGCTATCATCTTTCTGCGGGGTGTCTTGATTCAGACTGTATACTGAGTCGAGACAATATGAGTGACACTGCTTTGAATGACATATTATCATATTACATGACACTGGCTAACGACCAAGAATGCAGAAGCCATAACTCGATCGAGCCTGGTGATCGAGTGGCTATTAGCGAAGGTAACTTTATCCCGAGGGTAGAATTCTGCGCAAGGCAATTTGTGTGCATGAGCACATGATGTTTGTATTCTATAATAAATCTAGTGCCCATAGTACATACAAGCTTAGCTGCTTACATTGGGACTAGATGGCGTTGTGTGATTCATCCAAGAATATTTACTTTTTTTTTTTTAAAGCTAAATTCATATAAATGGATACTCACAAAGGTACAGCATTCTCGTTGTGTATAGATCCGACAACTTTTCCTAATACAACTTTAGCTTCATTCGCACCTTCCTGCAGAGCGTCGATGCGCGTTTGCTCCAACGAGACGTCCTTACGCGTACCAAACGTATGGAGCGTGCCCGGCCCGTACACACCAAGCATTTTCTTGTCAATAGACTGAAAAAGTTTTAGTTTTTTTATATTTAAAACTAGTAAAACCCTTGCTTGCGTATATCTCGCTTTCCCGTGGGAATTTTGAAAAATCCTTTCTTAGTACAATCCTAGACGTCGTAAGGAACCTACATTCCAAATTAAGTCAGTCAGGACTTTGAATTTTTATATACATACATATATAGATAAGTGTTACATTGATAGAGCATTTCTGAAATGGGCTAGATCAACCATGGAAATGGGTGGTACTACTCAGAAAGGAAATCGGGTTTCTCACAAGATATCGGCATAACGCAGCAGTTTTCTTACTCTCTTCTCTCCCTACTTCCTTCCTTTTCATCAAGTGGCCTGCTTGCTTGTTTGCCTGCAGTACATAAAAAAATGTTGTGATACCGCACATTCATAGCAAAAAAACAAAACAACAAAACATATTTTTTGCTTAGTTTAAAAAATCTCATCGCGTCACCAAAATATTAATTTAATTTTTGGGGACTGTGGTCCGCATCGTCACTAACATACCCGTTAAACTTACCTGCACCATCTGAGCTAACTTCTTCGTCTTGATCTTTCCCTTTGTCCGTACTAGGTCATTGGTAGCTGTAAGGTATTGGGTCAGTCTAGATAGTTCCATTTTAGGCGTATCCCAGGGTGGATCTAGACGGCTGGCATACTCAAAGTTTTCTAGGGCTTCAGCATAGTTCTCTTCATATTTTAATGCCTAAAATATTATGTAAAATAAACTTGATTGTATTGTGCCCCAGTGTAAAAATACGGCCACAAAAACACCCGAAAAGTGTTTTTTTACGTGCCTAAGAATCCTAAAATTAGAAAAAAAATTATAATGCCGTCGCATTTATCCATCTTCTCGTCAGAAGAGCACATCCATTGGGACTACAAACGTCAGCATATTGTTGTGTTGTGAGGATCATTCATTTTCTATTCTATATTATATTCTATTCTAATGAGTCCAGGTTATAAACAATACAAAACACAGAATGAAGTATAGTTTTTACACTGAGTTAGGTTTATTTATAACAGCTGTTTACACTTGATTTAATATTACGAAAGTAGGTACCTAGGTATAAAAAATGTAAAAACGCGGGGAACGGGGTAGACTCGGTCGCTAGCAGGGTGGTAGCAGGCGCTAGTTGACGATCTGTTGTATTGTATGTATGAAATCGAAATCATTTCCAAATAATCTCGATATCAGCCGTGATTATCACAAGTGAGAGAGCAGAGCGCACTAGAGCAAGCAACTTTTACCCGCGAAAATGTACTACGGACGTATGAGCCGGGCGCCCCCGACGCGCCGTATGGATGCGATGACGTCACGCGCTGTTCGCGGGGACGACGAGATTTAAAAAACCTGCGTAAACTTCCCAAGCTTATAACTTCGTTAATATTGCACCGATCGATGTGAAATAAAAACTAGAATAATGTGTAAGGTGTAGACTTTTATTCTACGTACTCAAAAGTGTAATATTGTAACCTTGTTATCTTCTCCAATGTGTTATAGTTATAGAATTTATCGGATTCAGGTGTAAGTAGTTAATTATTTATTTTGGTTTCGTCTGTTTTGTTTACATTCGTAATGGCTGCAATTTTAGACGTGGGTTGTTGTCTCACAGACTTTTTATTAGATAATAACTTTCAAACACACAGTTTTGAAAATAAAAAAGATATTATACAGCGCGGCCGTGCTTGCCCTTCTATGAAAATAGATTATAGACGGAAAGATGGCTTTACAAAACATTTTCATTGTAATTTGTACGAAAAGTATTCGTGGCTCACAGGTAGTTGTAAACTTAAAACGCTGTTTTGGTTTTCCATATTATATCAGTGCTTTTATGTATGATAATGGATAATTTGCAACTTAGATTCAAGACTTGATATGGTATTGGGAATTCTCCATCCCTGTGGTAAGATAACACTGTTTTTTTTTTGCTTCGGCTTCCCCTGAGTAAAATTTCACCCTTCGCCACTGCTACACACGCTGTCTAAAGCGGCTTACGGTCGCGGAGCTTGTGTATAGTGTAGCGAGGCGAGAGAGTTGTCAAAATCACGACAAAAATGACGGATGATATGACAGTACCCTGCCTCTCGACCCTCGCGGGCAATGAGATTTTATATATTTTATGACAAGAGAAGTAACGTCATACAAAGCATTCGTAAAAAGCCGCAACCACTCTATAGTGTAAAAGACGTAGCTTTGAAACCGATACATATTCCGAGCACATTCCAAAGTAAATTATATTTGTCTCTTTTTTTCTAGAGTCAAACTAATTATGTCAAAATGAGATAAAAGCATTACTCCCACAAAAATTACCAAAGTTGCCAGCTCATGAACAATTTTCTCATTGAATGAATGTTATTTGAGTCATTTATTTAAATAAAAAAATGAAGTTTTCATACTATGTATATTGTTTCTTAGGTGACAGAAGAATTAAAGATAGGAAGAAATAAATATATAGATGCGTAAATATTGGTACTTACATATTATATTTTAAGAATAAAGCATGGCGGAATGGAGAAGTTTCCATTTTTTGTTTATCGATGAATCTCTAAAACTAAATGAATCTTTATGAGACTTTATATGACAGCTGTCAAAATAATAATTTTACGATGTAGTAATGGCAAAATAAAACGAAGAAAAAAAAATATATTTTACCTTTTCTCCTAAAAAACTTCAAGTAAACGAATTAAAGACAGTAGAAATAATACTAGTGTGGAAACTAAGACATTTTTTCGAAACAAATACTTAAACTTACACAATTTCTTATGTTCGCGGATGACACAAAAATCTTTAGGAAAACAAACACCATTCAAGACTGTAATACTGTTAAAAGTTATTCACGGTAATCCAGAACAATATTTTGTTATAAAATAGTTATCAGAAGACAATTGTAATTCATAAGTTTTTTAAAGTAAATTTTTTAATAAAGTCGGATGACAGACTTCTTTCTACCCGCACGTATGCAATTATCGGTATAATCAGGGAAACCTGTTATTGGCCTTTTTGTTTGTTTAAAATTGTTATTCATTATCTGTAACGCGGTTGTTTTTCTTAATAAATAAAATAAGAATAAAATACAACATACAAGAAAAAAAACTATTGTACTCAACCAAACATTTGATAATGGCAGAAACAATTTAAATTAAACACCGTTACCACAATGAAAAAGATGAAATTGTTACGTCACTACACTATCATAGTAATATCATTATGTCAATTAATGTCAGTTAAAAGCCATACCAAAAAGAGGAATTATATTATTTGTTTTTTCTTGTCTTGACGTGCGTAGCACTAGCGATTGATTTTAGTATCAATCAATTTTATTCTAAGTAAATAATTAATTCTAGTTTGAGCCTGGTTGTAGGTTTACTTCTTTCTAATACTTACAGGCGTATGAGTTCATCATTCACTCTTTCATTCACTAAACTCCCAACATTTGGGAAAATTAAAATCGTTTTTACTGGCAACACTGCTGGCAAAAACAATGCGTATTATATTAATTTCGATTTTAATGCTATTTTCGTATAATTTGAACACAAATAAGCATTCTTACTTGTGAAAAGTGATACCACTTGCTTTGTTATTAGTTTGGGACCGCGACATACATGTTTTAACAGTGCATTTAACCATTTTTGTGATATTATTGTGAGATTTACACCTTTAAATGTAGGTATATATGTATACCAGTATATTAATACGCTTTTTTATCTCTCTTCATTTATAGTGTTATTAATCTTTAATTATTTGCAGTTTTTTTTTTTTTTCTTCGTCATCAGAAATTACAGATATTTTGTGTTAATTTTATATTTTAAAAGAGCAAGTGCTAAGTTTCTTGCCAGCTTCTTCTTAGCACAAATCTGCCGTCTGAACTGGTGGTAGGAAAAAATTGTGACGATTCGAAAGAGCTTATATTAGGCCTATTTGAATAAAAATATTTTGAATTTGAATTTGAAAGATACGCATTCACTGAACGTCAAACTACGACTGAGTCGGAAGAAATTCAACTAAGACTGTGGCCTCAGTCGACGTGGCGACGGGTATGTGTCAAACGTTACCAATCTATAGTAAATAACAAATCACTGCTCGCGGGTGTATTTTGTGTACGTGTTTTCCATCGGACATGGAAAACAAAAACATAGATGATGTACACAAAAATGTGTGTTGAAACAAAGTTTTGTATAGACGATTTTGTTGAATGTTGACATGTTTTTGTTGATTGTATAGGGCAAAACACGCGCTGGGGACGCGACTTTACATGAACAAACAGCTCTTCTCGAGACAAACACAAATGGCATCACATAAATGTTTGCACTGTGTGGGGATCGAACCCACGCTTTCTCGTGCCGATAACGTCACTAACAACGCGCCAACAGATGTCCAACTATTAATTATAAGTTATTCACACAAATATACTCACTATTCCCTTATTATAATACAAATCAGGCTGCCCCTTAGCTATAGGGTCTAACCACGCCTGTTTATATGCACTCAGACATGATTTTAATATAGAAGGTTCTTGAGCTATCGTAAAGAATTGGCACAAATATGCATTTCCCAGTACTGTCCAGGAGACACCATCTTTTATGTCTTGTGCTACTGCCTCTTTGGCTAATTCTACGCTTTTGAGTATAGCCGCTGTGGCGTCTCCACGGTTTTTACCTCCGCTCTCTTGACGTAGTATTATTGACAGGCTACGGAGTGCAATGCGATTGCGTTCCTGAAACACAAATTTTTCACATTAAAAAAAGGAATGAAACACTTATCGCCTTAACCCAAAAAAACTGTATGAGGCTAAAATACTCAAACCACAGATATCACAATACAAGAGATATGGTTTGTGGGCGGGGCACATGACGCCATTTTCTGCACAAATGTGCAGGAACTTGATTGTTCTAAGTCATTCACAAAACAACGCTTCCGCGAACACACGTCCGTGAATGTCAACAAAAATGCCGGCTTGTGCTTTAATTACGTGCAAAAATCGCAGTGATACGGTAAATTCAAGTAATAGTGGTGTTACTTATCATAGGTAAGTCATTTATTTAATATTTTTCTATATAAATGACAAATTAACGAAATATTTTTGAGGCATAGAAATCATTAAACAATATACGGCATAGTCGATACTTCCGTTAAAAATATTGTCCATTGCTTGTTTTGGATACGCGTTTTTCAATGTTTTGCGGTATGCACGTACAATGGAATGCAAACGTAACGATAATTACAATGTTGTGAAAATATCGTGGTACCGCCGCTTGTAGCTTCCGCGATCTGTCAAAGTGATAATGGCCGTCGCACAAGCCATGTAGTGCTGCCAAAAGTAGAATATTTTAGTATTGATAATTTTGTATTTCTAATTTTTGAAAGTATAATAATTTGAAACTTTTACTACAGTGCATTCCTTGTACAGGGTGTCCTCGTCCCATAACTATTGGATCAAACTCAAGGGGAAAGTAGCTCACCTAAAAACTCATTTGATTAGTTTAAAAAAAATCGCTTGTTATTATGTACTAATTTTTTTAAAGTTCTTTCTTTTAATTGGTTGTATAAAAATTACTATTTTCCAAAAATAAAATAAATAAAAACTAAACTTTGGTAATTTTTTTTTCTTTTTTAATTATTTAAAATTAAATAGGTATTATAGTTGTTGGTTCATAGTTGTAGTCCGTAATAAATTGTTATTGTAAAATATCGAGAGGTAGTTATCGATAATGCTTGTCGCCCTTTTTCATTAGGTGCCCGTCACTATAATACACTTCTTACATCTGTGTTCGTAATCAAACTGCAAATCACGGGCTTACGATTTGTGTGAGTGTGACTGTCGGAGATTATTCTATGAATGTGTTAAAATGTAACTGTGTGTGTAAGTGGCGACATCGGTTCCGGTACAAAAACTGTCTTATTACATTTCTCTTCTTTCTGTGTTCTGAGACTCAAACACTGCTATTGGCTTCACAAAATAGATTCAACTGATGATACCCGATTGTGGAAAAGTTGGCTTCTCAAATATCCGGGCGGAAGGCGCTTGGCGTATGCCAGGCGACCGCCACCTTAAGGGGCTTACGGGCGGCGCGGCGGTTTGGGAAAACATTGGAATGGAAGAGGTGCGGCGCGCAAGGTCCCACTATTCACTACACGCACCCGGACCCAACTCTAGACTCGAACCCGACCGGGACCAATCCAGCGTAGCCCATACACTGTGCGAACCCTCCACTCGAAGTGTGACTTACTCGCGACCGCAGACCTGCGAGCCCGACACCGACGCATTTAACGTACCGGTTCGTCGCTTCCATACACTGGAGAATGGTGGGCTTTACACATACAGGACCAATCCTCTGGACTGGTCCCATTCACAAAAAAATGTATAATATATATAATTATGACTTACATGTTTCAAAGCTCCCTCAAAACTTGATTTTGCCTCTTTGACATTCATGTTTTTCCAATAGCACTCTCCGAGTTCATTCCACGCATCAACAAGGTGTGGGTTCAGTTTAACTGCTTTACTGAGACACTGTGTTGCTCGGGAGTCATATGTAGGACTAATATTATAACAACGGCCTTTTGCATAGAGAAATTGAGCTCTAAGAGAGAATGGTATTTGGGTGTCCACTGCAAAAAAAATGAAATGAAATTAAACAATTTAAAAAACATAAGGTCCAGACTCCAATAAAGGAGAAACAATAATCCATACTTCCATATCCATACTTCCTAACTAATATTATAAATAAGAAAGTGAGTTTGTTTGTTTGTTATTTCTTCACGGCTTAACTAATCAGCTGATCATTATGAAAATTTGTATATATATTGTCAGGGGTACAGAGCCCAACATAGGCTACGTTTTATCCCGTGAAAGTATGTCATTCCAATGAGAAAATATTTTTTTTACTATAGAGGGCGCTGTATCGGTCATCAGATGGCGCCACAAGTCGCGCTATGGGTTGTTTTGTTGTCAAACGACATTT
Source organism: Endotricha flammealis (assembly GCA_905163395.2). Taxonomy (NCBI): domain Eukaryota; kingdom Metazoa; phylum Arthropoda; class Insecta; order Lepidoptera; family Pyralidae; genus Endotricha; species Endotricha flammealis. The sequence continues at coordinate 5,748,997 of LR990871.1, read as the reverse complement.
GCCATAAAATTAACGCGAGCGAAGCCGCGGGGAAAAGCTAGTTATATTATAAATGTGAAAGTGTGTTTGTTTGTTTGTTTGTCCTTCCTTCACGTCGAAAGTAATGAACCGATTGATATGAATTTTTTATTGGGGATAGTTTAAGGTCTGGAGAGTGACATAGGCTACTTCTTTTTCCATGGGATAAAGAGATTCCCATGGGAAAATATATTGAAATTTTCCTGGTAGAGCCGCAGGTAACAGCTAGTAAATAATAAAAATGTGTGTCATAGACTAATCAATAGAAATCTTTAAAGTGAATTTGGTGGGATGTGGTAGATGTAGATGTCCATAGTATGCTATGGGTGAGGTTCTTGCCTGTAATTATTTAAGACACTTTTTCTCTCCACTATTGGATTTAGACAATCTCGATTAGATTAGATTTATTCTTATTTTAAGTTAAAACTGTATGTAGTAGTGTTCCAAATAAAATAAAAATCTTTCTTTCTTATTGCCAAGGCAATACCCTACCAACAAGTATGTTGGGTCAGATGTACAAGGATGTTTATGAATGTGAGTAACATTTGTAGGAGGGTGTTACTGTGGCATATTTTCATACATTTTGTCAAAGGCGAACTGTCAAATAGTGACATACAATATGAACGGGAGTTGTAGTTCCAATTTCGGCCACATTCTTATAGACCTTTGTAGCACTATAGGTTGTAAGCGAAATGGTATAAAAAATAGATTAATTACACAGATAATTAATTACTGTATACTCTTTGACAAGAAAGTGTCTTTAAAGACCTACTCTCGAAATTAATGTTTTGTACCTTTGGCTACAATCTTAGGTGGCACCAAAAATATGAGTGCCCAAGATAAAACTGCAGGTGCAAATATAAGAAAATTTTATTTACAACATCTTACCATCAATACTTTCAAATTTTTCAACTAGTACATTCTTCTTTTCCTCCACACATTTATTTTTTTGTGGTGCCATTTCTAAAGGATGGTTTTCAAAAAACATATCTCTGTACGTATATAGTTCTTTTAGCTCTTTCTGTAAGTAAAATAACGTTAGGATAAATTCTCAGGTGACTTTTTACAAAATAATAAATTAAATACATGCATTTTAGGTATCTTTTTTTTTGTTAGATTATAAATTTCTACTGTACTTATTGCTCAGGACATAGTAAAACTTCATTTATGTTCTCTAAATCAAAAATAAACACAAATTTCTAACCATCAGGTTATCCTGAATTTCTGAAATATTTGCTAAAATTTCCGCTTCATCATCGATATCGTGCGACATGGTCTCAAAAATTCTGTAAAAAATAAAGTTAAACAGTTTAATTATTTACTAAGTGTAATTAAAATACTCAAAATATATTTTAATAAATCGAGTACCTAACTTTAGAGAATTCACAAAACTCACACACAACACAGAGAACCGGATCAACAAAAACACAAAAACATGATTGAAGTGACAGTGACATTGACAAATTTGACATTTTTTTTTTTTTGTTTCTTCGCCCAATTTTTTATAAGGGCAGGCAAAGAGGCTTTAAGCCCATACAGCCAAGTCGTAGGTAATAAATAAATACAAGAAAAAAGAATACGTAAAAGGCATAAGCCAAGTCTTTGTAAGTATAGAATAAGATAAATTTCTTTATAAATTCAACGAAAAGAATAAATAAAAATAAAATAATTAAAAACAAAATAATAACATTTTATATACAAACAGAAAAGGTAGAAGAGACGAAATCAAAAATGGGTTTATAGCAGGAAGGGTTTGAGAGAAGTTGCTGAAGAGAGCGCGGGATTTCTTCAGCACTATTATAAGTTTGCAAAAGATGATCAATAAAAACTAATCTTTGAACAGAGAAGGAAGTACAAACAAAAAAAAGGTGGTCCAAAGTTTGATCTGGGCTATTGCAGAACTGACAAACGGAAGATGAAACAATGTTAAAACGGTGTAGAAGAGAATTTGTACGACAATGACCCATGCGCAGACGACAGATTGTAGAATAAAATTTCCTACTACAAAAACTATTGAACTTTGAGAACCAAGGAGCGGAAATGTTAGGTTTGATTTCTGCAAACCATTTGCCTTTACATTTAATGATTTCATCCCTTAGAGAAAGGATGAATAGAGGCGACACGGTAGGAGTGAGCGAGATGAGTAAATACAATATTCCCAAGGCCAAAAAGAGCTAGAGAAACATTTTTTGTCCTTATCGACGTATACTATTTTTTTGCTGGGCACAGTCGCTAACTGTGCCCAGCTAACGAGAGCGGTTTTCTATAATTCTCAAAATCTGAATTTTCAGGGTGAAAACAAGGTGAAAACTGTAATCTGTGATTGACTTTATGTGTTTTTGCGTTCATAGACTATGGTGCATTGTAGTGTTTTAGGCTGCAATAGCCGCAGTGAACGTAAAATCGACAACATAACCTTTCATTCGTAAGTACACTATTTAGACTTTATTTCGGCCCTAATTGATAAAAATGAATACAGATAATATTTATTAAGGCTCAAATGACGGCTTCAATGTACAGAAATAACGAAATAAAACGTAAATGTTCAAGAAAATAATCGTATTTTGTAGTATTATACACGCAAATTAAGTAGGTAAGTAAAATGAAGCCAGGCGGCCACTTTCCTGTGTCTCCTAAATTTAGTCGGGTACCACGCGTATTGGGGATACCAGCAATTTACTTGAATTTACCCATGCAATATTACCCACAATTGAGGTAAAATAGTGACAACTTAAATTAAAAATAATATCTATTTAAAACAAGCTTGTACAGACGAGAAACCCCCCACACATATAGTTTTTAACCGACTTCAAAAAAAGAGGAGGTTCTAAGTTTCACTGTGTATTTTTTTTGTATGTCCGCCGATTACTCCGTCGATTTTTTACCGATTTTCTTAATCTTTTTTTTTTCGAAAGTGCATATCCCAACTTGGTCCCATTGTCACCAAATCAGGATCTGATGATGGGATCCCAGGTAAATCGAGGGCAACCCTCAGATTCTATAAGCATGTACAACGCGTTATTTATGTTTTCGTAAGCTATTTATTTATTTACGTCTGGAAGTCATCATCCCATGTTGGTGAGGTGATGATGGAAGGTACAACTCCTAAACGGATAGGAGTTAGAGCATAATTCTTTAAGTATTGTAGGTATGGATTAGACCATTTGTTTTTTTTTCCATCATCACTTGTCACAAAGTCAGAATCTGATGATGGGATCCCAGATGATCGAGGGCAACTCTAAAATTTGATAGGCACGTACAATGTGTTACTTTACTTATGTTTTCGTAAGCTGTTCATGTATTTACGCCTGAATTCGTATCAATGTTAACAACAAACAAGTATAAATCGAAGTCTCAATATATTGATGATTATAAGAAAAAATACATCGCAAATCATCAATAGTCCTATTAGTTTATCGTATATAAAAATATAAAAAAAACATGGGGTAAATCATGGGGTAATATTCTCTTTTCTGGTAACACTACGTAATCAATGTACTTTGTTTCTATCCCTTACGGGTATACGCCTGATGACAACTCTATTTATCCTTTCTCTAAGTTTCATCCCTAATAGCCTTAAAGTTAGAAGACAAATCCAGTTTGTACTTATTTACAACGTCCGAGACAGGTAAAAAACAAGGTTTGATGTCAATTTGGCGATAGCGAGAAGTTATTGAACTGGCAAGACGGTCTACATTTTCATTACCAGCAACACCTATGTGTGATGGTGTCCAAAACAAAACGATATTTTTTCCTCGCGTTGACAAGCAGTGATATTTTTCCCGAATATCGTACAAGATATGGCTAGAACCACTGCTGAAACCTGGATTGTTTAAAGCCTTAAGAACGCTCATGCTGTCAGAAATAATAATCCAGTGAGTATCGTCCTGTTCAGCAATATAATCAAGAGCAGAAAGAATTGCAAAACTTTCAGCAGTGAAAATACTCGCCACATCAGGAAGTCTACAACCAAAACCCTTACGAGCCTGGGAATCATAGATAGCCATAGAAACGGCGTCAGCCGTCTTTGAGCCATCAGTGTACAGCTGTTTATGTCGATTAAACAAATTTAAACCATTGTACACGTCTTCTTTAAATTTAAACGTCATGTCAATAAATATTTGCATTGAATAGAATTTGCTTTCAAAGCAACCACTATAACAGGACCACTGGGAGCTTTCAAATAAGTTACTAATATTTTTGTATTCTAAAGTTTCAGCAAGATTATCACACAAATACGGAACTGAAGATTGATTCTCTAGAACATGGACCAGTTTTAAAAGAAGAGGATGTCTAGAGATTTGGGATAAATTCAGAATAAATTTGTGCTTAAGAAAATTGAAACGTAACTTAATTGGAGGGATATTGCATTCTACCTGTAGAGAAATTATTGGAGTAGACATCATGGCACCAAGAATAACACGTAAGGATCTATTTTGTACTTTATCTAATTTCTCTACTAATCTGTTATTGTCTGCAAAACAAAAGAAAGAATATTCAAAATGACTTCTTACTAACGACTTGTACAGCATTAGCAAGATTTTAGGGTCTGCACCCCAGCCTGATCCCGTCAATGATCGCAAAATATTACAAGCTCTTAGAGCTCTGTCTACTAAGCAATCAACGTATTTATTCCATTTTAAGTTAGTTTGAAAAGTAACTCCTAAAAATTTTACTGAGGAGTCAAGGGGCAAAAGACAATTATCATAAAATATTTTCACATTGCGTGACTGTATGGAAGTTTTACTAAAAACCACTACCTTACTTTTATCTTTACTAATTTCAAAATTAAGAGCATCAAAATAATTGTGCAGGTTATGTAAAGCCAAATTCAATTTTGAACAAACATCACCTAAGCTAGGACCTGAACAATAAACAACCAAATCATCTGCAAATTGCAGATTGCTAACTAAACTACCTAAAACTAAATTGAGTCTATGTATGTACAGAATAAAAAGCATGGGCGACAATATTCCACCCTGACAAACTCCTTTATAGGATAATCTTGGCCCTAACAACATGTTATTGAATTTAACAAATAATTCTCTCCTATTTAAAAAATTAAAAATCCAATTATTTAATTTTGCAGGAATACCAAGAGAGGCCAGAATGAAATGGAGGATGGACAGATTTACATTGTTAAAAGCACCTACAATATCAAAGAAAACACCAACTTGGAGGTGACCTTTAGAGAAAGTGCTCTGTGTATCAACTAGAAAATGTGCTAAACTTTCTCGAGCTGAATGACCACGACGGAAACCAAATTGATTGTTGGGGAGGAGATTGTTACTTTCAATATAAAACTCCAGGCGCTGCTTTATGAGTTGCTCAAAAATTTTACCAACACAAGATGTTAAAGTTATGGGTCTGTAAGAGTCAGCCACATAAGGAGTTTTACCAGGTTTCAAAATAGGAACAATCATGTCAGTCTTCCAGTCTGAAGGTATGAGAGAATTTTCCCAAAGTAGGTTTAGAAGCTTTAAAAAAGACTGAAGATGTGAAGAATTTAACAGTTTGAACATTTTGTATGACAATTGATCAAGACCACAAGCTGTATCACGCCTGGAATGCAATGCAGATTTCAATTCCTGAATTGTGAAATTGTTACCAAGACTATCATTATTCTGATTGTAATCAATGTCACTCAATAAATTCTGTACTGTATCAGGTGTGTATTTGTGTAAAAAGTCGACTATCCAATTGTTATCAGAGTATTGGTAAGAAGGAGAAGAAAATGATCTATTTAACCTTTTGATTTTTTGCCAAATTATGCTAGTGGGAGTAAAACGATTAAGCAAGGAACAAAAACAATGCCAATTTTCTAAACGTTCTTGTCTAATAACTCTTTTTTTAATTGCCTGTTTATGTTTAAAGCTAACATAATTCTCTACGGAAGGGTCTGACTTGAAAAGCACATAAGCAGCTTTAACGTTTTCCACAGCCTTAGAACAATTACTGTTCCACCAAGGAACCGCCTTATTTTTCCTTCCAGATTTAAAAGAAGAGGTATTTTTAAATTTAACAGAAGGCGACGACTTCATTACAGCAGACTTAATCAAAGAACAAAAATCACAATAGGACTGAATTGGGTCACCATAGTCGACCTCAAAACCATTTAAAATATTATTTACACTCTGTACATACAAACTCCAATCAACAAGCTTTAAATTTACCCGATTAGACAAGTAAGAAGAGTTAGGCGGCATATTAGGAGGTAAGAAATTATATTTGGTGATAGTGGGTAGATGATAACTGCCCATAGAATAATCACAGACATTCCAATCACAATGTAACGCTAAAGATCAAGAAACTAAAGTTAGATCAAGACCATTGGGCCTAGCTATGTGCGAGCCAATGGTAGTCTATAATATCGAGGATAGCTTGACCTCTAGAGTCATTGACACAACAACCCCAGGAAGTATGGTGCGCATTAAAATCACCTGCAATAATTAAAGGCTTAGGGATAGATTGCAAAAGCGAGTTAAGTTTGTTTTTGTCAAACCTGGGAGAAGAATTACCAGGACTATAGAAACTAACTATTGAAATAAACTTATTATTAATATTAATCTTAATTGCTATATTTTGCAGAGAGTCGTCAAAATAAGTATTTAATTTTACAAAAGGTATACAATTATGAACAATGATGGCTACTCCATTGCGGTCGTTACCACAGTCATTACGCACAACAGAATAACCTTTAATATTAAATTTTTGATGTGGTTTTAACCATGTTTCAGAAATAATAGCTATGTGTATATTGTTGTCTAAAATAAATTTCTGAAATTCGTTACGATTGCTTAGTAGACTTTGAGCATTCCACTGTACTATATTCATAGTGGTGAATTTGAAACGATCCCAGGTTTTTTCTGGAATGTTTCTTTAAGTGTCTGTAATAATTTGAGAACTGATACTAGTGTTTTGTGATTTATTAAGGGTAATGACTTTAGTTATCGATTCATTAACTAGGCTGAGAATTTTAGGGTCGGATAAGATTAGATTTAAAATATCTAAAGGAGTATTCTTTTTCTTCAAATCAGGAAAACTTTCCTTATCAAACAACTTTGAAAAAGGAGCAGGAGCAAACTTATTCTTATTTTCCTGAATTTTTTGTTTTTTAACCGGACAAAGACCAGAAATGGCAATATGATTGCCCTTGCAGTGAATGCAGACGGCTTTCTCGACCGAAACAGAACAAGTCTTGAAGCTGTGACTCTCTGTACATATAGAGCACCTCTCAGCGTTTTTACAAAATTTAGCTAAGTGACCATACCTTAGACACCGGAAACATTGCTTAACAGGAGGTACGTACGGCAGCACCGGGACTCTCCACATCTTCAAATACACATAGTCCGGCAACGACGTCGAAGACGCAAAGGTGATGGCGACGGTCTGGGTAGGCTGTAATGTTTTCGTTTCTTTATCTTTTCTCATTATTCTACGTACACATATAATTTTCTTGGTAGATGTAGATAATACTTTGAATATATTTTTATTAGACAAGTCTAAGGGGACGTTGGTGATTACACCTGTTAATTCAGTAGCGGCCGCGGGGATCGACGCAGTTAACGAATGGTCTTTTAGAAAAGTTACGTTATCCAAGAAAGAATTGGCAAAGCTCGCCTTGTCAAAAACAACGCCAATTTTAAATTTGTTCATTTTTTTAAAATACTTAATGCCCTTGATGAACCTACTGAAACAATTGCTAAGATACATCATGTCCCTATTGCCTAACGCTTTGTTTTCATCTGAACTTTGAATAAAAACAATATATTCAGCCGCAGTATTGTCTTCAGGATATCGCCTAGAGTAATCGACGACCCTATAAGGCGTGTACCTGTCGGCACCATGCTCTACAGAGTCAGAATATTCTGAATCGCTAGATAACGATGAGGAATCCGGTTGAGGAGTTTTATCCTCCTTTTTTCGTCTTTTTTTACCGCCCATCCTATACAAAACCTAGAACACGCCTAACCAATTAGTATAAACAAAATTATACAGTAATATACAAAACAAAAACCTAAAATAAACAAAAGAGTTAAAAGAGAAAGAAAAAATAATAATTTACAAATAAATATACAGATATACAATAAAATTAAATTAAATTTGCAAAAAAATTAAAAAGACCGCCCTGTTGCCAAATTTGACAATGCTGATAGAGTCGAATGAACGACACTCAGCGATCGAATGTTTGATCGAATGAATAAAGCCAGAAACACACTACCGTGTCGGGGCGTGTCGTGTCGCGCCAGAAGCATATCGCGTTCATACATTTTAAATGGTTAGGAGCACATTTGTACGGCGTGTCGTGTCGTGACTCGCTCTGTCGTGGCGCGGACTGCTGGCCACCGATTGCGCCACGGCGGTGGTGGGGGTTATGACGCGACACGACACGCCCTGCAAATGTGTTTCTATACCCGCCCGCGCGCGGCTCGTGGCGCGAAGTGGACGCTTTTTTTTAAATTTGTTTTTGCAACGTGATAATGAGTTACTAGGTACTACTAGATTCAAAGGCAAACACTGCGAGCTTCTGTTCAGAAATGAAAGAAATAAACGTCTGGCGTTTATTTCGTTCATTTCTGAACAGAAGCGCGCCCCGACACGACACGTAAGTGTGCACACCCACCGTCACGACAGAGCGCGACACGACACGCCCCGACACGGTAGTGTGTTTCCGTCATAAAGCTTAGAATGTGGAGCGGCCATAAAGATCTTTATCTAATGGCGGAAACACACTACCGTGTCGGGGCGTGTCGTGTCGCGCCAGAAGCATATCGCGTTCATACATTTTATATGGTTAGGAGCACATTTGTAGGGCGTGTCGTGTCGTGACTCGCTCTGTCGTGACGCGGACTGCTGGCCGCCGATTGCGCCACGGCGGTGGTGGGGGTTATGACGCGACACGACACGCCCTGCAAATGTGTTTCTATACCCGCGCGTGGTTCGTGTCGCGAACAAGTGGACTTTTTTTTTTTAAATTTGTTTTTGCAGCGTGATAATGAGTTACTAGGTAGTAGATTCCTGATAAATATACTTAAATACATTTTTTTTGTAAATAAATACCATTATACATTATAGAAAACACCCAGACAAAGGCAAACACTGCGAGCTTCTGTTCAGAAATGAAAGAAATAAACGTCTGGCGTTTATTTCGTTCATTTCTGAACAGAAGCGCGCCCCGACACGACACGTAAGTGTGCACACCCACCGTCACGACAGAGCGCGACACGACAGGCCCCGACACGGTAGTGTGTTTCCGCCATAAGGAGTAAGGTAATAAAGAAAGCATTTTTTTTTTCTTTTTACGGTTTGTGCTATTTATTGTGCTTCAAGTAGCTTCAAGCCAGCCACGAGAATGCAGCAGTTTTTGTATGTGTAATAGGGCCTCCACATGCTCGCTCTTCGCCACAAACACCAAACACCGAACACCATATGCCAAACACCGATAAAGAAAAACGAAATTACACGAAAAAGAAGGAGAGCACTCGACCGGATATCGAGGGATCGTGGGTTCGAATCCCACCTGGGGAGTGAAATTTTTCTTCCAAATAACCAATTTCAAAATATGAACAGCTAGTTGCCTAAAAACTTCTGTGGAAAAAAGCTAAATAAATAGATTAAAACAAAAAAAATCTGAAACAATGAATAAAATTATTCCTTATTTAATAAGAAACTAGGATTAGATATCCTAATATACACTTCCGGACACTTGAATCGAGCCACCCAGCAGTTTCAACTTTGATTGCTGGTAACTTAACAAAAGTATATGATCAACGAAAAAGTTTTTATGCAATTTGGAAGCTGCTACACTTTACATTAGTAAGGTATACTTAATTCCAAATTTAAATTTCAATAACTTGATAAAATTACAATTTTAAGTGAAACTTGTCCTGTATAACCTTTCTCAAAGACAAGACTCGGGTTGAATTTTTGAAAAAAAAATAGGAATTATTGAAAAAAAAATTTATTCAGTAACTTGTATTGCCTCCGAGAGCGTTTATGATTGCAGTCATGCGATTTGGCATGGCGTTAATCAACGTCATTATGAAGAGTTGTGGAATGTTCTCCCATTCCTCCTCGATGGCAACTCTCAGCTCTTCCTAAGTTTGTGGTGCTGGTTGGTGAGCTCGAACACGCCTCTTTAAATCGTCCCATAGACGTTCGATGGGATTCATATCAGGGCTCCTTGCTGGCCATTCCATTGTCGTGATTCCAACATCATGAAGGTATGCCCTGACGATTCCTGCAGTGTGCGCTCTTGCATTATCATGCATAAAGATGAAGCCTTGGCCTACAAATCCAGCATATGGCATCACATGAGTCTCTAGGCAATGGTTAATGTATCGACGGACATTTAGTGTTGGTAGACGTGGTCCTGTCACAGCCTCTGGCCCAGTTTTACCATCGGCAGATATTCCTCCCTAGACTATCCACGAGCTCCCGCCATAACTCACTCTCTCTTCAATACAACACTGAACAAAGCGCTCTCCCCGCCTTCGGTAGACCTTCCTCCTTCCATCATTACCATAAAGCATAATCTTAGTCTCATCAGTAATGAGTACCTTGCTCCATTGGCGTTGAGTCCAATGCAAATGTTCGCGTGCAAACTGTAAGCGCGCCATTCGGTGAGCTCTTGTCAGTTTCGGCCCGTTGGCTGGCTTATGTGGGCTCAGATCACGTTCTTTAAGTCTTTGTCTAATTGTTCGCGCGGAAACAGCCACTCCATGAAAGTCTCGAAGCTGTTCTTGGATCTGTACAGAGGTGAGGTGACGATTTCGTAAACTGGTTGTCACGATAAATCGATCCTGTCTTTCTGAAGTTACCCGAAATCGTGGTCTTCCTGGACGGCGCACGTATCCACCAGTGTCGAGGTATCGATGGTATACCATTTGCACAGCAGAAAGCAAGCTGTGATGCTACATCGCGCTGACTTCGGCCCGACTGTAGAAGCGCCACAGCTTGCGCGGCTAGAAGAGGCGGTGTATCCATAATTTTAACGTTTAAATGGCTCAAATTAAAAAAACAACAATTTTACGATGTCTTAATTTCAAAACAATTACGGTAAATTCAAAATTATGAAGTTAAATAAAAAAATTATGTTAATTTAGATCAACTTTTCTTTTCAAAAGAATGCACTAATTTGGATTTTGTTTCGTTTTTCCAACTTTTTGATTAACTTAAGAATATTTTTATGTTCTATGTCATTACACATAAAAATGTAGGGTGGCTCGATTCATGTGTCCGGAAGTGTATAATATTAAATAAATAAAAATACCTAGATAATTATTTATTGAAATTTAAATAATTTGATAACTAATTTTATATAATAATCGGAAAAAGAAGGAAACAAAGCTTTCGTTTGACAATGACTACTGACTGCTTCACAAGCGTGTGGATACATCTCAAATATGTTCGTCGAACACCCTTTGATTTGTGCACAAAAAACCGACAACGATGCCGAACACTGGCAAAAACAGACAAACAGCTGTCCACACGTTCGTGTTTGCTGTTTGTGTTCGCTGTTCGCCGTTGCTTGCCGAGCGTGTGGATACGCCATAAAATAATATTTGACATTAGAATGTATTGTTTAATTAAATTAACAGAGGAGGCAATTTGTCTGTGGGTTAGCAAAGATTATCTTGCTTAACACCTGCAGATAAGCAATAAAAATTGCACATTTTGAAGAAAAAAATCGTTTCGTTCGAGTCGTTCGACGCGTTCGGCTCGGATAAGTGTGTGTTCACCCTCATAATCTCAGAGGCGTAGAATAGTTGAAGAGTGAAAACTAGGTAGTGGTTGCCACAAAAAAGACGCATAGAGTGACAATAACTGACAAACTGTCATGAGTGTCATGCAATGCATGTCCGTTGTCTGTCACATCTTTAAAAAAAATCGAGAAATTTCAGGTGCAAATTTTGCAGATAAAATTTTCAAAATTCCCAATAGTCACTCACTCCGCCTTGTCTTAGCTAAATTACTGCAAAATCAAAAAGCCAGAAACATGAAAAAGGATTTGTTATACGGCATAGTCGCTTGCTCCAAAACACGGGTACGATGCATATTTTGCGGTGTTCACATACCAAAAGCCAATAAATGTATTGAACAGCATACAAATGGATCCAAGCACAATGATAACATAGCTTTGATGATTGAAAATGGTATGTTGCTTAAAAACGAGGAATTATTCTGTAAACCTTGCAACGAAGTCGTTGATGCTGAGCTATCAGTGGCGGGTCATATTGAGGAGGAGAGTCATATGAACTGGCAGGTAGCTATAGAGGATCTTACACAGGGCGAGTATATTAAGCTAGAACCTTACTTATCTTCTCAGAAAGAGGATGCTTTCTGCGAGGTGTGTAATGAAGATGTGAACTGTAGTCTACAAGCACTAGAAACTCATGTTAATAGCCTCCCTCATAGAACTAACGTTATGGAATGGCTTAGACCAGGAAATGCTATATTCCCAGCGGAAACCGATGATGAGGTATACTGTAAAATCTGTGATGTTTACATCGTTAATACTATACAGAGCATTCTAGAACACATAGACAATGATGATGAGCATATGCAATGGCTTGAAGAGTACGAAGATCTCATCCTACATCACGATATTTCTTTATCTCCATATCTAAGAAATGAGGATGAAATTAATGTATATTGCAAGAGATGCCAGAGCGAAGTATTATGTGACTTTCAGACCATTGAAGAGCATGTGCACAGCGAATCTCATCTTAATAATTATTGTGTGGTAGCATCTCCTTAAAATCATAATAAGCAAATAAGAAATAATAGCACAGTTCATACAGGTGCAACTAAGCTATGAGGCTTAGCTGCATTATTCGTCAAACTGTTTTTATTTCTAACCATAGCACTTTTATTGTTGTACCTGAGCCATTATATTGTAAAAAAAACTAACTGCAGAAAGGAAATACTTATGTAATTTATAACTTGTCATTATTACACTCAGTATACTTTAATGTAGGTTTATTTGAAAAAGACAATGTGAAAAGTGTAAGTTTAATACTTATTTAGGTATAATTAATATTATAATGTACAATTTAATTTAAATTTGACCGTCATATTTAATTGTTAACTAAAATATAATTTCAGTTATTATTAAGCAATTTCCAAATTATATTTCCATAGACTATTTTTCTCTGTGCTATTATATTGTGTCCACCAGTGTTAATAAAAATATGATTATTTTTCCGGAAAAAAGTAATTGATTTATCTATCCCCCTATTAGGCTGCTTTTCCACCAGAGATGTGCTATGCAGCTATGCTGCGAGGATGTGTCAGCTAAGCTATGAAACTACGTGACCATTTCCACTAATGCTAAGCTATGTAACAGGGCGAGTAAGATGTGCTAATGAAGATGCGCCGCCGCAAAGTAGCTGCGCGAGGAAGATACGCAGCTCGAGCTATGCAATGCATATAGATACACCACTCGCGGCCATCATAGCCCGCACCCAGAGCACGCATCCTTCCATATAAAAAACATAGTTGAGCCCGTTTCCACCAGTGCTATGCTATGTGAACCAATGAATTTGATTGGTGGATATCAAACGCATCCACAGCAACGTAGTATAGCACATCTCTGGTGGAAAAGCACCCTTTTTGTTGATTAATAATTTATCATTCCTAAAAATTGTTTTTGCCATACCATACCAGTTTGTGTTCGGATTTTTTATTACTTCGATTAATTTTAGATGTTTAAAAAATCTCAATAAGTATTTCTTGAAAATTTTGATATTTTTTTCATAATAAAATACATGTCATAAACCATTTTATTTATTAAATTCATTAATATTACAATACACATACTCTAAGAAAATATAGTTAATTTAAATACACTCTGTAAAAATGTTTTTCAAAGACAAAGTATAATACAATTTGAACATGATATTATTATTACCTACATAAAATTAGATAGGTAAGTAATTAAATTATTTATAATAATAATATGTATTACACTTTGTCTTGCGTTTATCTTAATTGTTGTATACTCTTCAATATTCCGTTCCCAAAAATAAATATGTATCTAAAAATAAATTTGAAGTTTAATTTTATAACTTCATAAAGTGGTTTTAGGCCTGAATTATACAGAAACGGCGTAGTGTGAAGGCGCGGCGCAGGCACGATGTCCCTTCAAAACGTTTTCATACAAAATGTATGAAAGCGACGCGCGATGTAAAATGTAAATTATACTGAAGCGAGACGCGGCGCAGGCACGACACACAGGCATGCCGTATGCCGCTTGGTCGTCTGTCCCACGCCTTCATGACATGACGAAGTACCAATAACGGCGATCAAAGATAATATTGATGTTCTTGCAGAGCCCATAAGTGAGTTATTTAACAAATGTTTGGAAAATGGTCTATTTCCTGATCAATTAAAATTGGCTAAAATAGTCCCGGTCTACAAAAAGGGTTCAAAGATAGATCCTAAAATGTATAGACCCATTTCACTATTGCCAATACTCTCAAAATTTTTTGAGAAGATCCTAAAAGCAAGACTTGTTAGGTATCTTAATCTAAATGGGGTGCTAAACATGAGACAATATGGGTATCAAACACGTGTGGGATCTATTGATGCAATCGATACACTACTCAACGATGTCTATAGTCAACTTAATAAAAATAGGAAGACAGCTGGTGTTTTACTGGACTTGAGTTCTGCCTTTAACACGGTGAGTCATGAACTGTTACTTGAAAAATTGCGGTATTACGGAGTGTCGGGAGCAGCCTTACAACTTTTTCACTCATATCTGCAGAATAGGAAGTATTACGTAGAAATTGATGCTCTGGATGATGATAATTGTAAAAAAGGATATAAGTCCAAACTAGTTGCTTTAAAAGTAGGTATACCTCAGGGCTCCATCTTGGGGCCAATTCTCTTTACCATATCTATCAATGACCTTATTGATTCCATGGGTGATGCTAACCGCGAGTCCTTGCAATTAGTCCTGTTTGCGGATGACACAAACGCAGTAGTATCTGCTGAAAACTTGGAAGAACTTGAAAGAAACGTTAACCAGGCACTCCAACAGCTTAATGACTGGTTTACTGCTAACGGCCTTGTAATCAACGCCACAAAAACCAACGTAATGCTATTTAGAACTAATACCAAGATGCGTAATAGTTTAAACGTTGCACTAAATGGCAAAAAACTAAGTCTGGTAGAATCTGTAAAGTTTCTAGGAGTACATATAGATAGTCTTCTGAATTGGAAAGACGAGATAAATAAAACACATTGAAAGCAAGATTGGCTCCGCATGCTACGTTCTTCGAAGTCTACGCGACGAGATAAGTCTCTGCCATCTCAAAATGGTATATTATTCCCTCATAGAATCGAAACTACGTTATAGCATATTATTCTGGGGTAGAAGCTACAGTTATAATATACAGAAAGCGTTTATTTTACAAAAAAGGGCAATAAGAATCATGACGCGTATTAAGCAAAGGGACTCATGTAGGGAGTACTTTATAAACTTGGGGATTGTGACGGTTCCGGGCCTGTACATCTTGGTGTTGTTGACACATTTCGCGAAGTACATACACCGGTATGAAACAGAGATCGAAAGGAAGTATAGGGAAAGCACGCGAAGAAAAGATATCCCCATGAAAATAATGCCGAAATTAAAGGTGGTTCAACACGGCTCTCTTTATCAGTCCATTAAGTTTTTTAATAAATTACCAACTGAATTAAAGGGTCTTGTATATAAACACGAATTTAAAGATAAGTTGAAAGAATTTCTGTTGAAGCGGTGCTACTACAGCTTAGACGAATTTTTTTCTTAATGTAGAATATGTCATTTTTAATTTGTAATTTTCAATTTGTAATTTTTAATTTGTAATTTATAATGTTAATTCTAAAATCTATTAATTGTATGTGCTGGATTAGTATTGAATTTTTTTATTTATATTTTATTTATTATTTAGTTTTTATTAATAAAATGAATTGAATTGAATTCACCGTACGCCATTTCTGTATGTTTTACGCCTTATAGTAAAGCTTTCGCTAGCGCAGTTGTATCGTATATAAAATAATGATCGTGGAATGTTTTGCATGGAAAGATATCATCCAATGAACAAACAAACTCAGCCAGCTCGTGATTCGGGCACGTGCTGTCTCCATCTATATATATAAAAGAGAAAATCACTGACTGATTCATCACGAAATCTCCGAAACCACAAGTGCCAGGAGTCTCAAATTTTGCATGGGGGTTCCTTTTGGGGCGTAGGTGCTCACTAAGAAAGGATTTTTGGAAATTCATCCCCTAAGGGGGTAAAACGGGGGTGCAAAGTTAGTATGAAACTTTGCCGTTTTTGAAGTTATTCGAATGAAATTCAGCATGAAGGTTCTTTACTGAAAAGCATGAAGCATGAGTAAATATTTTTTTTAAAATGCAACCCTTAGGGGGTTAAACGGGGGTGCAAAGATAGTATGAAACTTTGGCGATTTTTAAAGTTATTCGAATGAAATTCAGCATGAAGGTTCTTTATTGAAAGGCATGAAAGACGAGTAAAATATTTTTCTCAAAAAACATCCCCTATGGGGTTAAACGGGGGCGCAAAGTTAGTATGAAACTTTGCCGTTTTTAAAGTTATTCAAATGAAATTCAGCATTATGGTTCTTTACTGAAAAGCATGAAACATGAGTAAAATATTTTTTTCAAAATTCATCCCTTGGGGGCTTAAACGGGGGTGCAAAGATAGCATGAAACTTTGCCGTTTTTGAAGTTATTCGAATGAAATTCAGCATGAAGGTTCTATATTAAAAGGCATGAAACACGAGTAAAATATTTTTCTCAAAAATCATCCCTTGGGGTTAAACGGGGGTGCAAAGTTAGTATGAAACTTTGTCGTTTTCGAAGTTATTCGAATGAAATTCGGCATGAAGGTTCTTTATTGAAAGGCATGAAACACGAGTAAAATATTTTTCTAAAAAATCATCCCTTAGGGGGTTAAACGGGGGTGCAAAGTTAGTATGAAACTTTGTCGTTTTTGAAGTTATTCGAATGAAATTCGGCATGAAGGTTCTTTAGGCGATACGAAGTTCGCCGGGTCAGCTAGTCTTATATATATAAAAGAGAAAATCACTGACTGATTCATCACGAAATCTCCGAAACCACAAGTGCCAGGAGTCTCAAATTTTGCAAGGGGGTTCCTTTTGGGGCGTAGGTGCTCACTAAGAAAGGATTTTTGGAAATTCATCCCCTAAGGGGGTAAAACGGGGGTGCAAAGTTAGTATGAAACTTTGCCGTTTTTGAATTTATTCAAATGAAATTCAGCATGAAGGTTCTTTACTGAAAAACATGAAGCATGAGTAAATTTTTTTTTTAAATTCATCCCTTAGGGGGTTAAACGGGGGTGCAAAGATAGTATGAAACTTTGCCGTTTTTTAAAGTTATTCGAATGAAATTCAGCATGAAGGTTCTTTATTGAAAGGCATGAAACACGAGTAAAATATTTTTCTCAAAAAACATCCCCTATGGGGTTAAACGGGGGCGCAAAGTTAATATGAAACTTTGCCGTTTTGAAGTTATTCGAATGAAATTAAGCATGAAGGTTCTTTAGGCGATACGAAGTTCGCCGGGTCAGCTAGTATGAAACTTTGCCGTTTTTGAAGTTATTCGAATGAAATTCAGCATGAAGGTTCTTTACTGAAAAGCATGAAATATGAGTAAAATATTTTTTTCAAAATTCATCCCTTAGGGGGTTAAACGGGGGTGCAAAGTTAGTATGAAACTTTGCCGTTTTTGAAGTTATTCAAATGAAATTCAGCATTACGGTTCTTTATTAAAAGGCATGAAACACGAGTAAAATATGTTTCTCAAAAATCATTCCTTAGGGGGTTAAATGGGGGTGCAAAGTTAGTATGAAACTTTGCCGTTTTTTAAGCTATTCGAATGAAATTCAGCATGAAGGTTATTTATTGAAAGGCATGAAACACGAGTAAAATATGTTTCTCAAAAATCATCCCTTAGGGGGTTAAATGGGGGTGCAAAGTTAGTATGAAACTTTGCCGTTTTTGAAGTTATTCGAATGAAATTCAGCATAATGGTTCTTTAATGAAAGGAATGAAACATGAGTAAAATATTTTTTTCATAATTCATCCCTTAGGGGGTTAAACGGGGCGCAAAGTTAGTAAGAAACTTTGCCCTTTTTGAAGTTATTTGAATGAAATTCAGCATGAAGGTTCTTTATTGAAAGGCATGAAACCCGAGTAAAATATTTTTCCCAAAAAAATTAAGGGCGGTAAAACGTGAATGCAAAGTTAGCATTAAACTTTTCGAGTCTCAATATATAAAAGAAGAAACTGACTGATTGGTGACTGACATATCAACGCACAGCCCAAACCGCTGGGTCTAGAGACTCCAAATTTGGCACATAGGTTTCCATATATATCCTAAGGGGGTTAAACGGGGGTCCAAAGTTTGTATGAAGAAACTAGATTAGTTAGACCATTTTATTTGAAACTTCGCAGAAATACTCCTGGCGGTAAATGAGTAAGTACGTGTTTCAGGATTTTTCAAAATTTAACCCCTAAAGGGATGAAATGGGGTGACCTACTACCTAGGCGACTGCACGTGTATTATCGAGGGCGCTCAACCTAGAAAGCTGAAATTTTGTATAAATATTCCCTGTGGTGTACACGGATAGAGATGTGACTTTTTTTAAATTTCCACGAGAACAGGAATAATAAGACTACACGTGTTTTATGAGGTGCGCTCAACCTAGAACGCTGAGATTTTGTTTAGAGCTTCCTTTTATGATGTAGACAAGGATGAAGACGGGATTTTTTAATTCCCACGGGAACGGTACAAATTGGACTGCACGTGTGTTATTGTAGGCGCTCAACCTAGAACGCCTAGATTTTGTATTAAGCTTCCCTTTATAAAGTAGACAAGGATAAAGACGGGATTTTTTAAAATTCCCACAAGATTTGAAATAATAAGACTACACGTGTATTATCGGGAGCGCTCAATCTAGAAAGCTGATTTTTTTATAGAGATTCCCTTTATGATGTTGACAAGGATAAAGTCGTTTTTTTTTAAATTACCACGGGAACAAACTTATTGGCATTTTCGCTTGACCACGCGGGCGAAGCCGCTGGTAACAGCTAGTTGCTGTTTATAAGGTGACAATCGTTATGTCGCCGGAACCCAATATGCAAACTCAATCTTCCATCGATGATTGTTTGTGATTGACGGAAGTATTGATCGGTAGTTTACTTTGATCGAGTGAGTATGCATTATTGGTTATAAAGACGCGTGATATGACTTGCAATCTGACATAGGAAAAAAAGGATTGAGATCACATTGGGTTCGGGCGTAACCCGTTGGCCCTAATTGCAGAGAAGCCGTCATAATGAATGAATTGATCAAAATTACTTCTAGGCATTCTAGGAGGTAAATGTCTAATTCTAATAATCCAATGGGTAGTCATCCTCTTCATCTTCCTCTATAATAGCAGATAGGGGAAGACCATGTCTAGATTGCATATGTTGAGAAGTACTGGAAGATGATACAGGAGAAGACTGGGAGACATTTTCCATTTCACCGAGTCGCCAATGTATACGATCTTGGTCTAAACGCGTAACTCTGGATATATCTTCAGCGCAGCAATCGAATTTAGAAATCGTGTC
The DNA here is from genome assembly GCA_905163395.2 of Endotricha flammealis. Taxonomy (NCBI): domain Eukaryota; kingdom Metazoa; phylum Arthropoda; class Insecta; order Lepidoptera; family Pyralidae; genus Endotricha; species Endotricha flammealis. The sequence goes on along the minus strand of LR990871.1, from coordinate 5,729,332 downwards.
GCTTAGCTTATTTTGTAGAAATCTGTAAGAAAATGAGAGAGTAGAGGTAGCACAACATCACTGTTTTTTATGAATTTATAATGGAGCGCTGACCAAACCGCGCGCACGCGACTAATATTATATAGGTAGCCAGGCCAGTCATACGGCGGCGAGCCGCTTGCATCAGAATGTTTACTTGCGTGTTTCGCCACTATCCATCAAATGACCATTTTTTATATGGTTTTGACAGTTTTTATTTGGCAAATAGTCGGAATTTACCAATCCAAAAGTGGTGAAAGCTAAAATATGGTGCTACACCGAAGTCGAAGCGAGATGGCGACGTCTTTCGTGTCAAAATTGAATAAACATGCAAGTGCAAGCAACAACAACAAATTAATATAGCCGGACGAAATTTAGATAAAAAAGGCTTCGGACGGCAAGCGGTCGATAGGTTCATGGTAACTTTCAGTTCAGATAATTTCAACTCAGATAAAATGTCGTAAGTATAACATACTTAATCCTATCAATATTCTCTCTCAAATGTTTCATAAAAGTCCTGATTCTGACGATCTCATCACGAAGTCTTTTGTCCACGTCATCTTTAGTTGACTCTCCAACAGGTCTGAGCCTGCGATCTGCAATCCTGGCTGCTATGAGCCTTTCTTGTTCCATTGTATCAAGCAAGTTCTGTTCTGCAGTAGTCAGTTCTTCGTCTAATGCTTTAATGTCTCTGATCGCCTGTTAAATAAGTAGAATCGATGATAAGTTTTATCTTATTTCTATAGCGTGTCAATAATGTCTTAGAGCACACATTGAAATAGTTTTCAGAATTGTGTTGAACTTTTTATTAAATCGGTACCTAGCACAAACATTGTTTAGCAGACTGTCAGATAGGTACCTACCTAATTTGTAAGAATTTGAAAAATCCTAAGTAAAAAGTTACCAAACCTTAAAGTCTTTCAAACCCAAAAGTTTTTTATATTCCGAGATTAATAGCCAGGTACAATAACTGCGTAAAAGTCAGTGTACACAGTTATGTGTAAAAAATGAGTTTGATGAGAAGTCTACCGAAATAACCTCATCTCTCTGCCACTGCAACTCTTGAAGTTTGACAGTATTGACATGAAGACGTTTCCGCAAGGCCGAGTCGACCCTTGCTGCGTAAGCTTGTGCTGCAATTGAGAGTTGCACTCTTGCCCCCCTCACCTAAAATATAGGAATTTGAAACAGGTTAACGTCACTAGTGACGATCACTTAACTTCAATGTTTTGGCTCTTTGTGACAAATTATCTGGGTGTACTAACATTAAAGTAAGTAAGTTTACTTGTTTCTACTACTGATAATCAAACTCACCTGTTGTCTGGTAATAAGGGCACTACTAAGACCTTTTAGTCCAGCTCGTTTCAAAGATGCGCATCGATTTTCCCATCGTGTTACAGGCGAGAACCTAGAAATTTAAACTATCGAATTCATACACATTTATAATATGTGTCATATGTATCATACACATGTGTTGAGACCTATGGTACTTTTGATTCTAGATAATAATCATGTGCCACTGTTTCATCATCCAGTCTGTCCATACCTATCTAAAGTAATAAAATTATTTGCGGAATTTAGATCATTCAACTTTAGATAGTAAGAACCAAGACTTACTTCTTCTTTTTACTTTTAGGACATTCCATATTATTCAAATAATTGTTATCAATGTTTCCACAAGCCTCTTCTACAGTGAGTGCTTTTTCCTTATTTTTTAGATCCGAATCTATTCTCTTTTTAGTTTTCTCAAGCATTGCTGTCTCTTTTTCCAGGTCAATTATCATTTCCTCAAACTTTTTCTTTTCATCACGAAGAAAATTATGTTCCTAAATATAAAAAGTTATTACTCTTACAGGTTTAATTATTCCAATGAATCTTTTACGAATTTACAAAAGTTGATTTTCATCACTTCGACAAATCACTTTAAAGTCTATTTCAAATACAATAGACACGGTTATATCGTAGTGCAATAGCAACAAGGAGGCCCTATTGCCAAAAACATTAAGGTGTCGCCTATAATACCTCATTCATCATTACCCCTTAACATTATTTGAATCGAACTAGTTAAAGATAATATCTTGTTATCCCATCACAGAAAAAAAGTCTTGCATTGCTTTGCAAGAAAGTAAATTTACAAGTACCTCCATAATTACATCCTCAGTTTCATCATTATTAGGTTTTAGGGCACCAGGTCTGCTGGCTTCTCTCGAGTGGTCATTCAGCTCGTTTCGTACCCTTTCAATCACAACCCTTATCGCATTATGCTCATATTTCAAGGCGTTAATTACATCATGTAAACGTGTAGATAGGTCTTCTAGGACCCAACGCCATGAGGCTATGTTCGCCATTCTAGTTATTGAAAAAAAAACTGATATTAGCTATTAGAAAATAATTTCAGTGACGCAGGCACGAAAATCTCGATCCTAGCCAATGTTTGGATGGGTTTCGTTATAACGGCTGTTGTAATGGATGACAATCGTTAATCCAAGTTGCTTGCCTTTAGGCGGTTTGAAAACACTGGCACTTCTAATCCGCCTAGAACGCACGCTCTAATCACCTTTGATTGAATGAAGACCCGTATCCCTGCAGAGGATGATTATAGGTTGGTATGATGAGGCACCTACCTTTCTTGCAAACATTTTTGGAATAAATATTCACTTGTCTCCTTTGAGAAATCATTCATCATCACCAGCTCTTGAGATGTGTTGACTTGTTCCAGCACCTTAGCGCTCAAGACCTTGTTCATATTCCTTAAATCTTCTATGCCCTTTGGACACCCTACATATCCGTCTTGGCAAAACATTGTTATATTATTTAAATATTTTACTACACAAGTATAATCTCCTACTTTATCAAAATCATTCATATAAATAATTTCATTGTCAAATCAAGACAATGACAGTATTTACTGCAAATAGAATGCTTAAAAGAGTTTGTAGGTAATGTATGGAAATAATTAAACAGTAACCAAAAGGTTTTTCGCCCTACCGCAGTTCGGTTGCACCGTGTCTAAGCTATAGGAGAAACAAAGGCCATAGATTTCTTTCCAATGAAAAACTTGTTAGTAAAAGTAATTTAGGTTTTTCCTACCTTATTGGCGCCTCGTATTAATGGCGCGTCGTCCAAACTTCGCACTAGTTTATGTAAGGATCCCTATTAAAAAAATATATAAAATAACCTATGTCACCCGTGGATAGTTAAGCTTAGTTTAATTTAGTTTAGTTTAGTTTAGTTGAATGGTGAAAGAATTTTTCATATCGATCCCGTAGTTTTTGAGTTTATTCGTTACATTCAAATTGATAAACACAAGGCTTTCGGAGATAGAGGGGGGGGGGGGAACCCCCGTGCAAAACGAAGATTGACACGTCAAATGTAAATAATTCGCAAACGGATCATTGTATCGGAAAATGATCTTCCCACACCCTCAATGTTTTAAGAGACCTATCTAACGATACCACACAACATGGCGTCGGTGTGAAAAAAAATATATTTTTCAAAATTTTGTTTTACCACTTTGTTAGCGTTGTTAATATAAGTATAGGTACATTAGTTATTTGTTATGCAAGGCTGCAAAGTTGTTTTTTGGCGCGAGTACTTATATTCAAACCTGAGCTAGCGAAGGATGTTCAAATATAGAATCCTGAGCGTAGCGAGGGTTTCAAAGGTACGAGACGCAGAATAACTTTGCTGCCGAGCGAAACACACAACTTTTCACCTCACTACAGCGAGGAAAATGCGCAAGGAAAACGCAAATAATATCACCATTTCCTGTTGGACCAACTGAACTACTGAACTGCTACTTATTTTGGATAGCACAACTAAGCACAACTTAGTTGTGCGAACAGGTTTTTTTTTGCGAACTGTTCCTGTTGGACCAACTAGTTGTGCGTAATAGTTGGTCCAACAGGAAATGGTAGATAATATATATTAAATAAGTGTTTATTTTTTTTATGCGATGTCGTGCTGGCCAGTTCGATTATTCTAAAAATAAGGTTGGCGCACTGGCGCTCTGGCATGAAATAAGTATTAATGCATTTTCAGAGGACTGGCGGTATAAAAAAAAAAATAGAAAGGTTCGAATTTTAAAAATTATTTTCACGCTAGGGCACAAAATGCACTTTTGCGCTCAGATTTGGAATGACAAACAGATTCTTTCCGAGCTTGTGAGGTGAAAAATAAATTACAGCTTTCTAGCATCAAACGTCTTGGCGCTAGACCGCGGACGGACAGACGGACATGGGGAAAATATAAGGGTTCCTTGTAGTTTACTACGGAACCCTAAAAACCTATTCATTGACCTCTTTACGAAATAACACGTGATAAAACTATCTACGTACAAAATTCTTAGAACAACTTACGGGAACACTTTTGTTTGTCAAGGAAATTGTTCGCTAATTTCGGGCTATTAACAATAATCGATCTGGCGACCGCCAACCCACACGCACTTCCAAGGCTTTAGTCACACCATTAATTCTTCAGATGTATGCTAAATATAAGACGAAACGAAACTAAAATAGGTTAAAGGAACTCAAGTGATTTAAGATACACTAGTGAAACCGCGGAACTTCTTTTGCGTGTATTTATTTACGCACATCAGCGCCATCTATATCAGAATTTTGATGAAATCCTACCGAGAATGCACAGCAGCGCCATCTATAACATCAGAATTTTGATGAAATCCTCGGGAAATTTCGGGATAAAAAGTACCCTATGTGTTACCTACATACCAAATATCATAAATCATGGTTCAGCTATTCGAGTGTGATTCTTCACAATCATTCGAGTGTGATTCCTAACAAACATAACTTTCGCCTTTATAATATTAGTAGGATTATCATTGTCAAAAGATTCACTGAAAGATTTTAGGACTAAAATTAGAGTAAGTTCCGTTTAAGATCGTGTCGGTTTTAATAATAAATACAATCATAAATAGATGGCAGGTGTTTTCGTAAGCTCTGCATTAATTGTAGATGGCAGCACGGGCGCAAAGACTACACAACAAAAATGTTTCGTAGCTGTCAGATTGCTAACATGGTTTTTTGTGTTTTTTTCTTTTTTTTTGTTCTACTGACTTTATTATGTCTTCGACCTGGAATACGCTTATTTAATTAAAATATATGAAATATATTTTTTTGTGACGCATTTTAAGGAAATTAATGCACTCCACTAATATTACATCCCGGTAACGAACAAAGTGGCATAGCGGAGTATAAAAAAAAAATAGTCAGTTAAATATACTGCCGCAGCAGCACTGTGAGTCGGTAAAGGGATATTATGGGAAGAAGGAAGACCCGGGCCGCATTTTTCACACACAAAATATGAAATACAGAATCGGGGCATTGCTCCCGCGCCGCTCCTGAGACCGACTGCTGCTGGCAGTGTGTTTTGCCAACTTAAATAAAACACTTCATTGTAATCAAATATAATTTCAGATTTGTTTATTCAATTCAAATCTTCAGCCAGTTATGACACCATTTAGTCTTGATCGTCCCTTTGAAGATCACATAAAAGGGCCGGAGTAGAACGAAGTAGATCAGCTCTGCGACGCTGATGATGCTAAATCCAAGGAACAAGCTTAGCAGTCCTCCGATGGCACCTAAGTATGAGAAAATGTACATGAAAAATATAATCATTTGAAAGTAGTAAAATCGGACACTGATTAGTTTTTTATATACAACAAAGGTGGCAAACAAGCAAACGGTCCGCCTGATGGTAAGCATCACCGTTGCCTATAGACGCTTGCAATACCTAGGGTATCACTCAAGCGTTGCCCACCCTCCCAACCACCCCAAGTGGAGCTCTGGAGCCCTTACTCACCGTAGGAACACAACATGGCCGAGACCAATGCTATTTGGCTACGATCTTCCGTAAGGTGGAGGTCCTTCCCCAGACGGATTGAGCGGATTATCCGCTGTGCCCTACCTCCCTTAAAAAAAAGTTTAGCCTGACTCATGAATATGAATAACAAGTAGATAATATTAGCTAAACATAAATATAATACAAACTTGGCGAGCACCGAAGTTACAAATCAGAAAATACCAGGAGCAGAATTAATAACAACTTATTACTTTTTTTATTAATAAATATCAATAGCTATACTTATTGTAGTTACATGTGGGTATTCAATTTTTTTTTCATTTACAAAAGGGTATTATGGTCATAGGAGTAGCCAGGGACAGGCAGGGGGAGGTGGAGCTCCTTACCAACAAAGTAATAATCATCATATTGGGCATGGCGATGTCTCCTCTGTAATAAAAATGAAATATTAATTATATTTTGATAAAATATCCAGATACATAAATATGACAAAACTAAGACATGTAATTAAACCTATCTATGCCTGAAAAGGTTATGAATATTGCTAGAGGAAATCTTTGGGAATGTGCAGAAAACAAACAGTTTCATCATCATCATTCACCATTTAAGCCTATTCACTGTTGAATATAGACCCTCCAGAAACTCAATACCACCATAGCCTCGATCCTAAGGGATACTTACACAGAAATACTTATTTTTTATTTATATTAAAAGTTAATTACTGTTTAACATTCCCCCAAATAGGGGAGGGATCTCCAGGTTCCTTAATCAAATCCGAGTAGAAGACTTGGCTGTTGTAAATGACGTCATTGCAAGATGGATGGCAGGATGTAGATGCACTTTTCGAAATCTTACCCTCCTCACAATCATTATAATAAGCGTAAATCTGCTGTTGTGTGACAGATTCTGAAAAAGTACGAAACTTAAATTTCAGAATTCCTCCTACATCTACGAAGATTTAAAAAAGGAAAAAGTTACCTTTTATTTCGTCAATACACTGGAAATCTTCTTTCGTGGAGCATATTGGATCTTGTACCCATTTTCCTGAAATGTACAGTCAACAATAAAACAATGATTTATATTCTAATAATATAAGCATCGTTTGAAACTCTGTATTTCAAATCTTTGATCTTACTTCTCTAGCCTAGTTACCTAATTTTTAATGGCACTGAAGACCAGTAATTTCTGGATCTTTGATATAACGATAATAATGACGATGACAAATTAATCTACTTTCTCACTGCAAATGTATAAAAAAGCTACGAGGACTCACTCGGCCAATTAAACATCGTGCAGTTACATTCCAAACGAGACTGCCGAATCAAGATATCCATCTTGCAATTTGTCTCAGTATAGAACTGAAAGTTCTCCAACTTCCTTTCGTTCTGGAAGCAACACTGCCTCTGCTCTGGGTCTAATGCCCTTAATCCAGCATCTGTTTTATAGGTTATTGGCGATACTTCTATAGTGGTCATCTTATCCATGGGGAGCCGAAGCACTGTGCTTGTGTAGACATGGTTTGTTGGTGATCTAATAAGTACCTGAAATTGTTAATATTGTAGATGATAAATGTGCGATGATCTACTTGTATAAGTTTTATTTAACAATATTGTGTCAGTGGTTTCGATTGCTTTTAATTATTTCTTAGTTCATCCCTTCTTCAATGTTTAAGCGCATAGACAAGGATTTTTCGTTTATTCCCATATGCCCCCACGAGATCTGCCACCGGTGGTGGAGTAAGGACTTCCCATTTGCCACCGGTGGCAACTTGGAATTTTACTCCCATCTGCCACCGGTGGCGGGGGCAACTGCGAATAAACGGGATTTTTCATCGAGAATTTTTGGATGTATTGATATTTCAGACTAAAGATTTTATACTAAGTACTTTGTACAATTGACGAAAAAAATACTTTTGTTACATCTAAAACCATAACAGACGGGGAAAAGGAAATCCCAAACAAGATTTAATAATGTTCATTATTGTTCAAAACACTTACGGTAAAACCCAAACTATTTCCATCACAAGCGTATTGATGTTCACTATTATTCAAAAACAATTCAAGACTCAAACCATACGTCTCCCCTGCCAACATTACTCTAAAAGGCTTAATGTTAGGGTCTGGTGGAAATGTGACAGTGTAGCCCCCATCAAGGTTCCAATTTAGTCCCCCTGGAGCTGAATGAGAGTAGAAACTTTTCTGCCAGACCCATGTATAATTTGTCCTGTAATCCAGAATGAAGCAGGTACATAAGGTACAATTCTGGGATGGACCGCACACGGCAGATTGCAGCTGCAGACTCACAGAGCTAACATAAAAAGAAGTATGTCGATTGCAGCATGAAAGTAATTCCAAGCGCGGCGACACTGCAGTCGGCGGCACTTTTATAGAGATTAATAGAAACTAGTAATGTCGCTTGCAGTCTGCAGTCTGTGGCGTGCGGTCCATCTTAGAATTGGCCCTTTATACTTCAGCAGTTTCTGAAAAGTTCTAGACTTATTAATTTTACAGAAATCAAGAGACTTGGAATCGAAGATGAAAGAAAAGAGTAGTGTCTACTTACACTACGCATGGATTATTTATCATAAGGTTCTTTCCACAAATTAAACTACCAGGTATTATTATAAATCATAAGTATATAAATTCTGTCTGAATTTGAACCATGTCATTTCTTCTATTTGTATTTACTCAGCATTTGGATTTTGCAAATAATGCGTAGGTACGTTTCTAAAAGTCATTGCACTGCACTGTTTCATGATACTTTCAACCTCTACAATTATTTTTTGATTTGGAAAGCTTCACTTTTAAGGAATTGGACTATTTCTCACCTCTATTATATTTCTAGATGTTTATTTTTTTTTGCAGGAACATTATAGAGACTCAACATATTAGGGTAACCGGAAAATTGACAGTTATTGGACCAATTCTCAGTCACCTTGTAGGGAATACTAGTGTGGGGACCAGGGTTATTACTATTACTTTGTAACAGGTTATTTTTGGGTTAATAAATGTTTTTTTTTTGTAAATTGTGAGCGTGATTTTGATTATTATAAATTTATTATCACCATTACTTACATTCCGCTCAATGGCAAACTGTTAAATGAATAACAGAGTCCATAATCAGTGAAAACAGGTCGAAATAATTTTTCACAACAATCAGTGGTCACCCATTCGGTGTCATGCATTGCTGGCCAATTACATCTTTTCACAATATCACTGCATTTCAGAGAACCCTAGAAACATATTTAACCATGAGACAAGATACATCCGCCAACCCGCAGCAGTGCAGCATGAGTACACTCTTTTCAAAACCATTAGTTTACGCAGATGATCATGATAAACTACATTGTGGTTTTCATTAGCTTGTATAACTACGTCTTTATTTGTAGAAAACCCATATCCTATAATAATAATAATTTTTATTTACACAGAAATGTTACAAAGTACCTACATTGTAAGAAAAAATAGGAACCATGATATAAAATTACATAATAAGTGGAACTAGGTAATCAACTATAAGTAATGTAAATCAGGCGTCAGCGCTCTTCCTATAATCCTGTCATAAAAGTTGAAGACGACGAGATTTTAGGTGCAAGCTGAACCTATATGTATGTCAAAACCCATTTGTACATATATTAGCCATGGGCCATGACCATATAGGATTAGTTTTAGTTCCAAAGACAAGATCAAACTCTTCGAAAATATTAGTGTGATAAACGTTGATCGTTAATTGAACAGGAATTTTCAGATTATCTTTACAAACCTTATTAATAAATTCTTGAAGCATTATATTTTCAGTAGCATTTAGCCGATGATCACGATATAATTTGCGCATTCGCGGGCATACGTTTGATGCAAAAAATTGTTCTAATCTGAAATTTAGATTTATTTGAAAAATTGATAGATAGACAAAATACGCTTTATATACCCGCGGCTCCGCCCGCGTGGCTTAGGGAAGATTTCAATATTTTTTCCCATGGGAATCTCTTTATCCTGTGGGGAAAAAGTAGCCTATGCCACTCTCCAGACTTCAAACTATCCCCAATTAAAAATTCATATCAATCGGTTCATTGCTTTCGACGTGAAGGGAGGACAAACAAACAATCAAACAAACAAACAAATACACTTTCACATTTATAATATACACAACAGTAGGAAACCGTATACATAGACAGCTTACAGATAAGTGTAATTGCAACGAGGATGCCTTATTGCTAAAAGCAATCTTTTCAAGGCAATCTTAACGAATTGAAGTGGGCAGTTCTAGCAAGAAAAGAATAAAATTATGGCAAAAAATATACTCATTGTGAAAAATGTGAGCTTTTTGTATCAAAATGACCATCTAAAAGCAAAGACAACCATAACAAGATTTTAATTTAATAATCTCGAGCTCGGAGTTTGGTTACTACGCCTAAACAAATATTATGATTATGGTAATTGATTTTAGGAGAAACATTCTTAATCATATACGGTGTGATTTGAAAAATATTTTCCTAAGGTTATTTTCGTCACAACACTTCATACTAGGGTGAGGAAATGAATCAACTGCAAAATCAAAATTTCTGTATTTTTTGGACCCTCGCGGGCACTTGGACACGTTTAATACATTATTTATATTTTTTAATCTACCAGTATTTCGGAAGTCGTGGTTTCCTAATGCAATGTGCAGAAAAAGTGCCAGGTCGTGGCATTTCTCCCCTACTTCATTTGACGCTATATCATCTGATATTCTCTAGAGAGAATTTCTCACTGTATGGTCAGGTTCCGGTCTTGACCATAAGCGTAGCAAGGATTCTTTTAAAAGTCAAGCTATATAAAACAAAAATACATTACTTGATGAAATCATCCCCATCATCTTCGCTACAAGATGAAATGTATACATTTTACAGGATAATAAACAGCTATACTAGCTAAAGTAGCTATTATCACCACTTGCGGGATCCACAAAAAAAAGTACGTACCGGGCAAGTACGTGTCGGGCCACGAACAATCTAGGGTTCCGTATTTGCTACTCTTTGCTAGCTTGAAGATGAGAACAATGACATTTTTACGTTTTCATAAAATAAATTTTAATTCATAAGTTCGTCGGCTATTACTCGATAATTAGTAGAGCCTACTTAACCGTTTACATAAAAAAAAACAGCTTTCTAGGCGCGGACGGACAGACAGACAGACAGACATGGCGAAACTATAAAGGTTCCTTGTAATTTACTACGGAACCCTAAAAACAGACCAAAAGATCCAGCAGCATAACGAATATAAATAAATAGTAATGCCAACTTACGGTTCTAACTTACTGACGTTAGCATACGATAACTTGAGCCGAAGATGTGGGCATAACACAACAGTAGGAAAGGGCACAGCCCAGATAGGCGTAGGCAACGAATCTATGACGTTGACAAAAGGCGTTGAGGTCCATTTACTGAAGAGTCTGATGATGTTGATTGCACAAAACGCGATGCTGATGACCACAATGACAATCCAAGTTGCACGTTCTTTATGACTGAATGTTGGCTCGAATATGTACCTTAAAACATGAAAAGGTATATTTTAACCATTCACACGCAGATTTGTCCGGCGGATTGGTCGGCCATCGGACTAATCCGCCTGTGTATGGAAGCGACGAACCGGTTCGCCAGACTGTCAAATGGGTTGGCGTCGGGCTCGCAGGTCCGCGGTTGCGAGCCGCGAGCCCCTGTCGAACCCCACATGCCATACTTCCAGTGGAGGGTTCGTGCAGTGTATGGGCAACGCCGGATTGGTTCGTGTAGTGAATGGTGGGCTTAACATTGTCACCTTTTCACGTAATTTTTCACAACCATACCTTACCAATTCTGCATTACACATTTTTATCAATTATTAGTGAAAACCGCGCAAATTCGTCTACGTATACGTGTGCTTTCCCGTGGGAATTTCGTAAAATCCTACTCTATGTGTTCATCCAGGTATCAGCTACCTTTTTTTTTTTTTTTGTTTAAAGTCAGGAAAATACATTACTGCATGTCCCGCCACTTGGAGGAAGCGACAGGGGTCTGTCGGGCTCGCCTCTCTAGCCAATGAGGGATACCGACTAAGTAACTAACATACACACAAAATTTCGCCTTTATAATATTAGTAGGATTAGTCCCGAGCGGGAATCGAACCCACGCCTTCTTCGTAGGATCACTTTACGCACCACCGAGCTGTCATGTTATTGTACAAAATACACAGTAATATCTATTCAACTTACTTGACTCCATGCAGGGAACCACCATAAAAGAACTGTTTCAACCCTCTCATAACTTGTCTTGCCCAAAGATTCACCATACCTCGACATGTCATGTCTTCTTTATTCATCATGTCTCTGTCAACTTTATTATCATCTTTAACTCTATTTGGACTTATGTAAAGAAAATCCTTCCAGTAGTAATCACGGAAATACCAATTGGCCATGTTCTCAGAATTTATAATTGAAGAATTTCTTTGACAAAATGCTGTGTTTCTTCTATGTTCAGACATTTTTATAATTTATTATTTAAATAGAGTTAAGATAATTATTTTAATTTTTTAACCATAAATTATTATATTACTGATAATTGTAAGTAACGTTAACAAACAAAATTAAAGTATTTATTAACTTTTAAAAGTCGGTGTTGATTTAAGATTCTACCATTGAGGATTCTACCCTGAAGTCTTGACGGACAGTTTTAGCTTTAGCTCACAAATATTATGACACTAAGCTCATAATATTATGAAAATTTTAATAAATTTAAATAACTGTACCTACACGAATCAGGTTAACTGGTAAGTAATGCAAGATGGACTGACTTCAAAGAGCAACATAGTGTGAATGTTGAGTAAACAATCTATTTTCCAATTTATTTAATTGAATTGCGTTTTACACGTAGATAGGTATAATGGAAACTGTCTGTTAGTATACATTAACTTTCCTACTAATTATCATAAAACTGTAAGTTTCCATGTTAAGTCATTGAATTTATTACGAAACTTCCGTGACTTTATATGCGTAGTAGGTAAGGGCAAAATAAGTTCCTATCTCTTCTCTTCCATCTCTTCTGTCTCCCTTCTCTTGTTTATACAGAACTCTGTGCATTTCATAAAGTTGGTTTGGTAGCGCACGGCAGCGTTCTTTTATTATTTGCACAGAGATTTTATATTATTAATTTGTAAAAACCTTCTACTAAGTATTTTTAAAATTTTAAAGTATAAAATGGAAACAGTCAGTCAGGATTTTCTATATCATACCAAACAAGTGTCCATAAGTGTGTTCCTACGGTGAGTAAGGTCTCCAGAGCTCCATTTGGGGGGTTGGCAACGAGTGAGTGATACCCCCGGTATTGCAAGCGTCTATAGGCTACGGTGTAGGGTATAGAACCGGGAAATCCCGGTACCGAAAATCCCGGGAATTCCCGGTTCCTTTATAGCTGTAAAAGAACCGGGAATTGAAATACAAGAACCGGGATTTTCCGGTACTTTCGGGATTTTTTTATTTATTCAATTACATGGCAATTGGCAACACTGACGCTAGTGACGCTACGTGCGATCGAATATATTTTGATGGTCAACAAACAATCGAGTATGTTTTCAAGAAAAAGTAAAAAAAATATCTAAACTATGACTTTTTTGCAATTTTGCCAAAGAAAATGTTGTCTTTAAAAACACCTTTTGACAGGTCCTGTGGTCGAGTGGCTAGCAATGGTCAGTTTATCCCAAGGGCCGCGGGTTCGAATCCTGCGCAAGGCAAACATTTGTGTGCATGAACATGTCTGTTTGCCTTGGTCTGGGTGTTTTCTATGTATAATAAGTATTTATTTACAAAAAAAAAGTATTTAAGTATGTTTATCAGCAATCTAGTACCCTTAGTACAAGCTTAGTTGCTTAGTTTGGGACTAGATGGCGTTGTGTGATTCGTCCAAGAATATTTATTTATTTATTTAACCTATGTTTACAATGGTTCTGAAACGGTTTTTATGCTTCGAATCAAGATCACGAAGTCTCAATTTTCCCAAGAATTGTCTCAAGTCCTGTCAAGATGCAAAAAAATTGCTCTTCAGTCTCAATGTTTGTGGAGGAAGCATGTTCTATGCGTTCTTTTTGGGATTTTGGTCTGGTGATTGCGCAGGCCAGTCTAAGACCGAAATGTCATGCATGCTCCTGAAGCCAGCTGGTCACCACTCGCGCTGTCTGCGTACGGACATTAACACCACAACCTTTCAGTCAGTTGCGAGCGAGCGACAGAATCAGTGGTGTCCAATCGTCAATTTTTATTTAACACAAACAACTGGTGCTCTGACGAGAGCATTTGAAGAAACAGCATTGCCGTAACATTTGGCTGTTTTTTCGCATCAGTTAGCAAAAATCGGTTTTCGTGCGTATGGTCCTTGCGCTTCTGGCCATGGCATTCTTTCACTTACTTCCCCAGTAGCATGATAACGTTACTTTAACCTTTATTGCTGCAAGCCTTGCGACAAGAGCAACTTTTTAGCATCATACCAGGACTTGGGTAATGTCGCCCAAAAAGATTTGATTTATGACATGAAATAGTTATTTGCTATGCAAGGCTGCAAAGTCGTTTTTTGGCGCGAGTACTTTATTGAAACCTGAGCTAGCGAAGGATTCTAGGATTGAACCACGAGCGAAGCGAGTGGTTTCAAATATAGAATCCTGAGCGTAGCGAGGGTTTCAAAGGTACGAGACGCAGAATAACTTTGCTGCCGAGCGAAACACACAACTTTTCACCTCACTACTAGGAAAATGCTAGATGCAAGAAAAACGCAAATAATATAGGTATTAAATAAGTGTTTATTTTCTTTCATGCGGTGTCGTGCTGGCCAGTTCGATTATTCTAAAAATAAGGTTGGCACACTGGCATGAAATAAGTACCTAATAATGCATTTTCAGATGACTGGCGGTATAAAAAATTATAGAATAGAAAGGTTCGAATTTTAAATATTCTTTCCACGCTAGGGCACAAAAATATTTTTTCACCTCACAAGCTCGGAAAAAATCTGTTTGTCATTCGAGATCTGAGTGCATTATGTGCCCTAGCGTGGAAAGAATTTTTAAAATTCGAACCTTTCTATTCTATAATTTTTTATACCGCCAGTCCTCTAAAAATGGATTAATACTTATTTCATGCCAGTGCGCCAACCTTATTTTTAGAATAATCGAACTGGCCAGCACGACACCGCATGAAAAAAATAAACACTTATTTAATATATTATTTGCGTTTTTCTTGCATCTAGGATTTTCCTCGCTGTAGTGAGGTGAAAAATTTTGTGTTTCGCTCGGCAGCAAAGTTATTCTGCGTCTCGTACCTTTGAAACCCTCGCTACGCTCAGGATTTTGGATTGTTCAATCCTAGAATCCTTCGCTAGCTCAGGTTTCAATATAAGTACTCGCGCCAAAAAACAACTTTGCAGCCTTGCATAACAAATAACTATTATTGATAACTGATTTTTCGCATAATTGCAAAAAACTGCATAATTTTTTATTTTTTAGAAGAATAAGAATAAGAATAAATTTATTTAGTAAAAACATGTTACACAAAAATGTTGCTCTGACAACCACGATAGGTTTCCCTGTGTTGTGGAAGTCAGGCTACTTCCTAACGGACAATTACAATAATGCTCTTAAGTATAGCTTACTATAACAGAAAAAGAAACATATTGGGTAAACTATGGCAACATTGACAACTTTCTAAATAAAGGTAGTGTTGTGTGTGTGTTATGTTGTGTAGTGTAGTGTAGTGTATAGTGTAGCCTAATATTCAAAGTATGTCAGACAATAACATTGAAGAGGTCTTCAATGTCTTCGTAGTCCATATCTTCTAGCCATGCAAAGATAAATTTTTTGAGTGAGGGGTTCCTAAATGTTCTTAAGTCTTTATTAATTGATAATATTTTATTGTATAGTTTTGGTGCAATGTAGTTATAGAATCTGCGAGCAAACTCCGTTTTCACTCTGGGTATTGGCAATCGCTCGATACGTCTAATGGTGAGTGGAAATTTAGGAATTGTGCCTTTGTGGTATCTAATAAGACTTGTGTAAATAAAAAGTTTCCTAACTGAGAGAACCTTTGCGCACTTGTATAATAGTGTGGTTGGGTGCCGAAATGGTAGACCAAGTAGAACCTTTAGAACGGCACGTTGAGCCCTTTCTACAACTAGGATACGGGTTTTCGCGGCGCCTCCCCACGAGCTAATACAGTACGTGAGTATGCACTGACAGAGTGCTTTGTACGTTGTGATGAGTAAATTTGGGTCATCAGTAATTCATAATTTTTTTTCTTTGTAACGACCGTATTAAACAAATACGGTCGTTACTTGTTTCATTATTTCACTTTTAAAAAAATATTTACGCAATAAATATAATATTATTTTACTTTTACATGTACCTAGTCCAATAAATGAGCTTTCTAAAAATAAGTATGTCTAACAAAAAATGTGTAAATTGAGCAAAATCAAAACATCCCTAGGCGGTGTTGATGTATTGAAAAAAAATCCCGAAAGTACCGAAATTCCCGGGAAATCCCGGTTCCAGCATAGTCCGGTACCGAAAATCCCGGTTCCTTGAGATAGTACCGGTTCTCTATACCCTACTACGGTGATCATCATGCGAGCCGTATGCTTGTTTGCCAACTTTGTGGTATAAAAAAATATTTATTAATGTATGTATTACGCAAATGATGCTTTATTGTACAGAAAAATGCGTAAGTAATAAAAATAAATTTAAAAATATATTTTTTTCACGGAAGGTTTTTTTTATATAGAAATGGGAACGAGACGGTATTTGCGGGTATTACCGTAGGCACTCATTAGTGTAAAAAACAACTAACAAGCGTCAATTAAGTAAATTTACAAGGCAATAGTTGCATTGCAATCGAATGCACTTAACTGTATTGCCATCCAATCGACTTAATGGTAAACATTTGTCATCAACACAAAAAGTTAACTCAAAAGTCACAGTCAATTATATTTTATTCAAATAGGCCGAACACAAGCTCTTTCGAAGTTTGTTATCTGTTTCCCTTGCTCATGTCGTGTCGTGGTATATCTAGCTTGTGTTTTGCCTAAATCGCACATGACTAGGCATAACGCGAAGTGGCTGTAATGCGTAAATGATGACTATCGATAGAATATATATTTTTTTACACTTTCCTAAGAATTTGTTTCTAATAGAAATGTGTTGGCATACATATTATTATGATAAATGATGACATTAGCTAAAAACGACCTTATAACAGTCACCAATATTATAATTTTACTCTTCTTAATTTTGTAACATAAAAATACATGTAATTAAACTAAACCACGTCTAAAAGATAGTTAATTAAAAACCATTATGACCAATTACGTAGTATAATGTAACGCAGTAAATTACAGAAGATTTTATAACTTTTACCTTGTAATATTGCGAAGTCGACGATATTACGACTATTAAAAATAGCCGGGATTATCTTCTGAAAAGGAGCTCCATGGCGTCGCTGTGTGTCGCACTCTGATATGAACACGCAAGTTAAGCGACGTCGACCCTAGCCAGCGTTTGGATGGGTTTCGTTATCTCGAGCTTCTCCGTACTTCGGAGGGCACGTTAAACCGTCGGTCCCGGCTGTTGTCGATGGATGACAGTCGTTAAGCCAAGTCGCTGGCCTTAGAGTAGTCTGAAAACACCGGCCTCTGCCAATCCGCATTCGAGCAGCGTGGCAGAGTACGCTCTAATCACCTTCGATTGAAGGGAGACCCGTATCCCAGCAGTGGGATGATTATGGGTTGATATGATGATCTTCTGAAAAAATATAGTTATATCTTGTCATTCCCATAGGAATTCGATGGTGATGGCATAATGGATGACGGATGGTCATGATGAGATTTAGAATAAAAATCCTTTCAAATGGGAGCAGCCCGTCTGGGGAAGGACCTTCACCTTACAGAAGATCGTAGCCAAATAGCATTGGTCTCGGCCATGTGTTCCTGAGGTGAGTAAGGTCTCCAGAGCTCCACTTTGAAGCGTCTATAGGCAACGGTGATGATAACCATCAGGTGGGCCGTAAAAAAAATATTTCACTTGCAGCAAATAATATTCCTTACTCGTCCATCTCTCGTACCATCTCTAACCTTAACCATCAATAATTTATCTTCTCAAATCTAAACCATACTTTTTCTCTATTAACTCTACCCAAACAGAATCATAATTATGTCCAAACCATCCCTAATACATCCCTATTTTATTCCAATGAAGACTGAGAACCAAGTAGAACATTATTTCTTTATCAAAACTTGAAACTAAGTACCTATACAAGTTTCAAAACATGTTGTTTTACAGTATTTTATAAAATCTGTTTTGAATGCCAACTGGTCAGCGGGTAATCAGTTTATATTCTAATTAGTTTTGGACCATTAAAACTATAACAAATATATTTATAGCTATTTCCCTATACCCTCGGGTTATTACTCATTCTATGCCTTTACCAATGAAAGGGGTTTACTTGTATTGTACAGAATTCGAACCTCGCTACCTTTGGAAAAATATAGAGACTTCACATCAAAGGGTCACGTCAAAGAGTAGTTCGTAGAAACTTCCATATAACATAGATTGAAATGCCTTTGGCGTATTCATCTAAGTTTGTGCATATCACAAAATTGGAATTATTTGTTCACCAAATGTTTTTATGAAAGAAATCTTGCCAAACCCACGCATCGCATTTAGCCTTACAACATTGCTTACTTTTCTTTTGCATTTTTATTTACAGAAACAAGTAATGTATTGATTATTTACATTATTATAACTGACATTTCAATAAGCGCTAATAAAGACTACGACGAACATTTAGTCTGGCATCTGCAAGTATAAGTAGATTTGCATCGATCAAATAGATGTAGTTTATGAAAAATCTGCGACGGAATTTTGCAGACTTTGTGGGCCACAGATTCGATTGCACAAAATGTGTGTCGTCTGCATTGCCCTTTAATTATTCTAATAAATATCTGTCAACGTCAAGTGCCTAAAAAGAAAAGAAATAAAAAAAACGGGCAAGTACGTGTCGGGCCACGCACAATGTAGGGTTCCGTATTTGCTGCGCTTTGCTTGCCTTCAGTTGAGTCCAATATCAAATTCCATCACATTTGTAAGTTTTCATCAAAAAAATTTGTTTTATAAGTTCTTCTATATTACTCGGTAACTAGTAGAGTCTACTTAACCGTTATAGTTTTCATTGAAGGTTCTGCATATGGACTACTACCATGATTTTTTTCAAATTTCTAAACATAAGACTTTCGGAGATAGAGGGGGGGGGGGGGGACCACCGTGCAAAACGAAAATTAACACGATAAATGTAAATAATTCCGAAACGGATCATTGTATCTAAGAATGATCTTACCACACCCTTAATGTTTTGACGAGACCTATCTAACGATACCCCACAACATAGGATGGACGGGAGAAAAAAAAACCATTTCCACTTTACATGTAGGGGTACTCCAAAAAAAAATTTTTTTCCATATTTTCTTCCAGCACTTTGTTAACATTGTTAGTATGTGTATACATACCAAATTACAGCTTTCTAGTATCAAGCGTCTAGGCGCTAGACCGCGGACAGACAGACAGACAGACGGACATGGCGAAACTTATAAGGGTTCCTTGTAGTTTAAACAATTATTTTATTGTTTAGTTATTGACTTAATTAGACAATTTTGGAGTGGTAGAGCAATTATTATGAAATGTACTAGCTCGACCGGAGAAGTACCACCCTCTCACAGAATATCGATGTGAAGCAGCAATGCGTTTCGTTCGGTGAGTGATAGATCCGGAAACCCAATTCCTTCCCTATCCCCTCCTTCCCCCTCCTTCTTTCCCTTCCCTCCCTCCTCCAACCTCCTTGGTAGACAACGCATTGATAGCGCCCCTGGTGTTACTTAGTCCATAGGCGGCGGTGACCGCTTTCCATCCGGTGGCCCGCTTGCTTGTTTGTCTACTGTATGACATAAAAAGCATTGACAAAGTTAGAGGTTACCTACACTATGAAAAGACCATAGTTAGTTAGTACCAAATACTATAGAAACTCTACCGAGTTAATACGCACAGCTTCGGAAGAATTCGGGCAAGACGCGACACTAGCGCCCCTACGGCATGAGGGTGGCATGAGGTGAACGATTTCCAAACTTTTGTGCGTTTTGTATGCAAAATGTTATAGCGCCCCTAGCGGCATGAGGTGAACGGAGGTTGCCAAGTCATTGTATGAGAAACGTCAAGAGCTGTACGTATTACTCGTTTCTATAGTATTTGTTAGTACTCAATGCGAGTCCTGAAGCCATACAACTGAATATCCTGAAATGGTATTACGTTGCAATAGGTGCACTATATCACAGTCTTGATAAATTGTCTATCTTTGCCTATCTAATTTATTTATGTAGTTTAAAACTACATGTAATATGCTTAGACTAGTTTAAAAAACCGGCAAGTAAGTGTCGGGCCATGCACAATGTAGGGTTCCGTATTTGCTACGCTTTGCTTGCTTGCAGATAAGTATAATGCCATATTCTATGACATTTGTACGTTTTCGTCAAAAAAAATTTACTTCATAAGTTCGTCGGCTATTACTCAGTAACTAGTAGAGCCTACTTAACCATGAACTTTTTCGAATTTCTAAACATAAGATTTTTGGAGATAGACGGGGGGAGGGGGGGCCACCGTGCAAAACGAAAATTGGCACGTTAAATGTAAATCGCAAACGGATCATTGTATCGGAACATGATCGTCCCACATCAATGTTTTAAGAGACCTATCTAACGACACCCAAAAACGTGAGGTCGGAGCGAAAAAAAATTTTCATTCCCACTTTACATGTAGGGGAGGCACCCCAAAAATAAATATTTTTCATAATTTTATTCTACCACTTTGTTAGCATTGTTAATATGCGTATACATACCAAATTACAGCTAAGCGTCTAGGCGTTAGACCGAGGACGGGCAGCATGGTCCAGCTATTCTAAACAAATAACAGATAAAAACGTTAAAAATAATTTGAACAAAAACAGTCGATATGAAAAGACAGGAAATATTATTTAATAATATTTTGCTACCCAGAAACTAGCTGAGCCGTGCAACTTTGCTTAGCGTAATAAATAATAATAATAATAAATTAATAGTAATAAATTTTTAAATAAATAAATATAAAGGGACAATTCATACAGATTGAGCTTATTATATCCTGTATTGCCCGTATGCCATCTAATAAAGCCATATGTTTGTTGTATAGCCATCTTCAAAAAATAGGCTATCAAACCCAAAATAAATTAAATTCAAAATAGTAGTTCTTGAGATTACTGCTTAAATAAACTCTTCAGTTTTATGCTACCCTACACTCAAATCAAATCAAATCAAATAATTTTTATTCAAATAGGCATATTACAAGCACTTTCGAATCGTCACATTTTTTCCTACCACCAATTCAGACGGCAGACTCTCGCGAAGACAAGCGTAAACCAGATGTAAACCAGAGTGTGGACGAGCTCTTCGTTCTACTTCGTCTTCATTTTTCCTTTATCTTCTACACTTCGTGCCTAATTTCACTCCACTTCGGTGAACTTCTATAATATTAGTAAATATACCTACCTATTAATGGGTCGCTATTTTATTTGATCTTCACATTATTATATTTAGGGTACAGCTGGTGTCAGAGGTCAAAGTTAGATAACGATAACTTCATTCATTGTCTGACGTTACAAAATAATACTTTTCCGGTGACATAGATATACACATATTGTATTTGTTATTTAGTTTGTATGTATGTAATAAAATATGTAATGGTTTTAAATAACCATAGCCACATTTGTGAAATCCGCCTATTGTCATCATTAATAATATGTATTGTGGTTTGTGGTCAATAAATTTAAATAAGTAAATATTTATTTTGTAATAATGAAAGGAAGATTCGTACAATATATGCTGAAATCATATATGGTAATTTTAGAAAATTCGCGGCATGCACTCTCGCGAAGTTAGATGAAAATGAGTGTGTGGACGGACTCACTTTACTCAGGTTAACTTCGCGATCGAAGTCCGACCAGCTCTACACTATAGAGTATAGAGCTGGTATTAGAATGGAATTTAATTTTAACGGTTTTTATTACGACAATCGAAAGTGAGAGATGGTACCTACCAGGTAGGACTTTAGAGCTAGGCTATTTCATAAATGCTCCACCACTTCCATACAATAAAGTACCTAGGAAATGGAGAAACTCTTGATAAGCAATATATAAGTAACATCAACCAAATCTCAATTTACAGATGTGAAACGTCAGTATATCTGTAGTTAACTTCCGGAGTAGAGCCCTCTATGTCCTCGTTAAAAAGTTTCGTTGCCGTCAATTTATATGGCGAATAAGAACAAAAAAAAGCAGTCCCTGCGTACAATAATTTTTGTAGCGGAATTGAGTCACGAGGATAGAATACCACTTTTTTATCCATATTGGCTTTTTCAAACACAAACTCATGGAAGCGATTCTTTTTTCTTTTTTTTTCCTTGTTTCTGATTAAATCCAGTGTGGCAAAACAAACTTCTTTTTTATACCTGTCTTTATATTTTTTTATTGTTATATTTTTGCCTTTGTTTTCTCGCCCTGTTAAAACTAAGTAGTAGTAGTTTACACCAATTTTTCCATTAAATTTATTTTTTCTTTCATAATTCCCACCATCTTTAACAGATTTATAAAAACCATCAGGATTCATATTTTTAAAATTACAAATTAATTATAAATAAAGTAAATAGTATTTCATTTTAAGTATTTCATTTTTCAAGTCTATATCAAACTTTATTTCGCTAAAATATCTTTAAAAAAAAAAAGAACTGACATTTAAAATTATGATAATAACGTTCAAGGGTAAACCTCCACAACGCAATAACACATGACTACCTTAAAAAAACAATCCTTGCGTGACAATATGGAGGTTTGTCTACATCACACATATTCCCTAACGTAAAATAAAATTTAGGTACTTACTTGTAGTAAAATATCAAGACTTCTTGCATACGCTTTACACTTTATTAGTCTGTGTATCAGTATGTTGTTGGTCACTTCTGAGTTCAGTTAGATAATAACCGACGGAGGGACGTGTTTATTGGTAATTTGTTATTAATAGGTACGTAGTTTTATCATTAATAATTTGTTTTTACAATTTTTTCTTTCCAAATTGAACTATGAATGTACTTGATACAACTGCATAGAGACAAGAGGGGAGGTCATTGACACACACGTTTCTTGAAGTAAATTAAGTTAATCGGAAACACCATAGACGTTAAGAAACCCGAAAAAAAAACCCGCTAGTTCGTTAGTCCTGGTCTGTCATAAAAAAGAAGAAGTTGGTTTCATATTTTAACTGTGTGAAGAAGGAAGTGTCCTAGGAATCCTATAGTGGTTCTACCAGCCACGAACACAGCTACGTTTCCGCACAGCAACGTTGAAAGTGTGAAATAATTGAGTTTTTTTAGTGTTGTGGGAAGTACCACCCTCTCATAGAATATCAGTTTGATTTTTGTTATGGGTGAGATATCCGGAAGCCCAACTGTTCCTCTTGATACTTTTCTCACTTATTTCCCCTTCTTGTTAAAAATGGCAACAGCTCAGGAACTCCCGGGTGGTGTGTCGAAAGTGTCGTGGTCAAAAGTGATCACTTAAAATACTTGACTTTACAAAAGTCATAAAATAGAACACATTAAAAGTAAACAATATTTAAAAAAATAAAAAAGTATAAATTTAGAAAAGTTAGATTACCTTTTAGAAGCATTTACGATTGTATTGTGTCGGGGATAATGAAGATCCGACGCAAGGAAGCAAGGAAATGGATCGATTACGTTTAGAATTGCCCCAAATTTCAGGTCGTAAATAAATAGGTAAATGTAACACTGACGCAAAAGTAATCAATGAGGTGCCACCTACTTACTACACGCTGAGAGGAGACCTTTTTGGTACCGTACCAAATACCTTTGCAATTTTAATTGTAAGTTTATGTGTGACATAGGTATTGAAAATTGTATTTTTTATTGATACCAAATAAACAGTTTTTATTAGGGTTCCGTAGTAAACTACAAGGAACCCTTATAGTTTCGCCATGTCTGTCTGTCCGTCCGCGGTCTAGCGCCTAGACGCTTAATGCTAGAAAGCTGTTATTTGGTATGTATACACATATTATCAATGCTAACAAAGTGCTGGAACAAAATTTTGAAAAAAATATAATTTCCACTTTACATGTAAAGTGGAAATTATATTTTTTTTCGCGCCCACCCCATGTTGTGCGGTGTCATTAGATAGGTCTCTTAAAAACATTTTTACTACTCTGTTGGCTCTACTAGTTACAGAGTAATAGCCGACGAACTTATAAAATAAAATTTCTTTGATGAAAAATTACAAATATCACAGAATATGGCATTGTACTCATCTGCAAGCAAGCAAAGCGTAGCCAATTTTTTTTTGTTGTGTGCGGCTTTAATAGCACTGCGACCAGGACTGGTCTATTGTGATGGCCACATGATTTGTTAGAGCTCACCGCTAAACCCTGCAGCTGTGATGAACCGCAGGATTTGCTTAGGGGGGGAGCTCCTTTAACTCATCTGGGCTTAATAAGTGTTTCCCTAAATGAGTGCTGCGCTTGTGTATAAGTGGCCCACATTCCCCCAGAAGATGCAGTGGTGTTTCATCAGCCTCCTTACATCGTCTGCAGATGCGTGTGTCACTCAGCCCTAAGTTGGACATGTGCTTATTGAGGCAACAATGTCCTGTTAAGCGTAGCCAATACGGAACCCTACATTGTGCGTGGCCCGATACGTACTTGCCCGGTTTTTATTTGTTACTTTTGAACCTTTCACAGTGACCTTGAAAGATCAATAAAAATATCATTCCATTCTAATATAATTAGCGCAAGATTTCCAGTGATATCCAGTCCCATAAATAAAAAATAAAATAAATTTATTTCAGGAAATTATACCCATATTTTACTAAATAAATTAATTATTATTAAATTGTCTCCATGCGGCATTGTCATTATTATAAGTCAGTCTAACAATCCCATAAGACAGTCCAATAGAAGGTTTTCCACACTTCCCTTTGGAAATATGTGTTACAATACTTATGTTGGTAATAATAGAAATAAATTATTTGTTTCAGACGAAATGGCGTGGTACCAGATATTCGGCTTTACTATAGTGTTCTTATCTTTAGTTAATAAATGTAAGTATTAATTAACTAGATAGGTACTAAATTATTAGTTACATTACAAACGCGAAAGTATGTAAGGATAAAATGTGTTATTTTTGTTTATACACGAACATCTGCTTGACAGATTTGCTTTAGACTGGTAATATTCATAATGTGCTATGTAATTACCTAACGATTCATCATATCAACCCATAATCATCCCACTGCAGGGATACGGGTCTACCGTCAATCGAAGGTGATTAGAGCGTACTCTGCCACGCTTCTCCAATGCAAATTAGCAGAGGCCGGTGTTTTCAAGCTGCCCGCAGGCCACCGACTTGACGTAACGAACGACTGTCATCTAACCCTCCGAAGCACGGAGAAGCTCGAGATAACGAAACACATCCAAACGCTGGCTGGGGTCGACGTCGCTTGACTTGCGTGTTCATATTAGAGTGCGACACACAGCGACGCCATCGAGCTTCTCTATTTATGTATATTTATCAGCAATCTAGTATCCATAGTATGTACAAGTTTTTCTTAGTTTGGAACTAGATGGCGTTGTGTGATTTGTCGAAGAATATATTATTTAACTAAAGTCAGAAAAAAGCGCGTCAGTTTGCTGGCAGATGATGCTAAACCTACGTGCTTTTTCAAGATAAAATCTAGTACCAATCTGTTATTACACTCAAAAAAAAAATTGGCTTGTTACCGAGTTTTCACCATCTCGCTCCAACCAATGAAAAACTGACTTACATAAATATAGGCATGGTTTAAATATTCATATATAAAAGTCTTTGTCCTGTCCTGACTGTTGGATCAATAGCACAGCCTACCGGGGGTTGTAGAGACCTGAAACTCGAAGGGTGTTCTGTCTGACAGTAGCTTCTTTCTTATAAGATTAAGTGATCACTATTCGCTAACTTTAACTTTTCAAAAATCATTCCAGCGAGCAGTATTCACTGCTACTACTGCAATAGCGCCAACAACACTGCCTGCCTGGACATCAACATGGTTGATCAAGAGGATCGATCCCGAATCATACCAATTGTGAACTGCGAAACAGCTATACCAAGTCCGGTAGCTGTCAACTTCTTCTGCCGGAAAATTGTACAAACTAGTTAGTATGATTTTTTTTATCAGTTCATTCATTTCAGCGCAGCAAGCAGTAAGAACAAATGTACTAAAATGTTGAATGAATGAGACTCCGCACTCGCTCCTGAGCAAATGCGATGTCATGTCAAAGCGGCGCGTAACGCCACCACTCTATAAGCAGATCCCGCCGCTGCCGCTTGCAGCTAAGCCAAAAGTTGCAGCCTGGTTTTCGCTAAGACGAATTCACCGCGAATCTGCTGCATTATGACCAAATTTTCACTGCGAACTCTCGCGATGCTTGAAGATGCCCTTATGAATTTGTTGGACAGGATTCCCAGGCGAATTCGCCCTTTAAAGACAAAGTTACATGCGTTAAAAAAAAGTTATATTATTCAGAAAATCGTTACTCTAGGGTTGCTTTCAGCACGGCCGCCATGTTGTATACTAGTTTGTGACTTTTACTATTTACTATAATCACGTGTTTGTGTATTGCAAATAAAACATAATTCTATCCATCTTGTATTTATTTCAGTTTATCGACCTCACCACGATTCCGAAGTGCGTGTGACCCGTGGATGTGGATGGATAAGAAGCGAGAGGGAATGTTACAATGCAAACAACCAGGACCATTTGGAGACTGTCTGTCAATGCTTCAACGATCACTGCAACGGAACTGATCATGTTAACCCTGCATCCATGACTGCATTATTCTTAATACTATCTGTTGTTTTGTTCTTTTATCGATAAGATGTAAATAAAAAAATATATAGACGAATCACACAACGCCATCTAATCCCAAATATACAATGTTCATGCACACACATGTTTGTCTCGAGCGGGATTCGAACCCGCGGCTCTTAGGTTAAAGTAGCCATTGTTAGCCACTTGGCCCGGTAACCAAAAAAATATTTGTATAAATTACATATGTACCTATAGAAAAACATTATTTTCTTTGAAATAAGAGACTTACATCTACCTACTATTTTTAAAATTGTTCATTCATATCTTTATGGTATAAAAGATCATACATACCCGTAATCCCTGGATCTATAGACCGATTTTGAAAATTATTTTATCAATAGAAAGCCACTTTATTGTAAGTGTCATAGAATGTATATTAACACGAAAAACCCCATTGGGCGTAGCCGCAACACTTAGTATACCTACAATAACTTAAATCTAATCAAAATAGTACAATGTCACGACTGTCTCGACGAGACGTGCTCTTTTTAAATTATTTATATTTCAATAAAATGATAAAAAACTGCGATCTGTTTGCTTTGATTCCAGGATTATATTCTTCATTAGGCTAAAACGTGGCGCAATAGCATGGTATGCTAAAACCAATAACGGTATTTAAATAAATCCAACTACAGGTATTACAAAGCCGCGGACGAGGCTCCCGCTCACGGCTGTGTGTTTGTTCATTACTTATTTAGCCGACAACTGTTGTGGTTACAATTCTAGCGGGGGGATAAGCTGAGCGGAAAGCGGGAATCAAAAGGCAAAGCTTTTTACACGAAACAGCGAACGGGGTAGACATATGTGTCACGATAAAATGAAAAATAACACTTTTTTTATAATGTCATTGTAAACAACCAAGGAAAAGGAAAAAGAATGTTATAGGCTGAAAGTGAAGAGTGTAAAATATATTTACTTATTCGAAATTATTATGGGAACTGTGATTACGATTATACGATTTACCACTAGTACATATTTATTGTTATAATGGTAATCTATATATATAAAATTCAAAGTCCTGACTGACTGACTGACTTAACTATATATCAACGCACAGCCCAAACCGCTGGGTCTAGGGTTTCTAAATTTGACATGTAGGTTCCTTATGACGTCTAGGGATGTACTAAGAAAGGATTTTTCAAAATTCCCACGGGAAAGCGGGATACACGCAAACGAAGTTGCGCGGGGTTCGCTAGTTTGTTATAAATATGGAGCGTATTACGCGTAGCGCATTTTCGACTAGTGTTTAATATATATATTACTAGCGAAACCCGCGCAACTTCGTTTGCGTGTATCCCGCTTTCCCGTGGGAATTTTGGAATGTATGATACTTTAAAACCTTCCCCTTGAATCACTCTATCAATTAAAAAAAACCGCATCAAAATCCGTTGCGTAGTTTTAAAGATTTAAGCATACAAAGGGACATAGGGACAGAGAAAGCGACTTTGTTTTATACTATGTAGTGATGATAAGTTACTTGGCTCAATCTCGAACTGAGTTTATAGTATAAAATATCTTTCTCTCTCTTTAGTCGGTCCTTCATGTCTGAAGATCGTGGCCACGTGGGATTTCCTTCGTGAATGGATAAACTGTTTCCATCGACCTCTATCGTTGGCAGTGTAAAATAAAAACTTGTAATCCGCACTGTTGCAGAGGCACCCCAAATGTACGGACGCCATCTATATTTACGCAAATACGTCAATTTTCAATATTACTGTAAATAAAATACACAAAGAGAATGGAGCCACGTGTAAACTGAGGACTGGCACTGAAATCGGCAGTATTTTTTTAATATTTTACAGAGGAAGAAGGTTATTTCAAAGAGAATCGAACATTCAAAGTTTTTTAACGTCAACGTTCTAATCGGTTCATATTTTGGTGTATCTTCCTACTACTAAGTTTATTATACAGTTTTTTTTAATGACTTAAGGCAAACAAACAAGCCAACTAGCTACCTGATGGACGCTGACGCCTCCTATGGACATCAGACACAATACGGCAGCTACCAATGCATTGGTAGAGAGAGAAAAGGAATAGGTAAAGAGAGGTGATCTTCCCGATCTACTCACTGAACAAAATTCATTGCTGCTTTACGCCGATATTCTGGGAAGTGATGGTACTATCCTGGTCGAGCTAACCTATTTCATAAATGCTACTCCAAGTTCAATTGTAGGATTTTGTTTTCCAAGTTCAAAATATTCGTTTGTTTGATTTCTAATTACATTCCATACAATATTTCTAAAATCCTAAGACTTTCAATGAGAATTATCTGTTTCTTCTAATGTTGTAGAGCTAAAGATGATAATGGTGACGTACCTTGTAGTCGCTGTAAGTATAATATTCCTGGCTATAGGTACAGTTGTTTTTACTATTGAAGGGAGACCTGCGACACTTCAGTAGCATGATTTATGTTGTTTTTTATACAACACAGGTGGCAAACAAGCATACGGTCGGCCTGATGATAAGCCGTCACCGTGGCCTATAGACGTTTGCAATACCGGGGGTATCACTCACGCGTTACCACCCTCCTAAGTGACCTCTGTGAGTGGAGCTCTGGAGACCTTACTCACCGTAGGAACACAACATGGCCGAGACCAATGTTATTTGGCTACGATCTTCTATTGATATGATAAATATAAAAAACAAATAATATAAATTGTTCATTCATCTTTTATTTCAATAAACTGATGTTTTACAAACAACTATCATTATTTTAATAGAATAATACAATTTGCCAGAACCATTTCATGGATTCGTGTAATTAAAAAACTAAAACATCAATAAATCCACCCAGCCTGCGAAACAACTCTGGCAATTAACATGATTTAAATATCTATATTAATTTATAATAATTAATTTTATTACAATTCATACTTTAATAATTTAATTCTTTGAAATAGGGCTTCATTTACAATATGAGAATTATCAAAAAATTGTATCGAGATTTTAAAGCGCGTTCAGATCGAGTATCTTTAAACTAGTGGAAAGTACATTAACCTATCTACTAGCCAATAGTTTATAGTCCCCGGTGTAGACCGCCCCTTATGAGCATAGTGTATTAAACAAAACTAGTAAGTCAACTCCATTAGACAATATATCAAACAATACATTATACTTTATACAAGAAATTTATTTCCACCGTTTTTTTTTTTTTTGATTGCGAATTTTCAATATTTGCTTATTTTTTTCTGTCATTATACATATATTTCGTCGGTAACGCTGTAAGCGTTCCTTCGTTTTCACCAATGTTAAAAGCATGTATTTTACTAATCATTTAGAATTTTCTTCCTACTTATTTAATTTTTAACTATCCTTTAATATTTCAAATCTCTTTTTGCTCACACTAACGAACGCTAATACACAAATAATATTACAATTCTCACCAGTTCACAATATTTATATTGTAGTATATAGAGTACTGAAAGTCCCCGCGGTTCCCTTTGACCATTGACAAATACGTTGAATAGCTCATAGGTACAAAAGAACAGAGTTGACATACTAGTCATATCTAACATTATGATAGTATTGATATTAAACGTATTTAATATAATATTTTATTACTAGAATTTTGAGTATGTTACATGTAACAAATATTTTTACTAGTACTTCGAGTACGTTTTATGTTACCAAATTATTATTAGTATTTCAAGTATTTTGTAATTATAACGAGTATTTGGGGGGGAGTACCGTGTACTGCAGCTATATGGGCGGAGTGGGATATTAATTTTTGATTTGCCTCTTTACTCTTTCGTCGTGGACAGCTTCCACCTGCTCTGGTTCACTGCGTTCGCTATCATTCTGATACGTGGTATCTGCCAATAGAAAATTATAAAATAATTTATTAATCAACATAAAATACTTATAGACAAAATACTCGACCGATTTAATAAAATCTGTCATCAAGATAAAATGCTACGTTATCTATTATAACATTATTTAATAAACTATTTAAATTGTCCCCAAACGAAGCAGGGTTAGGAAGCTAAACTAAAATAAAATGTAGCCCTGAATGGTCGTGAAAATAAAATAAAAAATATACTTTTATAAAAAAATGTGATAACAGGTTAAAATGTGAGCCTCGGGTTAAAATGTGAGCTATTAAAATCTCCTATACTTATACATATTTAGTCAGTTTATGGTAAAATTTGAATACACAAGATTTTTTGACTTATGTTCCTTCCATTGTACCGGCGTAGTATAAAAATTTGCAACGAAATCGTACATTACAATTTGAATTTACATAGAGATTGTTTCGTTTCACAAGAACAGGAAAGAAGAAGTTACAAATAAGAGCCTGAGTAATAAACTTTTTCTTGTAAAATAATATATTTTCTGGGTTGTTGTGTACATTCGTCAAAAGTTTTTATGTCGAAAAATAATACAGCCACTGTCATTTTATCTGAGAGATAGACTAACTAGTGGACGTCACCACTTACTTATCAGGAATTTGTGAAACCAAAATAAAGAAACCATGTTTTATCCATTTTTTATGGGGAATGTTATTTCATTTATGACATAAATAATTTCTATACTTATACTAGTAAATCCCTCGCAACTTCGTTTACGTGTATCTCGCTTTCCCGTGGGAATTTTGAAAAATCCTTTCTTAGTGCTCCCCTACGTTATAGAAGGAACCCCTGTGCAAAATTTCAAGTTTCTAAACCCTATAGTTTAGGCTCTGCGTTGATATGTCAGTCAGTCAGTCAGCTTCTCCTTTTATGTATATATATAGATAAGAAAATTAAAAAAAAAATTGAGTAAATTAAAACTATAACAAACTAATATTAAAAATTAAACAAAGTATATCCCTGTTAGGCAGGGTATCCTAAATGCTTGCAACGTTACCTCTCTGAATATTTTGTTTCAATTATTAAATTTCTGTTATGAAATTAAATCCTTTATTTAGAGATAACTTTTTGGTCTTCACAGGTCACGTTCTCTGGTCATGTAGTACGTATTAAATATGAAATGTATAAGCTAAAACTTATAAACTGCCACCATTTGGACAACAAAGTAAAATGACAACTGTTAGAAGAAATGGCGAAAGAAACAATGTTACGTCCTTTTTTGTCATTCTGTCGTACTTACATCATTAAATATGTGTTATATGTATTACTAGCGAAATTCGCGCAACTTCGTTTGCGTGTATCCCGCTTTCCCGTGGGAATTTTGGAATGTATTATACTTAAAAACCTTCCTCTTGAATCACTCTATCTATTAAAAACCGCATCATAATCCGTTGCGTAGTTTCAAAGATTTAAGCATACAAAGGGACATAGGGACAGAGAAAGCGACTTTGTTTTATACTATGTATTTCATAACGAATGTATAGTGTAGTTGGATGTGATCTAAAGGCTTTTGATATCATCTTCAATTGATTCAATTTGTTGTGCTTTCATTTTATTCAGAGGTTTAGTCAAAGTAACATAAAATGAGTTGTGTAGGTAAGTAGTAAAATATAAAATTAAAATAAAAACTTTGACCTATCTATGAATACATTATTTTTGTCTTTTACAGGTGTTTTTCAGTCATTTTAACATCTTTTTGTTTGTATGTAATTTGTGAACACAATAGCCAAAAAAAAATATGCAAAAACAAAAAACTTCAAAACACTAAAATAAACAATAAGCGTAAGTCCCTATGGTGTCCAGAATGATTACCTTTCCTTTCTGATAAAATTCGTTGTGAGTTCCAAGAGAGCTGTAGTTTCTCCCCCGGAACGTCAATAAGCTTCATCGCTTATTGTCAATCTGAGGTCGCCGTTGTTGATCCTGGCTGTACAGGAGACACAGCGGTGGGAATGTGAGATGGGCTACGTTATCATTAATATTTCGAGTATTGAAAACAGGTATGCTTTTCAACCAAAGTAGAACCGTTTAATCGTGAATATTAACATTCATACGACATCAAACGTTGTAAAATTAATAGGAATTGAATGTGTTACCATCGCGGTCGTCTTCACTTTTGAACGACCTGCCGACACGGGGTCCGAACCACATACCGCTGGTGGTGTCTGAGCGGCGAGCTGGCATTGGTATTTCCTCCACTGACACTGGTTCCCGGAGGAGGGCAAGGTCACTGCGACCAACCCGAGGGAACGCGTACATCTGCCTCTTGTCTAGTGGCTCATAATCTATAGAGAAATGTATACTAGTCAAAACAATATAAGAGACATAAACTTTAAGTGTCTTTTCTATACCACAAAATTGGCAAACAAGCATACGGCCCGCATGATGGTAAGCATCACCATAGCCTATAGACTTTGCAATACCGGGGGTATCACTCACGCGTTGTTAACCCTGCTGTTGTGGAGCTCTGGAGACCTTACTCACCGTAGGAACACAACATGGCCGAAACCAATGCTATTTGGCTACGATCTTCTGTAAGGTGGAGGTCCTTCCCCTAGACGGGCTGCTTCGATTTGAGCGGATTATCCGCTGTGCCCTACCTCTCGTGCCTAATAAAAGGAACAATAACAATTTTGGTGGATCTTGACACTGTAAATTTTTGGCGGTGAGAGCCCTACGCTCCCGCAACAGTCCGGTGTCTCAGTAAAGGGTGTCAGAACACCCGAACTGATTAGTCCATTCAAAAAAAAATTGGTGGATCCTTTTGAATCAATTTCACACTAGATGTGACTAGATACAGACACATTAACATGATTATAACACCACATTGTAAAAGTCGTAATTGTTTTTAGTAGGTACGAAATTACGAGTGGCCATTATTTTGTTTTGAGTAGTTATTATGTTCAATTTGTGAGAAGAAAACCCAATATTTTAAAAACCAGTTTCTGAAACGCTATTTATTTAATGACATATTATATGATAGCTGTCACCTACGATCGATGGCTGTCTATCACTGACAAACTAAGGGAGTTATAGAGAGAGGCTTGGGACTTATGTCGAATTAAAATCGTATTAGAAACTGGCTGTCACTCTAATAGGAGATACTCTAGATACCTAATGGGCGATGGGAACTGAGAATAAGCTAAAAGAGTGTATATAAGCTCTCACTTGATATCAAACTATATTTTTTCCTGGATACTTCTTGCTAAAACCAATAACGACAACCTAGGCCGAGGTTCATCCTAACGTCAGTTTTTATTGTTTTTAGAAGATTTTTCTTTTAGAACTGTTGTAGGTACTTCACGCCCACCTTATTATTGGATGAATCATGTAAGATTTCCATAAAACTCACTTAAGAAGAAGAAGTCTGACGACTAAAATAATGATGGCAAGGCTAGTAAACAATTACGATTGAAAAATGTGTAAAAATATTTCTTACCTAAATATAAGTCATTGTGTGGCGGTATAGGGACCTGCCATGTATGTCTTGAAGCTCTGCCTACCCTCGGGAATGGATATAGATTGAGCATTCCATCACGACGTAATTTTGCACTGCTATCTGTTGAGCAAACATACATTATTCCAAACTAAGTGTTCCCGCGGCTTGACGTGAAGTGAAACTCCCCTGGGCCACTGCTCTGTCTGAAAGTGTCAATCTGTGGACGCCTTTCTATTCTTCGCTTTACAGCGGTGGGAATGTATGGTTGACTTGACCGTAAATATAAAAATAATTAGTAAATATGCATAATAATTAGTAATTAGACTAGCTGACAGACACCAACGATTTTGACTGCGTACCTATATAAATTCCGGAGTTTCCGTGTAAAAAAATGCAATTGAATGCATTTATAATTTATGGTTAAAACTATCCAATTATTTTTCACTTTGATAATAAAAAGTAAAATTTAAGTAATTAAAAAGATATTTTTTTTGTCGATTTATAAATTTAAACAAAAAACAATAAAATAATAAGATAGGTACATTAATTGCCCGTTTTACAACTTCCCGTTTAACAATTAATTTCATCAACTAACATTTTATTTAACAAATAAGCTGTTCTGGACTGGTGAAACTGGCCTGAAGCCTCAAGCTATTTGACAAACATCATCAGATCTAATGTGTCATTAACTAAAAATATTTCCTTGAAAATCTGCATTCATTACGATACTTTTTGTGTACGTAGACTTATTTCCACAAGTATACCCGTTATACGAACAAATTCGCACTATACAAACAGCGTGGTCAGCAAATTGACAGACAAATGTGTGGTATTTCCTGTACATGTCGATATAAATAAAGCAATACCCATCAATTTCAATGAAACATTTTAGGTAGCATCGCCAAATAGTCGACGATGTTCCCTTTCACAATGTCCACCTCAATCGAGTACCAAATGATATGGGATTATTTTATTGTTTTGTATTCTATTTGAAGTAACTTAATTTTGAAAATATCGAAAACGTATAAAGGCTCTTCCTTTTTTATTAGGAAAACTTTCAGCCAGTTATAAATTATGTAATATCTGTAATATTTCATGGTTTTGAATCCAAAGACACACGTATTGGTTGGGCCCCGTTTTATCCCCCCCCCCCGTTTTTGGGACCGAAAAAAACAGTTTCGATCTCATCTCAAACTTAAGCACGATCTCGCTCAATTCCTATTTTGTATGAGTGAGACAGCGCTTGAGTCTACTGAAATTATTGGATTAGAAATCTACTGCACTGTGATACATCTTCTGTACTGTTTCAATTTGCATATTTCATGGCAGAATATCAGTGCTTTGATCCCTTAACTGTGAGTAAGAATTTACACTGAGCTAATGACCTTTTTGGATGGCTGCAGCACACCATAGTCTAAGCAGTTACGTGTCGTATTCTTTTTCTGTGCCCACTGTGTTAAATATTAATAGTGTCTTTGTAGTGTATGTGTGTTAAGTTTTTATCAAAATAAAGTTTTATTTTATTCTATTCTTGAGATGGACATGAGATTGTGCTGTTTTTGTTACGAGAACATGGGTGCCAACGGCCAACCCAAAACGTGTGTCTTTCCATTCAAAAACCTAAAATATTACAGATGTATTATCATAAACCGCTTTTACGGTTCGCCCCGAAAAAACAACATAATCTCCACGATGTAATCTTCCACGTAAAATATTTACATTGAAAGAAATTAATCTACTTACTGTCAGCTGAAAATTAGGCGGAAAATTTTAATATTTAAAACAAAACTTTAGGTTTATTATTTGGACTCATCATCATCATCATCATCTGCCTGTGTCTACCCACTGCTGAGTATAGGCCTTTCCCAATGCCTTCCACCAAATGCGATCCTCCGCATTTATCCGCCTCCAGCCGCTTTCTTGAGGTCGTCAGGGCGCCCTACACTTCGCTTCCCCATGCTCGGCCTCCACTCCAAGACCTTCCTCCCCCATCTACCATCGCTAGCACGGCAGATGTCATGAGATTAGGACTCATATTTCAGCATTATATGAGACCCACTTGAATGGATAGACATTTTAACTCGATGATTATGACATAGGTTTATACAATAAGTTATACGAATAAAGATTTTATTATTATTTTATTATAAAATTTGAAAGTAGTAAACTAGAACACCGATCATCACTTTTTAATGTCCTAGTCCGTGTTGCCCCCTAGATCAAACGACTACAAATGGGTGCCGATCACACCGATTTTCTGTGAGAGGGTGGTCTTTCCCCGGTTGTGCTACCCCAACTCATAAATGCTGTAACCACGTACTTTTTACGCTGATCAACGTCTAACTAAGGGCTCATTCAGACGGCACTAAGGGCCGCTTATCTAAATGAGCCCAACGGAATGGGTTCAGAACTTCCAAGCACGAAAGATCAAGAGATTGTTTTGTGCTAGAAAGTTGTCGATTGCCGATTTAGAGATCACAACAATTATAAAGCAACAACTCGTTAATTTGATTTTGTATTGTTGAAAGGGAATCTTAATTCTATTAGCAATTTGTTCCAGTGACAATTGTTATTCAGTAATAAACTTTTCTTTTACTTCATTTACGAGTAAGAGTACGATATACTGAAAATAAATAAATAATAAACTCTACAAGACATCATAATATGTTTGCCCCGAGTGGGAATCGAAACCGCGCTCTCTGGTGCCGAAGGTAGGATCATTATAAAACATTGCTTTGAGCAATAAGGCCGCCTTGTTGCATATACACTTGTCTTGTTTCTAACTTTTACTGTTTATTGTATCACTGTGTGTTTTGCAAATAAAGCTTATTATTCTATCTATCTATCATTACTATCTATTATTGCTACCCAACGCACCACTGGGCTGTCAAATTACTGACCTGGGGCCGTACCATGACCGCTTAAAACAAAAGAAGAACGTCTGAGTAAAGGAGACAGCGCAATACATGATGTAAGGCGACGTCTCGTTTACACAATCGTTAAAGAATAGTTATAAAAGGTCGTGGTACTGCCCGTTCGATACTGGTGTCGACGTTATACAGCTAAAGAGTTTGATATTTAAAAATGAAATTAGCGCGTTCAAACAAACGGATTGGCAATTTTTGCATTTGACAGCCCATTTATTTGGGAACGTTTTAAATATACACTGTTTAACATCAAGATACGACCCTTCCGTTTGAATAAATATCGAATACGTTTGTACGAATTATTTAATCTATAATATGTAAAATGTTTTGTCCTAACTGACGCACGTGGAGACCTGAAACTTGGAGAATGTATTCTTTGTATGACGTAGGCTTCCGATAAGAAAGGTTTTTTCGAAATTCCCACGGGAAAGCGGGATACACCAGTAAACTACGATGCTGATGCTGATCGATGTATGCATACAAAACATCGATTTTTGTAAATTGAAATATTCGATTCGATCCAATTCGCAAAATTTAAAAATAAATGCAAAGTGGAGAACGATCGTAATGATCAACTTTTTTTAATAATTAAACTATTCTTCTAAATTGGACCTTTTGTAAATTATTTTATTTTTAATTGGAATATTAGGAATGCTTTTAGGCTGGCTGGACACTTCCAACCTTAATAATAAAGTTTAACTTTTACAATATACTCACGGTAAGCGTTGGCCAGTACTGACGTGAGGAGGGCCAGAGCAACGACGATTCTAAGTGAGGACTGCATGGTGATTTCTGGGAAAAAATATATATAATTGATGATAAAGTTTTTGAACTAGTTTTGCAACGTACAGACGGCCGCAGAGAAAACGAAGTAAGAACTAGGTTTTTTAGGTAAGTTTGCAAACTTCCATAGGCTGCGGTGACTGCTTACCATCAGCCGGCCGTAAGCTTGTTTGCCATCTTAGTGGTATAAAAAAAGTAACTCTTTAGAATTACATGCGAAAATTTAACTCTGCAACTGTCTACAAAACTCCAATAATTACAATTCAAGATATCACATACGATCATATCCTAACTAAAATTTCAGTTTTGTTTTTTGCCCACTCTATTATAGACGACGATTGACGACCTCCGTGGCGTAATGGTTACCACGCCAGACCGCCACCCAGAAGGTCCCGGGTTCGATCCCCGGTCGGGTCATGATGAAAAACGAACTTTTTCTGATTGGCCTCGGGTCTTGGATGTTTATCTATATATGTATTTGTTATAAAATATAATATCGTTGAGTTAGTATCCCATAACACAAGTTTCGAACTTACTTTGGGGCTAGCTCAATCTGTATGAATTGTCCCTATATATTTATTATTTATTTATTATAGGTACTTTTGCCTTATTTGCTGTCTTGTTTGTTAAATTTATTTCAGAAATAAGGTCGCCTTCTTATTGCCTGACTACACTATCTTTCAATGAGCTTCATTTCATGAAAAGTTAATGAATGACACATCATATCGCTGTCATTGTCAAGTTAATTAAGAAAATAGAGATCATAGATTTATTATATACTAGCGTTAGATTGGCAATACAAAAGCAATGCAAAGAAGAGATAGATCATCGCATACGCGTTTGTTAAAACGAGATAGATAGGCGAGACCATTCTTCCTATACACGCTATCGGCCTGTATCGGCCTGACGTCAGTAGTGTTAAAAACAAATCCCACTGATAAATAAAGAAATAATTAATATGATACATACTAGAAATGCATTATGGAAGAAAACAAAAACAAATGATAATGAAGACGTGAAAAACCAATACCTAAAAGAGAGAAACAGAGTTCAACGGAAGATTGAAAACGATAAAAAGAAATACTACTACAATAAATTTAAACAATGCAGCAAGAACCCGAAGAAAATGTGGGAGACAATAAATTCTTTGGCTTATAACAAATTGAAAATCGCTGGTCATCCTCCTAAGCTTTTACACGACTCTCAAATTGTAACAGATGGTGCGAAGATATGCAATGTGTTCAATACCTTTTTCGCGACAGTCGGGACGAGTTTAGCAAATAGCATACATTCAAAATATCACCAACAAACAGGTAACACACTCATGTACGATGATAAACACACACATGATACTACACTAAATAAATTTGAACCTTGTACAACAAAAGAAATAAATAATATAATAGATGAATTAGATGCAAATACTAGTAGTGGATTAGACGGGATTAGCACAAAGATGATTAAATGTATTAAAAACCTTATCATTACACCTTTAGCAGATTGTATCAATGCATGTATAGAACTTGGAGAATTTCCGGATAGACTAAAATTGGCTAAAGTAACCCCAATTTATAAGGCGGGTTCCAAAACTGATCCTAGCAATTACAGACCTATTTCAGTTCTTCCGGTGATATCAAAAATTTTCGAAAAACTAATATATAATCGCTTGAACAAATATTTAAGCAGCAAAAATTTTTTGATTCCTCAGCAATATGGATTTAGGCAAAATTCTAACACGTTGTCGGCAACTATTGACCTAATCACTAACATCAAAACAAATATAAATAACAAAAATATATGTCTAGGAGTTTTCATTGACTTAAAAAAAGCTTTTGACACAGTCTCTCATCACAAATTACTTCAAAAGCTCGACAATGTAGGTGTCACCGGATCTGCCCACAGACTTTTGGAATCGTACTTGTCAAATAGATCTCAGGTTGTTCAAATAGATAACTTCAAAAGTACACCAGAGAAAATAACTTGTGGCGTACCACAAGGTTCTATACTGGGTCCCTTGTTGTTTCTTATATACGTGAACAACCTGAGCAAAATAGGTTTAAAGGGTTACTTGACTCTGTACGCAGACGACACAAGCCTGTTTTACTTTGGTAAATCTATTCATAGCATTATTCAAGAGGCACAAACTGACTTAGACTTAATTAATGAATGGTTCCTACACAATCTGTTGACCATAAACACAGGAAAAACATCTTATATTATAATTACTGCAAAAAATAAGACGGTACCACCTCATGCTGCTTTGACGGTAAATAACCTAGTTCTTAGCCCATCTAATAAGGAGAGGTACCTAGGTTTAATAGTAGACAATAGACTTTCGTGGAAAGCTCATATTGATAATATAAGAACAAAACTGACATCACTCTGTGGCGCCCTTCGTAAAATAAAAAACTGCATACCACCTGCAATAAAACACACTATATACAATTCGCTAGTAAAACCTCACCTAGAATACCTCATAGAAGTATGGGGTACAGCATCAAAAACCAATATTAAAAATCTACAAATAACACAAAATAAAATTATAAAACGACTACACAATTTAAATATACTTACACCCACCAACGAATTGTACAAAAAAACTAAAATATTCAATTTATCACAGTTATATACTTATAAAACATGTATACTAGTAAAAAAGATATTAGACAATAAAATTCAAACAAATATAACCTTTACTAAAAGAATCTCCAAATATAATTTCAGAAACAAAAATAAACTATACTTGCGAACTCCCAGAACAGAAAATTTTGGAAAACGAACAATCTTATATGAAGGAGCACAACTTTACAATAATCTCCCAAATAAAATAAAAAACTCTTCAAGTATGCGAACATATAAAACTAATCTTAAGGAATATATACTTAAATAATTCTATCTGCACATTAAGTTAAATTAAAATGATAAAAACTAAATTGAACTCAAATTATATTTTCGCTCCATGCATATGCACAACATATATCTATGCGCGCGCGGGTGTATGTATGTATATATATATATATATACACACGGGCGCGCACATGCATGCATGTGTATATGAGTTATCACAATAATATTATAGGAAACAATATAGGTAATGCATAATAAAAATAATTATAATATTAATAAAAATATATGTTTATAATCAAACCTACATAAATAAAATCGACAAGAATACCAAAACCAAAACATCATAATAACACATCACTATAAAATTTGGTTCCGTGTCTCTTGGACTAAAATACGCACGCACACAATCATAATGCCACTGCCGATTCACCACTTGCCGATTAGATGCATCCATTTTTAATATCCAAACCTAACGTTATGGTTATATTTTTGATCTACCCTACTATTTAGTTGTAAATCCGCTTATTCGTTTAAACATATTTTTTGCATTATATAATTTTAAAATATTTTTCTACATTGCATGCTTCGTCATCTGCTTGAACCAGGATGTATTAAAGTAACCTTACAAAATTTTAATTGTTATATTCTCATGTAAGTGACATAAATAATGTCTTATGAGAAATAAAAATTCTTTAAACCGAAAAAAAATCGCTTGTTATTATGTACTAATTTTTTAAAAGTTCTTTCTTTTAATTGGTTGTATAAAAATTACTATTTTCCAAAAATAAAATAAATAAAAACTAAAAACTTTGGTAATTTTTTTTCTTTTTTAATTATTTAAAATTAAATAGGTATTATAGTTCATAGTTGTATGTAGTCCGTAATAAATTGTTATTGTAAAATATCGAGAGGTAGTTATCGATAATGCTTGTCGCCCTTTTTCATTAGGTGCCCGTCACTATAATACACTTCTTACATCTGTGTTCGTAATCGAACTGCAAATCACGGGCTTACGATTTGTGTGAGTCGGAGATTATTCTATGAATGTGTTAAAATGTAACTGTGTGTGTAAGTGGCGACATCGGTTCCGGTACAAAAACTGTCTTATTACATTTCTCTTCTTTCTGTGTTCTGAGGTCTCGCCATAATCAAACCATTGACGATCTATACGCTAGTATATAATAAATCTATGATAGAGATAGCTTGAGATTTCATGTCTCATGCTGTAATTTGAAATTAATTCTATCGAGTTAATATTTTTATTATTAAAATAATGCATCTATACATATTGCAATAGCAATAGTAAGTTAGATTCCCAAGAGATAATAAATTAAGTCAAAGTAATAACTAAATCTAAATATAATCCCTTGAAAAGTTAATCTGCAATTTAAGATGTTAAGCGTTCGTAAACACATAAACGATTCAAGCCAAATACTGCTTATCTATAATCTATGGATTAAAGTTTGGAGTTAAGCGTAGTAATTTCGAATTTCGTAATAATGTATAACACGAATGTGGTTTTAAGGTTGCTACACACATAAACCTGCATTAGGCTGCTCGAGATGTGAAGAACTAATCATCAAAAAGCCTCTTTAATCTACACAGTTAAGCGGTAAAATTTATATATGCCTATTAAAGTTAGGATTATATAAACTTGCTTGCCAAATATAATAAACTTACACTCAGTAAGAAAAAAGTCACCTCAAAATTGGTCTCTCTCTACCTAAGCCCCTTCGCACACAAGGCGACGCAAGTCTCCGATACTCGGCGATTTTAGTATCCAAGCGACTACCGCCATACAAGTCCATTGAGGTTCGTACGTACACTCGCGTCGTTGGATGCTAAAATCGCCGAGTATCGGAGACTTGCGTCGCCTTGTGTGCGAAGGGGCTAACTGTTCACTTAAACTGCTTGTCAAAGTTTACAAGTTTTTTTTAACCAAAATACCGTTTTTGTCATAAAATATAATATTCAACTACACTACCAAAATATGTACTCATTTTGCAAAAAAAAACCTAAATATAGCAAAATGTACATCAAAAGTGAATGCGCATTAGTTTAGAAGATACAAAGTTGTTACTTTTTCACTCAGATAGCTTTTGATATTAGCCAACCAAAACCCAACCAAGTTATTGTCCGAAATCAATTTTTGGGAGCACATTTTCTTTGCGAACATATTCGACATTTGGTTTTATTTTTTTTTGTTTTATATATGAATTTTATTGGACAGGTGCTGTAAATGCTACGGGTGCGCTATGTTGTCTAACAAATACTGCCGAACCTACAATACCGACCTGCTTATGTGTAGCAACCCTTATAAGTGAATATTTGAGTACTTTGTTAAAGTCGTTATCAAACCTCTTTGAATATAGTTTGGTTACAGTAAGTTTGGATAACTAGCAATACTAACTGGATACGTTTCAGATATGAAATTAAAAATTAAACGTGGAAAGCTGGCCATTTTTCATTTGTTTTTTCTATCTGTGGAAAATGGGAATGAATGAAACCACAGAACAATGAACAAATCGAAAACAAAGCAAAACTAGAAAAGTTTGATTTTTTAATTTTCTCTATGGACAGTGAAAGTTATTACGGTACTTTTTGATTCAGTTTGGTGCACAATTTGTCAATACTGTAAAAATTACAGTTATGAAATGAAACGAAAAATTTTAACAATGAAAAACGAAAAATATTTTCATTGTGCTACAAAACTGATTGGAATCCATACTCCATACTAATATTATAAATGGGAAAACGTGTGTGTCTGTTTGTTTGTCCGTCTTTCACGGTGAAACGGACGAATTAACGTGATTTTTTAAGTGGAGATCGGAAGCAACCGAGTTACCCCGAATTTAATGCGAGCGAAGCAAAAGCTAGTTTAAAATTAAAATAAAGCCAGAACTTATTCATATTTAAGTAAA
Organism: Endotricha flammealis; assembly: GCA_905163395.2. NCBI lineage: Eukaryota > Metazoa > Arthropoda > Insecta > Lepidoptera > Pyralidae > Endotricha > Endotricha flammealis. The sequence continues at coordinate 5,685,708 of LR990871.1, read as the reverse complement.
GTTAAACTCAGACATTGAAATAATGAAAAAGTGAAATAAAATTACAGGAAGTTCTTGGGGATGCGTCATTTGAATAGGAATAAAGAGGGACATAAATTATCTAGACAATATACCTCCGGTCAAGAAGTAGCGTGTTTGAATAATTTAAAAAGAACTTACACTATGAATGCGGTTTTCATACAAAATGTAGTTTTTATTCTACTTTTTATAACGAATATTGAACGCCCACGATTTATATATTTATAAGTATTTATGCTTTTTAAATAGAGCAGACAAAAACAGAATATCCTTTTTTTTATAGATTGGATAGAGTGATTCTATAGGAAGGTTTATATATATTGTATAATATACACAAGGATTTCCCGAAATTCCTACGGGAAAGCGGGATACACGCAAACGAAAACGTTTAAAAAAAAATACACAGCACGTTAAAAAAATGGCTTTATCTAACCCTCATATATATATTTTCTGTTTATGAGGTCCTGATCGTCATCAGTACATTTTATCAAGCAGTCGTAGAAAATCGTGGCACAGAGAAAGGGAGGCTTTGTTTAGACATAGGACATAAATGGCCCATAAATTATATTTAACTACCTACCCTTGGCACAGATTACTAAATCTTTGGCTCGCTTGGATGTCGTTTTTCGGATACTTGTAAGTTACATACTTACTACCTGTAGATAGACACAACCTATCAAATTACAAGTTCGCCTCAAGTTTTCCGTTACCTCCCGCCGCGCACACCCCACAGCACCTCAAGGCAGATCCGACGGGAACGGGTAGTACAAACTTTGATTTTTTTACAATAAAATTAAAAATATAAAACAGATTTCATCATCACTATTTTTCGATTTAATTTTCGACTAATTACCTGTTTTCCAATTTGCCATATTTATAATTTTTGCTTACATATTTTTATTAATCAAATTAAATTGCATAAAATATAGAGCTACTAGAAATCCGTCACCATTTTCCATATTCATTAACTTTTTTGCATTATTTATTTTGCATAAATAAATAACTGAAATATGACAGAATTATGTTGAGTTTTGTAAGAATTATTTCCCAAAAAATATTACGTCTTCTGAAATATTTCTGAATTATGAACAAAAGATTTTTCAATTTTTCAAATTTAGTTTTTGCTTGCTTTTTTTCATAAAATAATATTTCTGAATAAATGAATAAAAATTTCATAATTTTTTTTTACTAAAAACCGTTTCGAAAACGCTTAAATATTGTACTCACCTCTGTACAGTCACCTGTTGCACGTCGGAATGCTGCCGCGATCCTGCTGGCCCAGTTTATATAGCACAGGACGCCCTCGCACTCTCACCAGCTACTCTCAAACATTCATGAAATATTACGATTTACGAATAACTGAAAACTCGCGCCACCCTCGCACAGATTGGGTGGTATTTGAGTTTAAATTCTATCGAAAACTATTACTTTTTACATAATGGTATTTTATTTTATATTATATGCGTATATGTGATTATGCAATTAATAGATTATTTATTTGCCTATACCGTCACCTAGTGACCTAGGCTAAAGCGTGTCACCTAATTTACGTTTTATTTGTTTATGTTTATCTATACATTAAATACGTTTTCTGTCTGACGAGGTCATGTGGATTAACTTTGTTATAATATTCGTAAACAGTTTAATCAACGCAAAAAATACGAATTTCTAATAAAACAACGGGTTTGCGTGCAAAATTTTGCATGCGGCCATTCATAATCATATAGAATAGATAATTTTCTACAATTCTGTAAAACCAACCTAGGCTAAGACATTTTAAAATTTTGCTTACTCGAAACTATAGCATTTTTTTAAAAGTAAAACGTAATTCTTTGTAATTTTGAACATCACTGGCCGGTGTGGTAGCGGAATCACGTCCGGAGTGTTTAAGATAATTCATTTACTTACACCCCCATCCCCAGGGCTGCCGCCAATTTTCCAATATACTAATTATCTGAACTGATCTTTATCTGAAATCAATGAAATAAAAAATCTAAATCATTCAATCGATTCAAATTCAAAATATTTTCATTCAAAAAGATCCGGCTCGAAGGACTATACGCCAGGAACTGACCGCTAAAAAAGTAACTTAGGTAAAATTTTGTGGGTTTTATTTATCTAAGTAAATATTGGATGATATTTAAAGGTTTTTAAGAACTTTATTTCTCATATTAGAATTTACATTGACTCACTATGAAACTAATCTACATTATACTATTACGTATTAGGGCTCACTCGTACAGATTTCTTACATTTAAAACTAACACAAAAATAAAATTACAGTAAGTACATACAATATATACGTCTTACTTTTTAAAATGCAAACCATATCGCGTTTTTGTATATATGATCCATCTACCAACCCAAAACTACAAACTTTTATTCTACACACTTGCCTTCAGACTTGAACAATCGTCCTGCCCTTTATTTTACTGTTTGTTGAAAAGCCACTTTAACAAATTAACATCTATTTTCCATAATGTAAGTTTGTTAACCTAGCAAATGGTGACCATTATCCCAGCAGTGGGATGATAATTGTTTTGATTAATAGTTCCTTGTTTAATAGGCTCACATGCTTAATATCTTCATTAATAAAATCATTACCCAGGCTGTATACTTCTCACGAAGTTGATCTAGGTTAGACGAATACGAGAGTGCGGAGATGGTGCTTTGTCTAACTTCGCCTTGGTCCTGGGAGAAATAGAACCGTTTTTTGTTACGACAGCGATAATAGCGGGACAGCAGTACAGCACGGTCAAGCCGTGGTCAGGAAACGTTGTCGGCCGCCTACAACAACGCTTATATGGCCATTTGCTCAAAACCATTTTTGCCATGTTATGGCTGTCACTGTCACATTAAAGAAAAAAGGGCAGGCCCCCAAGTGGAGCAGCAATCTCTCTCTTTTCTTTTCTAGTTGGGACGGTTGGCTACGCGTGAGTGACCTCTGCTCCGGTATTACAAGCGTCTATAGGCTACAATGATGGCTCACCATCAGGCCGGCCGTATGCTTGATTGCCACCTTTGTGGTATTCAAAAAAATTGAGACTTAATGCAGAATTAAAACTAGAATGCGTTTCAAAAATTTAATATTTAAAGGGCCACAAATTTTAAGTAAGTATCTTAAACAGGGATAAAAAAATTATTTATGGATTCTATTCAATCAATTTTACACATTACAGACACAAACATCAACCTGTAACGGCTGTAACATGACACGATGTTATGTAAAGGTTGTGGTGTTTTAGTAGTACGGATTTACACGTGGCCCTTATTTTGTTTTGAGGGTACACGTGCGTGGCACTTATTTCGTTATGAGTTGTATACTTTTATGTGTATAGTTATATATTGCCTATATGTAGTTACTGTCATTAAAATTCTTTATTTGCACAAAAAAAACTTTATTTATTTGACATACGTAAACACGCCTAATATTTGTACCGCAGGCATTTAACGATGTTTGACAATTAAGTAAAACAAATATTATTGATTACATGGAAAATTCAATTTATTGACATCAAAAAGGAAAGGCAACATTTAGAATAAAATGTTTTATTTTTTTATTTTTCTTGGGACATGGCATGACATGGCCGCAGGTCTTTGGGGTCCAGGAATAGGAGCGATGAGACATCCTTTCTGGTGTCTCGTCGTTTCTACTATACCGGCCTGAAAGGTGCCTCTTCACGCTCCGCTTGAGAGACCCCATGTCGTACACGTCGTACACGTATGGTGCAGGGAACACATCGTCGTGCAGCTTGTTCCACCGTTCAATGGTTCGACACAAGAATGATTGACCGAATCTTTTTGTGCGAGGTGGAGGGTTAAGATAGTATGAGAATGTGCACGCTGTTTAGGACGGTAGTTCCTGTGCTTGATCAAGGAAGGAGGAATAAGGTCGTGTAACTCATCCGAAGACTCACCATTCCATGGTAAAGCCGATAAAAGTGACTCAACGCAGCGACTTCTTTGCGGAGTTCTAAAGGTTCGAGAGTTGCACCAAGCTTCGGATCATCTATCATTCTGATGGCGTATCATCAGAATCAGTGAAGTTATCATTATTTGGCCTATTTAAACCGTTAACGGCCGAGTACCTCTCCTTGTGTCTCAGTGGTTTATGATGTGATCACTTACCATCAGAGATTTTTACTTATTTGCATATTTACAAAATTACTGCTCCCTAGTTCCTGTCTGTCTATCCTGTTAGTCCCTTGGGAATTTAGAAAAACCCTTTCTCATCGAATGCCTATGCCATTATCATAATTAAAATAATAATGACTTGTGTGTTGTGTTGTGTGATATTTATGATAATTTTTGATATGATAATATTTTTGACCGACGAAGATGTTTTTAATGTAGTCTCGACATCGAGCCTGAGCATCGAGCATGTTCTTATCAATAAATAAACGAGATCAACTAAGCTTTTGACACTTTTCTGTTTTCAATTTTACTCAAGAATTAGCAGAATAAAGACTGAAGCTTAAACCGAACATACACTATCGTATCTTTGCCACTTTCCTGTTTCATTAAATTTTACTAAGAATTTGTTACCAGAATAAGGAAAGCTCAAACTGAACCTACACTATGTTTATAAGTGCATTATCACGCACTTCCGGTGCAGCCTCAATGAACCCTGTGACTCTGGGGTATACATGTTACGCCACTAACCAGTTTACCAGTTGCCTGAAAGCGTTACGTTGCTTTAAAAGCACTATATAGCTTTTAGTAATATCGAATAGGATTTATTAAGACATATTTTACGTAAAGCTTTTTACTCTTCCTATGTATTTGTAATCTACACTAATAATAAAAATGATGGAAAACGAACTTTTTCTGATTGGCCTCGGGTCTTGGATGTTTATCTATATATGTATTTGTCATAAAATATAATATCGTTGAGTTAGTATCCCATAACACAAGTTTCGAACTTACTTTGGGGCTAGCTCAATCTGTATGAATTGTCCCTATATATTTATTATTATTTTAGTAGGTACAGAAAGTATTTTATTCTGATTTCGAGAGATGTTCACGATCAAAACATTATTATAATACTGTTTTCACTAGTCTGCTATTAGACATTCAAATAAATAAAGCAAAGATTTTTATTCTTGTGTGTATGTTTGTAATGAATAAACTCAAAAATTACTGGACTGATTTCAGAAATTCTTTCACCGTTGGGAAGCTAGGCTATCCCCAAGTGACTTAGGCTATATTTTATTTTCCAAAAAAATAGGGATCCCCGTTAAAACCCGTGTAAAGCCGGGTCGGAGCGCTATGGATTTTATAAATAAGAAAATAACTCGGTCGCGCTGAAAACGTTTGGGGGATGCCTATGTCCAGCAGTGGACGCAGTGGGGCTGACATGATGACGATGAAGAAAATAATTATCTTTTCTTCTTGTTAAAACCGCTGAACCGATTGAGATGTTTGATATGAAGCTAGTTTGTGATACGAAAACTGATATAGTTTTCATCCCCGAAATCACCCGCCTATGTTTGTATAGGATACTCTTTATTTTTGTCTGGATTTATACGAAAGTAAAATTAATGGGATAAGGAAAAAGTCTTTGTCAATTCATATTTCATTATAATATCATTTCATCTCTATTTGAAAATATTACAGTGCGTTTGTTTGTATTTTGTTTTGTCCCTTGCTATTCTAAAGTATTCTGAAAGAAATATACATACATACGTACTTCCTACGCTCATTGGTCAAATGCCTTTGTATGTATAAGAACTTTGTAAGGTACTATTCTATCATCGGGTAAAATACTTAGCAACTCTACAACCAAATTATTTGAATCTAAAAATAGTCAATCAATATACGAAACACGAAATGTTAACTTTTTAAAATAAAATTACATTAGATTGTCCCAAAACTTTTTTTAATCGAGTTGTACAATTAAAACAGCAAATTGTTGAGAATAATAAAAGACTTATAAAAATGTTTCATTCAATACTATATTATCTTATACATTACGCTTTACCTTATATTATCCATTAATGACATGGTCAAGAGTAGTCAAGACCGAATTTAACAAAAATTAGCACATTTAATGTACGAGTGAATAAGATGCAAACGGATCATTATATCGAAAAACGATCTGCCCACTAAGAGAGCTATCTTTAAGACATCCCACATTATGGGGTGGGCGCGATTTTTTTAATTCCTACTTTACATGTAGGGGAACATCACACAAAACATTTTTAATTATTTTAACCACTTTGTTAGCACAGTTTCAGTGTAAACATGAATTTGTAAACATGCCAATGTACAGCTTCGTAGCTAAACCGCGGACATTCAAAAACTATAAGGTTTCCTTGTTACTATACTACGGAACCCTAAATAGAATAAATGAAATGACCTACGTAGTTCAGGATGTAAACTAGATGAAGTGACTACAAAGGCTTTTTGAATAAATTATTTAATTTCAACTTAAATCCGCTAACTATGCTACGCAGTCGTAGCCTATCGTAGCTGTGCTACGAAATTTTCTGTCGTAGAGTGGCTCATTTACGTTTTGACAGATTCGATTGCTTTTATTCGGTCACCAGCGCTCGTTTTCAAGCAATATACATGACTTGTTAAACTTTTTATTGTTTAAAGTTCTTCAATCAACTTGTATTTTTTTAGGAAGCACTTCAAATATTTTTTTGGGTTATCAATGATTTCTTTCTTGGTTTTAAATAAATTTATGTATTTTTTTCAATTTGTAGAAAAAAATTTTTGGTTTAAGATGGTAAAAATCTAATTTTGTTATCACACGCAGTCTGGCTCATTACAAAATATATATCGTGTGAAATATCAGTATGTCTGGAGTTAGTTAGCATTATATGCTATCGCAATACTAAAGAGCTTTATGATGATGATTCGAAATTTAATACTACAGCTCAAAAATATTTTAAAGTTGATGACACGTCAAGTTAACAGTTCATATTTTCTTTATTTGAGTCCATTTTTTCTTTCAAAATTTTGACAACGACGTCAAATTCCAACTTTATAAATTCTATTTCTGCAACTCATCTTTTCCCCGACACCCAACGTTTCACCACGTTTCACCAAGCGATGTGACATGCATAGATGCATTATTTCACACTTTCCACAGTTTCAAACAACAATGTATAAAAACGAAAGTTTCAAACACTTTTTCCCGTTATGTCACCGCACTCAAAGCCTACGATATGGTTTGTTTATTATTCCGTAAGGCTGTATAGTTGTTTGTTTTGCCAATGAATTATTTAAAATGCTGAAGACACGTCGGGTTCAAATTGAGAGTGAGTGTCGAATATACGTGATCATATTAAGGAGACGTATACGACGCGTGAACTGTCGTGACTCGGCTCTATGTTTATTTTATTGTATTTAGCATAAAATTATATTACATGTTTAAATAAACATTTTAACAATCTTTCTACCAAATAATATTTTTTTCTTTGTTTGCGTAATCTGACGGAAAGTGGTCAATGCCCTCTATGAACAATTACCATCAGGCGGGCTGTATGCTTGTTTGCCACCTTTGTGGCATAAAAAAAAAGAGAAAAAGAAGATTCATAAATTACTTATACAGGATAGGATTTTAACAAAACAAGTTTCACAGGCAGACGGACGGATAACAAAGTGATCCTATAATAAGAGTTCCTTTTTTTTCGATAAAATGAAGTGATCAAGATTGTTGGTGCAGACTACAAACATTCTTTTAGTGGTTTTGTGTATTAGTTTTATCGAATAAAAAAATTAGGATACATAGCCTTTCAGCAACGGCTAACCAAATAAAATGTGAGTGTTTTCTATCCAAATTTCGTTGTTAAGAACGTACATGTACGCTGTGAACGCTGTGTACGCTGTTGAAATGAAAAAATCCTCGTCATACCACACATTCCCACCGTTGCAACGTTGTTGTGTTTCCTGTAAGTCAAGCCAGGATTAACAACGGCAACCACAGATTGACAATAAGCAGTGAATCTTAATGACGTCTCGTGGGACTAACTACAGCTGTCGTAACGCAGCTACGCAAGACTCGTAACGAGTTTAATCAGATAGATATTAGACGGAGTAGGAAGTATTGAAAAGAGCTAATGTGAGAGAGTGAATAAATTGTCAATTTCAGTTTTTATCTTTCATCATTATCAAAAGGTTCATATGTTTATAGAGAGAATAGGTTTTCACAAAATAATAAATTATTTGTGTAATTTCGTTAATTGTCTAGTCTTTATGCTACTGCCATTTCGGAAAAAAAGCATACCTAATGACCACTGGTAAAAGAAACAGCAAAAGAACAGTTTGACGACCTCCGTGGCGTAATGGTTACCACGCCAGACGCCAGACCGCCACCCAGGAGGTCCCGGGTTCGATCCCCGGTCGGGTCATGATGAAAAACGAACTTTTTCTGATTGGCCTCGGGTCTTGGATGTTTATCTATGTATGTATTTGTTATAAAATATAATATCGTTGTATAACATAATACAAGTTTCGAACTTACTTTGGGGCTAGCTCAATCTGTATGAATTGTCCCTATATATTTATTATTATTTTTACGTCCAGTATAGTTACGCCCTTTTTTGTCATTTGACAATATATTTAGTTTCACATTTTAAGAGAGGTAGGGCACAGCGGATAATCCGCTTAAATCAGAGCAGCCCGTCTGGGGAAGAACCTCCACCTTACAGAAGATCGTAGCCAAATAGCATTGGTCTCGGCCATGCTGTGTTCCTACGGTGAGTAAGGTCTCCAGAGCTCCACTTGGGGGGGGGTTGGGTCCGGTTGGGAGGGTTGGCAACGCGTGAGTGATACCTCCAGTATTGCAAGCGTCTATAGGCTACGGTGATGCTTACCATCAGGTATGGTTGTTTGCCACCTTTATAATATTTTTAAAAAAATAGTTTAAAAAAAAACAGGTCCACATACTGAAATTAAGTACCAAACGCGGAATGTCAATGCAAAGAGCGCTATAATATCTAATAGATAGTCTAACTGAAACTTATTACCATTGAAATATATCTTTATGCACTCCGACAAGATTTTCCGACATCGTGTACGTAGATACATTTCATACATTACATGCATACATCACGGTAGACTAAGAAATATTTTATGTCCCTATTTCAAGGGGAACCCGTCATCCCGAGTTTTAAATATAAATATCATGTTGTGTTTTATATTTTGTAGAAGTTATGGGAAAGAATATTAAAGTTGAGTAAAAAGCCATGCTTTTGTAAACATTGGATCACAGGGTTGCTTTATGACCAGAGGTCCTTAGCACATTATCAATTTGGAATACTTTTAGACGGCATTTCTTTTACAGACTACGTAAGTTTTCACTGCTAACGGCGTAGTTGTGGCTTGGCTGTTAATCAAAACTCTTCAGAATACTTATCATAATAGAATCGGCAGAAATGAACACAAGAATTTATGTCTCCACCTAGGTAATTGTAGAGATTCGATGCCATGTTACTAACTTAGGCTTTCGCAAAATTGAGCGAAGTTAAATGAAGTTAGCCACGAAGTTAGAGGACAAAGGAAAAGTGAAAACGAAGTAGGACGAAGCTCCCGTCCACGCTCTTGTTTTCGCTCAACTTCGCGAGAGTGTAGAGCTAGTCTTCAACCTTATATTGTCCATGAAAACAATTTCCGTAAACACCAAATCAAAAGCTAACAGTATTAATAGCTTGTACGATATGCAAATAAGTCTTTACCGTCACCTACATTCTAAACAATTTATATGTAATTAATTTGCATATTAAATAGCTTGCAATCTTGCAGTGATTAGCATATATAAGACCTAATATTCTTTTTAGATTTAAAATGCAAAAGAGATTAACGAACGTAAGTGCCGTACTAACTGGCCGGTCCATTGGCATAGTGACGCTACCGTCGGAATCCGAGGGCAAGGATTCGATTCTCGCACGGGACAAACATTTATTTGATGGCATATGTATGTGTCTACCTAGAGTACAAGTTTTTATGGTATTCTAAGTAAATAAAATAAATACATTTCTGGGCTTCACTGTTACTTTACAGGTACATCAGGTGGGGTGAAGTAAATGAGGTTATAAAAAACCCCACAATAAGTGGGGCAACCATGATACGAAATTTCGAAAATATAAACTGACGTTTCGCTGAATTCCAATCAGTTTTGAACCTTATTCTAATTAGTAATGTCTGTTTTGACAGGACTACGTGTTTCGTTGTTTCGGACGTTCGGATGGACACTTTCGTGGTAGCCCCCAAGATTTTAACATGAACGCCTACAAACATTTATGAGCAAGAAAAAAGTGTTAGCCGATAGAGAGATAGTGTTAGTTTAGAATATATATATATGGGGACAATTCATACAGATTGAGCTAGCCCCAAAGTAAGTTCGAAACTTGTGTTATGGGATACTAACTCAACGATATTATATCTTTATAACAAATACATATATAGATAAACATCCAAGACCCGAGGCCAATCAGAAAAAGTTCGTTTTTCATCATGACCCGACCGGGGATCGAACCCGGGACCTCCTGGGTGGCGGTCTGGCGTGGTAACCATTACGCCACGGAGGTCGTATAATAGTAATTTTAAATATCCTCTAAATCTGGAATACTATTGTTTGGCGCCGGAGCCTGGTTTTTTGGATCACCTCTTTTGTTACACAAATAAAAAATGGATGCTAAAATAACAATTATACTTTTTATTTTAACTCGGTACTAGACTCTGCCTAACGCGGGAATTACTCCATGACCCATGATATTTTACGAGAAAAATATTCATTTTTTGCTGTAACATTATGCATTGCCGTAAAGCTTAGTTGAGATTAGGTAAATTATATTATATGACAATGTTGTCACACATTTTATATAGGAGTAGACAGTAACTTATTAAGGGTCCACAGCCCCTTTTTCTCAGGAACTCGTAGAGAGATATAATCATGAATATATCCAGTAAAATAAATATCAAGGAAAACAATGAAAGCGATACAAATATATTTAAATAAAAGCTTTGGATTAATAATAATTGATTAGGTAGGTAGGTAATACCTAGTACCTACTAGGTACTCTAGAAAGTCCATAATAAAAAGTTCAGCTGAGCTACGTTACGTTAGTCGCTTTGCGGTATTGTCTTATTGGTCATAGTACATTCTAATGGGCTATTTAATGGTCAATGTTATTGTCAATATACAATTTTAGGCTAATTGTTCATTTAGCCTAAAATTGTATTTTATGTAAATTACATACTTATTTGGAATATAACGACATCTAGACAATTCTCGTGTAACCATTGTCGTGTAAACATTTTATTTTAACGTTACTTTTAGGACTAGTACCATCTATCGGTGATTAATAGAACTATTTACTAAAATATTTTGTAATTATAACGCCATCTGTGATAGGGTAGGAAAAACGTTTATGATTATATTTTTAACTTTTGCCAGGGGTTCTGATTCGATACTTTACGTCTCAAATTGTAACGCCATCCTGGCTAGACACCGCCCAATTATATATAGTGCCAAAAGCGCACGTGTTCTGCTGCTCAATTTGAATATTTGAATGTCGTATCAAAATTGTTCTTAGAGGGCAGCACAGACATCTTTTTCGGCACGGTGATAGTTAGAATATTTTCAGGGTAGAATTATTATATTTCTAAAATGGGTTCAAAGCAGTTCGTCGTGCTTTTAATCTCTACTTAGAACACTGTTTCAAACTACTTTCAAACTATACACAGTAAGGATACTTCATACGAAATAAGTTAATTTTCTGAATGGTCATCTGCTGATGATCAAACCTCAAACTAGGATTTGTTTTTAAATGTTGTTTCTAAATGTTTAAATTTTTTCAACAACAACGCCATCTAGAACTCTTTGTGAAATGGTTAGGTGTCACGCTGTCAATAAGCGATAGGACTTATCCAACGAATGGTCCTGTGTCCAAGGTCTTGTAAATTTATACGTTGGAATTTCGTATTCAAAAAGTAATTTTGGATAGTGTAACTTGTAATTTCCAAATTACAACTAACCTAGAAATCTAGAGCCACAGATAATAATAAAAAGTACAGTTCCTAGCTATCTTGTAGCTTATATAAGTAATTACTATGTTGTCAGCGACGTATATTCATTGAGAGATGAACAATTAGATTTTCAATTCATCAGGGCTGTGCCTAGGTGGGAATCTAGGCTTACTTACTTAATTAGTATAGCCTGTCTTTCTTAACTTGACCCATATAAAAAAACAATCTTAGCATGTCTTTTTATTCAATTATTCATGTGTAAAATCGACAAATCGCAATACTAAGAGTGTTGTGTTAAATGCCATTTCTAACTATATTATTATTATTTGCGTGTGAATGCTAATTTTAATTGCCTATTTTCGTTAAAAAAACGTGCTAAGATTGTTTACTTTAAGGGTCAAGTTAAGAAAAACAGGGTTTAGGTAAGTACTCATAATATTCTTTTTTTTTAATAAAAACCAGCTGTTATTTTTACATCAATGAGAAAATTTTAAATATTAAAATACAAACGTTTTAATATGAAAGTAGACCGCCTACAAGGTGGTCAGACGACCTAAGGAAAATGGCCGGAAGCCGCTGGATGCAGGCCGCAACAGCCCCCTTACTCATGAAGATAATTCCGCACGATCGCCATTGGATTGTTAATTTTAGGTGCTCTTTACAGCTAAACTAGCGCTAACTAAATACTAAACTAAATGAAATCGGATTGTATGCTAACCAAATAGTTAGTACAGTATAAAATTTCAATGGTACGAATGAGGATATGCTGTTAATTTTGCATTTGAAATTATACAGAATTGAAATTAAAATTGCTATGCAGAGTAACCTAGCTGGTCGCTCTGGAAACGAGAGGCCTTTGTCCAGCTATGGACTACTTGTGGCTGAGATCATGATGATGAATATGAAACTACCTTTGTTTGTCACAACACAATGTAGTTCCGACATTTTTAATTGCTTGCTCTCTTTGTCCTGTCGAATTATGTTATTTTATGTTAGGGATGACTGTTAACAGTTTAAAAAACCCTGTAGATCCTGTTCTAACAGAAAAAGAAAAGAAAACTTTTAGCAAAACGAAATACCGATGTAATAACGTTGTAGCGACCACGTTGAAAACATTAGCATAATAATTGCAGCAGCTCCGTGTAGGAAGTGCGGCCGATGCACTCGGCGCATATTTCTACATGCATTTGTTCAGTTCGCCGTATGCACATGCATATTGTTACATAGATAATGCATTTTAATTATTTTGTAACTGGCAATGTACTTTGAGTGGTGGTTTTTCCCATGTTATTATAAGGAACTAAACGTGAATTTGCTCGATGGCGTCGCTGTGTGTCGCAAACACGCAAGTTAAACAACGTCGACCCTAGTTTCATCCCATCGTTTAGATGGGTTTCATTATCTCGAGCTTCTCCGTGCTTCGGAGGGCACGGTGCCGTCGTCGGTCCCGTATTTTGTCAATAGATGGCAGTTGTCTTAATCAATAGATCATATCGATGGCCTTCGGGCGGTTTGAAAACACCGGCCTCTGCCAATCCGCATTGGAGCATCGTGGCAGAGTACGCTCTAGTCACCTTCAATCAGGAATGCGGAATACGAGTCCTGTATTCCTGTAGTGGGATGATTATGGGTTGACATGATTGATTGAAACGTGAATTTGAGTACAATGAACAATAGACGTTAGATTAACACTTAATACGTCTTCCGAAAGATCCAAACAATTAACTCCAGCTATCTATAAGTAATAGTTAGTAGTAGAATAAGTAATAACCGGAGGGTAATAGCAACAACTGGGTTTAAAATGACACTCCAGGGAAAATATACTTCTCTCGAAATCCAACTCCTTTCCCCTATTCCTCCGTTTGTAGCGGACAACGAGCAGTGGTAGTAATCTTGTAGACAACCTCCGAAGAATATTCACTTTCCACCTGAGGGACGAACAGTTGGTCCCGCCACAAAATTAATTTTAGTTCATTTGTGGTGAGATTTACACACCTTTTTTGGGGACTTACGAATTTTTTATAGTTTTTCTATATTTTTAATTCAACGAGCTCTTGTTTTCTCTCTCCTCATTTCCATCCTTTACAGAGACCTTCATAATAATGTACACTTTATACAATCATTCGCTCATTTATTGTCAAAAATATTCTAAGCTATAATCTCACAAATCACAGCAAACAAGTGTTCCGAATATATTGAATTGTTAGTGTAGGAACATCGGTACTCTCACAGAGGACACCTCATTAACGAACCGCGGAGGGACGCGCCGTTAGTGTTGCCATTATAAAAATAATTTAATTGTTTTCGATAAATAATAATGATGAAGTAGTCATTATGATTAAGTAGCAGTAACGTTGATTTTGTAATTTACACGATTTTTTGCGTGATGCGTCTGCCATCAGAGTTCTCACAACCCATAGGAGAAACCAGGCCTTTCCTAGAACGTCTTCGTCACCTTTACTTATTACTTATCCATAAGAGGAAAAGCAGAATTGCTTTCATCAATAATGTCTATCTATACATCATAATATGCAATTGTTGCACAAAGTAATGTCAATATAGAATGATTCTTATGCATCACGCCATTGAAAATGTATATAACACCATGGTACTAACCTCTCTTCAAATATTGTATTTAAAAAAATAAGTAAACTGTTTAGGTCTACCAGTAGACTTCTTGTGGCTGAGTCGATGATAAAGACGAAGTAATTTTCCAGGTGATTTTGCAGAAAGACGCTTTGCACTATCTTGATAAAAACTACTCAAGTTTTGGAGAAATTAACGCGCCTTGTCAAGAGGTACGGTGTCCGCTTACCATGAGGAGGGCCGTATGCTTGTTTGCCACCTTAGTGGTATAAAAAAAGAACCTAAACTGGTTTCACCAACCTTTAATGTCGCTTTAGGGAGGAGATTCTTAAAAGTGATGTATTGCAAACCTAAAGAAAAGGTATAAAAATAAAGAAAATTTTAAAAAAGTCATTGGCCAGCTGGCAACACCGAACAGTAAACTGTCCCCGTGTCCCCCTCGTTCTCCGGTGTCAGTCAGTGAGCGTTATAATAGGTTTACACTTGCGGCTTTGTGTGCGGACTTAGTTGGGATAATAGTAGATTTTATCATAATTTAAATAAAGTGTTTTCAATAAATGATGTAGCTCTACGGTCATTTGAATGTATAATTTAGAGTTAAGTTACATTTTAGTCTATAAGATAAGTATATGCATAGATTTTGTTTCATGTAAATTCTTCTTTAAATGCGTTACTGAAAATAAAAAATTGATATCGAACTAAACTTATTTATTTATTAAATTAAATATTAAATATAAAGGGACAATTCTTACAGATTGAGCTAGCCCCAAAGTAAGTTCGAAACTTGTGTTATGGGATACTAACTCAACGATAATATATTTTATAACAAATACATAGATAGATAAACATCCAAGACCCGAGGCCAATCAGAAAAAGTTCCTTTTTCATCATGACCCGACCGGGATTCCCTGGACCTCCTGCGTGGCGGTCTGGCGTGGTAACTATTACGCCACGGAGGTCGTCAAAATTTACTGGAACAATGAAGAGTTTTTCGTTTTTCATCATGACCCGACCGGGGATCGAACCCTGGGTGGCGGTATGGCGTGGTAACCATTACGGCCTTTATATAAATAACTAGTGCCCCAGCTTCAGCTTCTCATGCTCTGAAATCCCTATCTTAAAAAAATATTAGATAGCCTAAAAAAGACTTTCACTTCTCATGCTCTGAAATTGCTTATTTGTGCAGGATATAGGCTGCACAAAATCGATTTTTGTGCACAAGTGCATAAACGTATCTACTTTTATACACAATAAATATTTGCTTTAATTTATTTGCCTTGTGTGTGTTTTTAAGACATAAAAGATATTAAAATTTAAATTAAAGTACCGTAGGTTATTTAATTAATTTAGGAAAATCATTATACAAAATTAATTTAATAGTAGGCTGTATAGGTCGGCAGCCCAAGCCTAATATCATTGTCGTAAGATTTAAAAAAAAGGAGGGAAACAGGTCTTGTTTTTTCGAGCGTTTATCAATTTTATCGCAATCGAAGTGAAAGCACAGTTTATAACTCGTCCACAAAACCATTTTATCCTCGACATTACTATCAGCCCGAGCCGAAGAGTCGGATAAAAATGGTTCGTATTGTGCACTTGTTTTAAAATCTACTATTACAGGGTCGGCATCGTGATACTCCCGGTGTTGCAATCGTCCAAGCTACGGTGACTGTTTACCGCCTGATGCAGGCCGTATGCTTGTTTGCTACATAAAAAAATAAAAATATGTCACCCACGGATACTTTAGCTTCCCAAAACGGTGAATTTTTTTCAAACCGGTCCAGTAGTTTTTGTGTTTATTCGTTACAAACACACACACACACACAAAAATACAAGTCTTTCCTCTTTATAATATTGGTATCGATTAGTAGTAGACCAGCACGACAGCTCCGTTGACATTTAGAACGACTATGTAGCGCTCGTAGAAGCGTACAACCAACCAGATACTGGTAGCGTAGCCGAAGAATTAGCTTGCCGCATACAAGTAGCATAGTAGCCGAATGCCCAATCTTCGTAGCGCTCGTAGAAGCGTACAACCAACCAGATACTGGTAGCGTGGCCGAAGAATTAGCTTGCCGCATACAAGTAGCGTAGTAGCCGAATGCCCAATCTTCGTAGCGCTCGTAGAAGCGTAGTCAAACGTAGCGAAGTAGAAGCGGCGTAGCGCTCGAAGAAGCGTTCAGCCTAGCGGTTGCAAAACCTTCTTATTTACTAAGCTACTTATTTTGGTAGCAAATTAAGCGGAATGTTTTCACTCCAATAGTTCTAGTTATATATATAACTAGCGAAACCCGCGCAACTTCGTTTGCGTATATCTCGCTTTCCCGTGGGAATTTTGAAAAATCCTTTCTTAGTGCTCCCCTACGTTATAAAAGGAACCCCTGTGCAAATTTCAAGTTTCTAACCCTTATAGTTTAGGCCCTGCGTTGATAGTCAGTCAGTCAGTCAGCTTCTCCTTTTATATATGTAAAGAAATACTTCTTTGAGGTTTTACTTTATAGTTTATGTTTTAAGAAGAAGATGACGTATGACGTTTTGATTTTAAAGAGTGATTTGTCTATTTGTGTTTTTTTTTTGATAATATGTGAAAATTAGTTTAAAACTTAAATTGATGTTTCTCTAATAAAATAATAGAGCAACTCAAAAGTCTAATTATTAAAAGATAAATACATCTACTTATAAAACATCAATTTAGTTTAAACACTAAAATGGAGAAACTTAATTTTGAATTTACATTATTACCTGGAAGTGATGGAAAGTCGAATATATGTTGTATAACCTCAATAACTACATGTGATAACAAAATATATGCAATTCCACAAGAGCTGCAATCTGCCTGTTTTCATCAAGAAATTATTAAAACGGCTGCATATAACAAAATAAAAAATAGTCTTAAAAAGAGGTACCAAATAAGAAGAGTATGGATTACTTTGACAGATGAACTGAGAAAAACCTATATTGATGAGGATGGTAACATGCAATTTAGAGATCAATTTTTAGAGGAATTGAATGAGGAGAGATCTGCTACTGCACATCATAAAGATACAGGTACATTGGAAAAATTGTTTGAAAAATTACTAGAAAATACACAAGAATCCCGACAACAAAACTTGAAACACATTGCAGAAAAGTTTGTGATAGAAAAGTTTTCAAGTAAAAATTTTAATGCAAATCAATGGATAGATATTTTTGAAAAAGAATGTTTACGCTTTGATGTGACAACAGATGAAAAGAAAATTGAAATACTAAGGTTGTTTATGGATAAGAGCTGTGTAGACTGGTACAGTTCCATGATTATTAAATTGACAATTGATTCAGAATGGTCAATTTGGAAAAATAAATTTTGTGAGTCCTTTGCAAACAAGGGATGGAATCCAGTTACATATGCCTTATTATTTAGATACAAAGAGGGATCATTATTCGACTACGCTATTAGAAAGGAAAAACTTTTATTAGATATGAGAAGATCTATTGATTCGGGTACCCTTCTGGATCTTATTGCAGCCGGTTTACCAGAGTTTATACTTAATAAGATTGATAGAGAAGCATTAAAGGATACAGTAGATTTGTTTAATGAGGTGAGCAAGTATGAACACATGGTACGTAAGAGACCTTTAATGAACAGGAGAAAATATGAAGATCCAAAAATGAATGCTAGAAATGAAGATTTAAAGCAGTGTAAGATTTGTGAAAAATTAAATAAAGGGACTCGTTACCATCCAGAAGATGCATGTTGGTTTAGAGTAAACGAAGGAAATACTATGAAGAGGAATTTTATTAAGCATGTAAATAACTCAGTAATAGAAGCGGAATTGAATGAAAATGATCAAAAAAACTAGTAGTAACACCATTAATAAATGTCAAACTATTATTGGAGGATAAATTAGAAATATATGGAGTTTACGATTCAGGTTCGAATGTATCCTTGATTAATTCTAAATTATTGATGGTGAAAAATAAAGGTAACACTTTAAATGTAGCGGATTTAGTAACTATTAATGGTGTTAAAAAAACGAGTGGTTTGACGAAGTTGAAAATAAAGATATTTGAGTTAGAGGAGTCTGTTGATGTGTACATAATTGATGAACAGAATTTTAGATATGATTTTCTAATTGGCTTGGACTTGATAAAAACTTTTAAATTAATACAAAATGAAGATTTACAAATTACTCAGAAAAATGAGATTAATAATGAAAGTAAACAAAAAACAGAAGAAATTAGTACAATAATAAGAAGTATAGATAGAGAATACAAGATAAATTTTAATGAACACATGAAAGTAGAGGATTTTGAAATGAAAGTGAGTCACTTAAATGAATATCAAAAATCTGAAATAAATAAATTGATAAATAGATATGAATCAGTTTTTGCTAAAAATAAATATGACGTAGGAACAGTTAACGGATATGAAGCACGAATTGACTTATTGGTAGACAAATACTGTAGTAAGAGGCCTTACAGATGTACTATAGAAGATAAAAAAGAGATAGAAGAACAGATTGCAAAACTTTTAGACAATAAGATGATAGAAGAATCTTACAGTCCTTTTGCTGCACCAGTGACATTGGCATTTAAAAAAGAAGATAACAGGAGATCCAGACTCTGTATAGATTTCAGAGATTTAAACAAGATAATAGTACCGCAAGCTCAACCTTTCCCGTTAATTGATGACTTAGTCGTTAAGACTAGAAATTGTATTTTTTTTTCAGCCTTGGATATAAATTCTGCATTTTGGTCCATACCTTTACGAATTGAAGATAGAAAAAAAACAGGTTTCATAACACAGGATGGACATTTCCAATGGACCTGCTTACCTTTTGGATTAAAGACATCTCCGGCGATCTTCCAAAGGATTTTAAGCAATATACTAAGAAAGTATAAGCTTACTGATTTTGCTGTTAATTATATAGATGACATTCTTATATTTTCAAAAACTTTTGATGAACACATTGATCATTTGACTCAATTATTAAACGCGATCGAAACTGAAGGTTTCAGATTGAAGTTTACTAAATGTTCATTTGCATCCAATATGGTGAAATATCTAGGTCATATAATTGAGAATAATTCTGTTAAACCGATAAATGATAATTTGATCTCGATAAAGAATTTTCCTATTCCTAAAACACAAAAAAATGTAAGACAATTTTTAGGGAAAATCAATTTTTATCATGAATATATATATACCTAGGAGTGCTATAATTTTGGATCCGTTGCATAATTTATTGAGGAAGAACCAAAAATTTATATGGTCTGATGAATGCCAGAATACTTTTGATCTCATAAAGAATATGTTATGTTCTCAACCAGTGTTGGAAATTTTCGATCAGAATTTATCAATTAATATTTATACAGATGCTTCTATTGAAGGTGTTGGAGCGATCTTGAAACAGGTACAGCCTAATGGCAAAGAGAAACCTGTAGCTTATTTTTCAAAAAAACTTAATGAGAGCCAAAAGAAAAAGAAGGCAATATACTTAGAATGTTTGGCGATCAAGGAAGCCGTACGATATTGGCAGTACTGGTTAATAGGCAAGTCTTTTACGGTTTATTCAGATCACAAGCCGCTAGAGAATATGAATTTAAAATCTAGAACTGATGAAGAATTAGGAGATTTAACATATTATTTATCGCAATATGACTTTAAAGTAAAGTATGCCCCTGGAAGTCGAAACTTGGAAGCAGATTGCCTAAGCAGAAATCCTGTGTTGGAAATTGACACAAATACTGATGAGCAACTAAAAATTGTAAACTTGGTTAAACTGGAAGATCTTTTATCAGATCAGAATAGAAATAAGGATTTACAAAAGGAAAAAAGAGAATTAATAAGGAAACACAACTTGTATTTAAAAAGGTTCAGAAGTAAAGAGAAGATTATTTTGTCGGAAGAGTTTAGCATGAAATTGATAAAAAATGTACATGAAAATTTGTGTCATATTGGATTCGGTCAAATGCAAAAGACAATTAGTCCATTTTATACTGCAAAAAATTTAATAAGAAATATTAGAAATATTTGTAAAAACTGTGAGGTTTGTATTAAAAATAAATCGAGAGGACACGACAAATTTGGATTTATGTCTCATTTGGGACCGGCTACAAGACCATTTGAAATAATCTCGATAGACACCATAGGTGGTTTTGGAGGTTCACGATCAACTAAAAAATATTTACATCTACTAGTAGATCATTTTACCAGATATGCATTTATTCTCACATCAAAGACACAAACCGCACAAGATTTTATAAAACTAGTTACGAATATAGCTGATGAGGATATTGGATTACTTCTTACCGATCAATACCCGGGCATTAACTCAAATGAATTTAAGCAGTTTTTAAGTGACAAAGGAATACCTATAATATTTACGGCGGTAAATGCGCCGTTTTCTAATGGTCTAAATGAGAGACTGAATCAAACATTAGTAAATAAAATCAGATGTAAAGTAAATGGAAGAGAGAATAGAAAAGCATGGACAACAATAGCTCAAGAATGTGTAAGGAAATACAACGAAACTTGCCATTCGGTTACAGGATTTTCGCCGAGTTATCTTTTATATCGCACAGACGTCTCAATTTTACCGAAAGAATTCAAACTAGAAATATCACAAAGTAATTGGATAGATGATAGACAAATAGCATTGAGTAATACAATAAAATCACATAATTACAACAAGAGACGTTTTGATAAAAATCGGAAATATTATGAATTTAATGTAGGAGACATGGTGTATGTGGAAAATGGAAACAAATTGAATAGAAAAAAATTAGAAGAATTGAGAATTGGTCCGTACAAGGTGATTGAGAAGATTTCTAACTCCATTTATAGAGTGGATACAGGTCACAAAAAAACAGAATCAAATTTATTTCATATAACAAAACTTATTCCTTTGCTCACACTGGAAACTGAAGAAGAAGAAGAAGAGTAGATGTAGAAGATTGCATTTATTATTATTTTATTTTCTTTGAGGGGGGGAGATGTAAAGAAATACTTCTTTGAGGTTTTACTTTATAGTTTATGTTTTAAGAAGAAGATGACGTATGACGTTTTGATTTTAAAGAGTGATTTGTCTATTTGTGTTTTTTTTTATAATATGTGAAAATTAGTTTAAAACTTAAATTGATGTTTCTCTAATAAAATAATAGAGCAACTCAAAAGTCTAATTATTAAAAGATAAATACATCTACTTATATATATATAGATAATACTAACAATAGTTTATCTACTTGCTAATTATATGACAGGCCGTGGTCGACCAATCAAAAACTTTATCTCAAAAGTCGTGAGTTCGAATCCAGCCATATCCAAATATATTTTTTTAAGTAACCGAAGGTGAAGAATCAGGCGTGCCAACTGATGGAAAATGGTTATTTACCGCCGCCTATAAACTTCAGTATAATACCAGAGGCGCTATCAATGTATTGTTTGCTACAAAAAGGAAGAGAACATACATCAAGCTATAAGAAAAGAAGAAAGGAAAGGCTTTGGACTTCTTGGTGAACGAAACACATTGCTTCTTTACGACGATATTCTGTGAGAGAGAAAGTACCAAAACGCTTATACGCCCTACCACTTCAGTTTAGATCCAGACTCAGTGGTGGACAGCAAATTCTTCTAATGGTGTTATGTGTTCCACACAATAGATACAAATGCTTTTATTATGATCTGTAAAAATCCAGGTAAACAAATATGATTCCTTATTTTGTCCAACGTGAGAATCTAAACCTGCACCCTTTAGATCTTAAGGAATAATGAACACAGACTAGATCCTCTGGCGTGATAAAGTACGAGAAAACATTATCTAAATGTTAAAAGAAATAATGAAATTGTTAAGTTCACTACTAATATGAATACTTTTAAAAATATTGAAAAACCAAAAACAATACGAGGTGACAGCATAAAAAGAAATAATACGTAACGTTTTAAAAATGTAATTAAAAAACAAAAAACTTTTAAATTGAAAGCGCGCGCGAAATCTAATTTTTTGAGAGATTTGATTGGCTGAAAATGGCACTCAGTTACGTACCATTGGTCAAAGATAATATTTGTGTGACTAACAATTTTAAGCGGGGGACACAAACCGCGAAACCCGACCGCAAACGTTGACAGTAGCTTAAACATAGAGCTCTATTTAAAAACAGACCATAATGCTGTAGATTACGACTGCTATTTCTTGTCTATGTAAAAACACTTATTACAGATATGAAAAGTGTGCAAAATGAAAGAGATGGCGAATGGCCATGCAAGCCTTTTCGACGATTGCGGAAAAGAGACCACATTAGCATTAAAGGGTTGCATTACAGACTTAAAATAAAAGCTTGCTTTAGCTGTTATGAATCTTGTACATCTACATTTATGATAAAATCGTCTGGAATAAAAATAAACTGGTTTTTTTTTCTAGAAAGTCTTATTTGAGGAATTAGGATAGTATATTCTAGGTATTATTAAAATTATGATGTTAAATTAATATTTTTTTTTAGTCTACGTTTCTTAGGTTACGTTTACACTCACACTCAAAAGAATAATAGGTTACTTACACTTTAAAATTAATAGTTATTATAATTGACTAGACTACGTCCGGGTAAAGTTCCGGACCCGTGGGAACCACATTTAATTTCGAGAAAACCTATAGCCTATGTCACTCCCTGATAATGTAGCTTTCTACTGGTGAAAGAATTTTTGAAATCGGTCAAGTAGTTTCGGAGCCTATTCAATTCAAACAAACAAACAATCAAATCTTTCCTCTTTATAATATTAATATGGATTAACACCCAGTTTCACGCGTTCCTGATAAGTTTCAGTTAACCTACCTGCCAGATAGGAAAACTTTTACTTATCAAAGGCATTTGAAACCGACCTTAAATCAAAAGAAACCAAGTAACATTGATGAAACAGCAAAATTAAATAATGTACACTATGTATCATAATGAATAATTATTAATATATTAAATATTTTTTGTAAATAAATAATATTATATTCAACTGTTAAATATTTAAATTGTAAATGAATAATAAATAACAGGTTAAACAGAATGCCTACCCACACGTTACGTACGGCGTAAAATGAGTTTAGCAACTGTCATAACTGTTAAAAGGTTCAAGATAAAGATATCGACATAAATTAAACACATCATTACCATAACCAACCCCTTATTTCGCGAAATAATTTTATTATAATAGATAATTTAAAACTGCCCAAGTTCGCCCCACCACTGGGGGGTTAAATGAGAAATGGGCGGTGCGCGAATTAAGGTCGAAACACAATAAAAAGCTAGGCATCTCTGTCTCACAAATGAGCAATCCAGAATGCAGTAAGCGGTTTACAATGGGAGTTGACACTACGTAATGTTGCTGTCTCTTTCTGTCGGGCTGTAGTCGTATAGAACGTCGCGGCTTAGTTATAGGGGTGTACACTCAGTACAGTTCCACGTGAGATTGTGTTTTGTAATCAGTGAAGTGGCGCCTTTATTCAGAAGCAGAGGCACAATGTTCGCGCTTATGACAGTTTGACGTTTCGTTTGGCGGGAAATTAGCATTTGCGTGTTTCACAACACGCGTCGCGCAAAGGTATCTACTCCGTACAGCCTAAGGTTTTGTGTGAACTTTATATTAAACTGAGAAAATAGTTTTAGTGATGTCTGCTCCGACTAGTTGAAGATTGCTATAGTTATTGCTTCGGCAATAACTTGGATTTATTTTTTTGGTGTAACTTAAGGTGAGCATCTAGACACTATTATAAAATTATAATTTAAATAAAAGTGTTTAAAAATTCAATAAGTATCTAATTTGACTATTCAAAAAGTATTAAATGATAGATTCCTAATCATTCATTGAAAGTGCAGCTACGATTATAAATAGTCATAATGAGTACAAAACAATATTAAAAAAAAATAAATGAAAAAGTATTTATTTGTTTGCTAAAGAAGAACAGGAATCTTAATTTCTATTGTGACATGGCTATCCATTCATTACATTCTTATAGTTACTCATTTCATAAAATTGAAAACAAACTACAAAAAGCGGCCGGAATGATTTCTACTAATCAACCCAGTTTTGGTGATCTAAATACATTTTATTAATTAAAACATTTAATATATTAATTAACAAATTAATGTTTATTCCCTGCCCATAAATACGAGAGGTCGCTGAAATAAAAAAAGACTAGTTAAAAACATAAACCATTAGGATCTAATTAATAAAACTTCCAATAAGAAAACATAAATTTTCTATTAAATTGGATTCTATTTAAAAAAGTATTTGATGGCTGTATTAAAAAAAAAATCTTATTAGGCTTAATATGAAATAGGTATCCTATAGCTAACGAAAAATAAAAACTAGAAAATAGAAAGTTATGATACTTGAGCGGAAAGAAGGCATGCGTTCATCATTGAATCATTAGTCTATGGGGTGTAAGTAATCAAATGGGTCTATGAGATAATCTGGACCCACCACACATTCCCACCGCTGTGTCTCCTTTATGGCCAGGATCAACAACGGCGACCTCAGATTGACAATAAGCAATGAAGCTTATTGATATCCAGGGGGAAAAACTATGGTTGTCTTGGAACTCACAACGAATTCAATCAGAAAAAAATGAGACGAAGTAGGAAGTATTGAAAAGAAAAATCTCCATAGAAACATTATAATTTAGACTTAGACCATACATAACCGTGCGCTGACGGCAGTCAATATTTTTAACTCCCAAAAAATTGGCAATAATTGGCATCTAGCAATTCTGACTATGTGGTAAGACATAAGTCCTACCACATAGTCACCAACGCCTCCTACAGTCAAAACGCTAGTGCAACTATTTTTTAAGTAAGTAAAACCATCTCATAAGATGCAACCTATGCTCCACAATAAAGAGTTTGAATAAGAATCTGAAATAAAATATAAGAGTGTGAAAGAAAAAAAAATCAATACCCCTAATTTTTTTCGTGTTGTCGTAACTGTAGTAGTTGTACTTGGTATCGTTCTGAAAGTGATGCTACTTCTTGAATTCAAAATATCGCTAAGAAAATCCGACTCTGTTGTACTTTTTCTTCTTTTTAACATTGGTCTTTTTTCTTTTGACGATAAAACTGTGTCAACTTGAGATGTTATTGTTGTGTCTGTAGTTAAAATTGTAGATACGTCTTCAATGGTGGCTTCAGTAGGTGTTAAACGACTTGTTTGCATCATTATATTTGTCCAATTACTTTCTTGCTGAGTTTCAGAACTATGTTTAATTTGAGTTGCATTTATTTGTGCAATCACAGTTTCGTTTGTATCTAGGATTTTGTCGTTTAGATGAAAATTTTGTTCCTTTTCTCTATTTCTCAAAATATTTAACTTTTGTGTAGTTTCTAAATTAGACTTATAAATAATGTCTTTGTATACATTTTCAGTATTAGTTACTTCTGTTATATTTTGTTTAATTTTATTTGTAGTTTGAATACTGTGTTTATTATAATGAGGTTTTGTAGGTTTAACTAGAGTGTTGGAATTTCTGGCTAGTGTTCTCATTTGTAACTTTTTTGTCGTTTTAAGAGACATAGAGTCATTGTGTTTTGTTACACGTGCTGCAGATATATCATTTGTATTAAAAGCGTTAGTAATAATCGAGTTTAGTGAAGATTTATTATCATTATAATTTTTTATAGTTCCTACAATAGAAGTTACAGTTTTCCTTGTATGAACATATTTTTTCTTTGTAGTAGATACTCTAGCAATCAATGCATCCTTAAACTCATCTATAGTTAGAAATGCGTTAGGTATCTTTGATTCTACTGGGTTATTTATGTAAATAAAAGGTTGTTTTTCTCCTTTCCGTAAAATTTCTTTTACAAATAGATTATGTCTCTTATAACCATTTACATCTTTCAGTTTCTTAACATGTATTTTATATTCTCTATCTTCTGTGAATAAACGTCGAAGTGATGTTGGATTATCTTAAAAATAAAATTGTAATTTGATATTATTTTCATTATTATAATTAAACAAGTGGATGAATTCAGTCTTATTTCCCGCGCAGTCACGTTATTTTTGATCCCGTGGGAATTTCCCAAAATCCCTTCTCAACGCTTATTAATGTCACAAACTTCTGTGTCTGAATTCCTTATATTAGCTTCAGTCACTTTAGCAATGTGCTGCCATCAGCACTGTCCATTTTATTATTATATTCAATCCATATTATTCAGTCAAATTTTCCTTTTATGTAAGTATAGGTTACGATGTACATTCTGTCATAATTTTAGGTTGTCTAGAAAAATGCTTAACGATAAACCTCTTTATAAAATTTGCTTTTCCTATATCTTTATTACTTTACTATATGACTTATTTCTTTCTAAATAAAGTTAATGAAAAAAAATAGCTTAGCTTAGAGACCATAAAATATCGTTGTACCATTTCCATACGTCGCAGGCGTCGCTTGGACAGAAGGCTCTTGTGTATCGCATAACAAATTAACTGACAGAATACTTTTATCCCGGATAACCACCACTTACCACTGTCTACCGCCTCTCTATACCTTACATATAATTCTGATATTAAATCCTCTGGTATATGACTCAGTACACCGCTAAAAAATATAACGAAACAAGTATGAAATACTCGAAAATACATGTCTAAAAATTTAATCGGTAATGTTTACTTTACGAATGAATGCACTATAGATTTTTAATTTTGATGTTATAAAAGTTTTCAAATATTGCATTTTTTTTTTATTTATCTATTATTATTGACTACAATATACTAAGATATGATACAATAGGCGAACTTAATGCTAATTGAATTCTCTACCAGTCAACCATAGATTTAATAAATAAAATAAAAATAAAAATTGTTTATTTCAGATAATTAAAATCCATATTCAAATAAATAACAATAAAATTAAAATTAAATTATCAAATTAGTTACAAATCACACAGTAAATTAAAATATAATTAGCATTAAGTAACTTATAGGAAAAATTTAAATTTAGAAAAAAATACAAAATTACAAACTTTATAATAATATTTTAGGGAGTTATATCTACCTTACCAATGACACCCACAGAGAAGAGGAGCAATCATCGGCCACCGTTTCGATTATGCTGTTGTGACGGTCGCGCATTCTGCTTATCAGAGATGCCGTTTTCTTGCGTATGATGGCATGAAATCCATCTGTGTGAAACTGAGCGAACATCCCCGATGCACTGCAGAAACGGGGCAGTCCCAACAGCATTCTGAAGATGTTGTTATATTGGATACGCAGAGCTTCTAGCGATCTTTTGGTATGTCGCACCCAGAGACTTCCAGTATAAAAACTCTGGCAGTATGCTTTAAAAAGTGTCAGTTTAACGTGGACTGAGCACCTTGAGAATCTACGGACAATCATATTACCCCTGATCGCTAGAGCCCTGCGCTCCCGCTCAACATCCGCATCGTCCTTAAGGTCGTCAGTAAGGAAGTGGCCTAGGTACTTGAACTTAGTGACTCTGTTTAAGATCTTTCCGTTCAGCGTGATTTTTGGCACTTACCGGCGACCCCAAAGACCATATACTCACACTTACTTTCATTGTAAATGAGCCCGTGAGCCACGGCGTACTTTTCGCAAGTTGCCAACGCAACTTGCGAAAAGTACGCCGTGGCTCACGGGCTCACGGGGGGGCCTTGGAAAACTGTTGAGTTTTCCAAGGCCCCCCACTGTTGGGCTGAGGAGCACCATGTCGTCTGCGTAACTCAGATTGTTGACGCTAACTCCCCCGACACTGCAGCCAACCCTGGCGCTACGCAACCCAACTATCAGGTCGTACATATATAAATTAAACATACTGGGAGACGTCAGGCCCCCCTGTCTAACTCCACACTCCGTCAGGTAAGGTTCCGACACAACATTCGCCCATTTCACATAGTTCATTTGATGTGAGTACCAGTATTTAAGCAAGTTAACAATTTCTCGCGGTACACCCCTGTAAATATGATTTAAGATTTCTAAATATTGCGTGAAGGGATTTATTTGAAAATTTGTAATTACATAGTACAATATGAATACTATAGATAAATAAATTTTCAAGTAAATCCCTTCACGCAATATTTAGAAATCTTAAATTAATAATTTTATTATTTGTAATTACATAGTACAATATGAATACTATAGATAAATAAATTTTCAAGTAAATCCCTTCACGCAATATTTAGAAATATTAAATCATATATACAGAGGGGGGTCAGTCAACTCCTTTGTTTACTGTACATTACACGCACACTAGTGTATTTTGTTTCTGGTATTGCCTCAATCAAACCATTTCCGCTATACGCTAGTAAGTATATACTAAATCTATGCAGTCAACCATTATTGGGAGCTAAAAAATTCATGGCGGCGGCTTATATACTTAAACTAAATACAATTAAATAAATAATTTAAAACTAATAATAATTCTACTACTAAAATTTGATTTAAAATTATGCCCAATTACAGTCAAAAAATAAAATTAAGACGAAGATTTTGGTGCTAATTAGGTAGGCATCGTCATGAAACTTTGTAATTAGTTAAGACACACTAATTAAATATAAATATTCGTCTAAAATCCCTCGTTTACAGTATTTACAATTTTTAATTTCGTAATCCACACCTAGCTTTACTTATTTATGTCGTTGACCTATATTGTAAATCGAAGCAAAGGAAATCAAAGAGAAAATATATTTGTAGAGCCCTATGCATATTCGCATACATTTCTTTATATTTTTTAACGATAGTTCGTTATATCATCATTACCATCATCATATCAACCCATAATCATCCCACTGCTGGGATACGGGTCTCCCTTCAACCGAAGGGGACTAGAGCGTACTCTGCCACGCTGCTCCAATGCGGATTGGCAGAGGCCGGTGGTTTCAAGCCGCCCGAAGGCAACCGACTTGGCTTAACGACTGTCATCTACCGGTAACAGCCGGGAACGACGGTTTAACGTGCCTTCCGAAGCACGGAGAAGCTCCAGATAACGAAACCCATCCAAACACTGGCTAGGGTCGACATCGCTTGACTTGCGTGTTCATATTAGAGTGCGACACACAGCGACGCCATCGAGCTCCTCATTCGTTATACAATGTGGAAAAATATTCAGTGCCAAAAAACTAAAATGTATTTGAAGTCATGTGCCACACAGGGATTTGAACTATGTACCATTAGGTTAATAAGCTAAATCCTTATCCTACTGTGAGTAAGGTCCACTTGGTCGACTTTTGGGGGTTGGGAGGGTTGTCAACGCGTGAGTGATACCCCCGGTATTGCAAGCGTCTATAGGCGACGGTGACGGCTTACTATCAGGCCGTTCGCTTGTTTACCACCTTTGCGGTATAAAAAAATTAATATAAAAAAACGGAAGGCTCACGCAGGCTCTCGCGAAGTTAACCCAAGTGAAATAAAGTTAGTCACGAAGTTAAGACATAGAACGAAGAGCCCATTCTCGCTTTCACTCTACTTCGGGAAAATATAGAGCTGTCAATAAAGTTTCGTTATTTATATTCGTCTGTATGCTTTGCTGAACTTTTTTTAATGCCACCAAGGTGGCAAACAAGCATACGGCCCGGATGGTAAGCATCAACGTAGCCTATACACGCTTGCAATACCGGGGGTCACTCACGCGTTGGCTGCTCAGATTTGAGCGAATTTTGCCGCTGTGCCCTACCTCTTATGAACTGTAATATTTACTTGGAAAGTAAAATAATGTGCTAATGTCCATAGGCAGCCGTAATTATTCCATCAGGTGGCTTGGTCTGCCGCATGCTATTAAATATAATAGTTTTCAAAGAGCTACTTTTGTCTACAGACGTTTTTGTCCACTAAAATAGATCGCTTCAAAATGTAACCTTTGTACGCAGTCGTTTTAGTCCGTCATCTATATTTTTCTACAAAAAAACTACAAATTAACAAATGTGATAGAGAAGTACGCGGGCCGCCGCGACTCAGCACGTAGCCCCCCGCCGCTTAGTGTTAAACCAAAAGTAAAAACACTGGCCGTAATGGAGATCACATCAGTCAAATAATCAAATCTTTTTAGGTCTCTACAGAAATTTTTTATTTTTTTTAAACACAGTTTGAGCTAGCCCCAAAGTAAGTTCGAGTCTTGTGTAATGGGATACTAACTCAACGAAACTATGTTTTACAACAAATACATAAATAGATAAATCCAAGACCCAGGCGAATCAGAAAAAGTTCGTTTTTCATCAAGACCCGACCGGGATTTGAACCCGAGACCTCCTGGGTGGCGGACCGGAATGGTAACCATTACGCCACGGAGATCGTCAATCATCAGTCAAGTCAATCTTTTTAGAACTTTACAGGTAATTTTCTCTAGTCATGTACATCTTTAACATTAAATAATTAATTCTAAGGCCGCTGGGTGCAGGCCGCTGCCAGCAGGTCGCATTGGAGCTGTTTGGGGGAGGCCTCTGTCCAGCAGTGGACTTCTTGTGACTGAGATGATGATGATGATGATGAACCAGGCCAAGCCATGTTTAGGGCACTGTCTGACATAGAAACACATAATCTACTTTCTACACAGACTCTCTGTGACTTTTTAGGATTAGGCGTCGCCTTATTCGCTAGTTCATTTAGTTTGATAAATATTTTTATCGTAAGCCGGTTGTTGAAATGAGCCGATAAAGATCTGACCAATTTGGTGATTTGGTTAATTATTTCATGATGTGCCCAACATTGGACAGCTTTGTATATTTGTCGGTTTAGTCGCTTGGCTACATTGCAATATGACATACACGTACAGACCAATTTGCGACTCTCTTGTGGCACTGTTAATACTCCGGTAACTGTGTGTCTATCTAATTTTAATGTAGTCGTGTCTCCGCTTTGCCCTCTTAGCTGTTAATCACTACTCACTAGTCTAACTTAATCCAAAAGCTCAATAATTAAATAAGAGAATCACTTTTTTATTTTTTTCATAGAATTATTTTTATAGACCTACTTTCGTCGTCCTACCTATAAAAATATTTCAGTTAAAGTCAAATGAACAATGTGACGGGGATTAAGACAAATCGCGATGTGCACGCGCAGATCTCGATCAGCTTAATGTAATGAGTGGCCCCTGACATGCACAATGGCCACATAGAGCTTATGTTCTGTCAGTACACTAATGCAAAAAGAGAAAGAAGATCTTGTGACTTTGAGATACGTGCGCTGAAAATTCTAAGCGGTATGAGCTCCCGCAACTGCGCTGGGTGTAGTAGAATCTGGCTACAAATGTATATTTAAAAAAAAATGTGAAGTGATAGTTAACCTCGTATTGTAATGTGTGTTGATTCGCCACAATACGCTTTATGTTATTCTAGTCATACCAAACGTATGAAACCAATATCTATAAGTCGCGAGACGGCACACCACACCTTACAATGTTTTTCAGATAGCATGGGTACGGTGACATTTGGGATTTGAAGGGAATTTACAGGGAATTAAAAATAAATGTATCATTAATAATGCAAATTTGAATTTACTACTTTTTTCTAGTCGCTTATTCTTCACTCTTTTTCTATTTCTTTTTGTACTTCGCGGTTTTTTGTTTCGAATAAAACATGCGTGAAATGGAATTACTCAAACGTCACCGTACCCATGCTATCTGAAACACTTATTGGTTAATTCTACTCTACATAACTGGCAATATGCTGATAGCTTATTGTACAAATTTTTGATATTTTCAATATCATATAAAAATTGTTAAGGAATAAATTAATTAATTATGATTATGATAACAACCATTTTTCTTACGCGAGATATATGAGGGGATAGTATTGCAATAAATCATAGAGCTTACACTTCGTATTATCTCAGGCCGTCACCATAGAAGATTACGGCGTATACACGATGCTGCCGGCGCAGCAGCTGGCCCCCATCAGCCCCTGGCCCCCCGACGCCAACCTACTGGACAGGATGGACGACTTGGCGCACAAAGGTAAAGGTAACGGTGCTTGCCATTTCTTATTTATTGGAATAATTCTACAATCCCAAAAATTACTCTCAAACTACGAATAGGTACTATTCGTAGCTCTTTTAATTTGAAATTTAGCTAATATGTAGATTTATTAACATAGAATATTTTATCCTACTCATGAGTTTTGGTGGGATAGAATATTTTTATTTACTTATTGAAGGTATTCGAAAACAATCTAAGTTCAAAAATTATACAACGAGCTGTGAAAAAGTTTTAATTTTTAAAAATAGTATAACTAAAATTCCCACCGCTTATTTTTGAATCTGCACAATGAAATCATGCAATGTATCTTGTATACATAAACCTGTTGCATTACCAAGTCTACTGTACATGGAAGTGTAAATGCATGATTAATTAGAGTAAGCAGACTTATGATGCGACAGGTCACAGCGGTGTTAACCAGCTCGGCGGCGTGTTTGTAGGAGGGCGGCCGCTGCCTGACTCCACTCGGCAGAAAATCGTCGAGCTCGCGCACTCGGGGGCGCGGCCATGCGACATCAGCCGAATACTGCAGGTCTCCAACGGCTGCGTCTCCAAAATACTCGGCAGGTAAGTCTTATTCTTGCTTAGTCTTGCTTACTCTATTTTTTTAGTTTCGTAACGCAAGGGCGAGATTACTTCATATGGTCATGGTCTTTTCTTTTTGGTTAAATTCCTTGTAACTATTTTCCCCCATAGGCCATAACGTCAAATCAGTGGTGGGCTTGTAAATTCTGGCTATACGGGAGACACAGGTAACATTATGGGCTAAACTCGAAATTCTCGAGCTCTAGAGACCGAGAACACAACATGACCGAGACCAATGCTATTAGGCTACGATCTTTAAGGTGGAGGGCCCACCCCAGACGCTCTGCTCCGATTTGAGCGGATTATCCGCTGTGCCCTACCCCTCTTATTAATTCCTTTAATAGAACTCGCTATAAAGAGTTAAAATTTAAAATAAATATTTAATTGACATTGAACTTTGTCAGAAATATATCTGAAATACAAATAATTTACCACAAGCAATGTAGTCTTTTAACCACAAAGGTTCTCACATACCGTAGACTAAGAATACCGCATAAACTATCCCAAAAATGTTGTAGAAATAGATCCCTGTTTCAACTGGCCGTGACCGCAGTATCACATACCTACACATACCTATAAAACCACACGACCGATTTTAAAAGACACCTATTGACAACTATGTCAATGTAACTAAGTTTCTATTTAAATTGTGCAATTAATATATTCACCAGATATGTTCAGTTAACTACAGTTCTTTAAAAATTTTACTAAAGGTAATATTCCAAAGACAGGATACACAAAACGTTCGCATAGCGTTACCTAACAGATTTGTGGAAGGCTACGAATAATGCCTTATTGGCTGAACATCTTGCCAGTAATTTATAGGAAATTTATTTTATTTGAGTCATTCATACCAAAGAAAAAATTTCAAAATATTTAAAAATATTTGACGACCTCCGTGGCGTAATGGTTACCACGCCAGACCGCCACCCAGGAGGTCCCGGGTTCGATCCCCGGTCGGGTCATGATGAAAAACGAACTTTTTCTGATTGGCCTCGGGTCTTGGATGTTTATCTATATATGTATTGTTATAAAATATAATATCATTTAGTTAGTATCCCATAACACAAGTTTCGAACTTACTTTGGGGCTAGCCCAATCGTATGAATTGACCCTATATATTTATTTATTTATTATTAAGGACACTTTCTCTCGTCAATGATTACATTACAGTATTAAATTATTAATGTAATTAATCTACTCTATAGGCTACTACTCTATAAACTGAATGGTGATAGAAAAAAGACATTACCAAACGTCTAATAAATTAAATTGTATATGCGATATCATAACTAGCTTTTGCTGTGTGACTCCAC
The DNA here is from genome assembly GCA_905163395.2 of Endotricha flammealis. Lineage (NCBI taxonomy): Eukaryota > Metazoa > Arthropoda > Insecta > Lepidoptera > Pyralidae > Endotricha > Endotricha flammealis. Next base: position 5,651,285 of record LR990871.1, on the reverse strand, counting down.
GAGTTAAAGTTGCCGTGCTAGTATCCTGATGAACACAAAATCGATGAGTGCCTTTCAGTTCAATTCTAATTGAAGTAATATAAAACTTTTTAATTTATACCACACTGTGCGTGAATTTATACGCAAAGCATCACATCGATATTAATATTATAAGGAGGAAAAGATTTGTACTTTTGTTGTTTAAACTCAAAAAATACTGGGCCTACTTTTACCGCAAGATAGTTACACTATCCGCGGATGACAGGCTATATAATTTTTTTAACGTTATCTTATAGTAATTTTTTTTTGCAAAAAAATTAAGTATTAATTAAAAACAAATCCATGACAACGTCAGAGGTCAGATTATAGATCTAATTGAATTGGTGACGAACATTCAATGTGAGAGATGTTAGGTACATTGACAAGTAATTTGAGAATTATTTTTGTAACCACAATGTGTCTTAATTTTTTTCTGGTGGTTAGCACAAACTGTCAATTTCGATGTTTATTTAGGCAATCGATACAGTCAGCCAACAAAGAGCATGAACAACAATCGTTATGAAACTTTGTAATTATATAGTTTAATATGAATACTATTGATAAATAAGAGAGGTAGGGCACAGCGGATACTCCGCTTAAATCGGAGCAGCCCGTCTGGGGAAGGACCTCCACCTTGCAGAAGATCGTAGTCAAATAGCATTGGACTCGGTCATGTTGTGTTCCTACGGTGAGTAAGGTCTCCAGAGCTCCACTTGGGGGGTTGGGAGGGTTGGTAACGCGTGAGTGATACCCCCGGTATTGCAAGCGTCTATTGGCTACGGTGATGCTTACCATCAGGCGGGCCGTAGGTTTTTTGCCAACTATGTGGCATAAAAAAACGCGTTAATCCTTTCATGCAGTATTTAGAAACAGAACTAAATCATAATTCTTGAATCATCATCACGTGAGCAGTGCCGACCTCCTCACCACATTCATTGGCGGACTGTACTTAAATGATAAGTAATATAATTTCAAAGAACTAGCTGGTGGCTGGGTTTTTAATCGATTAATCTCGTTTTTTCTGTTTCCGGCTGCTTTTACGTGAATGAGTAACAAACAACACCAACATACAACAATTCACCCATAAAAATTTTCGCGTCCATAATATTAGTAAGATTCTCTAAAATTACAACAAAAATTACTCTAAAATTAAAAACAAACTCGTTTATTCCATTAAATATAAAAATAAAATGAAAGTACTCGTCAACACTTCCCACTTTGTTTTTTTTTTTACAACAAAACGACAGTTGGCCAATGACAATCTACGTTTGCTTACCTGGAATCGAACCTGATACCTCAGACACGCTGGAACCCGATATCCTGTGAAGACCACCCTTTCTGTAGAAATATGGTACATTGACGGGTTAGAATAAAATTTTGTTTAGTTATATTTTACAGTCATTATCCAGTTTTTAGCCATAATCTTATAAAGCTATCGAATCAAATAGTTTATTCAGAGGTCATTTGTGCATTTTCTCTAGTACCTAAAGTGTACATGTACATTTTTTTTTTTATACCTTTAACAAAATACTCAACTTGGCAAACAAAATACTCGTCAAAAATACAATCACCGCAGCCTAGAAACGCTTGCAATACCGGGGGCATCAATCACGCGTTGCCGACCCTGTAAAAAATGGAGCTCTGACCTTACTCACCGTAGGAACACAACATGGCCGAGACCAACGTTATTTGGCTACGATCTTCTGTAGGGTGGAGGTCCTTCCCTACACGGGCTGCTCCGATTTGAGCGGGTTATCCGCTGTGCCATACATCTCTTAAATACAATTCTTCTTCTTAATCGTTCCCTCGCTGCTGAGGATCGTGACTTCGGCCACGAGGTCTTTACTGCCTTCCCTGTCACCATCAGCCTCTCCATATTGTCCACAATTATAATGTTTAATTAATCTACTCTACAAGCTACCACCATTTCGAAAACAAGCAAACCACTGACTCACTGGTAGAAGAAATGGCGAAAGAAAACCAGCTCATCAAATAGAAAAGATAGAGTTTTCAGACTATCTTACGGTCACTGACTGGCTTATTGGCTGTTATCGATAGACAAGAAGTCTAGCTTCTGATAGCCTTACAAAATACGGAAGAGATTTTAAACGCATCCAAATATTGGCTGGTATCTTTGCTGCTTTACTTGAATGTAAGTCATTGACAAGTAAATGACGTCATGGACCAGTCCCCGAAAAATGGCTGACTCACTGCGTTCCGTGATTTTGCGAGTCACTATTGCCAACTTTCAGACAGTAGAATAACGCATTGTAATGATGACAAGGACACCAGTGTTACGGTTTGCAAGTGTCAATCTAGTGTTATACTGAACGCCAACTTTTCTTTAGTGTTTTATTTAGTCAGTGCATAACGACAATCTATTTTCAATTGTTTTTTAAACTGTGAGCCAGAAACTTTGGCGTTGAGTATGTCTGCCTCAATATCATCATATCATATCAACCCATAATCATCCTACTTCAAGGATCCGGTTCTCCATGCAATCGAAGGGGGTTAGATTAGAGCGTACTCTGTCACGCTGCTCCAATATGCGGATAGGCAGAGGCCTGTGTTTTCAAATATTTGCTTCGATATAGTTCCGGAAATATTTTTTACCACCGTAGTTCTATACATTTGTTTAACTGTTACAAGGGAGTTCTAGGGAATTGTTTTACTCATTAATATTTTACCGTCACCATATAGTTTTGATATTTTATTTATCCAGTTTAGTTTTATGAAGTTAATTAAAAGTCGCGCCGATTTTAGAGTGATGTCGTTCATACAAATATATCAATTCGCTGCCGGTGTTTTGTATTTTAATGTGTCATTAATTTTAAAATGTTTTTCTATGTTAATTAGATACCTAATAATAAAAAAATCCACAGGTATTACGAGACGGGGTCGATTAGGCCTCGCGCGATCGGCGGCTCCAAGCCGCGGGTGGCAACGGCGGAGGTGGTTAGCAAGATAGCCCAATACAAGCGGGAGTGCCCTTCAATCTTCGCGTGGGAGATCCGAGATCGCTTACTCAGCGAAGGTGTCTGCACTTCGGATAATATACCTAGTGTAAGTACCTAGTGTTAAGTCCTTCTTTCTCGTCGAACGTAACGAACCGATTGACGCGATAGATTAAGGTCTGAAGGGTGACATAGGCTACTTTTTATCCCGGACATCTTTTACCCACGGGAATCAATAACATATGGCAGATCCACTGGACCACGCGGGCCAGGCGAGTAACTACTATAGCATATCAGTGAACGAAAAAAACAGTTCACTGGCATACCTAAATATAATACCTACTCGTATAAATGATTTGTGAAACTGACAGTGAATAACACAAAATCATTCTAAACTTAATTCTCTTTTCTTTCTTAATTAGACAATGACAACATTTACTTTAATGTCCCATTAAATATCTTTATTCAATAACGAAGACAATTTAAATAATATGCAACAATTTTATTTGAGCGGAAAGCCCACGTAGCTAAACGCCTTTGGTATGAAATTATGGAGGGCGAGCATTGAAACACAATGGTTCATAGCTATACTGTGGTTATATACTATGCTATAACGCCTTATCTTAGCCCCGCACTATACTACAAGTCCCCCCCTCTCCCCCAACCCGCCCCCACTTTCGTGGCAAAACAATATGACGTTATATTTTTTTCTTCATTTTTTTCCCCTTTTTGAATACGGGGACGCTCCCTTCGGGACATCCTTTAGACGTCGATACGTCTTCCGTTATATAGGTGGATGTTTTTACAATGTCGGCTTTTTTATGTCATAAGTGTACTTACTTGTATGTTTATTTTAAATTTCATTTTACATTATTATTGAGGTGAACATTTTTGTACATTAGATTAAATATACAAACACATAGTTTATTAGATTAAAATATAGGTACTAACACATAAATAAGATAAAATAATATTTTTAAATAACATTATTTTTTTTTCAATATAAGATCGTTCACTCTTCTCTTTTTTTAGTTTTTACATAAAAAGGTGTAATTATTAATAAAATGAATTAAAATTCTAGTTAAAGTTCACTTTTTTTTTTAACTCTACGGAGACTCTACGTAAAATAATTGTATATTTTCTCTCTCAATGTCTTATTATCTAGTTGATAATAAAAAAATAAATAGTTGAGCTTACAGATTGATAAGTAATATACTGATTGATAAGTGGATACTAAGATTATGAGAGACTGGTGGTTGAACTAAGCGCGAGCTTGTGTCACAACACAAGAACAAGAGCCTCTCCCACATGTTGTGAATTATATACCGAAAATAAAAATAAATATTAGTTCATAATGTTTATAATAATCAAGCACGAAACTACGCTTCATGTTCACACATTAAAATCGAATATACTAAAGGGATAGATCATAATTTCTTTTTTTAATGCTTCTGTAAAAGCATTTAGTGTAGAAGTGAAGCATTTAACGCGAAGCAGCAAACTTATAAGTACACAATAAAAATGCAATCAAAAATTAACGTACCGAAGGAGTTACACTCATAGCCGTGACTTAGCAAAAACCTGCGCTTTACGACTTAGGAATTCTTAACACCCTTTTATAAGATCTCCCTCTCGGATACTTAACATAAATTAATTAAGAAATACGCACCATCATCCTGTTGGTGACGTTTTTGCGAAAAAACGCTGCACGCTAAGTACCGACAAGAATATCGGGAAAAACATAAAACCGAAACAGAGAGAAAATCTCGAAACGAGATGGCGATATGGCGTCGCTAATGAGTGCGAAAGAGTTATTTGGATGTCTCTTTTTTTCATCTCCTAAAGGGGGGGGGGGGGGGGGGGGAAGAGCGGGCGATTTTGACACGGCATGAATAAAGAAAATATGAGGGCTTTTGTTACCGTAAAAATTCCTATACAGGGGATAAAGTCTTTAAGTTATCAGCAAGGGAACCGGGCGGGTGTACCTACGAAGGGGTAGATATATGGTTATTGTAAGGGCGTTTGAAGTCACGTATCTGCGGAATATCGGGTTATATCGTGTTTTCGTAGGTATATTGTCTTAATGGTGCTTAGCGATTGAATATATTAAACGTGGGGCTCGGCTCGACGTACGTCGGATTTCATTAAGTTTAATGAAAAGTGAAAGTCGGGGCACAATATGTTTTTAACATGTACACTTGAGTGGAATAACATAATATATATTTTATATATTTCATTTTAAAAAATTGTGATCATTGATATAAATAATGAAAAAGTGTGCCAAATGCAGTTTAGGATTTGATAATTTAGTTTTCTTAAAAAAAAGTAAATTAGTTTGAAGTCAAATCATTTATTCAAAGAGTAGGCCTTAAATCACACTTTATTTAGTTAAAGTGTGCACACAATAGTAATATTAGTTTATTCTACTAATAACCAGACGACCACTAGATGTTAAGTAACAAGTGATTGTTGAATTAACACGCCTGATAACATCAGTAAGAAAAGAGAATAGGTAGAAAAAGGTTCGGGAATAGCGAAAGGCTGAGAAACGAGCTTGCAGATCTTTCATTCAATACACGAAACGCATTTCTGCTTCACGCCAATATTATGCAAGGCGTGGTACTTGGAGCAGACGCCTGAAGCTAACTGAAGTTAGATTTCATAAACGATCTACCACTCGATTCGTCTGGGGTCTGGGATCTGGGATCGATCAACCTCTGAAACATGTAGTACTTAACAGATTTTTTTCAAATACTGACTGTGTAATATAACCTAGTTGCTCATAAAAATACACAAATGTGTAACATTTGAACAAATTTTTTGAAAATGCAATTTATTTCAATAACCCACTATAAAGTCGTTAATATTTCTACGGTAGATTAACAGCAAACAAGAGCGCGAAACTGCTAAGCCTTTACAGTAACGACCCTTAACTAAAAAGTAGTAACGCTACCCTATTAACTATTCATACATCCCTAAACGTTTTAACATGTCCATCAAAACTATATCTAATATATATAGCGGTAAAGTTTAATTTCAAATATGATAAAAAAATATAGGGTACAAGATATTCTATTTCACGAAGACCATTTGTCTATGAATGTTGTAAGCCGAACAATCACATTGTTTATGTGTGCGTGCGCGATTTTACGAGCGTTTCCGAGGTTACGCACACTACTATGATGTGCATGTGAACGTCACAACATTGATAGCCAAATGCCCTTCGTGAAATAGAACAGCTATAAGAGGGTCAATTGTTGTCACTGGGCCATATCGCAGTGGTACATGCGTTCCCGTTGCAAATCACTTCCGGGCCACTAAATCCAGGCCAAATTAATGCATTTAACACGCTCCCTGCCCTTGCTGGGGATGACAACTTTATTTCATTGTATCGTTATATTTTCTTGTCACTTGGTGACAGGCACATTGGTTTTTTCGACAGTTGGCTTGACTTTTGCAAGTTTACGCGGTACGCTCTGTGGGAATGACGAATCTTCGGTATTGTACGGGTGATAATTGGTTATTTTCAGTAATATCAAAGTAAACTGTGATTTTGGAGGTTACACGTGAACGTGAACATAGAGAGTTCCACTGCAATATATATTTTATTGATAACTAAACTAACATTAAAAAATAAACTTGAAATTGAACTATTTATTATTATTTTTTTTATTTTTATTATTATTTTATTAAATAGACATAATATAATTTTCATTCTAAATTGTTCGAAAATATTCTGTATTGTGATACTAAAAGCTTGTAATGTTTTATATAACATTCAATCAATAAAAAACGTATTTTCATGAGAATCTTGGCTAGTTTATTCCCAACAATAGAGCAAATAATTTATTTTGTTTAAAAAAAATTATATTAATTTAAAAATTTACGACATTTTAATTCTTATTTTTTCTTACAAATTGTAATTAAAATAAACTTACATGCCTTAATTTGAGTATAAAACACAACAACTATCGTCATAATTTTAATCACAACAATCCTATTCTAGGCAATATCGAAGCCAATAAATAGCTCGTTCAAAACACTGATTTAAAACATCATTACAGATCATATCTGAGATTTATATCTCACGGCCGCCAGAGCGAATATATCAGCAACAAATTGTAACAAAAGAGTCCGGTAAAGGAGATTATCGTAGACGGCGCGTGTCGTGCGCGTGACCGGCATGCGTCCATGATAGACCCGCTTACCCTACCCACAAACCAATAATGTTAGAACATACTTTATTCCCTTTACATAAGAGTTAGTTTTGCTCAAATGTAAAGATGAAAATAAGTCAAAATCGGTAACAAAGTAAAACAGATTTTATTTTAATAATATTGAAAGTTATTTTAATTTGAATGTTACGTACAGAAAGTTACTTAAAAGTAAGAAGTGTTAGAGGGAAATTAATACCACAATTCAGAGGATTCGAGGATGTTGAGTGTGTAATCGGAAGAGCAAATAAATATATAAAATAACGGATTGTTCGTCATGACATGTGCGGTTTATGTCTGTGTCATTTGCAAAAACGCCTAAAGGGTTAAAATGTTACGTAGTTACCCTTTTTACTTTGTGAACTATTGTTTGTTCAAATTATATATTTTTTAGTTACAAGTACAAGTTATTTGAAATAACCGAAGGCGTCAAGATTGAACTGAAATTGAGCAAATAAAAAAAGCAGACTTTATTTATTTGATACAGCGTTGCAAACATTAAAATAATGTTACTTTGTAGTTACAAGTTTTCAGTTTGTGTCCATAAACTGAAAAAGTTCTGGGTTAACATCTGGAGAGAATTTTTCTAGTAAAAAAGGATGTCTTAATGATAAGGAAAATCTTTTACCGACAACCTACCTACTGCTACATAATGTTAATCAACCATATATTAAGCATAAATTCAGGAAGGACTTGACTTAAAACCCATTTTGTCACATCATTTTATTCCCCTGGAGTGTGAGAGCGATAGATTGAAGAAATATTTTTAATAAAATCTCCCTATATTTAGTAATGATTTAGTGTCATCTTTATCATTTTTTAAATTTTTTTTTTTTTCATGTTTCTGTGTTTGCAATTCACTAAACCAATGGATAATTTGGGTAATTTTTTTTTTGCTCAAACGTTTCTTATCTGATGATTTACGAAAAAGTTTAAATCTATACTTAATATTATAATTGCGAAAGTGTGTTTGTTTTTTTGTTTGTTTGTCCTCCCTTCACGTCGAAACTAGTCGAAATAATGAACAGATTGATATGATTTTTTTATTGGGGATAGATTAAGGTCTGAGTTGGAGAGTGACATAATAGGCCGAAGTGACATAATATAATTTATCCCGGAAAAACATCTTATTCCCACGGGAAAAAAAGTATAACATAATTTTTTCATAATTTTTTAACGGTGATAATTTAAGGTCTGGAGAGTGACATAAGGCTACTTTTTTGCCACGGGATAAAGAGATTCCAATGGAAAAAATATATTTACATGTACCCTTGACCACGCGGGCGGAGCCGCGAGTAACAGCTAGTTATCTATATATAAGTAGTTAGATAAGTAGTGCTTAAAATTTGTATTTGTATATTGCCAAAAACTGTATTATATTCACACATACGAGCCCTTGAACCAACGAGTTAATTACAAGTTCTGTATCCAATAAATGGCACCCTTCACCCTCCCCCTAAATACCGTTTGCAATATGTTTATCGGTGTTTAACATATATTAAAAACATAACTTTTTTTAAGTACAAGTATTTTACTTTTTTTTCTAAAGTATACTTAAGAATTTAGTACATAAAATTCTTAAGTATACTTTAGAAAAAAAAGTATTTAAGGTACTCATGTACGTATAAATAGAACATTAACCGCAGCAGGTAGAGTCATTAACTCTAAGTACTGCTAACCTTTTCTCGTTTTATAAATATGATAGGTAGGTAAGGCTACTAAGGCTATGATAGGTAGTTTTCTCGATGGAAAAAGATTGAAAAAAATACTACTCCTGATTTAAATTTTTGATGTCATTTGTGGATTTCTATCACTTTGAGATTTAAAAATATATGAATGGATGCGTAGGTAATTAAACTTTTTGTGGTGTGTATTAGTTTAAAAAAAGCACGAAATACGATATACGCTGGGCGTCAAAAATAAGTAGTACAGTTTTAAAATTGCAATATCTCCTAAACTACAGAAGCTAGACCTTAGAAATAAAAAAAGTTAAAAGACAATTTCATTTCATTTAATAAAAACTTTATGGTCTTTTAAAGATTGATTTTTATTTCAAAACTCTAACTTCTATAGTTTTAAAACTTACTACTTATTTGTGACGCCCAGTGTAGTTTTCATAAATTATAAGACAAGTATTGTAACAAGATCATATCTCACCCTAAAAAACTATCTGTTATTCGTTCATCAAATTCTTTTGACGAACTTTTGATCTAGAGATGTTTGAGATGTTCTTTATGAATCCAAGTCCATGCATGGTCTAAAAAATCGATATAATAATTTAAAATTTCTCATAAAACTCTATTTAGTCGCGAGTAATAATAAGAGGAGTATAATATAAAAATTGCATATCCCAGCTTAGCGTGCACGTGGCATCGATATTTATCTCGCTTCGTTTAGCACCCCAGTCCGCTCGTTGCGAGTGGAGCGCATCAACTGTTTCTGTTGACTGTACTCAAATTGCCAGCTTTGATTTTTGTTGAGGGTAAGCAGAGATAAAAACCTTTCATACTTTACAATTTAACGAAAAAAAAATCTACTACCACGTCATATTTTAATTATTTGTTTTTATTATATAAGTACGTAATTAAATAATAATAATTTATTCGTAAAATCTTATGGAAGTTGGCATTTATGGGATAAAAGAGGCTTTCAGTGTTTTTTTAAAGATGACGTTGGTAAACGAGCGGTTCATATCATAGCACTGAGACACCAGTGTCACTCAGTCGTTACTGATTTTAACAGAAAAACAGGTGGAAATGATGACAAAATGTACGATTTTTCATCTCACTGTAGGAAACGCATTGCTGCTTTACGCGGATATTTTGTGCGAGTGTGGTATTTTCCGGTCGAGTTAGCTCATTTTAAAAATGCTCTATGACTACTAAAAGATATTGTTTCTAATCAAAATGAAGGTACAGATAATAATGATCTGTATTTAACTCAAAATATACGCTTAGTAAGCTTTCAAAGTCTACTTAATCTCTATAGCTTGGAAGTTTGAAAAAGATTTTCAAAAAAATATATATTTGCATTAGGGTGGCCAACAGCGTTCAATACATAATTTAGTTAAAACACTATAGCCAATGATAGGCCTCTGCGGATATATTTAGCCAGAAGTAATACTCACACACAGTTTTAAAATTCATTTTGACATAGTATTCGAAGTGTACCTACATCGTCGGCCAACCTGCAGGTTGTTTTCTTAGATTTTTAAATCAGTAATACACTACAACACTATCAGTTATTTTTACATACTTCAAAATTTAAATTAAATCATTTAGAGATTACTTGGGCCTTGTCATGAATTTCTATAGTCATGTACACTTACAAAGTCATACAATACTATATAGATAACATAAATATATGATATATTTAGTAACATTGCGTGTAGTAACAGATTGCGTATATTAAGCTAATACCCAATGCGCCCGCACCGGGAGAGATCATCCGATCCACTCCTATCCCTGAGTATGGGTAGCAGAAACAGGAAAGAAATTATTTTGAAAAAAATAAACAATTTAGTCGTATAATCAGTTTAACAGCCAGAAGGCATTTTATTTCCACTTATGATGGTTTCTCCCGCCAGATCCGTGAAATTCATTTTTTTTACGTTAATAATCAAACTCAATCTTTCATTGCACATTCATGAATGCGATTCCCGGTATAAACACAATATATCTACTGAATAATCATCATATAAATTATAGGTAGTAGCGCTTCTCTTTGTATTTGTGACAAATGTAAGTTTATAGAAAAAATTCATTTTTTCTTATTGAAAATGAATTTGTGATTTTTTGGGTTCCCAGATAGGTAATTTTAAATGTCTCATTGTCAAACAGTCAGTATAAATAAAATTTCCTTAATTTTACTAGCTATTGTCTATTTTTGCATTGTAAGCACCAAATAAATTAGAAGAATCAACGATGTAATCCCTCGATTAGTTTATCTATTTTGTTGACCATACCTCATCTCCCCCGATCCAGAGCAATATTAAATAGCGATAACATCACTGATATTAGATAACATGGCGATTACAAACAAGCGTACATGGACGGAGGAGCTTCCAATTAAACCGATTTATTTTGGGAAGAAAAGTCAATGTTCTGTAATATATAGTCCTTCTAGGACACCTATTCTATCGTATTAACCGCTACCGTTAAAGGCGGTATCTCAGTGAAAGAAAATTTTGCGTTTTTTTTATTATTATTGTTTTCTTTGTAATAAATAAAAGATTTATTTCAGGTTATTATGAACCCATGTAATGTCTACAAATTATTAAATATTTTTTTAAGTTATGTTACGTTTACTACGTTTTGAATGTGATTTGGTTGTCGATTATTTTAAGATAATTTCATCGTCATCCTCTCAGCCAGAAGAAGTCCACATAGACATCTCCCAAACGCTTTTAGTAATTTTCAAACACACCATATTCTAAAATTACATAAATACAAGGTCATTTGTTAATCACCAGCAATATTAAAGGAGGTCAGAGTGGCCATGATAATGATAAACTTTTATTTTATATGGCACATGTCAAATCGCCAAAAAAAAGGCTGTTTCATTAAAAATATTCATACCTACTCGATCAAAATGTATGAATCAGCTGGGTTTTTTTCGCTTTTTGACATGGGGCCCCATGGTAAAAGTTGGTCATATTCATGGACTCTTAGACCTTCTTCAATATTGCTGGTGACTAAAAAATCACCTTGTATAGAAGGTAGTATGGTAAAAAGTAAATACATATTTACGACTTATTGTTATAAACAATACAAAGTAGTTGCGTAGAACCGAAATTGTACATAAAATACACGTCTAATTTACCTACATTTTATTTAAATTTTAAGTTTAAGGCAGTACTGACTGGCATTCTTAGGGCCCTCTCGCTTCAGCGGACATCAAACGGAAGAACCCTCTGCTGTACCAGTCATAATCAGACGTTAGGCCTTCTTTGATAAGCAACATTAGCGTCTTGGAAACTAATTTGTTTTCACTTATACCACAAACTTTGAGTTGTTAGATTCTTGGACAACAATTTCTCTACCTACGGGTATCTTCTCATGACAGCTCGTATTATTTAGTACTAGAACACAAGTATACAACTACACCGAAATTAATTTCAAATTGTGTGGTTGGCTTTTGTTTGTTCTATTCAGCGCCATTTTGTTTTTGTTTTTTCGTTTCAGCGCATTATGAACATTGTGTGAGTATGATTTAAAATGAGCTATTAAATATTAAAAATTACTTTCCTTCGAAATTTCTCGAAAACGTGAATTTAGGGTAATGTATTACTTGTTAGTTTTTGTTTCTCTCATAAATAATTACCAATTACCACTTTCGTGCTATATAGACTTTATTCTAAATTTTCCCAGGATAGCGGGATATATGTAAAAGAAGTTGCTGCTTTTGCTAATGTAGAAAGTATTGAATTTTAAACTCACAACACTTCAATGTACAAGCGAACTACATACTGCACGTATGTAATACTAACGTCTACTAATGAATAGCATATAAGTACAATCGGCTAGCTCGCGAGCCTATGACGGCCTATGTCGGCATTTTGCGGCCTATTTGCGGCCTTAATTCGGACCTGTTTAATACGTTTGCTATCTTTACGCCGTTCGAATACCGTTTCGAAAATGTAATTTGTAATTGGAGCTCTGGGTCGAAATTGCGGGAGATTGTACGAAAACGTAGAATGTACAGACAGGTGCAAGTTGAGCTTTACACTTGCACAACACAATTTTGACTCTTATGACATAGAACGTAAGAATGGTACAATGTCCGATATGTAAAGGTTGACATGCTCTTGACTGTACCTTTATTTGTACCAATAAATTAATGTAAACTCAAAATTCTCACTATTTATAGTATTAAATTGTAGAGTCTACTATTATGAACTGGTACTGGCTAATAAATGAGCTGACTCGACCGGGGCAGTACTAGCTTTTCACGGAATACCGACTTGAAATAGCAATGATATGCCGCTATTATGTTTTGTACAAATAATGCAAGAGCCCCTTCCCTTATCATTTCTTCATAGGTGGGAAACGCATCCAAGATTCTTGTAGCCGTGAATGTTTATAGGCCATGATGTCTTACCATCAGGTGACCCGCTAACTCGTTTATCCTTCTCTGTCATAAAAAAAAAGGACGGGTTGCACTCCGGATGTGCCGGCAGAAGTGAAAACTTAAACATCAACGTTGTGCATTTTTGAATAGTTTGGAATGGTTAGGGAATCTTACGCTTTTTCGTTCAGGCTATCGGATCTGACGCGACCTTAACATATTTTACCCATCTAAAAAAAGTGCCAAGCGCCGCTAAAGAAGTTTTCACTTCAAAAAAACCCTGCTTATTCATTTCTTCATAGGCATTTTCTTGTAGATTGATGTCTATAGGCAGCGGTGATGTCTTACCATCAGATGACTCATCATATTGTTAGTCCTATTCAGTCATAAAAAAAAATTATACCACTATTATAAAAACTAAACGAAATGCAAATCAAGTGGATTGGATTAAACGCGTAAAACTTCTAGCATATGTGTCGGACGACGCACCCCGAGACCCACCCCACCGTAAACGAGATTTTCTAAACGAACGTTTGTTTACGAATATATCAATAAACAAATATTAGTTATAAAACGTAATTTGATTTATTTAAATATATTTTTTGCATTTCTAATCATGTATTTTTGATAAAATTAGTTGTGAGTATTGAGATACTCACAACTAATTTTATCAAAATCTTCAGATATTATTATTCATACTTCAGATTGATAAAAGAGTAGATGTATATCTATGTCACCCGTGACATACTGTTAACCTGCAACTGTAACATCATAGTGTGACAGTAGGTTCGTTGGGTTTACCTTGTGACCCCAACAGAAATAGGAGCCGACTTAGTGTACTTAATTACAATTTTACGCTGACATTTTTTCGATAAATAAAATAAATAAATATTCTTGGACGAATCACACAACGCCGTCTAGTCCCAAACTAAGCAACTAAGCTTGTACTATGGGTTTGCTGATAAAAAAACTTAAATATGTTTTTTTTAATGAATACTTATTATACATAGAAAACCCCCCCGACCAAGGCAAACAGACATGTTCAAGCACACAAATGTTTGCCTTGCGCAGGATTCGAACCCGCGGCCCTTGGGATAAAGTGACCATTTGGAGCCACTCGACCACCGGGCCTGTCATACAATTTTACGGTACGGTACGATACGGGTACATCTATACACTGTATGCTACGTTTCAGCGTAGCATAGTGCTACGAACAAATTGTCTAGGCGATAATCTAACGGTGCATACACACCGCCATGCACCTGTTACTTTTTGTGGGGCAACAAAATGAAACAGGATAACATTAGGTAACATTCTTCAACTTTGCGACTTTTCAAATAAGTTTCTGTTATCGGATGTTGCTCACTATACTTGGAAACGCAAATTACTGTCTAGACTACGCGATATCTGCCTACTCTGCCTAGGCATTACATCAAACATAAATACAATTAGACTCTGACTGCCTTTTCGGGAACAACATGACGTAATTCATTGTCTTTTTTCTAAAAGTCGAGTATTATTATATAGTCACAGTTCTATAATACATCAATATATTATTCAAATAAACAAGCAGGTATTCCTGACATAAAAAGCAAAAAAAAAAGAGAAAAAAATGACATTTTGTAATTTATTTTAAAGAATGACTTGTTGATTATTACAATGAAAAGAAATATTATTTCATTCTTACATTTATATTTAAAATTAAAAGACATCCCTGTGGCAGGGTACCGAAAATGATTGCAGCACTCATTCATTGTTAACATTTATCAAAATTTAAGGCCATTTAAATATAAATTTCACAGATGATACTATCCTACCACGGAAGAAGAGGAAATCGCCGACCGAATATAATACGTTTCGATCCGATCCGAATCAGACAATGGATACCCTCGAGTTAACACATGAGTTATGACTTATTACGAGTGTTATACCCCATGGACAGTACATCTAATAGCCCCTGTTACATCCAAATGACATGTCATTGCATTGTCACCTTCGCGATTTATTGTGGTGACACCCTGTGTTACAGGGTGCACTGACTTAATATGAGACTACGCATTCCTTTTTGTGGGACTTATGTGAGACAGAATGACAGACTCTGTCGACTAATCTAACTATCTAACTAATCGAAAGAAAATATTAGATTTGGGGCTACATGTTTGTTTGTTATTGTAATTTATTTATTACTAACATTTGATTTACCAATATCTTTACACCGATTATGACTTGCATAAATATTATCCTAGCTCTACACTCTCGGAAAGTTGAGCGAAGTGAAGTGTCAAGGCGTTAGAAGATAGAAGAAAATGACGCCGGAATAGGAACGGAGAGCCCCAATGAATACTAGAAATAATTAAACACTACCAGTATTTGAATCAATTCAAAAATTTGTTCTAAAATCGACATTATTAAATAACTTATAGTAATAAATTATAATAAATAGACAAAAACAGTTCTCTTTCGTCTCTCAACACTTATTACAAAATTTCGCACTTTATCAATGCCGCAAATGACCGCTACCCATCCCTCTCGCCCCAACCCAAAAACTATATCTTACTCGTTCTAACAATATTTATTATAATTTTATGCGGCGTCTACGCTATTGTACGCTAAATATAGGGTTTTTGTAGTACGAGGGGGGTGTACTTGAAAACTAAATGTAATAATCTTGATATGTAATGAATATTAATGTGTTTTTTGTTGCAATGGAAGATTTAATTCGGCGATTAAAGGGTGTCAGTTGTCTATAATTATAGTTGATCTTTTCCTGCCGCATTGCGGTCGTGGTTTGCACTTGTTTAACAAATTGTATTGTTTGATTAGAACAGGCTCGGTAGTCAGTTATGGCTTTATTCTAAGAGTCGCGGTTTCGAATCTACAGATAGTCGAGACATTAATACATATTTATTTATAACAAAAGATATTTCATTTTTATTTTATTTTTATACCACAAATTGCTACAAAGGAGGTGACAAACAAGCATACGGTCGGCCTGATGGTAAGCCGTCGCCGTAAACGCTTACTAAACCGGGGGTATCACTCACGCGTTGCCTAAAGTGGAGCTCTGGAGACTTTACTCACCGTAGGAACACAACATGGCCGAGACCAATGCTATTTCGCTACGATCTTCTGCTAAGTGGAAGGTAGGTCCCAGACGGGCTGCTCCGATTTGAGCGGATTATCCGCTGTGCCCTACCTCTCTCATTTTGTGCATATTTAACAGCTATCTGTTCTATTCTAGGTCTACTCTCGTGGTGAAAACAAAAAATGTAGTCTCAATCACATGACCTTCGTTTTATTAAATATTTCGTATGAGCAAGATAACGCTTGAGATTCAGTCTAGATTTTAACTATTTATATTACGAGAACAGACCCACTGCTAGACAACAAGTACAAGCTTTGCTTAAGGTTATAAAAATATGGTGTTGTTTAATTTGACAAAAATAGTCAAATGTAACAATTTGTTATTGATAAATGTTTACTCAGTCAAAAACATCTCAACAGATTTTATTAAAATTACACAGACAGATTCTTTATAATCTGGATTAACATTTTTTATAACTGCAAAAATAACCTGGATTTACGTTTAAGATATTGTTTAAGTATACCGAAACATTATGTAGTTACTGCGAGTTTTCGATCATAGTTAAGTATGGGAATATAAAGCTGTCGTCACAACACAGTCAGAACTACAGTAATCGTATCAAAATAAAAAATAAACTACTTAAGCACGCGTCACTCTTGACGTTTTATTATAACGTAAGTTTCAATGAAAAAAATAATAAAAAAGAAACCGTTGAAAAGTTGTCATTCTGATTCATTCGAGCGTTCATCCCCACTTGAATAACACTATTACATTATTTTAATAGTAATAATGGCGTCTATTATCGGAGTTAAATATAAAATTATTATTGCGACAGAAAGCGGTCCACAGAGTAAACACAATTGACTATTGCCGTTTGGTTGATCCTCAAAGACTTGGTGTTTAATTATATTGACCCTTCCAATGTTTTCAATATATTGTACCATATTTCATAAGTATCGATTGAGTAAACGCTATTCAAATTTAAATTGCAGTTTAAGAAAAAATGTGGTTGTTTTTTTTGTTGATTGAGTCTCAGAATTTATATTGATTAAAGTTTCAATAACGATAGATGATTCATAAATCACGATGCACAGTAAATATTTTTAAGTTAATAACACATTAAATTACTGTTATCACGGTCAAGCAAAAGGAGAAAAAAGAGACAGTTTGAAACTTAATTTAGAGTTTAGATTAAAATGATTTTTTGCAACTGTCTGCTACCAATAATTATTGATTGGTCGTTAAACAGTGCCAAATTAAAAATAAAATTAATCACTCTTTCGGTTTAAGAGTGATCCATATCTCAGTAATCGGTTATAGCACAGAGGTTTTACATTACGGTGGTTTAAAGGTGGTGGTAAGTGTTTGTTAGAATCAAATCAAGAATTTAAGAGAGGTAGGGCACAGCGGATAATCCGCTCAAATCTGAGCAGCCTGTCTGGGGAAGGACCTTACAGAAGATCATTGCCAAATAGCATTGGTCTCGGCGATGTTGTGTTCCTACGGTGAGTAAGATCTCCAGAGCTCCTCATGAACATTAAGTAATTCTAATTAGGTATATAAAATGGAATAAAATCAAGAAACAAAATTTTTTTAGAGATTAAGCCTTCACCATTTTGGAATCAAAGCAAAATAAACACCGGTAAAAGAAATGGCGAAAGAATGTTATGATAAAAACACCACAATAAACCCATCCAAATACTGGATGCTATTGATGATTACAACAAGCAATATAAGTAATTTCTGTCAAGCCTGATTCATCATGAATTTTATCACCGTAAATATTAGTTCGTCACACTTCGCCCCCCATTATTTCGTACAAGTGACGCGTGAGGGCGGAAGACGACAATCGCGACCTTACATTAAAGTACAAATGTATATAAAATCAATAAATAACTGACATAGATACAAATAGATGCTGCAGATTTTGTATTGATGACACAGATGTGATGCACTGTAGAGGAGTACGGGAGAAGCCCACCACACATTCGCACCGCTGTTTAGCAGGGATCTGAAAAATATAAAGCCATATATCCAGACCGGGATAGTTAAGCGCTGCTGAGCTGTTCCGTCGAAAGAAAAACAAAAAGGTTATACCAACCATCACTGATTGGAAAAGCATTTTTCCTAATTTTAATTAAATGTAAAACTGTACATTCTGTAAAAAATAACACACCAATTTGAAATGTCACAAATTGATACTGAAAATGAACACTTGGTTATTTGTCCACCCGGTATAACGTATGATAGCACTTGTAGTATCTACATAAATTTTTGTCTGAATAGCAAATGTATATAAAATCAATAATCAATTTTACGCCAGCCAGTTCAGTCCGATATATTTTCGTCACATTTTATTATTCGTGCAGCACATCTACCGGAAAATCTTCGTCCTTCGTCCTTCGGCTCGACATAAGGCGGGAAAATCCTCCCATTTATTATTTATGGACCCAACAATAGATGCTCTATGGTCGAGTGAATACCAACATTTTAATGTTGAGTTTTTTTTTATAAAAATTCAGAAAATATTTCAAGTGTTTATTTTGGTATCATGAGTGATTTTTAAAATTAAATAGATTTAAATAAGTGATAGAGAACTTATCTCATACAACTATAACGCTCATTAATTAACAGATTTATAATTTAATTAATAATTTTGTCGCTTTTGCACTTCATTCTTCCCAAGACACACACACAGACACTTTAGCAAATCATTTTACTTACACATTAAGTAGGCTTTACAAAATTAAAATTAAAAATATATTCACGAGTTTAACGATTTTTACTAGACTTTTTTTGAGCGAAGACTAAATTTTTATTAAAGTTTCTTCGCCTTTATCTTAATTAATCAACCTACATAAATACGAATCACAAAATTGAAAACAATCTATTGAACTGCGAGTCCCGTATTTACAAAATACTCACCTAATAAATCTTTGCATATCATTTCACTCTCAGATGACTCTGAATAGTACACGGCGAACACCTTAGACTTAGTTAATAAACGCTATAACAGGACCCTCGTGCCCCCCGGGGGTCATAATACACACATGTATTGACAGAATGCCTATAACTCAATCAAACAATGGATTTATGAGCTCCTTACGTATTGACTTGTACCTCTGATTGTGGAAAATACAATAGTTTAAACGACAATTAGATTTACATTTCGTGGGAAACGGTCGAATTAAGAAAGTCGAAAATGATCTTTCGAGTGGACGAGAGGCGTGTAGAGGCGGTGGTACTTACCTTTATTTTGATTGTGTGCTTTTGTTGTGATTGATGAATTAATTGTTGGCGATTCCTGATTCCTATTCAATCGCCCATTGTCTTGAAATTTATTAATACTGCTTTTGAATTTATTGTCAATTGTATTATCGCAAAATTTTACCGACTTGCAAATGAGGTCTGTGAGAAAGGGGATTGAACTTTGCTTCTCGCCCGCCATTTTGATTTTCTTATCTTTAAGTATGTCAAATAATAGAGTTCTCCTTGCAATCTCTTTCTTCCAATTGATTCCCATATTTTCCAAAATATGGGAATCCAAAATGTAGGAGTTATTTGCTTACTTTCTACACAAAATTGATCACTTTTCTTGGTTTCCGAAATGCTGGTAGTTTAAATAGTATCTCAATAATTTAATATTTAATACATTATAATAGTATGTACCTACACAACAATACAACATGACCAAAGAATTTTCCTGTGAACTACTTTCTGAATCAATTATATCATTTTTTTTAAATTCCATTAAATCTTATAGCTTTTAAAAGTAGATCTAAAAAATTTGTTCTACAATCTTTACCTTTCCATTTTTTTAAACAAAAGATTACTCACGTATTACTAAATCCGTACACACCAATAGACTCACAAATCATCAGATATGACATACTAAAAAATCTCCAACCGTGAACAAATTAATTGTGAAGAGTGCAAAAACAAAAAGCAGCCAAACAGGAACAGAGGTGAACAGTTGTTCGCTAACATCGCAAAAAAGTACGTAAAGTCACCCAAAATATTGAGACGCAAAGTGCCAAAGTGCCACACACAATGGGACAGCAGGTGGCCCTTTGTGAGAGCCCTGCTGCACTTAACAATAGTAAATGCACTGCTTTTTTGTAAGGAACATTAAAATTGAGAGCTAAGGTAGCGAGCGTTGGATTCGATATTTTTGTTTTTTATTTCATCGTTTTATTTTCAGTAGGTAGGTAAGTTTTCAAATATTTTAACGAGATTTTTCATTTCATTTTCATGATCTTAGATCAAGCAATAAATACAATCAAAACTATTTACAAAAAATATATTTAAAGGATTTTTAGAGACAATTTATCCCCCCTTTTTTACCCAGACTTACACAATATTACTACTACACTAGACTACTTATATGTATTTTGTAAATCTGGGTATGGAACCGACGACCCTTAAGGATTGTAACAACCTTATTAGCGTAGTAGCTAGTCGACCACTGAGTCTGTCAGTGTGTCACATTTAGTAACATGACATAAATAGCGACATCTCGTACGTAAGACATCAACTGACAACCCATACCACCGAGATCAGAAGTCAAAAACATTTTAGAAATATTACCATAAAGCATAAAACAGTTGGAGAAATGGATCGATAGAGACACCCTCTATTTGCCCGTTCCGTACAACGCTTTACAAGATGGGACTGGAATAAAAAAAAACGCTCTCTAAGCTTATTGAAAAGTATTCGCAGTCGCCCTACGTTCACGGCCTCTGAACAAATATAAGATAATTTTCGCGCTTCACCTCACCCGGTATTTAGGGGGCACCTTTCATACTTTTTACGGCGTTTGATGGTAGCTATGCTTTAATGTAATTTATTTTGTATTCAAAACGCGTATGCGATACGGTACCCTGAGTGACGGTTGGCGTTCAAATCAATGACACTTATGGGGAAAATATGGTGTTAATTTCATCATTCGAAAAGTGGTGGTAACATTCAATAAATTCATAAATTGTTTTCACAGAATTTACACAACGCCATCTGGTTTTTAGTTAAGTAAAACTTGAGTAGTTGTTAAGTGTATTCAAGGAAGCCCCGAGCCGTAACACTGGTTGGCTTTGTCTTGTTTTTTTTTTCAAAGTTAATTTCCATTTTTATAATTGTAAAAATTATTGATATTAAAAATAAAACAAAAGAAAACCATTTATTTTTTAAACCATGAAAAATGGTTGTAGTTTTTTTTTCACACACATTTTTTTTTTCACGGCTTATTAATAAGATGAAGTGATCTAAAGGGTTTTTCAGATAGCATGGGTACGGTGACGTTTGAGTTATTCCATTTCACGCATGTTTTATTCGAAACAAAAAACCGGGAAGTACAAAAAGAAATAGAAAAAGAGTGAATAAGCGACTACAAAAAAGTTGTAAATTCAAATTTGCATTATTAATGATATTAATGATGCATTTATTTTTAATTCCCTGTAAATTCCCTTCAAATCCCAAATGTCACCGTACCCATGCTATCTGAAAAACATAGTAGCTAAATTCTCGTATTCTTAAAATAATTTTATTTGTTTTCTTCTTAATTATGGACATAGTCGCTTGTATGCCGCGTGCGCGAGACCAACAATACTTCTAAAAATAATTCCAAACTTAAATGGTAATTTATAATCATGCAATAGAGCAATTTAAAAATAATATAGAATCTTTTACTTTTTTAGTTACTTTTAAGGTGCTTTTAAGTATTGTTAGGACAAATCCAACAAGGTGGACAAAAAACAATTGTAAACAACCAAAAAAATTAAGCCTGAAGTTCCCAGCTACCGTCACCAAACCGCATTAAAAATTTAATTCACCGTGAACGCACTACAATATTTGACTCAAATCGTACGAAAAAATCTTTTGTTAACCGTACATTGTCTATGTGCAATCCTTAAAAGAAAATTAATGCTTGTAAACATATATCAACAATTTAAGGGTTATTTACTAATTGTGGTATTAGTACAGTCATGGAAACAAGTCAATCGACGCGTGTAATGCGAATTAAGGGACTGTTTACAGGACTTTGCGCTCTGTTCATATTTTTTTTATTGACGGACAGTGCACACACGGTTTTCACACATGGCCTCACTCTATGCTCCGCTCGGTTTCAGCATACGTTTGTAATTGTACCGCTTTTCAAGTTGCATTTAAAAACTTTTTGAAGTTTTCCATTCATTAAAATAGTGTGTAGTGTTTAAGAGAGGTAGGGCACAGCGGATAATCCGCTCAAATCGGAGCAGCCCGTCTGGGGAAGGACCTCCACCTTGCAGAAGATCGTAGCCAAATAGCATTGGTCTCGTCTCGGCCATGTTGTGTTCCGGTGAGTAAGGTCTCCACAGCTCCACTTGGGGGGGTTGGCAACGCATGAGTGATACCCTCGGTATTGCAAGCGTCTATAGGCTACGGTGATGCTTACTATCAGGCGGGCCGTATGTTTGTTTGCCACCTTTGTGGCATAAAAAAATAAATAGAGTAATCATTCATCAATTTTTATTTAATAGTTTAATAATTTGTCTTTGCTCTTGTAGTACTTTTTTTATTTAACTTGTATTAAGTAATTACTAGTTGCTCATTGCTTCATCTATTTTTGAGATTTTTCAGCTCATAATCCTTCTCGGTTTGGAGATGTTTCGCAATAATTTAACTGTAATTTATATATTAGGCACACTTCAAACGGTGTTCAGTTTCCTGTGCCTCATTCACTGCTATCAAAAATTGTCAGAAGTAGCATAAACAATCGACAATTTAAAGCTAATTCAGATCATTGAATGACAAAAACAATAAATATTAATAACAAACAATTAAAACAAACAAATATTTAATTGACGCGAACCATTGAATCTTCCTTCAATAGTCTAACTGCTTGTTAAAAATTTCCATTTCATCTGTAAGAAAACTTGCTATGAAATCAACCCTTTTAATATTTTCATTTGATATTTTATTAACTTTTATGTTTGAAGTGACTTTTAATAAAAATTTGTTTCTTGTTAAAATTTTCTAAACGAACAAATCGCTCCAATTTACATTTCTATTAATTTCTATGGTCAATAATATAACTGTTAGAAAGATTACAATTAAAACTCATAAGGTCTCTAAAAAAAAAAGAACTGCCCTTAATTGGAATTGGATCTTTTTATTTTTATTTTCAAATTTCAAGGTCGGCAATGCTGTTACATCACTAACAAATCAGTCTTAAAAAAATCATAGACAAAAAAACTTTTGTTTTTAAAAATGACCGTTCTCCGAACGTGCCGCGCTTTCTCGGTCCATCGGGCATTCCGTCAGCTGCCAGTCAGCGCGCGGCGGAGACCACCGCGTGGCGACATATCAGGTTACCATCTATCGTCTTACGGCCTTCCTGCCCTACGTCTAAGTTACGCTCTACGTCCGTTTGGCGCGCTATCGCAGCCTGTATGACAGTTGGTAAGCCGTGGACATTTTTGTTTTCCCTCATCATGTAGATTGCGGGTGGGCCTTAGATTGTTAATACTAATTCAAATAATTATCTATCTATTAAGATCATCTCATATGATAAATTTGTATTAAAACTTGTAGTCGTGTTATGGTGATTGGTGAGTACAGACAGACTGCTGTAACGTAACATGCAATGTAACACGCAATGAAAGAATTTCCCGTAGGTAGAGTATAATCCTCTGCGCGTACAGATGTACAAGGATGTTTAAGAACGTGAGTGACGTTCGTATTACTGTGGCATATTTTCATACATTTTGTCAAAGGCGAACTGTCAAAAATTTACTGTGGCATATTTTCATACATTTTGTCAAAGGCGAACTGTCAAAAAGTGACATACAATATGAACGGGAGTTGTAGTTACAATTTCGGTCATTCCTATAGACCATTGTAGCACTATAGAGTGTATGATTCGTGTACACAAGGCATCCACACTATGGGAATTTTGTTACATTGCATGTTACGTTACAGCAGTCTGTACGCACCATTAGAAACTACACACAAGTAAGATATGTCAACATTTAAAAAGTAATAAACCTTAAGTGAACATTGTAATTTCAATGTGATAATTGAATGCTGTGCATGTCTATAATAGATATAAGCAATAGAATTAGTCCTTGGAACGATATAATGTAATGCTTATGTTTGTATTGTTGATGTGCCTAATAAATAAAATAAAAATAAAAATAAAACCTTTAAAATGGCAAACTTTTTGTCGATGAGATGTTTACAAAGTTGATAACTACCTCTTTTGAGATATATTAACTATAATCATGATATATCACCGCAAAGCAACTATCCACAACAGTGAATATCTAAACTAAACCTAGTTAAACTACGCTGGTTATTAATATCACTCCTACCACACACAAACAAAAAATACAAATGTTTGTCCTGGAGTGGGGCTCGAACCCGCGGCTGCGGCCTTCGCCATCGGGTGTAGGTAGAGTCACATTTTTTAAGAAAAACCGGTATGCAAGAATAGGCTGATATAATTTTGATAATCAATATATTGCACGCCCTTCTAACTCGGTGTCGTCGCTCGCTCTATCGCAGACGGTATATCGCGTCTGACATTTAAGTTGAGGAGTGTATAGCTAATAATCCGATATTTTATTTTAAATTATTTTTTATGTATACAAGCAGCAATGCGTTTTATTATGTGATGCAGGTATGGACAGACGTGCTTTGCTTATTAGCACGATAGCAAGTGCTCATTAGTAGCACGTGTAACAACATTGCTAGTAATAAGCATGCTCATTTAGAGCGTGCTCAAAAATCAACTGACGTTTGATAGTAGAGCATGCTACCTGAGGCGCAGGCGTGTTTTGATCATGTCTGAACAGATTTGCTAAACTTCTTCTTATTGCTGGCAAATGTGAAGGTGTATGCTTAAAACTAGCACGGTTATTGCTGGAAAGTGTGAACAGTTGCAGAGCATGCTAGTTTTATACAAGCTTATGAGCATGCTTTTTTTGAGCACGTCTGACCGTACCTTAAGGATCTAGAATCTCAACTGCTTCCTTATCCCTTTTCTGCCTATTCCCTTCGTTATGATGTTCATAGGCGGCAATAACCACTTTCCATTACGTGGACCACTAGTGTGCATGTTATACTTACATAATGGGTTATATAGAGCAGACCGGCTGGCCCAGAAGGATGTAGGAGGATGAGTTGGATACCTACATATCGCAAGGCGCTTTACACAAAAAAGAGTACTTATAGGGGTAAACAGAAGCCTTTACCATAACAGTTTAACATAACATATTGTAATTAAAATTTATTCTTCTTCTTTTCGAGTCAATGATACCCAGATTAAATCAGATTTGATCAGTACCTGCGGTAATTTATTAAGATTTTATTTTAATACTAGCTTTTTTTGCCCGCGACTTCACAATGAACCACAATGAATTTCGGGAAAGCTATAGCCTATGTCACTCCCTGATAATGCAGCTTTCTACTGGTGAAAGAATTTTTGAAATTGGCTTAGTAGTTTCGGAGCCTATTCAATTTAAACAAACAATTAAATCTTTCCTCTTTATAATATTAGTATAGACGATGGCGGATGGATGCGGAAAGCGGAGGATCGCAGTGGGTAGATACAGGCTGATGATGATGATGATGGTTAAATATGAAATATTTCTTTCAGGTATCATCAATAAATCGTGTACTTCGGAATCTGGCGGCCCAAAAAGAGAAGTCCAACTCGCAACAGCCATCATCTGACTGTTCCACGCCCGTTTACGAGAGGTTACGATTGCTGGGCACCCCGGGAGCTGCGCCCTCGTGGCCACGAGCCCCTTGGCCTGCGCAGATAGACACCAGGACTCCGCCCTATCAGATACACAGCTTAAGTCCTGGACCTCAGGCGATAGCGTGTAACGGTGGCGATATAACTGCTATGAAAAAAGGTTAGTCATTTTGTCTATTGTTTTCGTTATAATGTAAGTTTAAATCAAAACAATTAAAAAAAAAATTGCTATGAATAGGGTAATTACAAAGTTAGTCATGGTAAAAGTATACAATATTGTTTCTTAATCCTATAATCAAAATATCTAACTCCAAAAATCAACAAACCTAACTAAAACTCTACACTAACTTACACTAATATTAACTTACTAGCTGCTGTCCGCGGTCTTACCCCGCGTTTAATCTTATGCACAGTACCGCCATCTACATTAGATTTTTGACCAAATCCTACGGCAATCGCGTACTTTTCGGGATAAAAAGTACTCTATGTCTTAATCCAAGCTATCAGCTGTAGGCAGCTGATACCAAATGTCATAAAAATTGGCCAAGCCATTTGAGCGTGAGGTAACAAACATACAAACTTTCGCCTTTATAATATTAGTGGGATAATAATTATGTGCTAAAAACCTTCTACCATCCCCATGATCAACTCTCAACTTGTTGACAAGCTTTCACTCGCGGTTACACGTAAATCCTTATAGCTCTTCGTGTAGTCGAGAAACCGATTAATTCTAATTGAAAATCATTGAAGTTATAAACATTAATCATTTACCTGCTTTGTTATAATTACCCAATTTTCCACATAAGTAAACTAACTTATAAAAAACTCATTCATATAGCAAACATATATGGACGACATTAACACGAAATTCGGATTAAAATTCTGTCTCGTCCACGCCGGACTACAAACAGCGGACCGACAAAATGGCAAAAATAAAACAAAAGCACGCCAAAAAAGGCAGAAAACCCGCAACAGCCGGTCACAGTGTCTGGCAACTTTTTTCGCCAGCATTTTGATAGTCGATTTGCGGTCCCCCCTCCGGGGCCCACCGGGGGTGGGGGGAAGCCCGCCTACGATACCGTCAAAAACATTACTCTGCTCATCCGCTTGGAAGATTTAATTTTCATTTTTATCTCAAACATCCCCCTTTGTAGTGGTCGGTACTGTATCCAATTAGGTGGCTTTGAGCATTTTTCTGAAAGTACCACATAGCAGCTTGGAGTTATGGAATTTTTAATTTCGATCTCATACCGATTATAATAGATTCAAAGAGCCTCTTGTCTCAGACATAAAAGGTAATTGAATTATGTTTTTATAATATTATGGCCTCGTTTTGCCGCGCAGTCTCTCTTTAAATAATTATTTCACTTGGAAAAAATAATCCATTTTCCACAAAAGCATAACTAGAATATCGTTAAGGCACATGAAGAAACTATTTCTAATTATAATAAATCTTCAAGAGTTTAACATTTTTGATTAATGTTTTAAATAACTAAACTTTATATATTTACTAATTTCATTAGAAATTTCTTCTACATTTGCTTTCCATTTATCAACAAACCAGTATACCATACAGTCACGTAACCCAAAAAATCCGACACCTGTCGTAGTGGTATCATTGTGCGTTCGGGACGGCTACAAAGCGTGAAAGTGCCAGTAAATCGGTAAGGCGATAGCCCCATCCACGGCTCACTGGCTAACGATATTACAGACTACTCGATACGACGCGCCCGACATTTGAGGTTACCATTACATAATTCATAATATTATACGGATTTAAGGTACATATGATATTTATGAATATAACCCATGCAATTTACAAAATTGAATCATGTTTCCAACCAATTTCTAACAACCTTTAGGTTACCCTCAGGCTTATTCAGACTAGCTACTTTTAGTCACCGTTCGATCGGCGTTTTTCGGTGCATTTAGCTGTCTTAAGTGGCAAATCGCCTATCATCGCGATACGCGAAGTAGCTGATCTGCATAAGCCCTCAGTTCTTTATACATATCATCGTCCTACCTATATTTATATAACAGGATACACTCAAACAACGTTTGTAGCTAAAAAAGTTTGTCGTATTTGAATATCGAGATTATGTTCCTATGGCATCCTCACAAAAAAAATCAAGATTTTGTTCTAACTCTTTGTTAGGATAGTTATTATGCGTTGACTCGCAAAATTACTGCTTTCTAGTAAGGCGCTAGACCGCGGATAGACGGACATGGCGAAACTATAATTCCTTGTTAGTTTACTACGGTACCCTACAAAGACTTCACAATATAATTTCTAGCTACGTTTAACTGGATAAATCTTTACTAATTCGCCATTACGAAGGCACCTCCATTAGCTTTGTAAACGCACAATTAACAATCGGGATCACAAAGCTGTTCTGCTCTGTCAAAACAGTAGCATGCCCCGCGGGAACGCTTTGTTGCCGTTCACCAATTATTTACACTGCTTTATATACATGAAACAATACCACAAAAATTAAAATTTAAACCCATTGGATTATATGAATAGTATGTTTTCTCCCTAAGCACCCTGATTAAGTTTCTGAAGAAATCGCTTTAGTTTCCGCTCACGCACTCTACAATTACTATTATAGGTACCTATTGACTGGACTAGATGGCCGATTAGAACCCTTTTTCCAAGTAATAAATTTTATTTTTTAATTTTGTATTAAAAAATAAAATTTATTACTTGGTACGAAACTTGGACTGCAAAATTAAAAAATAAAATTTATTTACGTAGCTACAATAGTTATAGAATATGGCATTGCACTCAAGCAAGTCCTATAGAGTTTTTTTTTTGCAAATTCCCATGGTAACGGGAATAGCAGTACTTCACGCATAATCCGTGGACATTTACTATTTTATAATATCACTGATTTCAAATCTGTGTATAATATTTATATTATTCTTTTACTAAATATAACTACGAGGGCTCCACTTGGGGTTAAGCTGCGTAACTAATTTTATTCTCTGTGCCCCTCGAAGTTAAACACATCAAACATATTTATTATGACATGCTAACGAGTTATTTAAACTTCTATTTAAAGGCAACAAATAAATACGGAGTTAGAGCATTTATCAAATGGGAAGACTCTCTTGCTCGACCAGGGAACCACCCTCTCACATAACATCGTCGTCATATTGGTTTTTTGTAGAATAGAATAGAAAAATCATTTATTTTTCGTAAACTTTAGCACACCAATGATATTCAAGTTTGCTTATACATATTAAGTTTTACTATCAGAACAGTTCTTCATACATTTCGATTATTTGATCATTCGAAGAGTTGATTTTATATTATGTTAATATTTTTATAAAATGTGGCGAGACAAACCGCAACGATCACTCTTAGAGGTCAATTTTATTCGTAAAGAGTTTTATTCGGCGATATACGAGACACAAGGTCAAAGTACGATGCCAGAATAAATCCATTAAGAGGCTAAAACTAAATAAAACGTACAGAATAAAGGGAGGTGGCAACTCCTGATAAATGCTAGAAGAAAAGGACAAGTTGATGTACTAACCCATTAGTGTGAAAGGGACAAAATTTCGTCTGGTCTCTTCAGATAAGCCGAAGAAAAATGTCGCGGGATATTTATTCCCGGGGTCCCGGATAAATGGTTATTACGGGTTCCGTAGTAGTAAATTAGTGAGATGTATGGTCGTTGAATATTTATTTATTGGGCCCGTAAGTTATTGTATGTCCTAACGCCTGCGGTTGGGAAATGAAGTGTTATTTTCGCCGTCCAACATTGGGGATTCAATTATCATAGTATTCCTTAAGGGTCACAAAATACCAACTAGAAATTGTTTTACGAGATTGGCTATTTCGACAATATGGAAAATCTAGAGTCTAGACCGTTTATACTTTAGAGAATTTATTAATCCTATGCTAAGTTTACCACGACGTCATTATCCAATAGTTTTCTTTGTTAATCCTGGTTTTACATGCAACACGGCGATGGAAATGTGAGGTGATGGCCAAATTCCAAAAATTTTGGAACTGTTTGGGCCAATTTTGACCTGGCTTTCCCTGTAAAAAAAATGGAAATATCATTAGGAAATTATTCAATCAAAAATATAGCGTAAACAGCTCGATTTGATGAATCAAAAATCTGTAACCGACCGCGCTTATGGACTCAAAAGGAAATAATTATTTTTTCATGAAATAGGTAATAAACAATAAAATTTATTATTTTAAACTAAATCTTGCGTCCAATACTCAGCATCCAGAATTAAGTGATTGAGGGTCGTTATTCGGGGAATCAAACAGTTTAATGTACTTGGGGAATCTGAATTTTCTCCCCTACAGTGACAAAATCAATCGACTTTCAAATATCGGAAGAATATCAAAGAAGTCGTGCAGAGCCATCTATGAGGTTAATGATGACATATTTTTTTTAGTTTTATCAAATGTTTTTTGTGCTTAGATAATTGTTTTATATTACGTAT
Source organism: Endotricha flammealis (assembly GCA_905163395.2). NCBI lineage: Eukaryota > Metazoa > Arthropoda > Insecta > Lepidoptera > Pyralidae > Endotricha > Endotricha flammealis. The sequence goes on along the minus strand of LR990871.1, from coordinate 5,620,748 downwards.
TATTGTGTATTTCACAATAATGGCTGACAATGATAAATATACTTGATGGTTTCTACATTAAACATAAAAATTTAAATCTTATAGATAATCGTTTTTTAAGGTCTTGTCATTACTAGACAATTATATAAAAGAACCAAATAATTATCAAAACCGAATACATACATCTATATACTCTTTGAGTTGATAGAGATTTGTGTTGATACCGTATTTAAGCAAAACAAAATTATAAATTTATCTGAATAAAACAGAATTTCATAGATTTCTTTTTCATGTTTTCTAATTTTAGTATTGTAGTATTGTAACAAAAATACTCGAAAACTACAGAGCCGATTTGAAAAATCTTTCCCCGTTGTAAAGCTACGCTATCCCCGGGTGATATAGGCTATGCCGAGTATATATATTGTATTAATTAAAATATTATCAAAAAATTAGAGATCCTTATAAAAAATCCGTGCAAAGTGTGGCGATCCGCTAGTAAATTATAATGTTATACCTCAATTTTTCTGAACATATCATTTCAATCCTTCATGTTAGCTCAACTTCGGGAGAATATAGAGAATTTTTTTTTATTACGTTTTCCAAACGACATAATATCCAAATTACGCTCCAATTAAAGACTAAAGCTGTTATTTAAACACATTAGAATTAAAGGCTGAACTTCAACCAGATTTAACCCTAAGATGGCGTACGAAAATAGCCTGCTGACGGTGGATTGCTAATATATATATATATGGTGTAGATCAAAGGGTTGGTCCCGCGCGCCGGTCTTTGAGCACCGGCATACCATGCCTATATGAGAACAGATGTACGTTTGTATGTTTTGCATAGGTATTTTAGGTGATTATGTATGTAATTTGTGGGGTGTAGATGTTTATATAACGTATAACTTACAAAATTATAACTATTTAGTTAGACAATGAGTGTAGAGGGATAGGAGTATACATTTTATTTCATAACGTAAAGAAATCGGTTATTAAATTAATATACGTACTTTCTTACTGTTCCATTCATTAATATTTATTATTTAGAACGAAACAACTATGCTGATATTATGAAGAGTAAAGATTTGATTGTTTGTTTTCTTATGATTAGGCTCCGAAACCAATGGACTGATTTGAAAAATTATTTCATCGTTGAAAAACTACACTGTCTCTGGGTGACATAGGTTATATAATATATATTTTAAATCAGGGATTCTTACAAAAACTATTGCAAAGCTAGTACCTATAGTAATTTATTTTAAAAAAATACTTTATTTCAAAACTAAATAATATAGAGTTTAACTGTGGTGCATAGTAAAACTATACAACACGTTTTTTTGTGATTCCTTATTATGTACTTACTTACTGTGTTTTTTTAAATAAAAATATCTATATACTCATAAAAATCTGTACTCCTAACCACAGCATTCAACCATAAAGGTACACATATTTCCATTCCACAGTGCTTATTTCTATGCTGTATTTAAGCCGATGCCTAAACCAAAGAGATTAGTACATAACCCGACCGATGAAAGAGACCCTCGAACAGAGGCATACACGCAAAATAGCAATTAAATCTGCCTTCATTACGCCGCACCCCTCCCTGTAATGCGCGTTCGAACGAACACGGTGCGTCCTTTGATTTGGCTATACATTAGAGCGAAGCCACAGGCAAAGCTGTGAATTTACAGATTTTATGCCTCATTGGACATCAAAATACTGACGCCGTCGACTGAAAATAGTTTTGTTATTAGGCTGCTTAGGAATGTTTTGGTAATTATTTTCAAATTATATTCATAGCAAATTGGTACGAGTCGTTATTCAAATAAAAACTCGTATATGATGAAAAAAATCTCATATACCAATCTTATTATTAATTATTTGAAATTTCAACACGCTTTGTTAATCTCGATCATCGTAGGTTTAGGATAGGATTGAAATTGCCTTAAAAATAGTAAAATCAAAAATTTTTAATGCTCGACTAAAGAAACTCATATACCTATCATCAATTATGTATTATCAAAGATATCTAGAAAAGAAAAGATCTTGTGCTAAATAGATTTTATTGTAAGAACTTTCAATCAAGTCACCTTTGAAAAAAACAAGCGTCATCATCTCATGGTAACTTTAAGGTATGCTTAACAAAATTATAAATTTAAAAAATTTTAAATTTAAAAAACCTCCGACTAAAACCAGTGAAAGTTGCTCATTTTCCTTCATTAAATAGAAAAGAGCTGGTGATCTTCAAACGTCTGAACAAATTTTCATGAATCATAGTTAAGAACACTTCCGCACAGGTCACCTTTCAAACAAAAAACTGCATTAAAATCGGACCATCTGTTTGGTTGCTACGATGCCACAGACATAATATAATAACTATAATATAATAACTTTATTCAGCAAAAATGTAACAGAGTATTATAGGAGCTGGTGGTTCCATTTAAGCTAAACAATGCTTGTGTTTGGAACCACCGCTCTTCCAAGGATCGAATTCATAATAACATTAATTAATATAACTAGTAGATATAGTATCCAAAGATCAAACAGTTTTAACAAAATATTTCGTGAATTTATGTTGTGTTGTGTGTGTTGTGTATGAGTAGTAAAAATAAAATTTGAAATAAAATTTTCTCTAGTGAAGGAGCTCAAACTGTAACCTGCACAAATGACTCAATTTCATCATATGATTTCGACAGGAGCCATTGTGTCAAGATTTTTTTACAATGATAGTGATTTAGGGGGTATATGTTCACTGATTTATTCACCGTGTTATACAATTTTGATGACATACTAGCGTATTGTCGCTTAGCAAATGTAGATTTCACAGTCATTATGGGTGCTACTTTGTATTTCAATCTGTTTTTTAGTCGTGGCTTACAAAATTTTATAGTTTTATGTTTTTTCAATATTAAATGGAGTATATACAGCTTTCTGACAGACAAAAGGCCAGATTCTGCGTATAGTTTATCTGTAGGGTATCTAAAACTTTTAAAAAACATAACTTTTAGCAATGATCTTTGGGCCCTTTCCAATTCCAGGAATTTTATCTTTGTAGATCCTCCCCAGATTGCAAGACAGTACGTAATTACAGATTGTGCTAAGGAGATGTAGGTATGTTTTAGCAAATCTACAGTGGCAGCTTGTCGTAGATTTTTGAATGCCCAAATAAGTTTTCTCACTCTATTCATGATCAGTTCCAAATGCGAGTGCCACGATAGTCGTTGATCGATCATTATACCCAAATATTTGGTGACTGGCAGTTTCTCGATTGCCATGCAGGGGCAGCCCTCCTGGTTAGAGGAGCAGCATTTGTGTATTTTAACCAAAAAATTTTTCGGAGGTTGCGTTCGTTCATCCTTTGTAAAACAGATATAATTTGTTTTAGATAGGTTCAATGTGAGAAGATTACTGTCCAACCATTTCGCAATCATTTTCAGACCTGATTCTGCTACTGCACGTACACTGTTCCAGTTGTTACCAGTAAAAACAATGGCGGTGTCGTCAGCGTATGAAATTATTCGTCCACCTTCAAGTTTCATGTCGCAAAGGTCGTTGATGTAGAGGAGGAATAAAGTTGGGCCCAAAACACTTCCCTGCGGCACTCCAAACGCAACAGATTCCTCGCTACTCGTGTATTCACCGATTTTGATCTGCTGTTTGCGATTGTGTAGATAGTCGGTAAATAGGTCAAGCGCCACACCTCTTATTCCAATAGTGTTGAGTCGCTTTAGAAGAGTAGGGACAAAGACCGTATCAAATGCTTTTCTCAAGTCGAGAAAAACTGTAAGACATCTGTCCCCACGATTCACCGCGTCGGTTATCGCAGAGGTCAATGCCAGAGCTGCATCCTCTGTGGACATATTCTGCCTGAATCCAAATTGAGATGATGAAAGAATATTCAAGGCCTTTAGGTAGTTATGTTATGTTATGTTATGTTAATGATTTTTTCCAGTATCTTGGAGATGGATGTGAGGACTGACATATACACAAATACACAGATACACACGTCAAACTTATAACACCCCTCTTTTTGCGTCGGGGGTTAAAAAGGAACTGAATCAAAATCGTCTCACTCGTTTGGAAGCTACAACAGTTACAAATCTATACTTACACGTCAAACGAAATTAATAGTTATTCATCAATTTTTATGCTCACCATTCAGATAAATAACCATACATATAACTGATAGGAATGGGTAAATATAACAGGACAACATTCATTCCGTATATTTAAAAATGTAAAATATCAAAATCTTCAGTTAAAAGTTTCATGTCAACCTATTTAAAAATAAATAAAACAATTTTTAAGTATAATTTTTAATTGATTTCTGTTTAAAATAGCGTTTGTAATTAATAGAGCGGATTGTCGCAGCTATTTCGCGCGTACAGCCCACACAAAGGGTTTTGCGGCCAATAATGCATGAAACAGGATTAAAACATGAAAACGTTCACTAAAGGGCGGTTTCGGTCCCCTCCTGGCTTACATGTAATTATATCTGTTAATTTACGAGTTTTGTGAGAGTATTCAGTGTGGTTAACGTACACATACAGTCAAGCAATGAAACAGTTAACCAGGGCAATAAATTCAAGTGTTCTCTATTGCATGAAAGGATTTACATTTTTTTTTATTTATCAAATACTATTCTAATACCCGTTGTCACCACCGCCTCTTGGTTTTAGGAAACATTCGATAATAATCCTAAAATCAATCCTAAACCAACCAAAACAATCCTAAATCATACCAAAATAATAATATTAGAATAGTTACGAAAGTGGAAAAAAAATCTTTCATTACTAGTTACGACACAGCGAAAAAAAATCTTCTTTCGTAACCGGTTACGAGATTTTAGTTATGGAAATGGAATAAAGAGAATAATCCCCTAACTGGAACAATTTGTATGACATTTGATGACATAAGGTTCCATAGAAAATGTCTTGTCCTGACTGACTGACCGATAAACTAAACCGCTGATCATAGAGACCTGAAACACCCTGAAATTTGGAGGGTGTATTTTTTGAATGACGTAGGCTACAACAAAAAGGATTTATGATTTTCCTACGGGAAAGCTGGATACACGCAACGCAAACGAATTTGTGCGGATTTCGATATTACACCCTTGGATTGAAGATGAAGTTCTGCACAGAGGTTCCCTTTGTGGCATAGACAAGGAATAAAAAGTTATTTTTTTGCGGGATCATGGAATCATGGGATAGATGCGCGGATTTCGCTACTAATAAGAAAAATGTAGAATAAAGATGTATGATTGTTCCTGCTTCACACAAAAACGGCTTTATGGATTTGCTCTAAAGTTACAGGGGTAGTCTATAATCAGAATAACCAAGTAGATTGATTTTTAAAAGAAAATTTTCACCTATGTGAAAAACTATTTTTTTTCCTTACGAGATCTTTAAATATAGGCACCGAAATAATTGATTTGCTCAAGTAAAACCGTGTCCTTGTTAAACATACTCATATTTGAATTTGAGTAATTTAATTTTGAATTTCATAAAGTAATAAACATAACAAGATATTTAACAAAATATAATACACGATATTTTGAAACAATCGTTGCAGAGAAGGAAAAAATGATAAATAAAACAGCCCAGCCGGGCGTGGGCGGGCCCGCGCCGCCGCCCCGCCCACTCCCCTACATATAATTATTGTATGACGTGTCATATACCATGTACTGACACATAAACACAACACATCGAGATGTATCCTGTTAAACTGTATAATTAAAATGTAAAATAACAAATACACTCAATACATATAAAAGTTTATTAATAACAAATGTTTAATATTTTTTATTGAAATTAAAAAATCGAGTTGTCTTTCAAATTGTTTGCGAATTTTATAAAGAAGATATACGAAAAAAGCTATCTGCTAAGGGGTTTCACAAATAGTTTCATGATAGCCAGGTTACGTAAACGTTCGGTGACGGGCCGTTTCATTGGGCTCATATAAATTCATACAAACTATTTTTTTTTGTATATTCCAGTACAGTTACTTTCATGGTCTTTGTATATATATTCTTTATTGAACGTAAATTAAAAAAAAAATCTGTACTTATTAGATACAGTGTTTATAGGTGATCTTATCGAGCTTATCTTTAAGCGATTTCTTTCAGCCTTTACGGGGTGTCATACATGTTTTACAAGGGCGGTAAACATTTATATGTGCCAATTTATATCTCATTACTACTCAACATTCTAAATTCTAATATTCATTTCAAATAAACTATACCGTAGATAGGACTAGTGGGCTCTACAAAGGCTCAATCACAATTAAGTAAGTACTATTTACTTATAAATAAAAGTAAAAACGATGCAACATAATTCAAATGTCTCATAATAATGGTAAATAAAATACATATAAGTATTTTCTCTATGAGTACACAAGAAAACGTATTATAAATGATATCTCCAATTTTAGTATTCAATTCAGTAGCGGTACACCTGCGGTCGGTCGACCGTCGCATCGCCCTTTCCCGCCATCGCACAAAATGGCCGACGCGTGACTAGACTGCCGACTCGCTTTATTCATAAACGCTCGTGATAAATTCAGTATTTTAAAATAAAACCCAATGAAATATTGTCTCTGACGTCTCGATTTTATTTCATTTCGATGTTTTGTTACTGTATTTTATAAAAACCGTTTCATTTTATCGGGAATACAGGCATTAAAGAATTAAGAACGGCAACGACTAATTTGACAAATATTAAGTAGGCTATTTATCTCTACGGTGAGGTGAGATAATACAACTATCATTAAACGCACAGAACTTAATCAGAAAAAACAGTGTTTCAATTCAATTCATCTTCCCTAAGAACAGTAACAAAACAGTTTTAGAAATTAATGCCAAATGCCCAATGCATCTAACTAGGTGAATGTAGCCGACAGGCATCATCACGTGCAAAAACTGCGTTTTCATTACTAAAGTATAGACAAGCTATCCGGTACTGAGATTTGGCGGCATTGCGATGGTACACATGCACACCACCTGGTGGTGGTCTGTCGATCGCTCGCAACTGACTGAAGGGTGGTCCCTTCAGTCAGTTGCGAGCGATCGACAGAAGCAGTGGTGTATAATTGACAAAAACGATCTGTTGGACACCAGACACCACTGCTTCTGTCGCTCGTTCGCAACTGACTGAAGGGTGGTAGCAAATACTATATTTAAACCGAACCTCCGTTCACCTCATGCCGCTAGGGGCGCTATAACATTTTGCATACAAAACGCACAAAAGTTTTGAAATCGTTCACCTCATGCCGCCCTCATGCCGTAGGGGCGCTAGTGTCGCGTCTTGCCCGAATTCTTCCGAAGCTGTGCGTATTAGTCTTCTATAGTATTTGGTGGTAGTGTGCATGTGTACCATCGCAATGCCGCAAAATCTCAGTACCGGACAGCTTGTCTTTACTTTCATGTCTATGGTTTTCATACATAAACTGAAAAATCCCAACTCTTTGTTTGATCTTGGTTTATTACACTTTCAGTGCTACCGACAAGTCTGCTAAGACCACTGTGCGTATGTAAATTCTGTAAATATTATAGTAGCATTGGTGAATCATCACGAAAATCGTGGTGGTGCTTTTGGTTTGTTACTGAAGGACAGAGAATGAAGTCAATTATTTAAAGTCATAAAATATAGTATCATTGAGTTAGTATCCCATGACACAAGTTTCGAACTTACTCTGGGGCTAGCTCAATCTATGTGATTTAAAAAAAATATTGACACAAGTTCTGGAAAGCAATATATAAAATATAATAATTAATTTTATACGAATAATAATTTGGAAAGATGATATGAAGCGTAAATAAATACCTACTTAAAATGTAATGCCAGAATGTGTGTTTATGTTGTTTATAGGTACATAATATATGGGAATGAGAGAGACAAATAAACGCCCGCTCCCCAAGGAGGCGTACGCCGGAAAAATTCATATCACAAGGAACATTTTTATGATTATTCCAGTTTTGGCAGACCATTTGTAAAAGACAAAGATAATATAGCCTTCCTTTAACCTTTCGGAAATCTTTAGCCTAGAAATTCCTTGTGTCATTCATTCACTTTTCGGCTCATATTTCAAAAGTTACTTAACAAAAATATGCTCACAAAACTGGTGATTTTGATTTTCCTAACAATAATCAATTTCCAAAAAAAAATAGTATTTTTTTATGATGGAGTTAACAACCTCTTTTCTTTGTATCACTTGATTTTAAGCAGTACACGGTCCTCAGAAGATCCATGCGTTATCTGTGGTATACTGGTAATGAAATAATGTACCTACTAAATGAAATAAGGAAATATGAAGAAAATAGGAGATACGGTCAGTCGGGACGGGTACGGTCGGTACAGTCATCTCATTCACTGAACAAAAAGTCGATACTTTACGCCGATATTCTGTGGAGCAAACCCACTTGATCATCGCTCTACCACACTGCATACTTGGAACAACAACATAACCTTAACAAAATCATAAGATTTAAGAAACGAATAAACCACACTGCGAATACTATATGCAAGGAAAAATATTCTGTAGTGTTTCCCTGTTGGGAAAACTAACTTGATCATCGCTCTACTACACTGTCAATTTAGAAGCCTAACATATCTTAACTATGTATTTCAAAATCACAAGATTTAAGAAACGTATAAACCAAACCGCGAATACTATATACAAGGAAAAACTACGTATAAACCACCGTCCCCAGACAGTGAGTGACGGTAAATACGACGAACAGACATGTCCATTATCTGATACGTATCTGGATACGAAATCATGTAACATTAATGTTGCTCCGCTGACAGATGGGTACTGATACAAATCCTATTTTGCCACTCACAAACTAAACAACGAACAAAATTGATCCGTATGCCATTCGTAATACGGCGCAACATAAATTTTATCATGTCACATCGTATTGGCAATTTTCTCGGGGTTGTATTTCGAGGTGTCATATTCTCGTTGTGATGACGCGAATTTTGTTTTAGTTCCAAAAATATAGTTGGGGTGTATATATTAATGAGTTTCAAGATGTTTTACAGAGATCAGGAATAAAAACTAAAGAGTTTTTTTTCGACGATCGAGGAATACTTTGTCCTTCAGTCTTTATGCCATGCCATGCAATAAAAGTGTTTATTTGTAATGTCAAAATTATCAGCTTCGGAAGGATTACGGTACTTGTTTATACCAAAAAGCCAAGTAAAGGTTTTTTTCTCTCCGAAAAAGCTCGATCGATTGACGGGAGATTAACTGATAGATAACTAACGTTATAAGGGATTATTATAGACCACTTTTATTTTTTAAACCACGGAAACGAGAAATCGTCCGCTAGGTATTATAATAATACTAGCTAATAGCCAAAATCCGTTGTCATCTGGATAAAAACTAAATCTTATCTATACTATTAATATTTAAAGAGGAAAGATTTGATTATTTGTTTGTTTGAATTGAATAGGCTCCGAAACTACTGACCCGATTTCAAAAATTTCTCACACCAATTAGAAAGCTACATTATCAGGGAATGACATAGGCTATAGTTTTTCCCGAAATTCAATGTGGTTTCCACGGGAACGGGTCCGGAACTTCACGCGGACGAAGTCGCGGGCAAAAAAGCTAGTATTTAATAAACTACCTGTGTAGTAAATTTCATTTAATGAAATGAAATAAGATCTCATTCAATCTCAATTATTCACACGTGTTCGTCACATTCTATATTAATATACCCATCAATTATTAACTTTTTCATTCATAATATTAGTAGTATTTTTTAAAGCAGTATGGATTATATATTCATATCAGATTTGCGATATAGTGTTATGGCTGAAAACTAAACTCTTTATGCTGCTCATCGATGGAGCGGGTCGTTGTAAAAACACTTCAGTGGGGGGCCGTCGCACACCCTTACTACGTAACTTTGCGACAGTTTAATATAATTAAAATATTTTAAATACGAAGATTTGTTATTATCATATAACTTAAACTGTATTATTATTTTTTGTACATCTTTTTAATAAATAAAATAAAACAAGCTTTTGTCCGTGGATCGGATCGGATGGAAGATCATTTTATAATTTGGTAATTTAACTTTTACTATTAAAAAGTGTATTTATGACAAAATCTAATCATAAATTTTAACAGTTTTGAATATAAATAAGTCTATGCAAAAAATCTCCTTTCTAAATTTAAGAGCCGCTCTCTTGTCGGTATTGCAACCTATGGTATATGCTATCTCTTGCGCCAGCTCCTTCACCTCTCTACGCCGGCTTAATACTAATGGTTTTTTTTATATTAAACTATCATGAATGTATTTTATATTTTAAAAGTAATATATACATATGACTTAAAACACTAAAACCATATCGGTCTAATATAAGTACAACGTAACACATTGGTAATTTTTGCGCCAATGTTCGAACTTCGAAGTAACCAATTACGCCAACGTTATTAGTACCTATTTCTTCAATAGTGTCCAGAGATTGGTGTATTGACTCTTACGTCAAACATTGGCACCAATATACCCAATTTCTATCATGATTCATGATAGCAGAAAATACTTGTCCCGTAGCACGCTCTACGTCTCTACGATATTCGATCTACGAAACGTGCTACGAGGCTTACGCGAAGGGCAGATTTCACCATTTTCACTACTTCTGAATAGACTATTTGCCAAATTAAGATGTGTGTGTATAAGACTAATTTTAAAAAATCGGTTCAGAAAGTGGCTATTTGCCATCACCATTCTAAGATTTCCAAGCATATTTATAGGGCCTTCAATAAACATGACAAGCCGATCGTTATTGAAAGGCCTTGGTTTGCTAGACTAGATAATAGCTAGCTTTGATAATATCAGTTTTTTAAAAATATCTCAACTTCGTTTGCGTGTATTTATTTATGCCACAGTGGCGCCATCTATATCATACTTTTGATGAAATCCTACGGGAATCGCGTATTTTTACAAGGTATCAGCTGCCTACATACCTCATACAAATATCATAAATATTGACCCAGCCAATTGAGCGTGAAGAAGTAACAAACGTACACATAACTTTCGCCTTTATAACATTAGTAGAATTATCTCGACATTACGTGTCTTAAAATTATGAATACGTACTCGATGCTTAAAAATTAAATTCCAAAACGACAGTTACATCGTCTACCTTCGTAATATGATGTAAAATCCAACCAATTCCTCAGAGATTCCCCATTAATACGCTTTCAAATTGTCTTATCAGTCAGGTAACTAAAGTGCACTTAGTCAAACCTACTCCATTATTAGGCGCACATTTTTAGCCGATACCCGTTATCTGGTAACGCAGTGGGGTTACGTGTTAGGCCCGCGCGACGTTATCGTCAGTTTCTGCATGAACGCCCACGTTACGGTACCCCCCCCTCCCCCCCACGCTACCTACTCCGCCCCCCACCCAATGGAGACAGCGACTGGGAGATCTTGACACTTGAGCTTAATTTATTCGCAGAGTTAGTGTATTAACTGACATTTCGTAGAGATAGCAAACTTGTTATGGTAACTGCTAATATATTGTTACTATTACCGTCTATTTGTATAAAAAATATTGTCAAAAAATGCACAGTACTATGGCTTAGTTGACAGTACCACCGGCGCCGGATGATGCGAGCTCTATTCCCGAACAGAGCAAACATTTTATATGATAAACATTTGTCATGCATGAGTCTAATGCCTTCACCAAGGCCTCCTAACTCATACAAATCATAAAAGTGTTTTCTATGTACGAGTATAATAAGTAATCCGTTGTCCTAGTAATAAGTTGCGCGGGTTTCGCTATTAATGTAAAAACATATAAGTATTTACTTATATAATATGATTAAAGAATTTGGAACCCACCAGTTTTTGAAACATTTTTTTCAATTTATTATCATAACTAATATGTTGAAAATTGAGTAGCAAGCAACCCATGCTAATGGTAATTACCCAACATAGCTACTTTCACGTAATCACGGTTTCACAATTGAATTCCCGTTGGTAACAAATGGCGACAGAAGCGCCACCTTCCGACCGAAGATTAAAATCGGCAACTCGAATAAATTCAACTGTTATCTCCGAATTGTTTGGGAATTAATTACTTGCGTTGGGCTGGCGGCCGCAACTTGGGAGCGAATTGATAAAGTACTCTATAAGATATTTTAAGGTGTTTCGGTTATAATTAAATCGTTTCAGACGTACCAAAAGTGGACGGAATGCTTAAAAGGCTCTCAAGCCGGCGCGCCAGATACACTTTCAAATATTTGAATTTGTTTATTGCACTGTGTAGGACTCTGTTTAAAAGTTGAACAAATCTTTCTCCTAGAGGAGAAAATTGAAGAATGGTGGTATATTTTTTCAAGAAAATACCGTGTAATAGATGTGTAAGAGTAAACTTAAACATATTGTTTGAAATCACAAAATAATCGTCTAGTGAAATTTGTTATCATAAACGAAAAATTACGAATCCCAAAGTAACCTCTACGTAACTAAACTAGTTACATTACCTAAACTTTGGTTGAGTTTTTTCATTGAAATTCTCACATATGCACATAGAAAAGAAGCATACAAATTCGTTTACTATGACTGCGTTCCGATGGTAAAATATAATTGCACTATATTAAAATAAATAACATAAATGGGAAAACGATAAATCAGATCCCTATTCATGTGTGTAGAGCTGAAAACTTTATAACAATACTACATCACATAGGATACTATAAATTATTATATTTCATTTCTGCGTTACGTCGTCGTGGGTAATTTTTGTACCCACGACGTGATCTTTGGTATGGAAATATCTTGACTATTCTTGACACTGACGACACAGGATAATTTTTTATCCTGGAAATCAACGAATAACAGATGACATCCGCTAGTTTAAACTTATAATTAACTAGCGCCCCGCCCCAGCTTCGCACTTCGGGTTTTAGGAAGGATCCCGACTTTTTTGAAATTCGAGAATAGTGTGTAGCTTCTCAACTGTGAAGAATTTTTGGAATCAGTCCAGTAATTTTTTATTATACGTTACAATGTCTTCTTTATAATATTAGTAAAGCTAAAAGCACACTGAAATAGTGGTTATAAACCCAAAATTATGAGAGGACAGAAAATTTATTACACCCAGTAACTAAAAATCAAACACACACTCTCTTCCAACACACACACTCACTCACACTCATCATACACAAACACAAAATTTACACGCACTCACACTCACATACACTTTTACACACCCACAACACCATACACTTTCTGTGTTTTTTTTTTCCTTTTCGTTTAAAAAAAATGATTTAAATTAAAAAAAAAATTCACTATTCTTTATAAATAATTTATACGATAGCACTTACATTGTCAGTAAAAATAGAGGCGGGGCACGATGACCTGTTTTGTATCGTTTGTGGAGAAATAAATAAATAATAATTTGAATTTAGTATGGATAAGGTATCTGTTGGTTTTAATAATAAATATATTTTTTAGGCGATGAACCACTAGAAGGTCTAGAGGGGCTGCATTCCGACGAGACCGGATCTGGTGACAATTCCAATGCGGGCTCCAGCGGTGCAGACGACGACGCAGCAAGGCTTCGCCTCAAGAGGAAACTACAGAGGAACCGGACCAGCTTCACCAATGAACAAATAGACAATTTGGAAAGAGGTCAGTTTCTATTTAGGGACTTACAGACCTCTGGTTTAGTATAGGCAACTAGGCTCTTACAATCACAATGAACCAATCATATACGACTGGAACCTTACGAAGATGTATTCAAAGAATCTAATCGTTTATTCACAGAGTGAACCTTCACAGGCACTTTGAGCACTTTCTCTAGTAAAAGTGTATACATACAATTATAATTTTTAATTAATCTACTCTACAAACTACTACCATTTCGGTAACAAAAGTAAAAAAAATACGTACCGCACTGATTTATCGACACCGGAAACCTTCTGCTCTATGTAAGCACCGTTAGACTTCTACACAATAAGTATTTTAGGATGTTATTTATATGTTAAATCTAAACATTTCAGAGTTTGAAAGGACACATTACCCAGACGTATTCGCGCGGGAGAGACTCGCCGCCAAAATAGGATTGCCAGAGGCTAGAATACAGGTGACTATTACCAACTACAGATATTATAATATTGTCTTACATTTAAACTATTATAAGTATTGAATCATTATTGCAATCAATTTAACAAAGCTTAGTAATATCTTAATTATAACTTTATTTACGTATTCTAAAGCAAATAATTAATTAATGATAATACTTACGTTTTAATTAAGTAGGAACCATTAGGTATTCCTATTAGTTTAAAGTCAAAGTTAAAGCTTTCTAATAAACAATATCCATATTTCTAGTGTTATTGTCATAAAAAATCATTTTTTCTTATACCTCTAAGATGGCAATCGTGCTTACGGTCCGCCTGATGGTAAGCGATCACCGTAGCCTATGGACGCTTGCAACACCGTATGTATCACTCGCGCGTTGCCGACCCTGTAAAAATCTTATAATTCCCCTTTTGAAGAACATAGTCTAAAGAAAAGTATTACGTAAATAGTAGTATGTAGCGCGTATAGACCGCGCGTAGTGACCTAACCCGACGTTAAGGTGTGGTTCTCGAATCGGCGCGCGAAGTGGCGGCGCGAGGAGAAGATCAGGTCGCAGCGACGCAGCCCCGAGTGCGGATACGCGCCACCTGCGCCGCACGCACCGCATCCCGCGCCGCACGCAGCGCCCGCGCATCCGCACGCCGCGCACAACCCGCACCAGCCTTACCAGCCGACGCTCAACGTTGACACTTACAGGTAAGAGCTTCGTGCCCGATGACATGCCCTGCCAGTCTTACATGCTTACATGCGAGATAGTTTCTCGCACGCGACAAAGCTTCTTCGCCAATAGCAATGCCTGTTTTGTCTACTGTAGACATAACCGAGATAAGTTATTGGCAGAGCGGAGCGAGAAAATTTTGTCGCGTTTGTCATGTTAACCCGGCTGGTACGCAAAATGTCAGACACGCTTATCACAGATTCTACTTTGGACATCATAGTAATGTGACAGGTTCGACTTCTGTAGGTTCGTCTTGTGATCCCACACCCAGAAATAGGAGAACTGCTAGTCGACCTAGTAATTGTGTCTGACGTGTTGCGTATCTGAGATAGGGCGTATAAATCTTCGTATTTGGTAATAGTTCGCACAAAAATACGATATAGTTTCACCGTGCGATAAAAATAAAGTGACTCATGTTTATAAGAGTTTTCAATGGAACTGGTCGCGCAACTGTGCGATCGAACATACTGAATGTATGATAATACGACCATTTTAGAATTAACATACGACGTTTCATCGCACGGTCGAGCGATTAGTTTATTGCACGATTAATCGCTAAGTTGCATCTAAAGTTTCATATGGAAAATAAAGGACACAATACGCAAATATTGCCAAATACTTACTAGAATCAATCCCCGTTTATTTACTAGGAAAATCAGTTCCGTTCATGTTTTGCTAATATTTTCAGCCCACTAACACCAATGGGTTATGGTGGAGGTATGGTCGCGGAAACCCCAGTGTGTGAGAGCACCGACACGGATCTCTGCAAAGGCGGGTTCCTGGGATACCCCCGTTACGAGTTGGGGTACCGGCAACCCCCTCATCCGTATGTTAACCATCATGGATACCAACATGAACCCTCATCGCCACCACCAGGTAAGCAAAAACATGAAGTATTTTTACATAGTGTAGACTGTATCATTCCTGTTTCTACGTCAAATTAGGTCCTGCCGTTACGGAAATTTCGGTAACTGATGTCAAATTCCCGTTACAAATTTGACATTAGACAATTTTTAATTGCAAATAAAGACGTTGGTAACACATACTTAACATAATCTAATAATAATGTAAAATTTGTACCGAGAACTTTAAAGTCAGACAATTGTAATAGAAAAATAAATGTTGTCTGATGTCTTTATAACGGGAAATTTGATGTTGGACAGTTGTACTTGCGCAATTATTACAAAACAACGGGCAACCATGAAAGTGTCCATTCGAACAGCGAAACACCTAGTCCTGTCAAAAATGGGTTAGAATTCCACGAAACGTCTGTCAATATTTTCGGAATTTCGTTTCAAGGTGGGGGCTGATTTATTAGAAAAGTATTAAGTCTACAGTTGAAGCCGGATCCCTAATTTGACTTTAAAATAATTTCAGAACTTGGTGGCCTTTTGGGCGCAGGAGTGTCAGTACCACTGGCAGTACCTGGACAGGATTCTCAGCAGTACTGGTCGCGCCTCCAGTGACCATGGTGGAACTAGTTTCATTCTCAATTCTCATATCTAAATTAATGTGTATAGTAGGCTGCAATTAAATATGCATAACATCTTATTTTTATTACACGCAGAAATCGAAACATACGTAAAATAGTTTCATGCCCATAACAAATTTACACGCGTAAAAATTCGAATTCGCGGCGTTAGCGAATCCGTGCTTACTACTTTTTGTAGATCAAAGTTTCCAAGTGTTAGTTCGTATTATCATATTGCATTGTGTTGTTCACACAAGATAACTGCAGTGTGGATGCACGGAATTAATGTATACACGTACACGCTGAGCGTAAAAAATAAATTATTTAGCGTAAACACACTCGCAGTTGGTGCGGCACAGTAGCATTCTGTACTCCGTATATTTGTATAAACGAGATCACACGAATCACGAAACTCGGCGCGGTTCGGTAGCGGCGAGACTGTCATCGCGGCAAGAGACAGCACAGGTATATTTCTTGCAGCCGACAATACACATTACAGGTTCCTTGATACATTTATATTGTTTTAAATAATGGAGTAGATTTTTCAAATGTAGTCAGTCAATCGTCACTTTAACCAATTTGACTAGGTTCTATGACATACTCATCATTTACAGTACAGGATTTTTTAGATGGGGTATTTGTCTGATTTTTATATTACTTTATGCTCATTGAAGAGTGATTGACGACCTGCGAAAACCAAATTATTTTTATTATAATATACCTACTATTGAAGTAAGAATTTAAAATATCAATTCCCCCTACTTAAAATGACCAACGGATACTTAGAACTTCTTTAAAATACTTCTCATAAAAATCAGTTAAATGCCCTATTAACAAAATCATCAACAGTAGTTAGCAATAGATCATTGGGCAAAGTATTTTAGTCTGACCAGGATCGACTATGAGACTGAAATTATAGATGTGTTTGAGACGGGCGATGTTAGTTCGGATTGTTTATGAAAGGGCTTAGTTGCTTCCCGTTACCAATAAATATGATATGATATGGGATGACATCTATTTCTTAATTGTACGGAATTAACACAGCACTATCTGGTCCCAATCTTAAATATGTACAGGAAACAACTACGCCAGGGAGACTGGTCAGACGATATTGTAGAATATAATGTACTTGCCAGAAGTCCAGTGCCGGCTTTACCTATTACAAAAACCTAGGCAAAAGCCGGCCGGACAACGTACACGTATAGCATAAAGAATGAACATATCCGTTAGTCGCCACAAAACAGGAATGCGAGCACAAAATATAGGCTCAAATTGTATTTATGTACATTAGAATATTTCATTCAACTAATTAATATTTTCTACAGTTCGAACAGTACACATTTGATGTGGTAGGCTATGTGACAGTCAAGTGTACGTCAAACTTTACATAAATTGGACTTTATGCTATTTTATGCTCAAAAGCGGACTTCGAGGGTGGCTAGTAGAACCGCTGAAGACTTCGCTCTGGCTATAATCTCGCTTACAGAAACAAGTCAAGGAGTAAAATTTGTTATTCGAAGTTCTTCAATATGAAAACCACCGGTTGATTCTCTTGATTAAAATTGTCAAAATTATTTTTTGGTCTCACACGCTATTTCTCTTATGCTTGATACAAAATGTGTAAATTTATCCTCCGAGATTAAACTTACAAGTTTCAATTACAAGAATGTCTCTCAAATGCCGTCAAGCCTCGTATAAGTAATATCAAATCCATGTAAAGTTGTATTTCCCGGAGCCTCGCAATGAGTAAAGCCGTCTGTCTGCGCCATAAGTCCCATCTCGCGTTTCAAGTAAAGTTTTACTCCCCCTTGATTGCACATTTGAATGAAATAATTTAATATTTCGATGTAATCGTTACGATTTCTTTTATACATAAACTCTTATAGTGGGTTGTACAAATACATTTTAAAGTATCCACATTAAATCTAAAGCCTTTTTTTCTTCGTTTATTAGACATTGGCAGCAAGAGATTTAGTATCGGTTTCACCACTCCCGAATAACTTTTTTTGTTATGGAAGCGGTTGGCAAGCGACCATACCACGTGATGGTAAGTGATCACTGCCATCCATAGAGTAGGTGACTTCAGTGATACCAGGGGAATCACCGAGTTGTTGCAGACCTTGGAAAGGATGAAAGGAGCAAGATTTTTCTGTTCTCTCTCTAGTGAAAAACAAAGTAAAGTTTTGTATGGTGTTGACGTTTCTTATTTGTTAAATAGACTATTCGTGGCTTTATTTGGGAGGGGTGAAACCGGCCCGTAACCGGCTGTTTCAGGGGCTACTGGTAAGTTCTAGTTAGCATAAATAGTCATATCGCACACTTGTCTAAACTAAGACAACCTAAAATCTTGAAAAGGCAAAATAATTGTAAATCGGTTTTCGAATTATGTCAGTTCACTTCACATATACACACATGTAGATCTTAACAAAAAAAATATCGAGTTTTTTTAACCGACTTCAAAAAAGGAGGAGGGTTCTATGTTTCATTACACTTATACTTTTATTGAAAAGTAGTTTTACGCGGAGTAAAACATATTTTTTTTGCTTATTCACGATTTTGAGTTCCCTCCATTTATATCTAGATGTGCGATTATATCAGTTTAATTGACAGTTTTTGTATGATATTTCGTCCAATTTATTAGAAAAATAAACTAACTAGAACTTATCATACGCCCGTAAAAGTGGCTGTTAATTCCAAAATGTTTTTGTGTAAATCACTGTCAAATTCTTAGTTAAGAGTAGTTAAGAATACTTTTAATATCGAGCTCTGTATATGTATTGTAAATGTTTACCTATAAATAAAATTCAAAATCTCAATATAATTATTTTAAAAAGTCCATGAATGTTTTTAGATATATTGTTGTATTTATGGCTTATTCTTACCAGTTCGATTCATCAGTTTGGACACTGCGATTTTTTTTCTCATTTAATTGACTGTCGAATTAAGCGCCAAGACGGAATGTGTGACAGTAGGTTCGTTAGGTTTACCTCACACACACAGAGCGGGGTTCAGTCGACCAGTTTTTGACATTTGTTATGGACTTAAACAATAACATAATGTTTAACTTATTGTTTAAGTCCAAAACAAATATCAAAAACTATTCCACTGATACACTATCGGCATTCTCTTGAGACACCATTGAGACACCATTGAGAGTCCATTGGTGCATTTGTGTTAGTAGAATCGGGCCCCAGTTGTTTCTCAATAAAATAAGATCTATAGTCGAACAAAATGAGAAAAAAAGTTCTCACTATTTCAACGATCGAACTGATGAATCGTGCTATTGGGAATAAAGGGTACTTATTTATATTTATTTAACATGAAAACAGGGCTTGTAGCTAAGGACACATTCGTGTAAATAATTTCATTGATGTACAAGTGTGATTATTTTCAATGTAGTAACGCTAACTTTACACTAGACAAGTGCTATATATCTTAAAATAACAGGTTTTACATGTTTTTTACTTTTCTTATCAAGGAAATTTCATATCAAATTAGAAAAGAGAAATCATAAAATTATCATGAAGATTTCTATAGAATTTTGAGAAATTTTTAAGTTGGATTCTAACAATACTATTTGCATATTGGCTCATAAAAGAGTACTCAATCACAAAAGTTACATAATTTGTAACTTTCGTACAATATACAGTCAAGTTTCTGAGATGCATTTTTAAAGTTAATGACCCATTACATTAAAGCAGTCAAACTAAAGAAAAAAAAGATAACTTGACATTTTAATGTGGAATTATAATGCGTTACAGAAACTGTCTGTTTAGCCTTTATCAAATATAACGTAATACCTATGTTGTTTTAATTTTGAGGCCTTTTGTTGGCTCTTTAGTCGATTGCCCACAGAGACAGGATCCCAGTTAACTTTTGTGGCGGATCGGTTTTTGTAATTATCAAGCAAGCACTTGTCTAGTGTAAACGCAGCACAGCCGAGGCAGTGTAGTGGGTACCATTTGTTGAATCAGCATCTGTTAGGTAGCTCAGCTCATGTTATTTAGCGTCAAATCTCAATCGAGGTGTTACTTTCGAATTTATTATTATTAGTTATAATTGTATAGTATAGGATTAAAATTGTGAATAACTGGTGTGATGTCGATAAAACGTTTTAATAACAGCATTATATAAATACATTTTTGGATCAAAATGTACAGTTTTATTTGACCTTCCAACTTTGTATTAGAAAAAGACAAGGCATTGGAGACAAAGCGCAAAGGGGTATGTAAGTTGCCGTAAAGAAATTTAAATAAAAAACGTAATGTACGTGAATGAGTATTTTTCTTTTCATGTAACAATTTTATTTCTATACACACGAGATTATTTTTAGCATACCAAAGTTGGCGACCCGCCGACGATCGGAGCTAGCCCACTACACAGTTCCTGTGTATTGTTTTCATAATCTGCAGATCGGCGACTTTGGTTGTGTATAGTACGGGATACGTATATAAAAAAAATGTAGCGAATTAAGTTTCTCAGTGAATTTGTAATTCTTTTTGGGAAATGAATATTATTTAACCTTAAAAATAAATAAAAACTGTTTTTTTTTTTAAACTAAATAAACCTACAAATTTCCTGAATGAGATGGTCAGAGTGTAGCCAGCCTCATGATGTTATGGAAGTTTTTTTAATGCAAAATATCATTTCTAAATGTATGAATTTTTGAATAGCGCCATTCAGTGACGCCTTTCCGAACCATGTTCTAGAGGGCATTAAAAATCTTTTTTTATATACGTATCTCGACTTTAGAATCCTTAACATTAATTTTCAATATAACAAATTTAGAGGTATTAGCAGGTAAACTAATTGAACTTACATTATTAACGCTTGCGCAGACGAGGGAACTATAATTTGTCCGTGGTTTTTATATCCGCCAAAGTTCTATTTCACGAAGTCCGGAACCGGGGTTACGAGTTACACCCGAGATTACGCACACTAAAACAATGAACATGTGCTTACACATTCATAGCCAAACGGTTTTCGTGAAATAGAATTATTTAATAAACATTCTACTTCTCCACCTCTGTGGGTGTCAGATCTAAATGCGTACAGTCAACAAATAATTTTCTCAAATTTCTATCGATCATTGCACCTATTTATATATTGTACTATGTTTTACATAATTTTATAACAACGCTTACAATATTAACTTATAAATCTCTGCTTAAGATACCTCTTTTATCTGTTGACTGTACATTTGACGCATTTATGGGTGATTTATTTGAAAAACAAACAAATAAGACCGCGGACATGTTCTCAGTCCATCGTCAGCGTAGGTCTTGAAAATATCTAGCCTTCTATCAATAAGTTTGCAGTCTGCTTATAAACCTCAAAAAATATATTCGAGATCAACTTCTAATTTGTGATAGATACACTTAGTACTTATATCACATGGTTGATGTACCTAATTTAGGTACAATTGGAACCATGTTTTGCAAAAACGATTCAATCTGACTATATTAATTTATAATCTTTATTTCCCAAATACAAATTTCAATTTCACAATACCTTATGGCTTCCACTAGGTTTGCATTGCAATCTCGTGTAGGCGTTTTATATATCACTAGACCCGTGCCAAATTTATAGAAATTTATAGCCGTTTTTACGTGAAAGATTAACAAAAATCCATACATTGTCACAAACTTTCGCATTTATAATAAATAAATAAATATATAGGGACAATTCATACATTTGATTGAGCTAGCCCCAAAGTAAGTTCGAAACTTGTGTTATGGGATACTAACTCGACGATATTATATTTTATAACAAATACATATATAGATTAACATCCAAGACCCGAGGCCAATCAGAAAAAGTTCGTTTTTCATCATGACCCGACCGGGGATTGAACCAGGGACCTCCTGGGTGGCGGTCTGGCGTGGTAACCATTACGCCACGGAGGTCGTATAATATTTGTAAGAATGACATAAAGTTTTAGGAAAGTGACTATAGATGGTTTCAATGTAAAATCTTTTAACACTTTTAATCGAAAAGATACTGTCACATACCTACATATTTCGATAATGTGATATCTCAAAACGACTTTGATGCGGATTAGGTCGTTTTTACAAAACATGGATTTTGTTAACATTATAAAAATAATATTACAAAAACAATTGACTATACATTTCCAGTAACACGAATTGTACAATCAGCAACAAAAGTAGAATAACACAAGTACCATTTTAAACTTTCTGGTGTCTTTGCGAATATAGACAGCTGCTGTCACTTGTTTGAATATTTGTAATGACATAGTGTTTAATCTACTTCTGTTGCTGATTGTACAAGGCGTAGTATCTATAAGGCATTGTCCTAATAGGACGCAAATCCGCGATCATTGCGCGAATAAGCGATGCGACCATCGCGTGTTCTGCGTGCGCCTAAGCGTCGCGCGATTGTCAGTTAGGACACCTATTCGAGTTCAATATGTTTGATCGCGAGTTCGTACGAGTAAAATTCGCGCGAACCTACGATGATCGCGCATTCGCGTCCTATTAGGACAATGCCTTAGAGCTTACAACGCTTTCTCCAATACCGAATTGAGCTAACCAAACTCTTATTAGAAGAAATGTATAGTATAGAAACAGAATTCAAGTTGAATTTTGTACGCCATTTAATAAATACCTAAAGTACTTTAACATACTATTCGATGTAATGAAACTTTATTTTTTTAACTAGAATCTTTGATACTTATCACAAAACACTTTCTTCCGAAGTGAAAACGTAACTATATACTTAACATGATTAAATAACAACATGTAACTGCTATAATAAATTATGAACTACTTTCGTAGAGTTCTGCAACAATATGGTGACAACACAAAATGTTCACTCTATTATGTAGACGCAGTCATCGTTTCTAAACGTTTCATAAAAAACCTTACATCATAAATCTTCGTCGTTGAGAAGTGCATCGATGTCGCTCAGCACGTCCCTAGCCGCACTGTTCCTATGACAACTTGCTACTACATCAGGCACATTTTTAACCAAATCTAAATCCAAATCAGAAATTGTAATGTCACTTTCTTCTGGATCATCATCACTCAAATCAACTATATCTATAGGCTCACCCAATTTTGTACTTTCAACGTCAATTATTTCACTATCAGAAATATTATTTATATCTAACTGTTTATCATTAATATCTATACTAACTAGTTGTACTTCGGAATCTGAGTCATCTGTTCTACTGCTGCAGTCTGCCTCATAACTTATATTCTCTATTTCATTGCATTCTTTGTTAGCGTTCTGTCTATTTCTTATCAGCCTTGGTTTGCGTTTTTGTTCAGCGATTTTAATCCTCTTGAACTCGTGTACATTGTCATCGAGCTCGTCTTCGTGGAGGTCGTAAATATCACTGTGTTCCGATATCGTTCGCTTCCTATTAACACTATCGTCACTCTGCTTCGTATCTGTTTTAGGTTGGGTGGGCGCCGCGGGCGCATTGTGGTCTACTTTCTTATAAACTATAGAATTACTTCTAACAACTTTGATTATTTTATTCCCGGACGTCGTTAGTGTCTCTTGTGTGGATAATTTGCGTTTCCTTATGTTAATTGTGATAGGTGTTGTGTGTATTATGGCCTCGCTCGTTTTCTTCCGTGCCCTAATTTCGTCCAGCGACAGCACCTTGAAGTCGAGCGAGTTGCGTCGCTCAGCGGCCTGGCCTTTACCTGCGATCTCGTCGAGCGACAGGCGGTTGTACTTGGCGTTGAGGCTGGCGCGCGCCGCCTTGGGTTTAGCTTCAGCAGTAGGAGGCAGCGCGTCGTAGCTGTAGAAGGCGGCGGCCTCGGCCTGGATCCTCTCCAGCAGCAGCAGCTCCTGCGCCTTGGAGCGCGCGCCGCGCTGCGCCTCATCGGGCGACTCGTTTTTAGTGGGCGTGGAGGAGGGGGCGCTTTCATTGTCCGACTCTGCAAGAACACACCAAGTAACCGCTTTAGTGGTCGGTCTCGAAATTCAAAAACTTAATGATTTTCGTAATTAATTTTGAAGGGACCCGTTCGTTTACTTGCGTGTGTTCTCGTCAAGTCGACCTGAAAACTCGGGGTGGGCGGTCAAAAATAATTACAAAAATCATAATTACGAAACATTTTTATTTACTCGTTGGTAATAAACACAATTTGATTAAACAAAGCCAAAGTATATCTCTTCCGATACGAGTTCCTATATCAGTTTGAAAGTTAAGTAAAGAAAGGTCTTAAACACACGCGTTACTAATATTAAAGATATATTGAAATTCTTATATAAAATAAGACTAAGATTAACATAACAACAACCCCGTTTTAATTCAAACAAGAAAAGGCAGCCGCCGCCGCGCCGGAGCACGCCAGTATTCAATAGTAAATTCCAACTACGCCTACATAACCGCACTCCTGTCCGCCTCGCCCGCACTGTGCAAAACTGCTCTAATTTATCTATCTCACTTCCGCACGCAAATACAAATTTTATAAAATTTCATTCCAAATCAATAACCGATTTAATTAACATGAAGATTTCATCAAAACATGCAATTCCATAAATTAACTTTTGCATAAAACGGACAAAAGTAAAGTCATCAGGACTCTTAACATTAAGCAAACCGGTTATTCATTTTACAATTATGTCTAAATACCCTGACTCATTGGGGAAGAATTTAAAACGATAGATACTTAGTAAACTAAATAAAATCAGCAGCCATTTATCTTCATGTCGTTATCACCAATGATTCAGGGCTCGGTGTCTCTACCAAAAATTGTATCTCTGCAACTTATAAAATACCTATTTTGTATTTTTCCAACATTTATAGTCATGATAATGCAATGGTCAAAAAACTTATTACATGGCTTATAAACGCGTATTATTAGTTTTCATCTTCATCATCGTCATTTGTTTCGTCAATATCGAATGATTAAAGATACACTAAATAACATAACAAAGCTTGACGCGCTACAACTTAATTATTACTGTCAAAAGAAATGTGTCTTAACTTGCATTATACGTCTGATAAATATTTGTTTAGCTGCCAACTGGAAAATTAAATAACTCATTTGCGAGAAGGGTGATATAACTATAAAAAATCTAAAAATTTTAGTTACTAAATTATGAATGAAGTTTTATAAATTATTAATATTTTTCATTTTCTTCTAAAACTTGAGTTGATTGAAATGAATACCATTTCATACATTCTCTTGGTATAGTTTTATACTTTTTTAAATTACATCTATCTTTTCGCAAATGAATGATTTTATTTCTAATTTTATGATTGTGGACAACTTACAAATGATTTGGTTCACACCAAGTCGATACATATTGTCATTAAACCAGGTACCTGGTACTAGCGAACTGAAACGATAACTAATGAACACATAAACCATACATTTTATTTTAATGTGTTACCATGTAGGCAAAGATTGCAAACGTCGTATACAAGACATTACTGCATCAGTATGTTACATTTAACAGTTCGTTAGTGGGTACACAGATTTAGGTATCAAAGTTGCTGAGACACAATTTAAGTTGCAACTGGACATCGTTCCTAAAAAACGAGTTATTTGAACTCCAATTAAACTGTCTAACAGAAAACATTAACAGTCCAACAATTAATCTAAAATTAAATAAATAGTTTTATAATAAAAAAGAGACGACTAATGTTATACACTACATACAAAATATTGCTAAAGTTACGACAGAAACCAATGTTAATTCCATAAAGTCTCAACTGTGAGCCGCCACGAGAAAAACAACCAGAATTTGTACTAATTCATATTTGGATGTGATTATGCAAAAAGGATCCAAACATTTTAACAATAAACTAATCACACCTTGTCAGAGGTTGTTGCCGATATATTCCTTATACCCGCATTCAAAGAAAATAGCTAAAGCAAAATTAAAAATGTTACTTTTTGGTGTTGCCATCTCACATTATTGTGTCTGGCAATACCAACTTAAAATTAAAGTGATTTCGTCGGTTGGATCCTTTTTGCGTAATAAAACCCATTAAAATTATGGATGATTCAGTTCATTTCGGTTATTCTGATAGAAAACCTCATATTTACGGCAGTATTTATTTATTATTTAGACAGAGTAAATGAACAATGAGCATATTTTAATTAACGACAAATGTCAGCTTACACTATTCCCACAAATGGGAACTATTTTGTTTTGTTTAAATATTGATAATTACTTTTTATATATAAATAATGACTAGGCGTACCATGGACCATAGACAATTAATCTTTTTTTTCTTAGACACGTTTTCTCTGTCCTGTTCGTACATTTTGCAGATTATTTTTTGTAATAAATATAGGAACTTTACTCTCAGTGCAAAAATATATAATAAATGAAGTATCATTTCGCTGAGCGTTCACATGGAAATAATTTATCTAATGTTCTGTCTAAATGTACGGTAACCGGAAGCATTGTCAAATATGCCTTACAAAAAAACTAAGCAATTACATGCTCTCATGTTTACTTATCTAAATTTTTTTAAACCCTTAAATTTGGTAATACAATCTTTATAAGCACAAAATTTTTAATTTATAGAAAGCACAGCAGTAAACTCTACCAAGTTACAGATACTGCGCAACTGTGCTTCTATATGTATACCTAGATATACTTTTTAATTTTATTAGCACTATCTAATTCTCACGGTGCGGATACAAAGTATGGGGGGGCGTTAGCAGTGGGTACCAACATTACCGCCGAAGCCCCGTAAAACGTCCTACATACTAACATACAAACAATTTAAAGGCATAAAGCTTCTTTTTTTTTTTCTTTTTTTTTCACTTCACCTATATTAATGAGTTACAGTATTCGTGTATATATATTTTTATTTGTATTTTATATGTTTAATTAACCTATTTATTATGTACTTTTCTATCATAGACATCTATTTAAAAAATATTTCAATTGCATTTTTAAATGGCGACACAGTCCGACTGTCGGTTATGTTAAAAATGCAACTGCAATGCGATGTGACATATAAACCGCTATATAATCATATAGTAAATGAAAAGCGAGATATTTACGAATCTAATTAGCTAAGATATGAAAGATTATATCCTCTAATTTATTGCACATATAAAAATACAGACATGGCTCTCTCACTTCAGTGTGGAGAAACAGTAAATAGAGGTCAATCAACGTCTATGGTATAAAGAATCTGCTTGTTGGAAAGCAAAACCGCCTCGACGGGCAACACAAACTGCATCCTAAATAAACACAGGTTCAGGCATCCAGTTTCAAAGAATAATCTCAAATGTTTCCACGAGAGAGAATCTTAACAGTGTGAGTCAAAACACATTACAGAGTCATTTCTACATGCAAGTCTCAAGTTAATTATGTAATGACAGTGTTAGTTAATGTGCCATTAAGTATTATTTAGACCTAACAAGGAGGTGCACAAGCGTCTTACACGGCGATAAGGCGATTATATAGCCGCGTTTATTGAAACACTCATTTATTTGACTTATATCAGTGTTCAATTAATATTATTCACGTAATGGCATACTGACTTCAGTTTGACAACAAATTCCCTTATATCATATTACTTATGTTTCGAAACTAGCGCAAGAATTAACACCTAAGATATTTAATTTCAAACTAAATTCGCTTCACTTTGCCAGGCTAAATGTACAATTCTAAGACGGACCGCATGCCGCAGACTGCAAGCAACATACTTCTTTCTATGTATCTCTAAAAGAGTGATTCCAAGCGCGGCGACACTGCGGCAGGTTGCACTCTCAGCCGTGCAGTCCGTCTTGGAATTTGACCGTAAAAGATCACTTAAGTAACATCCTATACAGTCTGCTTACTGTAAGTGTTAAAATTAGTTAATTGCTAATTAATACTTCTAAACCGTTTAGCATTCCTCAGTGTACAACCAATTAATCTTTGAAACTGGACCCAATTAACACTATTATAAACACTAATAATAATTGACTATTGAGGAAAACAAAATACTTTGGTTACCACACGCCGAAGAATTTTAATTTACGTTGCCAAGAAACACGTGACCACTTTGTTTCAGTCTAAAATGTGATGTATGAAAAACAGATGGGTCAATGTTCCATTTGGTATTACCCCTTTGCACGCACAAATCTGCGGGCCGAGTATCCATTTACGGGCCAGCCCGTTAACGCGGCGAACTCGAGCACGCATATTATTACCTGTTATAGGTATTAGTATTTTTACTCAAGCGTGTCGTATATAGGGTAATATGTTCGAGACATAGACATGGTGTAAGTCAAAACTGTTCGGCATGTGGTGGTTACATTAAAGACGCCCGAATGACATCGCCGGTAGCCCCGAGGATAGAACTAAAAATATTTTCTTTCTACAAAATACCATCAAATAACATAACTGCCCTTCATAAATAATATAAAAACAAACTCTCAGAGCCACCGGGCGTGCGTAAAAAATAAATAAAAACGTTCTTAACAATTAATAACATGGGGTAAAATAAATATTTTTTTTTCGAACTAACCGTAACACATTCATTTTTCGTATTTAGCATTTTTTTCGTGTATTGGCACATAATGCAACGAAAGTTTCATATCAGTCTGTCTGAATACTTAGCAATTCTAGGTTACATTTTTACCCCTTTTCTTACTTACTGTGTGGTTAACGCGGGGACTAGCAGCTTTTCCTTTTTTTTTTTGTTTCTCTACCGATATGTTTCCCTCACCATATACCTACAGGCCGATAGTGCCCTCGTCACCACACAGTTTCTTCAGAACTCGACCACATTAGTGCCATAGGGAATAGAAGTTCCTCTAAAAGCATAGCATAATTTAAGGATAAAATTAACATAATATGAGCGTTCGAAGTGTTATTAAATATTGTTAACTCTTAACCCTATGCACTGCACTATAACTGAATGCAGAGTTTTCATTGAGTGCCATGAACCGTTAAGTATTTTATACTATTAAGTAAAACTGCGGTATGCAATGCATAATGTTTGCAACCTTAGAACATTCTAGAACCGAGTTTAAATATTGCGATACGGTGTCGCGTTCCAATAAACCGCATTTTGAAAACTCTAATGCATTCTTACAATTTTTTATCGGCTATAAATCTGAGCGTTTTTAGACGTTACCGCGAATAGACGTCGAAATCGTTGCGGGTGCATTGTCTACGATAACGTTTAAAAACGTCACAGTGACGCCGTAAGCCCCCATTGTATCGAGCGACGGCAACGTTCGCATTATAAGGATGATTTCTGTTTTACACGGCTAAACATGGAAATCCACAATCATAATTGCGGATCACATACTTCGTCTTCGTAGCGATTCAAATTTGAACGCTTGTTTTACATTAAAAAAATAAAGACATTGCAGGCATTTCCTTGCCGCACGTAGATACGGATTACATTACACGTATCTGACAGCAGATAGCGCTCCGTATTCCTACTCGCTTTACATAAAAAATCATTTTACAGGTCAACTGCATATAATATCCGTGTCTGCATAAAACAGAAAACATCGTCATATAGCGAACAGCCTCACAGTACAAGTCGCTCGGCAGGCTCATTACCGTCGTAATAGGGCGACAATCGTGCTATTACAAATGTGACGTTTGCGACCGGTCGTATCGCGACGGTATTAAGCCTAAGTGCCGGCCTGTGCGGGGGCTTAGTACATATAGTTTCAGTAGAGCCTCATACCTTCCTCGAAGTTGACGACGAGGGGGTCCACGGGCAGCGCGTAGGGGTTGGGCGGCGCGTCGTGCGCGTGCGCGTGCGCGTGTGCGTGCGCGTGGGGCAGCACGCGGCGCCCGAGCAGCTCCGAGGAGGCCGGCAGCACGCCGAGGATCGCCGAGTCGAGCACCACTGGACAAAAACTTCGTTTTAAACTGCGCTCATCGCATAATATTCAAAGTACCGGCGAGGAATCCAACGTCACACTCTAGAACTAAAATGATCGCGCAACTGAAACTGTGAAATGAGATCCCCGCCGATTTCTTCTTTTTTTTTAAGATCTTTACAGGGTCGGCAACGTGCGAGTAATACCCCCGGTGTTGTAAGCGTCCATAGGCTACGGTGACTGCTTACCACCAGGCGGGCCGTAAACTTGTTTGCCACCTTAGTGGTATAAAAATATTACATGAGCAAATGTTGTTTAGTTACCTTGTCGTTGCTGCTGCGGCCACAGCAGCGGCACCGGCGCGGGCGCAGGGGCGGCGGGCACGCTAGTCAACGGCGGCTGCTCTCCGGCGCCTTCCACCGCGCCGACGCCTGGCGCCGAAGCCTGGACATACCAAGTCACTTCACTAAGTTCCATGTCCATTAATTTAATTTAAAACTGTGCTAATCTTTTTAAGTTATGGTGTTGCTCTTAAGCCTCGGTTAGCTATAGTATAATTCTTACGGGTTGTAGGGGCGCAGGCTGGCTGGGCGCGATGCCGTCTGTGCGCGCGTCGGGGTTCTTGTGCATGAAGGGGCAGTGCTTCTTGCGGCAGCCGCCGGGCTGGTTCTCCCAGTAGCACGGGATTTGCTTGCGGTTTTTCTATAAAAATATACATCTCAACATCAAGATATTATTATGGTGTACCACTGGTTTATAGTGGTACACCATAATAATATCTTGTGTATGTACCCTGGGGATTAAGACATGCACAGGACAATAAGTTTCTTTCTATGTATTATATTAATTTTTACTATTATCCATCAAACATTAAATCCACAAAAGTTTTGAAGAAAAAATCTTCACTTTTTCTCGGTAAACAATGTTATATAATCCCTTTCAATTGAAGGGACACCCATATCACTGCAGTGGGATGACTTATGGGTTGATATGAAGAATGTCTTGTAAGTTTGGACATACCCTAAGTTCCATATGGCGTAGCTTGCATCGTTTGTCCAAGCACTTGCCTTGCTGCCACGCAGTGCACATAGTCTCGCAGCCCAGCGCCGACGGCTCATGGCGGAATACACAGTTGTCCCCCTAGAATGTATTAATTATTAAAATACAACAATATTTTTCTATTTTTTCTCCAATGACACTTTGTGGTGTCTTCTAACTTATGATTCTAGTTGAAAAATAATCCGAAAAATATTTAATTTGACATATAAAAACTAATAGTGTTAAACCAGTTGTCTTCCTCCAAACTATTTAAGCTTACCATTCAGGCAAGCAAAGCCATTAAGTATATTTGGTTATTATGAAAATTAGGATTAGTCCACCAAACATTCCCACAACTATCTGGCTATATTTTTTCATTTTGGGACAGCAATGTTTTTTATACTTCCAAGCTGTATTTTACTGTCGGTATGGTAAGTTACGGTCATCTCAGCAGTCACTCCATCTACTTTCATACCCATTTTTATGCCATCTAATACAAGAAATCCCTACCAGTCACTATAGGGGCAAGGAATTAGAATAAACTTTAAATAGAACTTTATATCTATAGCAAAAGATTCTGCTCCCCAAACTTCCACCCACAGAATATAGTAAGTTAAATTCACACATGGTTTTTTGTTATACAATTAGTGATTTATTAAGTGAGTTACACATTGAAAACTGTGGTGTTTCTAAACTTGATTTCAAGTCACAAATGACTGAGCATAAATGTATATTAAAAAAAATGTTCTTAAAATATATTACTGATAATATGTTATAAATGGAAAATACGGAAAAAATCAAATCTACACATATTTCTAGCAGATCTGATAAAAACCCACTAGTTATATCATTAATATGCAGTTGTTTAAACATAAACGTCATATCGGGTAGGCACGTTTTTAAATAGGTAACAATATTTGTACATTATCTGCGTGATTTATGAGTACCTATCCATTCATGCGCTTGATAAAAATAACACTGAAAATCACTAACTCACCTTGGTGCATGTGGAATAGTAGTAGAAATAGCAATCGTTAAATTTTCTCGGGGATTCCATCGTGTTTTCCGCCGTCCAGGCCCTGCGAATCACAATCCCATGTAGAGAACTCACACCAACCGATATTATAACCAAAATAACACTAATATTGTAGACTAATTGCGACAGATTATCATCCAAATATAACAGACTGTAATTAACACGTGAAACAATTTCTTGGAACACAAAAATTATGGTTTTTCCATCTTGACAAATACGTAAAGCACGTCGCGGCTAAACAAGTTCCAAATTAAAAACTGTCGATATGTCAAATCTTAATTGCACGTTATACTCACCGTCTATTATATAAACTAAAGATTAATTAAATTAAACAACAAATCTACACAACAATACTATCTAACACAAAATAATATGAACGTCACTATTAGAAAGAAGATGTAGTAGATATGGCGGACATGTGGCGGTGGCGGTGGCGGACTTTCATTTCATGCTCACAATCCGATCCGGCCATTGGCTTATCTGAAACCATAGACTAGAAATCACTTGTCTACGTGAAATTTCTAATTCGGATAGTTGACAGCTAGTCAACCAATCAAAATCAAGCTAATGCTGCCGTGATTGGTTCGTTTTGTGTCATATTACTTTTGCCGAGTTTTGCCCGTTTTGCCATAAAACAAACTATTGCCATGTCGTTCCATTTTGCAAAATTATTTATTTTAAGTAACAAGCTTTCATATTTAATGTTAATATCATCTAATTCGTGCACCAAATCAAAAAATATCTTCAATAAACAGGTAGATCAAAGACTCCATTAGTTGCCATGTATAAGGTCAGTAGATTGCTTACTTTGCCCTCAGATAAATTTTTAGGCGGTTTTTTGGCGCCAACTTCGATAGCGTCCACTTGGACTTGGGCTCGTGATTAGAAATTTAATTTCTGTGTGTTTCAACGTTTGATTCATAATATTGATAGTGTAAAGCCTCTCCTCCACAGGTGCGTTATTTCCGGCCGGTATTCCCCTGTATTCCCGCATGCGATATTGCGTTCCGATACCTTGCACACAGCTGCGTTTTTACCGGCCGGCTTAGATTAATA
Organism: Endotricha flammealis; assembly: GCA_905163395.2. NCBI lineage: Eukaryota > Metazoa > Arthropoda > Insecta > Lepidoptera > Pyralidae > Endotricha > Endotricha flammealis. The sequence goes on along the minus strand of LR990871.1, from coordinate 5,587,554 downwards.
ACTTATTAGATGGAGTGGGATCATACAAGCGCTCTGTCAGCCTCTGTCAAAAGTGAATCACTAATGTGCTAACGCTCGATCAGCTCGATGACATGTCGATGACATGCACTTGACACTTGCGGAATGTAGCCAATGGAGGTGTAGTTTTCAAAAAACGGGGAATTAGATAGTTTGTTTAGATTTCTCAACTTTCAAGTAAAAAATTTTAGGTATATGATATCGTAAATTCACAAGGACTTCCATTGGAGAACGTGTCACATACCTACGTAAATATTAGTAGCAACAGCAACTGTTTTACAATTAATTAGTCGAAATAAAAATAGTTAAAAATCTCATTTCATAATCCCTTACTTAGAATATGCCGTGAATACAACAAATTAAGCAAGAACCGTCGCTGTGTACCGGACGTTTATGGTTTGTCATTGAATAGCTTTAAACACAAAATTCTAAAGAATATTTAGTAACTCCGATCCGATCATGTCAATATTTTTAATATTCATATTTTAGTGTATTGTTTGTATTTATAATTATATATATGTATATATGTATCCAATTCTTATTTAAAGTACCTACTGACTGTTATTCCGTTCAAGTATAAAAATAAATAAAAAAATGTATTTGCAATAGCTTTGTCAGTGTGTAAACTGACTTTATTCCATGGCTGTTTAATTTAATGTTACTTTTAAACTTTGTTAATCTTGTTTGTATATTCATGATGTGTGTACAAGTGTCACTGGTCTTGCAACTTGACCTATTTACTACAAAAATGTAACTACATATCATGTATTGTTGTAAGTCTGTTTTGTACACCAATAAATAAATAAATAAATATAAATGGGAAACTATTTTCACAATCGGGCAACACCGAGCATTAAAATAATACGTTAGAATCGTATTGTTTCTTTTTCATTAACTAAAAAATACAATGAAATATTAAAAACTTTCCTGTGAAAAGTGATATCATTACATTTTCTTTTGTTTTTCAGAAGTGATGTGCAGTTGAGGCCGTGGTTTTATTTACTCATGTGGTTGAGGTGTATCAAAACACTCCCTCTTTATATTGTTATTACTCTAAGCCGGCCGGTATTTCTTACGAGAAGAGCGTCTTGAACTTGCGATATTACCGCACCTGTGTGTACGATTTTGCGTTCTACTGGCCGGTATTATCGCTTAAATAAGCGATATTGCGGTGCGTTCCGATTCCTTGCACACAGCTGCGTTTTCATCGACAGAAGGCTGATTATACACGCATAAACTAAATTTTAAGTTATTAATTGCGTGTAAACACAGAATTTAACAAGTTAAAATTTAGTTGTATAAATCGAAAATAAAAACGGAATTTAAAAAGTTAAGAATGCAAGGTGTAAGATAGTTTTATTTTTGTATTTTTTTGTGAATAAGAACGTTCTTAAAGAGTTGTCACGGACACAAGTAGCATCTTATAGATATGGGCTTTGAAATAATGTAACTCGTTAAACGTAAAAAAAAGAGATTCAAACCATTCGTTTTCTTTTTAGAGGATGCCTATTTTTGAAAAAATGTGTAAAGTAAACATTTAAACCAAAAAAACTAACTGGTAGTCATACCCCGATTGGCAGGGCAAGACTACCAGTTTACAGGTTTTACATTTTCCTTATTATTACTGTTTTTAATGAATTTTGTGGCAAAAACTTCATAATATTTTAAAGCTTAATTTATATTTTAGATCCCTGTATATTTAATTTATCTCTAGGTCAAACAATTTCTGCATAAAACCCGATTTTGTAAATTCAAAATAAAGTAAGTCTATCTTACCCCACCTGACCTTACTTAATTTGAATTTTTTCTAAATTTTCTGTGAAGTACGTCTACACAATCGCCGATTACTGTTGGATTATTATGCCTCCTCTTCACAATGGGCCATGATGGCTCATCAAATGATCGGGCAACTCTCTACACAATCGTGTGACAGAGACAGAGAAAAAAACAGCGCCCTCTGGTGGCGGATATCCATGTTCCATGTCCAATTATTGTTTTTTTTGAAGTGAAAACTTTAGCGGCCCTTGAAAGATCCGTAGCCTGATCGAAAAAGCATTTAATGACAGCGTTTTACCTACAATTAAAACGCTTATTAAACTACTTACCATATTCGAAGCCTATTTTTATTTATTGAGAGTGGCAACCCTGTTCGCTCTGATTAGTCATCCCTATCTAGCCTATATATCTGTCCCTTTCTAGCATGGCGCCCCTCCACCAGGTGGGGGTGCGTCACACTTGCTCTGTGTGGCGCAGGGTTGCCAGATTGGGGGTTTTTTTCGCGATTTTGGGGAAAAATTTGACTCTTGGCGAAAAACTGGGGAAATAGAATCTTTGGGGAAAATTTTGGGGAAATAAAATACGTGATGGGGAATTTTAGCGATTTTTTTTGCACTTTTAGAAACCAAGACTTAAAATAGAATGAAACGTACTTCCCTCTTTTTTGGACTAACATTCTGGCTAAAGTGCAACAATCAATCCCAGAGCCATTTAAAAAGCAGCTGTCTCTCTCTACTATTCTATGAAGTCTAGCTATCTATTATTAGGACTCTTTTGTTTTGAACGTTTTTAACCAAAGAGGAACTCACTTGATTTGCCATCTCTAGGTTATAATGTCTTTTGCTTCAAATTGCTGTTTCTCAATTCTCACGTAGTTGTTAAGGAGGGAAGTCCTTTCAATACTTCCTTTTTCGTTTCCTAATTCGTTGTGAGTTCCAAGACAGCTGTAGTTTTCTCCCCCGGGACGTCAATAAGCTTCATTGCTTATTGTCTATCTGAGGTCGCCGTTGTTGATCCTGGCTACACAGGAGACACAGTAGTGGGAATGTGAGGTGGGCTTGTCCCGAACCAAAGAGGAAAAAACCTTATCGGAGTTGAAGACGACCTTGAGGATGATATTCCTGAAATTCCTACCATGGATAAGTTCAGAGATACTAATTCCAGCACTAATCTTCCACCACTATCTAAACTACACATTTAAGAGTTTAATTAAGGTTTACATATATTATTTTGATTAAGGTGTAGGTAGAGTTTGTGAAGTTAGGCCTTGTAGAGATAGGGCGTGTAGAGCTAGAAGCTTGGCTCTATATGAGATCTGATAACTTTTTGACAGTGCGAGTCATATGGTCTCGCTCGTCTTGGCAACATTTTACATGAAAATGTTTTTTGTGGGATTTCATTTCTTTTTGTAAGTTGCTTATATTTTTTTTTTGGGGTGAAGTTCTAAGTTTTATGAATTTTTTTTTGTTTGTGTACTAATACTAGCATACATACCAAATTTCAGCTTTCTAGGATATTAGGAAGCGGAAATCTCATATAAACTTCCATCCAATAAGTTAAAGGGTTGGGGGATGAAAGTTCCAAGTTTTATGACTTTTTTGTTGTCTTTGTAGTAATATTAGCGTACATACCAAATTTTGGCGTTCTAGGACTTCAGGAAGTACCTTAAGAATTTTGATGATCAGTGAATCAGTGAGTCAATCAGTGACCAAATGGGGAGTTTTTAGACATTAATAAAATCTAAAGTATAATAGCTACAACATTCAAATTTTGAATGTTCAATGATTGTACTGGTGTCATTATATCTTGAATTTTTTTAACTATTTAGCATCAACCAAACCAAAGTTGTGAGAGTTCAAAAAATACGACGAAACGTTTCGAGAAAAGGTAGGTAGTGCCCTTGCGCTCCGCTTGGCTCGTCTTGGCGGGGGCACTGCCGCCGTGCCCTCAGATTTACAAAAATAGTATGGAAAATGACTGATAGCTGTCAAATGTGTAGAACAATAGACAAAAGCGATATCTGAAGTGAGGAAAAGGCAGTTTTTAGGCCCTTTTTTTTCGTAACAAAACTTTTGGGGGTTTTTTGTTGAAAACGTATCATTTTGGGGAAAAATAAAAGTCAGTTTGGGGAAAATCATAAAATTGAATCTGGCAACCCTGGTGTGGCGCGCTCGTGCGGTCATTGTGTCTCAATATTTTTTGTTTATTTCCTAGTAGGTACAAATATTAAACAAAAAACACCAGGCAGGTATAAAAATTATAGGCTTCGAATATGGTAAGTAGTTTAATAAGCGTTTTAATTGTAGGTAAAACGCTGTCATTAAACAACTGTACCGATATTCGAAGCCTATTTTTATTTATTGAGACCTGTTTGATTTCGCCTGGTGGTGCGGCGCCAATGTGATGTTACTACTATGTATTATCGCCACTTTATGTACAGTATGAGGCGCATCAAAAATAATAATGTATAACCTGAGTGTAATCAGTGTGTAAACATCAACTCAACATGTTGCTCTTTATGAGCACATTGTGTGTAAGTTATCATATTCTAATGTACTGTAAACATGTAGGTAGTATAAACACAGGAATTAAACACCTTCAAATTAAACCTCTTTCTTTATTTTCTTCCAATAAACATAGGTACATCACTAATTAACACAGAAGGGACATTTTATACATCAATATAAAAATCAGACTTAATTAACATTTTTATTTTAATCAAGAAATAATCACACAAATGAAACATTGGTTATGAAATTGGCTGAAAATAGTTAGCCATTACCGGTATATTCTGTGGAATCTCCCTGTGCACTTCTCTTTGGTAGAATCTGGTGAAAGTGTTATGTGACCGCCAGTTTCCTCTGCTTAAAATTTCATCCACAGGGAAATTAAGAAGCCAGTTCTTTGAAGCTACTGCTGACCGCATACTGCCAGCTGACGCCTCCACTCCGGCTTCCTTTAACAAAGATTTGATCCAATTAGCTATGACTGTCCGAGAAGCTGCTTTAGGGGCACCTCTTACTGTCAGAAATAAGCTATTACTTTTACATGAATTTCTCCTTGTACTAGATAAATTAATCAAAGATTTTACCCAAAATACAGGATTAAGGCTATTAGGTGCACCTTCTTCGCAATTATCTAGGAGTTTCCAGCCTGACTGTCTATAATTGTGACTATCTGTTTTGGAACCAAATAAAGGCCAAAAAATTATATATTTCTCAGAAACGTAGAAATGTTCAGAATCAATTGAGAGCAATGTTAAATCATGTACCCGTCGACCAGAGCACAATAAAAGAATAGCTGCTGTTCGCTTAGAACATTCATAATATGAGCAATCAGTAATTAAATTATTAGCCAGCCAAGAGGACACTTTATCTACATCCCAAATTGGTGGCTTTTGTTGCTTTGGCCTACTTATCGAAATAGACTTTAAAATACGAATCACTAGCGGATGTGTGCTCAAATTAACTGATTTATCAGGATCACAAAGTGTTGATACGACAGATCTATGAAATAAAATGGTGTTGTAAGAAAGATTCTCACTGTTAAAAATATCAGCTAAAAACCTAGCTAGGTCAGATCCCGTAGGGGACCTAAAATTTACCTTGTTTTTCAGAGCCCAGGAGCACCACCGTCTCCACGCTGGTTGGTACGATTTTTTGGTAGAATCGCGAAGGCTTGACTGAAGCAGTAGTACTTGGTCATCGGTCCAATCTTTTAAGGCTTGGTCCCAGCCCCACATAGCCAAGCTTCCATGACTAGCTCCGTCACCCTGGCTGGAGGACGGCCTGTTGATACGTCTATCATCACCTCCTGTAGATTGAACAGAGTGAAAGGAGGGGCGATGGCCCTCTGCTTTAGATCTGAACGCCAAAACGTCCTCTTCCATCTGGGGGCAACTACGAGGAAGTGCCCCGTTGCCGAGTTTAGATGAGCAAGAACTCTCGGCATTAGAAATGGCGGTGGGAATATCCACGCCAAGTCGTACTGCCACTGCCTGGAAAAGGCGTCGATGAACTCCGCCTTGTGATCCGTTGCATCGAGTGTTACATAATTCGGGACTACATGTGCCTTCTGAGAGGCAAAGAGGTCTATCGACGGCGTTCCCCATTTTTTGAACAGAATGTTCGTGATTGTTGGCAACAGGTGCCATTCTGGGTGAAGCGTCCCTCGTGAAAGATGGTCCGCTTCGACATTGTACATACCCGGAATGTGATGGAGAGATAGATTTATGCTGTATCTCTCTAGGATTTTGTACACTTTGTATGTCAGATTCATTAGGGCTTGCGATCGAGTACCCCCCTCGTTCCTGAGGTACGAAAGAACGGTTTTGTTGTCCGACTGGATAGAGATCGCTGCACATTTCAGAAGGTGACCGTGGGTCTGAAGGACCTTCAGTATTGCCAGCATTTCTTTCATATTGGAGTGGAGACTCTGTTCTTGCGGACTCCAAATGCCTTGGAGCTTTTGGTTGTCCAACTGCGCTCCCCACCCCGAACCCGACGCATCTGTTGTTAGAAAGTGCGTCGTTTGAGGGCCATGCAACAGTGAACTCTCTTTGTAATGGGCTAACCACCAGTTTATGTCTCGAAATACCTCCATCGGTAAAACAAGTTTCTTGCGAGGATTTTCGTTCAAGAATTGATTGCAAAGGCGTAATAGCCGACGAAAGTGAAGTCGTCCGTGCGGAACCACGAGACTTGAAAAGTTTAAGGTTCCTATTAAACTCTGTAGTTCCCTTAAAGTTAATCGACCTTGCTTGCTGCATCGAAGCAATTTCCTCTCTAGGGCAACTTGCTTCTGCAGAGGCAGAAGCTCTCTGTTTCGAACTGTATCCCAAATTATACCTAGGTACTGTAATGTTGTCTGAGGTATCAGTATTGATTTGTTGTAATTGATTTGCCAACCGAGGGAATTCAATAGTGTTACTGTAGTACTGATTTGTGATTGAAGGGTCAATCTGTCTTGGTTGACTATGAGAAAGTCGTCCAAATAAATCAGTATTCGAATGCCTCGACTTCGTAGGGCCTGCGCAACCCAATTCGTTACTGCTGAGAAAATTTTCGGGGCCGAAGCAAGGCCAAATGGGAGGCAAGTCATTTGTAGTAGTTCTCCTTTGAATAGGAGACGTAAAAAGCATCTGTGGCTGGCACAAACAGGTAGATGAAAATATGCGTTTGACATGTCTATTTTGGCCAACCAATCGTTTGGCTGTAGAAACTCTGAGACCTTGGTCTGGTTTATGAGTCGAAATTTGTCGACTTGTACATATTTGTTTAATTTCTTTAAATTGAAAACTGGACGGTGTGAGCCGTCCCCTTTTGCTACTAGAAACAAACTGGAAAGGAAGCTGGGTGACAGCTGAGCTGTTTCTAAGACGCCCATCATTTTTAATTCGGCTATATGAAGGTTCATATTTGTGGTATAAGGCGTTTGAATATTTATATTCGTGCCTGGCATGTAAAGTGGCGGTTTGCTTTTGAACGGTATCTTGTACCCTTCCGAGATTATTTTTAAAATAAAAGGGGGCGCTTGTAGACGTTCCCATTCGGGATAAAAGTGGCGGAGTCGTCCAGCTTGGAAGCTCGAGTCAGAATTTTCGTTTTGAATTGTTTTTGCGGGATTGTCCCGGTCCTTGAGTTTTTTGTCCATATTCGTCAGGTCTTGCACCTCTGGGACGAAACATCGGGCCCTGCGTGGGCATTCTATATTGAAATGCCATTGGAGGCATGCCATAATGATGCATCCCTTGTGGGGGCGCATAAGGATAGAATGGCGCGCCGTGCGCTGGCAACGCCGATCGAATTGAATTAGGAACGAAATAATTAGGCATTCCTTGCGTAGGTAGCCTCGTAGCCCTCGGCTGCCTAGGAGGTACAGCTTGCGCAGCTGAATTGGCAGGCTTAGGAACAGAGCTTTGCGCCTTTATCGGCCAAAATATTTTGCTCATACCACCATGCTTATCTAAGGTAGTTGTAAACGTAGTAGAATTAAAAAGATTTTCACTTGAGGGTGGAATCTTTCGAAGGTTCGTACGAACAAACTTGTCCTTAACCGAGCGCAATATGGCGTCTCGGCGCTGCTGTATCAAATCAGCCCGGTGGCCACACGCCATTTGCAGTAGGTCATTTGAAATCTTTTGAAAATCACCCTGTATAAAAATCTCTTTGATTTTTAATTCTATTGTCGCAATATCTACATTTTCAGATGATTTAATGAATGCAATTAGATTTGTGAAACCGGTTTCTACCGCCTCACGTTGTTTTAATAAGCCTTGCGTAAGCGCCGCAAAGCCTCTTTCTGTCAACGATAGATTACTATACCTATCATAAGGTTTGACCTCGTCATTGCTCTCTAGGTCTGTAAAACCAGGAGTGGAACAATATTTCTTTTGTACCTCTGAGTACCTGACGTCCGCCCATAAATCGGTATCAAAATGTTGAATGCTTTTTAAAGTATTCAAATACGAGACGCTTGAACGAGGCATTGCCGGTTCCTTTAGCGTTGTATTAAGTGGCAATAAAAAATCTTGAGGATTTTGTAAAATTTGTTCTTCACCTTCCAACCTACCCTCGAATAATTCCCCACTAACGTCTAAAGAGACGTCAGTTTCGCAATTCTCGGGTAATTCCTTGCCCGTACTAAATTGTTGCGCTAAAAAGTGTTGTATATTATTTACTTGAGAAGCTAATGCGTTTAGCAATTGATCGTTCTCACTTTGAACGACGCGACGTCGTTTAGAACGATCCTTGTGCTTATTTGTGTGTTTGCGTTTCCTATCTACGCTAGACTGTGTACTAGGAACCGTATGCGATCCTGAAGGCTGTGCTTGGCCTTCGGACGCCTCCGAGTCCGTGCTCGTAGATGAAGATGATGATTTATCCATTGTGCTATGAAAACAAATAAATTAAATTTAAATTAATTATATAATAAACACAAAAATAGATAGGGTATCGAACGGTGGAAAAACCGTTAAACACATATAGATTCTTAAATTGTTTTGAGCACCTTACCGCAGGTGTCTTACCACGACTTCTCAGTGCGAAAAACAAGACGCCAATGACCGCACGAGCGCGCCACACAGAGCAAGTGTGACGCACCCCCACCTGGTGGAGGGGCGCCATGCTAGAAAGGGACAGATATATAGGCTAGATAGGGATGACTAATCAGAGCGAACAGGGTTGCCACTCTCAATAAATAAAAATAGGCTTCGAATATCGGTACAGTTGTTTAATAACCATTCCAAAATATTCAAAAATGCTTAACGTTGATGTTTAAGTTTTCACTTCTGCCGGCACTTCCGGAGTGCAACCCGTCCTTTTTTTTTATTTATTGATACGTTTTTCGTTACCCACTTATTAAACGTATAATACACCCTGTAAAATATTTGCAGTTAATTTTGTTAGATCCTTTATATAACTGAATGCAGTTTCCAGTTTTACCCAAATTACAAATCTGTGGGAAGAATCCGATTTGTCCGATCAAGGAGGTAGATAAAAATCAAAGCATAATTTTCAGTGTTGTATGAATTTTATTTTAATATTATTACATCATGATTTTAATATTAATTTACACAAATAAATAAATGCTCGCAATATAACAATTATGAAGTCAAATTACAAGTTTAAAAGAAGCAAATGTATACTACAGAATAATAATTGCTAATTGATAAACAATGGAACATCATTACAACTATCAAAATGACCACGCACGATACACCATAGGTCTTGTTAAAGTATTTTTAATAATCATATGTTCTAGAGAAACTAAAATATTTTGACCGCGGCTTCGCTCGCTGTGAGTGAAAAATTATCAGCGCCATCTGTTGGTATATACATGAGTCATGGTTAAGAGTTGACGATTGCAGCGCCATGCTGAGCCATTTGGCACCTATGCAAGTCAACGGACTGGTCCATAGTTGCAAAGAAATTTATTTTCTAAAAAATTATTTACTTCTTTTCTAATGAATAAATCTTTCTATTTATTAACTAGACCTATGGCGCCAAATTCACGTCGATCAAAAAAAAAACGATCGCTTAATGCCATGCGCAATTCACGCATAGATTAAAATGATAACTGTAATAGAATTTTAACATTAAAATGGCATATAAATAGCGTTGAAATATGAATGAAAATGTACACACAGAAAACCAATACTGAAGGGGAATGTTCTGTTTGCATGACGATTGTTAATTTAATAATAAACTATTAGTTAATATTATATGGCCTCATCTCAGCTCACGAAGTTTTCTAACAAACCTACTGGATGACCACTCTTCTTTATAACGCAACTCGAAATATAAAACGTAACACGAGTAATTATAAACAATTTAGCGAATGACATGAAGTGGACGGCTGCGGGTCGAGCGCAGGGTGAACTCGGCTCAGTTTGGTTTATATGAACATCAACTCAAAGCGCTTCACGCTCTACCCGCTCCCTTCCAGTGTTTCACGCTTTACTAGAACAAATAAATGAGTATTGCTTAAACGCGGCAAACCCTAGAACAGTCTTAAAATCATTCAATCATGAAAACTTAAAACGCGAATTGGATTGTGGTGCAGATGATCTCGCATGTTTGTTGCGACAAGCACACGCGAGCGTGATCATGGCTGCGTACGCGCATCAAACCCTCCTAAAATACCACGAGCACCAATATCGATCGCGTCTTTAATAACACACAAACAAACCAAATTCACAATAAAAAAGGACCAACCAACGATAAATATGTAAACTCACATGTCATTTTACAATCAATAATATTTTTCATAGCGAATGAAAATTACATTGATCCATACAAAACTATGTTAACATCTTGCTCTCACTACTGGTCTATTCTCGAATTTATCACGTGCACACGTGACGAGTTCTTCGTGAACTTAACTCTAGAATCTCACACAGATTGTTGTTCACCCTAGAGAACTAGAGTATTCATTAAATAGTGATTTGCCCTTTGATATAACGTAATTTGTATGATCCGAGAACGCCCAGAGATTACTTAGAAAATTTGTAGGTTAGAATAGTGTCAAAAAGTACTTTCAAATCTCATACGTGCAAAAATGTCATTACAGTAATCAAGTCACGTCTAGCGGCACTAAGATCTTGGTTTCAATTTTAGAGTTATACAACAACCTGTGTGAAGTCCTAGAGTTAAATCTGTATAATTTATATTTCATAATGATTATTGTTTACATTGGCTAGAACATAACAACGGCTGATTACACAAGTCACTGAATAAAGTTAATTTAGAATATGTTTTTATATTTTAAGATATGAAAAATACTTCATAAAGTCGTTTAAGATCTTCCAATGGGGCATGATCGCTTTCTGGATAAATACCAAATACCAAAATGTGAAAACTAGTGTAACTTTTGCATTTATCTAATAATATATTTTACAAATAGACATACTAAATTACACATAGTGTATGTGTACACAGAGGTGCAACATGTTCGCTTCACGCTACATTAGATGCACTATACTAGTTCGAATCAATCTATGAACCAACACAGCTTATTATGTGCAAATAGTAGCGAACTCTTTTATAGCCTAACGATGACGTATACAAGAGATATACAGCCAGTTTCTGAAACATATATTAAAGTTACACATTAATTTATAGCCGTCACTATCAAACTAAGGAAGCTAAAAAGAGATAGCTTGAGATTTAATGTGGAATTAATTGTGTTTCAGAATCTGGTTTACCGACACTTCATATCGGATCATGTCATGAATAAACCGATCCAACAAATTTTATATGAATAGTTTGTTTCAATGTCTTGTAAAAGTTTATAAGCTATGCCACTTGCCACAAATATTATAAAGGCGAAAGTTGATGTTTGTTATTTCTTCACACACAAATGGCTGGGCCAATTTTTATGGATTCGCGTAGGATTTGGACAAAAGTTGTAAATGGCGCTTTATTAAGTAGATGGCGCTGCTGTGCATAAATACACGCAAACGAAGTTGCGCGGGTTTCTCTAGTTTAAATTTTTCAATGCGGTGTTTTAGGTAGTGGCGATTAGAGAGATATTTTTCGTACGTTATCACAACAGGGACCTAAGAATGTTTCGACTATTTTCAATCGAAAACATACTGCATTTTTAGTATAGTGCAATAATAAAATCAATTGTAATTCAAATAAAATGCCAAAGTCTACAATGGCAAGCGTAACAATGAATTTTATTCAATCTATTCCTAATTACACAGACAACTTTCAAACAACCTCAGAGTATTCACTCTGGTATATAATTATATAATTTAACATGAACCTTACCGAGAGAAGATCAATCGTATCGTCAAAGTAAGTTGATCAATAAATTTCTGAATGTAATTTTTAACCCCAAATTATGCGAGCAGGATAAGTGAATAAATTTTCAGAAAACACAAAATCATTACAAGTAGGTCGCTAAAATATATTTTCTGAGTTCAAACACATTCACAGAATGCGGTCCTCATATTTTTAACACTCAACTCCATCCAGCGACTGGTCTAGGAGGGGAGACTGTTACTCCGATAAGTGCGCGAGCGCGGCTTTTAAATGTAAAGAAAAGAAATGTTTTAATTACAAGCTGTAGGTAAGTAAAATGCATGTGAAGGCCTACTCTCGAATATTAGGTATTAATACAACTAAGGCGGCAAACAAGCAACCGGCCCGCCTGATCGCAAACTCACCAGTCACCGTAGGCTAAGGACCATTTATACAATTTAATATCAATAACTTATTGATCAACCTAACATTTAAACATTTTACCCTGTCTTTGGCGACACTATACAGCCGTATTGTCATGATCTGCTACCATTTTAGGGGGACCTATAACAATTGGACACTTTTTTAGTTCTACAACCGCAGAAAGACACATTTAGGCCATCATACTAAATAATTCTAGGAACTAATGACATGGTAGTGAACACAGACCTAAATTGAAATAGACAACGCAATTACAATCCGCGCCACGAGATGAGACCTGGCGTATCACGTGAATCAACCTGCGCGGTAATCAGTAATGTGACATTGCAAACCTGCGCAGTAGACGATTTCGTTACGGTTAGGCTCAATTCAAACCAGCGCAGTCTAAGCGCATCGAAGCGTCAATCAGTAATGTGACATTGCAAACCGGCGCAGTAGACGATTTCGTTACGGTTAGGCTCAATTCAAACCAGCGCAGTCTAAGCGCATCGAAGCGTCAATCAGTAATGTGACATTGCAAACCTGCGCAGTAGACGATTTCGTTACGGTTAGGCTCAATTCAAACCAGCGCAGTCTAAGCGCATCGAAGCGTCAATCAGTAATGTGACATTGCAAACCTGCGCAGTAGACGATTTCGTTACGGTTAGGCTCAATTCAAACCAGCGCAGTCTAAGCGCATCGAAGCGTCAATCAGTAATGTGACATTGCAAACCTGCGCAGTAGACGATTTCGTTACGGTTAGGCTCAATTCAAACCAGCGCAGTCTAAGCGCATCGAAGCGTCAATCAGTAATGTGACATTGCAAACCTGCGCAGTAGACGATTTCGTTACGGTTAGGCTCAATTCAAACCAGCGCAGTCTAAGCGCATCGAAGCGTCAATCAGTAATGTGACATTGCAAACCTGCGCAGTAGACGATTTCGTTACGGTTAGGCTCAATTCAAACTAGCGCAGTCTAAGCGCATCGAAGCGTCAATCAGTAATGTGACATTGCAAACCTGCGCAGTAGACGATTTCGTTACGGTTAGGCTCAATTCAAACCAGCGCAGTCTAAGCGCATCGAAGCGTCAATCAGTAATGTGACATTGCAAACCTGCGCAGTAGACGATTTCGTTACGGTTAGGCTCAATTCAAACCAGCGCAGTCTAAGCGCATCGAAGCGTCAATCAGTAATGTGACATTGCAAACCTGCGCAGTAGACGATTTCGTTACGGTTAGGCTCAATTCAAACCAGCGCAGTCTAAGCGCATCGAAGCGTCAATCAGTAATGTGACATTGCAAACCTGCGCAGTAGACGATTTCGTTACGGTTAGGCTCAATTCAAACCAGCGCAGTCTAAGCGCATCGAAGCGTCAATCAGTAATGTGACATTGCAAATACACACTTATCTCGCTCGAGGAGCTCGATGGCGGCGCTGTGTCGCACTCTAATATGAACACGCAAGTCAAGCAACGTCGACCCTAGCCAGTGTATGGATGGGTTTCGTTATCTCAAGCCTTTCCGTGCTTCGGAACGCGCGTTAAGCCGTCGGTCCCGGCTGTTGTCGATGGATGACAGTCTTTAAGCAAAGGCTTTCACGCGGCTTGAAAACATCGGCCTCTGCCAATCCGCATTTGAGCAGCGTGGCAGAGTACGCTCTTACCACCTTCGAGTGATGATGACTTATCTCGCTGCGCTAGTATGAATTGACCCTTACTATGAAAAAAGAAGTATCTTGTATACTGCGTATTTCTTTTTTCATTCGTCATCTAATTAAATTTATGACTGCAGCAATGTAATTTAGACATAAAAAAATCCAGTTTCTTTAGTATGAGTAATTAAATGAGATTCGATAAGACTAGTTTGTTTATTCGTTCAATCGAGAGGTCAAAAAACTACTCTTACTGTAGAATACTTTTAGACGAAAACCATACAATCATGCGAGTAAGTTGACAAGTCGCAAGAGTAGGTTCATTTTATGAAACTTTAACATTAAAGTCAAAGTGTGTTACAAATAAACGTAGCATAACGAGTTTTTAAGTTATACAATGTTTTGTCACTTTCACACTTTATTTAGTTCTCATCAAGAAAGACGGTGACACAACGATGAAAGTTTTTTTGTAACACAGTAAAGGATTAATGTTCGTACATTAGGTAAAAATTTGCTGATATACTTTTATTAAGATGTAAATTTATTTTAAATTTTAAAGACGCGAAAAGAGCAGTCACGGTGACTCTCAAGACATTTTTTTTAATACTACGATGGTAGCAAACAGGCATGTTCATTGGCAAGCGGTAACTGTAGCCAATGAACATAATAACCTGTTGCTGACAATCAGCGCAATCGAAAAGTATTTGTCAACTCAGGATGACAAAGTTCTCAATGTGTTAATTGTTTAACGGGAATTGGCGTCGAATAGTTGCCACCATAAATTGCAGCTAATGCCGCAGAGTTCAAAAACAATGAAAAAAATTGCTCATGCTACTTGCCAACTTATTCACTATGAATCTCGCGGTTATCACATTTAATACTAACATAGGTCTAAAATAAAACCGCGAGTGAGTGGGAGAGAGCTACTAATTCCGGGTACGTGCGATAAAGACGACCTTATCTCTTTGAAGAACTCTTGATCTGTTGTAGTTTGAGGCGTAAAGCGTCCACGGCCGCTTCGTTCTTTTGAGATACTGATTGTGATGTGTGAAGCTGGAAAAAAGTAAGACAAGTTTATTTAAATAGATAATTTAAAAAAACCGGCCAAGAGTCGGACTCGCGCACGTCTGTACCATGCCAGCAAAAAACGGGTAAAAATCACGTTTCTTGTATGTTTTTTTTTTTTTTTTTAATAAGGCTACTCTACAACTATGTGTCTCAGTGAATATTTCAAGCTTCTACCTGTTGCCCTTATTTTTAGAGGGCATAAAACGGCAAAATAAAGCTATAACTTAGCATTTGTTGTTATAGTGGCAACAGAAATACATCTGTAAATTATGTAGGCAAGTCCCGGTCTGCAAGATGGAGGCAGTTATAAATTATTATTTAATTTTAGTTGAATTTCATTTACTGCAATTACTAATTGATTATTATTTTAATTATGATAATGAAATAATTTCTAGGACTTGTGAAATAAATGGTTACCTCTAGTTGCGGGTCGATGCTGTGCGTCCTTGGCAGGTTCTCGTTGATGGAGTCCGCGAGGGCGCGGTTGTCGCCGACGGGCGTGCGCGGCTGCGACGACGGGGACGGCTCCAGCTTCATGCCGGCTTTGGCCTGAACAAATTTGCAAGAGGACTATTTTTATCTTCCGAGAAGAACGGGTTTTCGCGGGTATACAAGTGATAGCGGGCCGTGTGCACAAACTTATTTACGTAACAAAAAATACTTTTGGAAAATCATTATAAAATAGGAAATGTCTAATGGCTACTCGATTAAAATCACTTTAACATAACCAAACTATTAAACGTATGTTTGGGTAACTTCGACTCGGAAACAAAGAATACACACCTGCAAAGCCCTCAGCCTCTCCAAGAAAATTACGTGTGACTTCTCGTCATTTTCATTGCTTATGTCTGCAAAAAAGGAAAAATATTAAAAATAGCTATTATGAGTAATTCAAGAACAATCCAATGAGGATTTTAAAATTTTAACCTTTGACCAGGCAAAAAAAAATTTTTCATTGTTTTTGAACCCTATACTGCAGCATAAAGTTCGAATTAATGTGGCCCTGTATAGTAAACAGCCTGCATAAGGCACCATCTCCACGAGCGAGAGAATCGCGACGAGTACCAATAAAAGTGAAGTCAAGCAACAGTGAAGTCTGAGAATCAGAGGGTCTATTCCCATTACAAAAATTGTTAAATCTCAATCGCTTGCTCACTCATACAAATTCAAAACTTAGCGGGACAGAGCGTGAGTTTTTCCTTTACCGATATTGTCCGTCTTGTAGTCGTGTTTGTACAAGGGCATGGAGGCGAGCTTGCGCTGGTCGGCCACTTCGCGCAGCCCGCGCTCCACGTAGTTGCGGAAGTAGAAGGACGAGCCCTGCATGAACGTCCAGATGTCCACTTCGGGGTGCCGCTCCTGGGTAGTCAAAAAGTTTGGAAATTACAAGAATATTGCTTCATAGAGTATTTTAAAAAAATTTGACTTATGGTTATTCATAAAATTATTCGATAAATCTACAGTAAAATATCTGTAATTTTTTCCCGCCGCATGTTGGAATTTCTGATCAACATACATTAGACTTTTTAAAGAGAGTTCGATATCAAAACAAATTTTAAGAGAGGTAGGGCACAGCGGATAATCCGCTCAAATCGGAGCAGCCCGTCTGGGGAAGGACCTCCACCTTACAGAAGATCGTAGCCAAATAGCATTTGTCTCGACCATGTTGTGTTCCTACGGTAAGTAAGGTCTCCAGAGCTCCACTTGGGGGGTTGGGAGGGTTGGCAACGCGTGGTGATACCCCCGGTATTGCAAGCGTCTATAAGCTACGGTGATGCTTACCATCAGGCGGGCCGTATGCTTGTTTGCCAACTTTGTAGTATAAAAAAATAAAAATAATAAAAAATAATTAAAAAAATTCGCGTGACCAGATTAGTTTTAACCGATCAACGCCATATTGCGGTATCGTTTTCGACGCCAACTTGGCGCTGAGCGTGTCCCAATTAATGAATACGTACTCGCAAATCATACAACTGCGACAACGCATCTCTATTATGTTCCTTGCTGCCAATACGTTTGAGGATAAGGGCAAGTTCTTCGTGTACGCCTCTCGGCAACCGACCGGCGCTGAGAGAGACGTTGTTGGCCGGAACCGCTGCTAACATCGAGCCCCCGTTCAGCACATCCGATGTGTTCTCTTTCTTTTCGTCTAGTTTTAATTGCTGGAAGAGGTGAACAGAAATGTTATTTGCAATACAATGATAAATCAAACAATCAATCAATACATACTATAATAAAATCGTAACAGGTCGCTGTCTGTGCAAGCTAACATACAATGTGACAATTAATTATATAATGTACAAAAGGCTTATCGCAAAAGCAATCTCTTAGTTAATCCATTAAACATTTAATAAAAAATATTATTTGATTGATTATAAAGTGCTTACCTTGAGAACTTTAAGAAGATAAGGATACAGATCGGACTCATTCACGTCAGGTATCTGGGTAAGGTGGTGCGTTATCGAGGCTCCCTTCATCTTGACTAGAGTGTGCACCAGTGTCTTCACGGTCCTGTGAAAAAAAAATATATATCCTTACATATTATAAATGCGAAAGCTTGTGAGGACGTCTGTTACTCTTTCACGTAAAAACAGCTTGATGGATTCACTTGAAATAAAATAGTATATACTAGTTTATATTCTGGATTAACACATAGGATAGATTTTATTCCGGATATCAAATTCAAATTGATTTATTTGCTTATAACTTCGATCATATACAACATGGATAATGCATGGCAATAGCGTCCGTGGCACACTTCAAACTCCGCTAAAACGCACCCGTAGCAGACTTTGTATTCCGTGACGCGTGATCTGTCACTGACTATTTGTTTTACATTACTGCTTATGGGATCTTATTATAATCATAGTGTGTAACTACCTTTACTGGCAGACGTGCTAGGTTGACGGAAATTATATTGCCTAGTCAGCATAGCACGTTCAGGTATTTATCAGATAAGACATGCCTTGTTATTTAGTTCTATAAATACTATTGTAAGTTGTTAATCATTGTCAGATCGTATTAGTAAATCATGTGAAACAAAATACTGGTTTAACTGAATATTTCCACTATAGTGGCATATACCGCCACAGTGGATACTGCTTAATGACTGAAGACATTTAAAGGACTAAGGTGTCAGTGGCAATGTATATAGAAATATACAGAGCCAGTCGAAGCACAATAAGGTGAATTTCAATACATGTACCAAGTTTAAGCTTTGTTATTGTATGACGTGCTGTATCCACTGTTGTATATGATCGAAGACTTATACATATATCATATCAGCCCAGGAACGGAAACAAGTTACATTATAATACTTAGTACAGTGGGCAAGATTTAAGCTTAATTTTCCGCAGAGTTAAATTAGATTTGGCTACTATTATTTTTTCAAAGCCTATTAAATATGGTTATTTTGAGACCTCACAATAAATGTACATACAAGGCACTCGGCAAAATGTCGTGTGTCAATTCAGTAACTTTGGCTAAGCTCACTGCATTAGGTCCGTTGCAATCGAATAAATGATTTATCTATTTATTTGATAACCTTGTTTTCCTTACCTGTATGGAGTGTCACTTATATCAGGATTTTTCTTCCAATAGCTATTAGGATACGCTTTATAGAAGAGGTGTATTTTATACAACACTGCGTCGTAGTCGATGGAATCCACGTCCCAAGTGGATATCATTTTGAGTGTCTTCCAGAAACACTTGAGTAGTAAGTCCTGGTAGCGTGGATACGATGGATCTGAGACTCCTATTGATTCGTGTAGAAGTGACACTATCGCACTGAAAGTAAAAAGTTACAAAATATTAAACAATGTGGACGTATCTCTCTCTCTCTCTCTGTCCTGCCGCCCTATTCTTGTAACAAAAACAGTCACAACAATGAGATTGAGACCGTTTCACTCATACAAAATAGAAATTGAGCGAGATAGTGCGCGAGTTTGAAATTGGAACTGTTTACGCTGTCAGTCAGAAATTGTATTTTGTTTAAATGCCTGAAGTGATACTTCGTTTTGGTAGAATAAGTATATTTCCATATAATAATTGCTAACCATAGTAGCGCAGTCCTCGGCGAGTGTTCGAGCACTCTGACGCACACGTTGTTGAGTATGCGCACGAGCCGCTCGCCGTCCTGGCCCTGCGCGGCGCCGGCGCCCGGCCCCGCGCCCAGCACGCGCAGCAGCTCGCCCAGCAGCGAGCAGAGCGCGGGCTCGCCCACTTGCGAGCCACAGCCGGCGGTCTCGTAGAACTGCGCATTCAATCACATAAGCAACATTATAGAGTACATCATGAAAAGAAATTGTGTGCCACACCGATGATGAGCAATGTAGTTACCGTGGTGAGCGCGCCCGCGAGGTACTTGTAGGCGGGCAGCGCGTCGTGCGGCTGCAGCGCGGCGGCGCCGGTGCGCAGGCGCCGCACCTGCGCCGCCACCGCGCCCACCAGCCGCGCCTCGTGCGCCGCCAGCGCCGCGCCGCGCCCGGACACCAGCGCGCCGGAGATCAGCGACAGCGCGCGGATGGCCGCCTGCGACAAATACAACTATTCACTGATACACTGCGAATTGATTGTGTAACTACTTAACATAAATACATAATTTCAAGTTGACAATACAGATACCGAACCGATAACAAGTCTTTTCATTTACCTCACTCAATTATACAACTAATTCTAGAAGAAATGGCGTTTACAGTTACAATTATTATTGTAAACATTGCTTCTAGATTTCGTTTCATAATTGACTGATGAAGTCGCGATTCGTGACAAAGCATTTCAAACATTATTATAAAATTCGAAAATTTTAAAGGCAATTTTTTTTTTCGAATAATACTAAATTCGAACACTAAGTAGGTAATTTGTTTTTTTTCCGTTATAACATTATTACGAACTACAAAAATTGGTAAAACGTGTTATACCTAACCGAAACTTTCAGTACTTTTTATGATGATTTTATTACTTACATTTAAATCGGGGCTAGCGATGGAGTGTATGGTATCGGCGAGTTGCGAGTCGTCGATGCTCTGCTGCGACGAATGCTGCGTCGACACCAGCGGGTGGGGCGTCATGTGCCGCGGCGGAGACATCGGGACGATGCTGCAGCACACACATATTTCATACATACTTGTTGGATTTATAGTCGCAAAAATGTATAATAAGTCGATGTTTTAAAATAATCCATGTACCGCCATCTTGAATTGTAAAAACTATAAAAGGCAGTGTAGTTAGTTACTTTGAATCTCTCTCTCTTGACATTCAGCTGTGCTAGGGATCAGACCTATAAACACTTCATTGTTTAATAAAAGAATAAATAATCGATTTATTTGAGTAACGGATATTACTTTGTTTTTTTGCTCTCGCCTAACCTAATTACCAACATCTTCATATATTCCGAAAAATTAATTTTATACTTAAGGGGAGGTATTCTCCCGGCTGTGTGCGAGGGGCGCGGACGCGTGCCACCGTGCTCGTGTATTTGGTAAATAACTAGATTTTATGACTTTATCTAAATGCTAGCTGATCCACATTTTAGTATACAAACCTCTGTCTAACAGTAGACTGCTGAATAGTATGCGTTTGCGTTCGCCCACAAGCAGGTATAGGCTCTTCTAGGAACTTGAGGTCTTGCCGCTGCAGGTCCAGCTTACGAACCACAGGCACGTCGGCGTCCAACCGCGCAATCAAGTCTGGATCCAGACCGAATGGTCCAGAAATGACCTTAGGTTCTGGTGGTGCCCTAAAGTGAAATAAAAATTACTTCCAGTCGCCACCAAAACTGACTCGCGCTGATGTTTAACGAAGTTCAAAACTGTCTTATTAGTTAAACGAAATCGATTTTAAATTGTTTTATAAGCTGTGAGTCTCGTTGTTGGTGCTACTATAGGTATTGATGTTTCATTTGGCTTATCCATTAGATAAATTAACAAAAAAATATTAGACAAATAAATAAATTAAATAAATAAATATATAGGGACAATTCATACAGATTGAGCTAGCCCCAAAGTAAGTTCGAAACTTGTGTTATGGGATACTAACTCAACGATATTATATTTTTATAACAAATACATATATAGATAAACATCCAAGACCCGAGGACAATCAGAAAAGGTTCGTTTTTCACCGGGGATCGAACCCGGGACCTCCTGGGTGGCGGTCTAGCGTGGTAACCATTACGCCACAGAGGTCGTCAAAACTTGACACTTTACCCGTCACTTTTCAGAAACCTCTGGAACTGTATTTATTGGGTTAAAACATAAAGAACAAAGAATTGTCAATTCTTTCGCCATTTTACCGGTGGTCATTTTGCTTTGTTTCCGAAATGGTGGTAGTTTATAGAATAGCTTATTTATTTAATATAGAACAATAAATATGTAACACTCTCATTGTGAATCTAAGGTCTAAGGCTCGCGAGGGCCCACAGAATAAAGTATTTTTTACTTTGACTCTGAAAGTTCATAATATCATAGAAAAGTCAGTCGACCACTTTAATCTACTCTGCAATTAATCTACTCTATAAACTACTACCATTTTGGGAAAAAAAAGTAAAATGACCACTGGTAAAAGAAATGGCGCAAGCAAGTAATAGCAAGCACGTCAAGCACGCACGTAAGCAAGTAAGTAATACAATAAATATATATTAATAAATAGAAACTGGTGTTACTGATGTCCATAGGCGTCGGTGATCAATCTCCATCACGTACGCTTGTCTGTTTGTCTGCTATATAACATTTAAAAAATATATATTTCTTACGGTTGTGGTGGTAGTGGGATATGTTCTTCTTCTTCTTCCTCCTCCTCTTCGTACTCTGGGGGAGGAACATCCACTGATATGACACGCCGCGTGTCCTCCTGCAACGAAATATTAAAGAATTATCTAATTACATTTTAATTTATTAAATCTCAAATCATATACAATAAGAAGTACAATTAACATAACGAAAATAAAATTAATAAAAAAAACAAATTACTACAATTAAGAATTAAATAAGAATAACAAAATAAAAATAAAATAATGTCTAATAATAATAATTGAAAATATATAACTACGACCCCCGAGGCGTAATGGTTACCACGCCGGACCGCCACCCAGGAGGTCCCGGGTTCGATCCCCGGTCGGGTCATGATGAAAAACGAACTTTTTCTGATTGGCCTCGGGTCTTGGATGTATGTCTATATATGTATTTGTTATAAAATATAAAATCGTTAAGTTAGTATCCCAAAACACAAGTTTCGAACTTACTTTGGGGCTAGCTCAATCTGTATGAATTGCCCCTATAAATTAATTATTATATAAATGTACCTCTTGAATCTCTCTATTTAAATAAAACCGCATCAATATCCGTTGGGTAGTTTTAAATATCTAAGCATATACATAGGGACAGGCAGACAGATAAGCGACTTTGTTATATAACTATGTAATGATAATTACCTCAGGCTGCTGCAATATAGGTTTTCCTGAAGCCGACAGCGGCACGACCATAGACCGGCGTGCCTCCGCACTACGACTCTTACTAGCGCGCTTGATACGCTCTTCCAGCAAAGACAAATCTTTGTCGGATATCTAAAACAAGAATTATAGCATATTTATTCAACGCAAATAAAAGATTTCCTTACGGAGAAAGAATAAAAGTAATAAACTTTACGTAAAAGTTCAAATAAATCAGGGACTAAAGTGTTTTTCAGATAGTATGGGTACGGTGAGGTTTGAGTTATTTCATTTTATGCATGTTTTATTCGAAACAAAAAACCGCGAAGTACAAAAAGAAATAGAAAAAGAGTGAAGAATAAGCAAATACAAAAAAGTAGTAAATTAAAATTTGCATTATTAATGATACATTTATTTTTAATTCCCTGTAAATTCCCTTCAAATCCCAAATGTCACCGTACCCATGCTATCTGAAAAACATTGTAGCCCAACCCCTCTTTTACTGTAATAGTCAGAACAGCAAAAATATTTTAACATAGGCATAAACATAGAGATTACAAATCAAGTAAATATGAATCACTCGAATTAATCAGTGCGGTGAGTAAGGTCTTCAGAGCTCTACTTGGGGGGGGGGGGTGTTTGGCGCATGAGTGATACCCCCGGTAATGCAAGCATCTAAGCATCTATAGGCTACGGTGACGGCTTTCCATCAGGCCGGCCGTATGCTTGTTTGCCACCTTTGTGATATAAAAAAGACTCTATTCACGAGCACCAATGTCTATTATTACTACTGGGACCTAATCTGGATAATATAGAAACACTTGGAAACATACCTGTCCAATCATCTTGAAAACCTTCTCGCCCTCAAGGAAGTATGCGTTTGCGACGGCGTTGAGTGCAGCAGAGCGGACCGCATTGTCCCGATCTCCGATGTGTCGCGCCAACTCCTTCAAAGTGGCACCACCTCCAGGCGACATGACTGTTGAACCGTAGGTCTCAAGCAGGTGTCCAATACATTCAAGACATTCTGTAAATAAACATTTGCTATTAAAATGAGGTGTTTTTTTTATAATTTTTACAATATGCTTTATTTGCAACGAATCGCGTACTTTTCGGGATAAAAAGTACCCTATGTGTTAATCCAAGGTATCAGCGACCTACATACCAAATATCAGAAATATTTGCCCAGCCATTTGAGCGTGAATAAATAACAAACATACACATAACTTTCGCCTTTATAATATTAGTAGGGTACACATTCAAAATTCAAAACTTATTTAGAGAAACCGATAATAAATTATTTGTATTATTAATCTACTCTATAAACTACTACCATTACGGAAAGAAAAGCAAAATGACGACTGGTAAATGACGAAAGAAAACCAGTTATGGCCTTTTTTGTCATGTATCAATACATTTTATATTTTTTATTAAAAAAAAAATTATGATCCAGGCACGAGCAGGTCGACCTTTACATATCGGACGCTTCTCTACTACTCCGGCATCCGGTTTTATGTTTAAAGTATGAATTTCAACATCGGACCGGCAATTACCGGACCGATAAAAATCGGACGCCGGAGTAGTGGAAAAACGACCTTAAGTTCTATAACATAAGAGCCAAAATTGTACTGCAATTGTTAAGCTCGACGTGCTCCTGACTGTACATACAGAAATTAAGTACTAAACGCGGAATGTCAATTCAAATAGCGCTATGATCAAATCCTAAAAATATAAAATAGGTGTTGATGAAACGAGCAGACCAGTCCCCCAAGATGATAACCGCTCAATAGATTTATTTATTTATTTATTGCATTACATGTGACACATACATTATATTACTGTACATAATACATAGCAGTTATCTACATGCACCTTTTAAGGCATAGCAATTTGAGTAGAAAAAGAGAGGCAGACATTTAAATTAGTTTATCTTCCAGATATTCATTGACGCTATAGTACGCTTTATTAATTAGCAATCGTTTAACTGATTTTATAAATGAGTTGAATTGATCTATCGATTTCATTCTAGACGGTAGGTGATTATAAATTTTTACTGACATTGGATAGGGCCCAGCACTGTGTAAGCATAATTTTGATCCCGAAGCGAATAAATTATTTCTGTAACGTGATTCGTAACGACGCGGCATTTCGCCTATCTTAGTATACGAATCAGGATACCTTCTGACAAATTTACACGCTTCCAATATATAAATGCATGGCAAAGTAAGTACTTGTAGGTTGATAAAATGAGGTTTACAACTGTCTTTCTGTTTAATATTTGTTAGTACCCTAATACATTTTTTCTGCTGAATAAGGAGGTCGTGCGCATGCGAACTATTGCCCCACAATATCACGCCATAACTGAGCCACGCATGTACAAAGGCAAAGTATACTGTGAGAGCGGTCCTTGTGTTCGTGGATTTCTTCATTCAGATGTCGCGAGTCAGCCTGTAAGCCTCTATTGTTTTGTAAACGTGTTAGATGGGAACATCCCGAAATGGTTAGGGGAAAATTGTCAAAACAGCCTTCGAGGAAAATTGAGAAATCAGGCTGAGGGGAGAAGTGTGACGTCATTGTCAAAATATCGAGGGAGGTAGGTTCCGCTACCGAGCTAGGATACCTGGGCAAAAAAGAATGTTGGCTTGTTAGCGCAACGTTAGATTTGTTACCTACTGTTGCATCGTGAATAGATATATGATGCTAGGGAATCCAATCCCGCATCAAAATCGTAATCCCGCAAGTCCGCGGGATTTGCGGGATTGACAAATATGGATTAACTTCTTTTAGTTAATTTAAAAAAAATAGGTACATTATTATTATACTTATTATATTATTATTGCAAGGAGTGATATAAACGATATTAATGAATTATTTTAGGAACAATATTTAACGATGCATAAAAAAAAACGATAATATTTTTGATGAATGTCTAGTCTTTAGTTCCCCGTACCGTGGGGGAAATCCCAGTCATATAAATGCGAAAATACTTTATTTCACAACTAAAATCGGGCTTTAAGATGATTTCCCGTGCTGTGGGGGGAATCCCAGTCACATAAATGACGAAATTACCTATTTCACAACTAAAATCGGGCTTTGAGGTCATAGATTACATAAACTAACATTGATTACATTCTGTTTCACCGATTAAAAATTCACAAAACTGAATTTTTTATCATTTATTTTTTATACAAAAAAAACCGCAATCATGCGGGATTCCGCATGCCGAATCCCGTTTTTTTTAATCCCGCAATAAAGATGCAGGATTGGATTCCCTAATGATGACGCTGCGAATAACTACGACAATTATGTTTTGATTTGCAATCGTTTAGATCTTTTTATAAACAGTTAATACAAATTTTATTTTCATGAATAAAATGTTTTCTTCCTGATAATGGTTACTCGCTTCGCCCGTGTAAAAATTAGCCTATGTTGAGCACTGGGGCCCGATTTCACTAAACAAATGCACCAATGGACTCTCAATGGTGTTTCCATCGTGTCTCAATAGAATGTCGATAGTGTATCTGTGGAATAGTTTTTGACAATTTGTTATGGACATAAACAATATAAATATGTATACAAATTTTCATAATGATCGGCTGCTAGGCCAGACGTGAAGGAATAACAAACAAACCAACTTTCTCATTTATAATATTTTGTATAGTTTTATTAGTTTTGCAAAAGATACATTTCGCGTTCGAAACGTTGTTATTAAACAAGCTAGAATCGTAATGATTACTCGTTCGAAACGTTGTTATTAAACAAGCTAGAATCGTAATGATTACTCATTTAATTTTGACGCGTGAAGAGCGTAGACGGCGGCGAGCGGTGGCGGTCCGATAACGAACGAGAACGGTAGCTGACCGTGCGGCCCGCAAAGCTCGCAGCTCGCGCGGAACTCTAAAAATAGACCTAATCATTATCGGTAGGTGGTGAATATTTACAAACATACTTAACAATTCAGTTTACGTGGATATTTGTTTATAAACATACAAAGGTATTTAACGCACCTAGCCTCACAAATGAACCACTTTTTTAACTGACACATACAAGTACACAATTGTTTTAAATCTTGAAATATTATATTATTCTAGTTCAAATCGGGCCTTCTTATTATGGAGCTATTACACTACTTGGTGATATGGATGTGTCGAAAGCACAAGTGTCTATCAGTGAAGAAGACGAAAAGACCTCGACCAACCAAAGGGAACATAGCCGATCCGAGGGCCAAAATAAAATACCGAGTATGTACTTTCCCGATTGGATAAACAAGTCTAATGAAAAATTAATCTCAGATGTCGGGCAAGAAGCTTATCAGAAATGTCTCAACGAGTCGTTACAAAGAAAGAATTTTGTTTTAAAAAAAAACTGCCTTTTTTTCTTTTGATTAAATTACCTGGAACTTGTCGTAGCCATTGTTCAGATAATAAACAATAGTATGTACTAAAGGCAGTTTTTTTTTTCGGATTTTGACGAGATTTTTAATTTTAATAGGACAATACCACCCAACACAGGAGACTCCAAGGACTGTTTGTACTATACTAGAGGATTTCCACGACCCGTACCTCAACAGAGCTGTTATTGGAAAGAGTCACATTGGAAAAACAAAGACATAGACGAATTTGAAAATTTTTGGCGTGAAGTAGGTCCCGATATAATTGTATATATTTGATTTTATTTTATATATTCAAAAACTTTTTTACATAGAAAGTAAGACCAATTTTTGTACTTAATTGCGTACTTAAGAATACTAGTCATGCATATAGAATAATCCCGTAGACATAAACTAAAGTGATTAGTAGTAATAATATTAAAACTAAATATTCAGAGTTACGTAATAAGATCGATAAATTGCAGTAACGTGTGACCATTTTAGAGACATTTGTTCGTTCAGCAGTTAGAATTTACGTTGCACAATTAGTCTTACAAAAGCACAAAGTAGTAATATGGAGATTAATCCTGGCTGAAGTGGCGAAAGTGACGGAAGTGGAAAAATCTAAAGACAAATCCAAATCAAAGGGATCCAAAAGGATATATAAAGTCATTGTGTTTTTTTTTAAATCATTTATTCAATATCCATAAACAGCACATACAAATAACGGGTTACCGAACTGTGAAAACCACGCAGAGTTTATCTGTGTTCGGTGAGTCGCCATGTATACATTTTAGCAAGTGTTTTTAGTTTCGCCATGTTCGTCTGTCTGACCAGAAGTACCATGTAAATTAGTTATTCTTGTCCCTGAATTGTCAAACTTTTCACGAATAGCTAATTCTTCATCTTTCTAAAATTCTCCAGATTTTAATAAAGTATTTTTAGATTTTTAATTGAACACTAATTGTTTTTCCCTTTTTTAAAGTTAATTCTCGGTAATTAAGTCGAACACGAAATTCGTCTTCATTATTTAAATGATAAATGATTTATTTATCTAAAAATAGGGTAAATAACAAAGGTGTATTTGAACAATCAACCATGCGTTGAAGACTAGATAAGCATAAATATCGTTCAAATTAAATTGTTCCAACTCCATTTTTAAAGGCCGGAATAAAATAAACAAAGAGTGTATTGTAAAGGTGAAATTATAAGTTAATTACGCAGTAGGCGAACGAACCCATCACACTGTTAAAATACGTATTTAGGTAGGATGGTAATTTATAAAATTTAGTTACGTAAATAAAATGTAAGTTAGATTTTACTTTTATAAGTTTAGTTTTGTTGCGAAATCGAACGGACATTTTGCTTGATGCGTGCTACCGTCAAGTTTTTTACATTTTTAATACTGTTTTAAATTAAGTTTTTTGGTTGTTTTATTTCTTATTTTTAGGAGTATTATACATTGTTTTTGTAATCACGAAATATTTGCTAAGCTGCAGTTGTGTGTAAACTAAATTACTTAAATGTTATGCGTTCATTAACAGTGCAGTCAGGCCCAGTTCACTCCATGTACTTACGCTCGATAATTGCCTACCGGCTGGCGGACTCTCGAGTATTCAAATTTCAGTGGGTTGGGTTGCCGCCAGCCGAGTGGCGCGTACGTACAACTGTATGCGCTCGCTAGGATTTGGTTCGAGACCGCCCACGACCGACTGTTCCGAAATCAAATTCATATTGACAATGGTTTCTGTATCCGGAAATTTATGTGCGGTATTCTGGGTTAATAGGATCCTCAGATGCCTTTTATAACTACCTATGTTAAAAGATATGAAATTGAAAAAAATATGAGAGAAAAACCCTTATTTAAAAATTATTAACCACTACATTAAAATTATACATTTGTAATATTGTATTGTGTTTGAGACAATAAATATAAAAAGTATACCGTTTTCTTAATTTACCAAAACTATGAAATAATATTTTTTATCGAAAGAGGCAGCCCTAGTGTTATCGCTTTTGCTTCGACCGCGCGGAATTGTGAAGCGATAGCAACTTTACGTGCAAATAATACGGTACATTTTCACGCGCAGCCGTAAGGAGTAGGCTATTATAAAATGCAAGTACCAACATTTCTTAGGAGTGATTTATCTGTTACGAAGAACTATTAACTAATCTGTGGTACAGAGTTATCTTTATAAGTGACGAAACTAAGTTCGGACGCTACGCTATTTGAATCAACACTAAACTCATGTAGCAATTAATTTCTCATGTAAGTGAATTCATTTAAGTTCTTTTGAGAAATAAATATCTTAAATCAGAGTTTTAAGTGTTTGTTATTATAAATATAGTCTATGGATATGGCTTTTCGATCTAGTTGTGTAGAAATGTTATTTTCACCGATAAAAGAAATGACGAAAGAAAACCGGTTACAGCCTTTTCTTTTTTTTTTCCAAGGTTTTTAATCGTGTTGTATATTAACGTGTGTTTTGTAAACGTGTTAGATGTAAACATCCCGAAATGCACTGAACTTACTGCCAGGTGGTCGGCCTGCAGGGTTCTCGGGGCTGTTTGCCGTAAATTACTTGAAGTTTTTGGGCTGGTTTAGTCATTGGATGGTGTGCTGCACTATGCGTAGAGTGTACTATGCACAATAGTCCATAGAGAGTTAATACCGTGTTTTTTATCGCTGAGTCCGCGCTTTCGATTGTGCCGTTGAAGACAAAGTATTTGAAGACAAGTGACGTTTGAGATGGCAGCACTAGTAGGTTGGTGGTTTCGTTTCAGTTTGGTGCATGAAAACGTTCCCAAATATTTAAAATTAAGGTCGTTGTTACCGCACGGCCCGCGAAATTCAAATCAAAGAATCCGATTCCCGAGTATAAACAATATTTCTACTGAATAATCATCATATAAATTAAAAATAGTAGCGCTTCTCTTTGCATTTCTGACATATGCATTTTTCTCCTATAAACTTACAGCAACAAGGCGGCCTTATTGCTAAAAGCAATCTTCTCAAGGCAACCTTAGGGTAACGAAGTATTGAAAGAAAGAAACGAGTAGGGTTAGCAAGACATGAATCAGAATGTAATACTAATCCTACTAATATTATAAAAGCGAAAGTTATGTGTGTGTTTGTTATTTCTTCACACTCAAATGACTGGGCCAATATTTATGAATTGGTATGTAGGTAGCTGTCAGCTATAACGCCGTTATCCTATGTGTTAATCCAAGGTATCAGCTACTAGCTGATACCTTGGATTAACACATAGGATCGTAGGATAAAGGAATTACTAAAATAACCATGAAATACCTTGTATTTCAAGGTTAAAATTCGTCCGATACTTCGGCCGAAGTATCGGATTTACATTTCGTAGTAGACCTCCAGGCTCGGCAACGCGCGAGTGATACTCCCGGTATTGCATGTGTCCATAGGCTACGGTGACTGCTTACCATCAGGCGGGCTATATGCTTGTTTGCCACCTTAGTAACTATAAAAAAATACGAATATTTTTTTTATATCAACTTACCAGCTCTCTGTCTCGCATTTTTAGACTTTAATCCCTCCATTAAATATCCAAACAGCTTCGTTACAGAGTAGACGACGCAAATCTGTTTGAAGAGAGCCTTTACACCGTTACGAACTGTGTCTTTTGGGTCGCCAACCTACAAAAATATCAAATTATTAATCATAAAAACATGACATGAACGTAAAGGTCCAATTTCAAGCCAGACCGTACGCTGCACTGCAAGCGACACTACTAGTTTGTATGTATCAATATGAAAGTTATTCCAAGCAGCGTCGTCACTCCGGCTTGTGCTTTTGTACTTGATTGTACATGACAACGCACGCCATTGTCTTTTAGAAAATATGATTAAATATATTTATGAGACAGTAAATCCTTAACAACTTACCTTCAGTACCAAATATGGTATAAAACAATTAGCCTCATATTCAGCCATTGTATAGTCACTCTCGATCAAATAATGAAACACGATGGAAAGGTACTCCAGTCCCTTTAGAATGACAGATGGGTTTGTATCAAAGAAACGCAGTGTCAACCATTTGAGAACCAAATCGAGATTCGCCATGAGTGCTGTACCATTTTCTTGTAGATCATCCGAGAGTGCTTCAATTGCTTTTAGATGATATCTAAAAAAGAATTACAGTTTAAATTGGACGGAAAGATGTCTATGTGAGTTTAAAAACCACATGAAAATCTGTGATGACGATCATCATCAATGTTTGGCACATTGATTTTGGAAGGACTTGACGTGTGATGCGACTACGCGATTACATGCGTGATTGCGTAAAATGCGTAAAACAACCAGCACGATGATGCAGATCTGCACTCTCCCGCATGTACGCGCGTAGGTGCGTCGACACGTAACATTCAGCGTAATGCGTGACAGTGTTTTAATCGAAAGATCGTTGCAACGCGTAATATGGTTACTCGCTAGAACTTTTTCAATACTTGAGTGAGCCAACGCGACACGAATCATCGCCTGCTAATGTAGCCGCACCATGAGGAATTCTAAAATGATTATAATAATTACCTGAAGTCATTATGGAACATATTAGCCACCAATTGTTTATTAAGTCCAGCTGTACCCATTTGTTCTTTCAATAGCTCGAAGAACTCTTCGCGTGGTGTCGTGAAGTTCCATTTTAACACTGTATAGATAAAAACAGATATATTTACGTCAATATTATCGATTTTTTTTGTACAACATTAGTACTGACATTCTATTTTACGAAGTCCGTTTGGCTATGAATGTTGTAAGACATACACAATGCACATTGTTTTACTGTGCATAACCGAAGATATGAGCACTTCCGAAGTTACGCACAATAAAACAATGTGCATGTGCACGTTACAACATTCATAACCGCCAGTAACAGTCTTCGTGAAATATAATATCTGTAGTGTAATAATTTTATTTCACTATAACATCCTTCATTAGGAAAGTCTTTAATATAACTCAAACAGAGTAAGTAAAGTATTTTTATTTATTTAAATAGGTCCATACAAGCTCTTTCGAAACTGTCACATTTTTTTCTTACCACCACTTTAGATGGCAGATTTGTACGAATTGGCAATAACCTTTGAGTTTCTGGTCGTCGATTATCCGTTGGTTCTTAGCGTTGTTGTTGGGCAGCAGCGGGGTGAAGTCCTCCTCGTCTTTCTTTCCGCGGCTGGACGCCGACGAAGGTTTTGCTGGACCCTGAGAAATAATAAAAGATATTCACACACCGATACATTTTTTTTATGTTAATTACGCAGTACTGCACAACTGAATGAATGAATGAATATGTTTATTTGCAATTCACAAATAAATAACATAAAACACTGACACCTTACATACTAGTATATTAGCAATAAGGCAGCCTTATTGCTGAATGCAATCTTTGCAAGGAAACCTTATGACGTGTACAGATTACTGTAACGTAACAGAATATACCCATAGTGTAGACGCGTTGCGCGCAATTAAGCATTCGATGCGATTCGAAAACACAGCGATGCGTCCACACTATGAAATGCTCTTTTTATGTTACGTTACATCAGTCTGTACCCGGCATTACGTATATTAAAACCTTACCTTTCCTTTAACAGGAGCGGCGCCCTTCTTCTCTCCCTCTTTCTTCAATGCACCGGCGGTTTTCACTCCCCGTGATTCCTCCTTCTTCGGTTTTGACGGTAACGGCTGTACTGGCAGGTTAGGTCGCGCTTTATCCAACGCCGCTTGCACTACAGACTTGGAACCAGGCTGATTGACAGAAAAATAGTATAGATGTAATATAACTGTTTTTTCGTCACTACAGCTCAAGAATTGGGTAGTAATATAATCTATATATTAATATAGATTATATTACTATCCAATCTATATACAATATATAATATATAATCTATTTTCATTTAATAAATCTATCACTAAAATCGAAGAAATCGAAAACTTACAACAAAACAAATTATTTAATTCAATTCAAATTTTTATTGCTCAAAATGTAGGTACAGTCAACAAAGGAAAGTGTATTTACGTATTATACTATGTAATAACAAATTTTCAAGTAAATCCCTTTACGTAATATTTAGAAATCTTTAATCATATTTATGGCCCTGATCTTCCTTTGTTGACTGTACATAAGAGTCGTGTTATGTTAATTAGTACTCATAAAATCAAAACACAAATATGCACAAAACGTCTTGGTTTCCACTACATTGCAATATTATGTTACCTTGAGTTTGTCTAGTTGTTTGTGCATCGCTTCATATCCCAAATGCAGCATGAATGGCAAAACGCAGTCGGCGGCCGCTTTGCGAACTTCAGCGGCGCGGTCTTCCAAACTGGCGAATAGTACTGGCACGCAGACTGTTAACTCTTCGCGCGGGAACGACTTCGGAGGCACTGGGTAGAGTTGGTTTTAATTAATTTGGTTAAAAGTTAATTAAAAATACGAAATGTATTGATATATGAAAACAGGCCGTAACTGGTTTTCTTTCGCCATTTCTTTTACCAGTGGTCATTTTTCTTTTCTTTCCGAAATGGTAGTAGTTTATAGAGTAGATTAATTACACAAAAAAATATGATTATAATGTAACCTTTGACAAGAAAAAGTGTTTGTGAAGACCTACCTACTCTCAAAATAAAAGTTTTGAATTTTTAATGTTTGTTGGAACTTCTCTGGTACTGTTGTTTTTCCAGTTAAAGTTGCTGAATCGATTTAGACGAAACTTGGCATACCGAGTTAGTGTTGAAAAAAAGACAAACTAAACACGTAGTTTTTAAGAGAGGTAGGGCACAGCGGACAATCCGGTCAGCCCGTCTGGGCAAGGACCTCCACCTTACATCGGGGGGAGTTTGGCAACGTGTGAGTATGTTATTGTCTTCACGTGTTGTCAAATAAATGAGTCACCGTTGGGCAAATGGTCGGCCAGCCACTGCAGCAGCGAGGCCCTGAGCACGGGCGAGCCGGCCTTCAGCGCGTCGAACAGCATCTCGCCGTCCAGCGGCGCGCTGGGGCCCGCTTCCCGGCACCACGTCTCTATGCAGGACACTGCCGCTGCGCGAATCCATTGCTTGCTGTCGCCTAATGCTGTTAAATGGTTTAGAATAGTTATACATTGACACTACATGTTCAACTCACAGAATAATGGTCATCTGTGACTCAGACCCGACAAAAACGAGACTTATCTCAGTATTTTTGTAATTTTTTAACTAGTCAACTTATACACTTTTTATATTCGAAATCAATAGCTAACACCAAAATATTGTCTAATGTTTTTGTTGAAGCGATACAAATAAAGGTTTTTTTTCCAGACACTGTATTACAAATAAACGTAGTACAACGATTATATAAGTTATTCACTGTTGTGTCACCGTCTTTCTTGATGAGAATTAAATGAAGTGTAATTGTGTTGTGAAGTGTGTGATATTTTATTTTGACTAATATGTATTTAAAAAAAATTTGAAACTATACCTTGGAAGAAAGCAGGGAAGAATGTTCTGACATGCGACTTGCTTTTAATCCCCATAGCCGTTGACAATGCTTCACAAATATTCAGAGCGCTCTGTGCTAATTTCGAATTCGAGTCCAGCAGCCTTGCTGAGAGTGCAACGGGCAGTTCACCTAACGACGGCTTGATTGGCGATGAGTTCGCGATTATTGCCTTCACCTTGTCTAGTCCTTCGTTGCGAACCTGCATTTTTTTTAAACATTAATGTCGCAAACAAACCGAACTCTTTTATGTGTACTGTACATATTTATTTTTATAATGCATTTTATTCTCTATGCTTTTTACATATCATCTTATACTTGTCAATCATTCTCTTTTTTTCGACTCTCTAATAAACTTTCACCCAATACACTTACTTTTACATTAACATTGCCTTTCTTCTAAATTCCCACAATCTTCAACAATTAGACTACACACACATATGTATAGTGTAACTAGCTTTACCCCGCGGCTTCGCTCGCTAGATCTCGTTTGACAACAAAACAACCCATAGCGCGACTTGTGGCGCCATCTGTTGGCCGATACAGCGCCCTCTATAGTAGAAAAGTTATTTTCCCATTGGAACGACATACTTTCACGGGATAAAAAGTATATGAAGCTGAACGAACCTTCCAGTTCTTGTCGTTGATCTCGGCGACCAGCGCCTCGGTGATGAGCGGCGCGATGTCGGTCCTGGCGCGCGCGTCTTCGGCGACGGCGGGCTCCTCTTCCGCCTCTTCGTACTCTTCGATCTCGTCGCCCATCGAGCCCTTGCTCGCCGACTGATTAACAAAATGATCATCATTTATATATTACAAAAATGCAATGGCAAACAAGTATAAACGAGTATTAAGTTCACTAGATTTTGCCGCTAACGAAAGCGCGCGTAATTTGGGAAAATCAAACAACGGCGAAAATAATGATCACCACCATCTGTTTGTATACATATTGTTAAGATTTGACGATTACAGCGTCATCTACATTTTATATCCCGTTTGAATAAGGTAATTCAATCATGGCATAAAAAGTATCACAATTTCTTCTACATCCTTCTGTACCCTGTATTCAAATTTTCATAATGATTAGCTGCATAGTCAACGTGCACGAATAACAAACAAATAAACTCATTTTCACGTTTGTGATATTAGCTAAGATTAGAATGAAAAACACATGAAAAATAATAATTGGTTCTATTTCTTGCTTAAACAAGGATATCGTGAAATTTCACGTGTCGCCTTTAAAATGTTTTTGTGCAACTCACTGCTAACTTATTCAAATAGCTAAATTGTATTTAAATAAAATACTCACTTTGCTAACTCCACCCAATTGTCTGGTAGGTGTCGGTGGCGTGCTATTAGCATGCTTGTCAAGTTCCAAACTGATTAGCTGCTTAGTGGCCGGTTTCTCACTGTCGAAATGATTTATCAAAGACGGTCCCACATACAGCGAGAGAATGCCAAGGAAATTGACGCAGGAAGTCCGCACGTTAGGATTCGTAGCTGACAGAGCCTTCTTCGAGTGCGCGATTATGGCCTTTACGTTCATGCTGTAAAGTAGGAAATATTATATTAATATTAGATTTAAATACAAATTATGATACAAATGTAACCTTTCAGACTATCAGCATATCCTTCATAAAATTTGGACTCACAGTTTATAAAACAATTGAAAATCGATTGACGTTAAAGTATGAGTTTTGAACTCCGTTTTACGTATGCGCGACTCAACCGCGTTGGCGACTAGTATAGTAGGTAGCATGAACTTTACTCATTTTCTTCGTCCCCCATGCTAAACTTTTTGTTAATATTCAATAAAACTCACGAGAATCCAAACTCCTTGATAGCGTTTGTCATCCAATTGAACATTTCCGATTGTACTTTCGGATTCTTCTGCGAGTCCATTGCGAATGTCAATCCTTCATTCAGTATATGCTCCAAGCCACAAGCCTCGGCCATAGAGGTCAGGCATTCAACTGATATGGCTGCGCATGATGCCTCGCCTAGTTTAGTCACTACGTCTTGTATTATGAAATCTGCTGCCACACTGAAATTATTTATATAAATTAATTATTCTCTATTTTTAGATTAGTTTATCCCAATATTGTTGACTTAGTTGTATTATCAAACTTAGATTTTTTAATACAGATATTATAATCGGATGAATCATACCACGCCTTCAAACCCAAAGTAAGCAAATCGCAAATCTAGTAATATGGACACTAAACCGCTGACATGGTCATCCTATTTCCTGAAAATCTTGCTTGCAAAATTTAATTTGATATTTTTTTAATGTTTGTAATATAGTTTCTCTTGACATACGTAAGCGATCCCAAATCGAGACAATATAACTAAAGTTCGGAAAAATAGATAAATATTTCAAATTTTATTTTAAAGAGGACTGTTTTATTTAATCTTCACCCGCGCGAAACCGGGCCGGTAACTGAACGATATATATTCTTTAACAGGAGTAATAATTATGTATACTTTTGTATAAGCCAAACATTAGGAATTACTTACTTAGATATAGGAAAGTTCTCCGTGATATATTTACAGGCTTCCAGTCTCGCTTTCATCACTTGGACATTGGTGTCTTTGAGGCCAGGCTTTTTGTTCAGTACACGATACAATACTTGTGCGGTGACGTCATTTGTCGTGAGCCCTTGTACTGTGGAGTGAAAGCTCTGTACGGCTGTTAGACGGTTCTTCCAGTTCCCATCGCCGAGACCTATACAAAAAAATATTAAATACTCGAATATCTGTATTTTTATGACATTATAATTTTCAGTAAGAAAAAATAAGAATATTAACGTCGCGGTACTTGTGCCACGACTTATGCTGAGTGGAGGCTTCTGTGCAAATATATATATAATAATAAAATGCAGTCCCGCTGTCTGTCTGTCGGTCTGTCCCACAGAACACAGAAAGAAGGAGAAATGTTATTAGATGGTTTTTGTACCGGAACCGATGTCGCCACTTACACACACAATTACATTTTAACACATTCATAGAACAATCTCGACAGTCACTCTCAGACGGGCACCTAACGAAATAGGGCGACAAGCGACTTAGAACAATCAAGTTCCTGCACATTTGTGCAGAAAATTGTGTAGAAAATGGCGACATGCGTCCCGCACACAAACCATATCTCTTGTATTCTGATATCTGTGGTCTGTCTCTAGGTATGCTTAAATCTTTAAAACTACTCAACGGATTTTTATGCGGTTATCTTTTAATTTATTCAAGAGAAAGGTTTTTAGGTGTAATACATTTGATTCTAAAATTCCCACGGTAAAGCGCGATACACTCAAACGAAGTTGCGCGGGTTTAGCTAATAGTAGTCTATATAATTCTATATACTGTCTTAGAACGTGTCTCCACACGGCGATTTCATCGCGGCGAATTTCATTCGGACACGTTGCGATTCTCTCGCTCGTGGAGATGGTCCCTAAGGATTATCTACTCATAATTTGGATTTTAGTTCGAAAATGTTAGATTAGGTCCAGTTCCAATAAAGTACATACCAGTAATAACATCAGCGGGGAATATCGCTTCGGCTCTGGCGTCGACCTCCTCCGGCGACAGTTCTTGTTCGCGCGGCGGACTCGGCTGCGATCGGCCAGCGGGCGCCTTCTTCGTGCTTGCGACTGCCTTCTTGGGTGCTGCTGATGAAGAAAAAGAAACATTTTCTTTATCAACCCTTATTCAACCCACTGTTGGGATATGGGTCCAAAATCTATATGTATATATAAAATTCAAAGTCCTGACTCCTGACTGATTTAACTATATGTCAACACACAGCCCAAACCGCCAAAATTGTGGTATAAAAAAAATAAAAAGTATCAGTGTGTACAAAAAAAAAAATTTGACTACATAAAGAGACGTTAAGACGTAGTTAAAACTATAAAGGCTTACCTGATCCAGGTCGTTTGACAGGTTTGGCCTGCGAAGACCCTGCGACTGGTTTGGCGTCACCCTTGGCTGTCGCTTGTGGCATAGATTTCGGCTTCACCTCTTTCTTTGGTGCCGACAATTTCACTTTTATTTCAGCCTGAAGAGAATGAATTTTACTATTATTATCCTAATTTTCTATTAGTTATTTCTTATTTTCTATTGTCCGGGATAAATCATAATCCTTCGGTTCATACCTTCTTTTTAATTAGAGGGGGCAATCACCACCGCCCATAAACGTTCGCAATAAAACCTAATTACATCTGTAAATGCATGAATTTTTGAAGAATTTTTTTTGTTACCTTTCTAGAAAAGAACCCGGGATTTTTCCGAATATAAAAAAAGCTTAGAATATAATCTTCCATAAACCTAACAGAAATAGAAAGAAAACATCAGCTAAACGTCACATTAGCACGTAGGATAATTCAAAAAACAATTCTCAGAACATTTTTATTTGTACCCTGAATGAAACACCGTATTCTTGTGTGCCACCTTAGTGTTATAAAAAACACTTTCCATCAAATGAGTATGCATACCTTATCAGCGAATTCCTTGATCTTCTGCTCCTTCAAGTTGTCCAACTTGCCAATGTGCGGAGCAATGTTCTTCTCGCCTACAAGTTTAGTAGCTGTACCCAAGGCTTCTGCAGCCGCGTCTCGCACTACAGGATCTGTATGTATTTAAAAAAAAGTAAATAGTACGATGTGATAGATTATTAGTTACGAATTGAGAACCTATTTGTATTATGAGTACAGA
The DNA here is from genome assembly GCA_905163395.2 of Endotricha flammealis. Classification (NCBI taxonomy): domain Eukaryota; kingdom Metazoa; phylum Arthropoda; class Insecta; order Lepidoptera; family Pyralidae; genus Endotricha; species Endotricha flammealis. The sequence goes on along the minus strand of LR990871.1, from coordinate 5,548,384 downwards.
ATTTACTATGTAAATAAATATGATAATATTGGTCTATGTGACCGGTTCCCGACCACCAATCTCTAATAATGCAACCTCAATTTCCACGGGGGAATCACTAGGATTAAAAAAACATACCCAGATCACAACAAAAATATTGCTATGCTGTTGATCGAATGAAATCACTACCAACCGACTCTCAAAATTTTTCTGTAACCTGGTTCCCAATCTTGTATATTTTTGGTAAAAGTAAAACACATTTTTGTAACTATGTCTTTGGGGAATAATTCTGCCATAAATGTGGACTAATATATGAAATATATAGCCATTAAACATTATTTTACAATTTAATTATTCACAACTCACCTGCACTCTCGAGAAGCTTCAATAAATTAGGGACGTATGCTTTGATCAACTTCTTGTTTAATGCCGCTGGTTGAGTATGACAGAGAGCCCGAGCTAAGAATAGCGCACTTTCAGATTTAATTTGTGGGTTCTTGTTGTCGAAAGCCGCTACCATGTCTTCCATTATTGCTTCTAAGTTTGTCTGTAAAAGAAAATATATTTAAATAAAGTCTACTTTATTTAAATACGAGTACAGATAGTACGAATTTATAGGTAGAACTGGATCCATACGACCATAAATTTATTATATACTAGCGTAAGATTGGCAATGCAAAAGAGATAGATCATAGCATACACGTTGGTTAGAGCGAGATAGATAGGCGAGGCCATTTTCCTATACACGCTATCGGACGGTATCGGCCTGACGTCAGTCGTGTGAAAAACAAATCCCACATATTTTTACAAAATTTATGGTTTTTAAGTGTAGTTTTGGTGTTATTTAGACGTGATTAAATATGGTTACCTGTGCAGTGCCAGGATGTAACTCAAACTAAAAGGAAAATCCACAAAATTATATATCTTGCTTGCACACAAGTATATTCCACTACAAGGAACTAAAGTGAAAAGATATTTATGGCACTGACTGTAAAGTCCAAACTTCTGGCACTTTCGAATTACAAAATGTAAATTCCAGCAAGACTCAAGTACTTACACAAGGGTATATAGCATCAATAGCCTCTCTGAGTGCGGTGACGACATTCGTCTTCCTCTCCTTGAACTTCTCGAGGATGGCTTGCACGCAGGCCACGGCGTAAGGCTGGAAGCGATTTCTGAGCCCACTCGCGATGCAGCCGAGCAACCGCCCGCCCAAAGCCACGAGCATCACGTTCGTGTCCTTTGATATAATCTGCAGATGGAAATTCACAATACAAAACTCTTTGCACCAATAAGGTTTTAATCAGCATAGATTACAATATTCGCGCCTTACTACTTCACGAACGAGAGCCTTCGCCAGCGGACTATGACTCACTGCCCACCGAACCACCAGCGTGTACATACGTTCTATATGTACATATATTGCTTTAAGTTGCTGTAAGCTCTTTCCAAAAGATACCAGTTGTTAATACAGTCAACTTTTTTATTTATATCACTACAAAGGATCTCCAACAACACGATATATTATTGTTATTTCACAGATCCATATAAGACAGCGCACATTGTATAACAATAATGTTTTTCAAAGAATAAATACTTCAATTTTTGTTTTGATTTTAATTTAATTATATTAAGGTGGTTGCTACCGCACGACCCTCGGAATTCAACATTTTCTTAAATTTTTAACAAATTGCAGTTCAATTGTTCATTGTGCAATTCATAAAAATGCGATTCCCGAGTACACAACACAATATATCTACTGAATGATCACCATATAAATTATAAATAGTGGTGCTTCTCTTTGTATTTATGACAAATACATTTTATCTCGTATAAACTTATGTTTGTCACAAATACATAAAATAGAAAATTAAATACCTTTTTGAGTGCCCTAACTAATTCAGCATAATCTCCTGGTTCCAATCTCGGGGAGTTCTTCAGTATATTGTCTAGAGAATCGAGCGCTTCTTTCCTTTCCTGCCATTTCTTAGCCTCTAGTTTCTCGTAGAAATCTTTAGGAATTTTTGATAGTATTTCAACTGGATCTAGGAATTCGTATGGGTCCATGTCACCAGAATCACCTCCTCCAGCCTCTGGATCATCATCTTCGACATTTCCTAAAAAGATGTTAATGTGAAAATGTATTTTTTTTATTTTATTCTACGGTTGGTATTCAGGCACATCACTAGCAATAAGTTAAGCAATAACGACATCAGGCAATTTTTGGATGTTTTTAAAAATCATTAATGACACCAGCTCACCCTCAATGATGTTAAATGACAAAAAAGACCTTAACTGGGTTTCTTTCGCCATTTCTTTTACCAGTGGGCATTTTGCTTTTGTTTCCGAAATGTTGGTGGTATATTGAGTAGATTTACTTTTACAAATCAATATTATTTGTACACTTTGACAAGAGAAAGTGCCCGGAATAGCCTACTATAATAAGCGCCATAATTTGGACACGCAGTTTCTAAAATAATTGAAAACCGATTTTCGTTATGCACTGAGTAATAAGTACAAGTTTTGAACATCGTTTTACGACTGCGCGACTCAGCCGTGTTGGCGACTGAAATAGGCTCTGAATCAGTGATTTTATCTATCGTATCTTATTGACACTAATGGCAACAAAAAAACAATCAATAAGAACTAAATCTCACCATCATTTGAGTCAGTAGTCGCCTGCATCTCCCTAACGCGATTCTGTTGAGAGCGCAAGTATCGCGATGGCTGCGCAGTGCCGCCGCCACTGCTGAAGGACTCGCGCAGCTCCTGCTGTACCACTGCTTGTAATGACGCTATGTGCGGCTCTATCGCTGGTCCGATCCATCTGCAAAAAAACAATCCAAGTTTTGTTTAAACTGTCGCGTTCGTCAATCCCACAGATATGCTATTTCACAAAGAGCGTTCGGCTATGAATATTGTAACGTTCACATATTTATATACGTATGTATCTATGTTGTACCTTTATAAGTAGTTATGTTTTAAAAACCTTAGCCGCTTTCGTGTATTTTCGCACTTCCCAATGGTTGACTGGTAGAGAATGCAATTAGCATGTATTGTGGTCAATAAAGTTAAATAAATACACATTATGTTAAGAGTGCGTAACCACGGAAACGCTCGTAAAATCGGTCACGCACACTAAAGTAATGTCCACGTACGCCTTACAACATTCATTGCCAAATGCTCTTCATGAAAAAGAATATATGTAATATTATAAAGGCGAAAGTTTGTTACTTCTTCACGCTCAAATGGCTGGACCATTTTTATGTTATTTGGCATGTAGGTGCCGATACCTTGGATTAATACATAGGATACTTTTTTATCCCGAAAAGTACGCGATTCCCGTAGGAATTAGTGAAAAGTCTGACAACAAATGGCAATTTACAGCGTAGATAAATAAATTAAAAACGTATGGCAAAAAATAAAACTCGGGTAACACCGCGGGCAGCAGCTAGTAATAAATGAACCTTACCTATGCATTTCAATGACAAGCGCCTTCATTTCGTCTCTGACACCCTTATCTCTATCCGCTAACAGCACTGGTATCTTTTTAACCATCGGTTTGATGGCAATAACTTTGTTGCCAAACTGTTTGAGTGAGGTGTTCAACGCTGCTACACAAGCCGCTACGACCTTCGGATTCTTCTGTTCCATGCCTTTTATTAATTCTTCTTCTACAACTTCATGTTTTTCGATTTCTATATACATAAGCGTAACCTGAAATAAAATTATTTCTATTAAGGTGCTCCTTCACCGCGAGCATTTGCGTGTAATGTAATATTATAGATTCGACTTTGAGCATTACATTACAATCTACCTTCCACACCGACGAGCATTCGCGCATATGTAACATTATAGATTCGACTTCACCGATGTAATCTCGTTTTGTATCATTACAAGGTGAACATTGTAATGCTCAGTTCTCCCTCACCGGTGAAATGCTCGAAACAGAACGTTACATTACACGCGAATGCTCCCGGTGAAGGAGCACCTTTATTATAACTATCAGTAACTAAGATTTGATAGTTAGCAAAAACTACATATGTGTTATCAACTTTAACAATAGTTCCTTACTAGTTCTTCTTGGTACAAACTGGTTGAACCGGCAGAAGAAAAAAAAAGGAATCGACCTTCTTCTCCTACCACCAGTTAAAAAGGCGGAATCGACGTAAAAGCTTATAATTAGGTATTTTTAATTAGAAATATTTTTCAATTTTAACCTATTAGTATATTTTTGACGACCTCCGTGGCATAATGGTTACCACGCCGGACCGCCATCCAGAGGTTTCGGGTTCGAATCCCGGTCGGGTCATGATGAAAAACGAACTTTTTCTGAGTGCCCTCGGGTCTTGGATGTTTATCTATAAATGTATTTGTTATAAAATATAGTATCGTTGAGTGAGTTAGTTTATCCCATAACACAAGTTTCGAACTTACTTTGGGGCTAACTCAATCTGTGTGATTTGTCCTTTATTTATTTATTAATTAGACGGACAGAATGGGTTCATCCGTGCTTACTTGCTGTCTTACTAAGACTGTCCGAATACCGCGTAGTGTAATAAGCCCTTAAGTTTTGACATCTTTGCGATGAAAGATTAAAGGATAGAAAAAGGTATCACTAACCTGTAGTGCCAGATCTTTAGTCTTGGTCTTCGGCGCTGCGATGCACTTTGCCACGATACCAGACATAACTTCACCCGTGGTTTTCCCCGCATGGCCGCAGTTCTCCACGAAGACAAGGGCAGCTTCGAGACCTATACAATACAATGTATTAAAACACAACAAACACGTGTTGTTCAAACGCGTAACTCTGAAACCAGATTTACAAAATGAATAACTATGTACCAGCATCTTCGCTAGTATGAAAGAACCTTCAAGTAACCTAAGTTCTTGTCCAAGTTACAATTACTTTGATATTAAAACTTTTAACTTTCCTTCCCTTTGATTGTGCTATTTTTTTTTTAATTCACATTAGAATGGTAATTCTCGAGATTAATGAATACGAACAAACTTTATAATTAAGTAGTATAAGTAAAATAGATGACACCATAGTTTTAATCAAAGAAACTGCAATGGTTATTTGAATTAAATCTCAAGCTATCTCTTTTCTTCTACTTTAGTTTAACAGTGACAACAACAATTTAATGTCTCATTAACTTTAAAATGCCTTTCAGAAACTGGCTGTTAAATAAGCAAAGCTTTGCTATATAAGATAGATTGTTGTCAGGCCATTCCATAAATACGAAAACGGTAACTAGGCCAGTTAAACCATTAAATCTATTTAAGAGTTTGCTATGAAACTTTGGCATTTAAATTTCATTAAATATCGGTTCTCTGAAATTATCTATTTACATAGGTGTACAAATGTTAAAGTTGTTTCAATATGCAAATAGAATAAATTATGGATTCGGACTGCACGCGTGAATGAACAATGAAACCAAACTAAAAGAATGAACCTAACCAGGCACAAACTGCTCATAATTTAATATTTAAAGAGAATTTAGACAACATCTAACTCTAGATTTCTGACAATAACTGTTTTTACAGCCAGTTTCTGAAACGCGTATTGAAAGTGAATGACACATTAAATGCCAAACTAAAGAAAAAAGGAGGTAGCTACAGCCTTAATGTGCAATTAAAGTCAAAATGCGTTCCAGAAACTGGCTGTTAATCTGTTATTTCAACACAATTTGTACTAATATTAAAATCAAAAACAAAAAAAAAACTTTTACTATTACAACGCTATTAATTATTCCTGAGGCTATATGTGTACCAACTTTGTAATGTTGATAACCTTTTCAGAATATTTTAATATTTAGAAGCCATTTCAGTCAATACAACCTTTAAGTATCTAATTATATATACTGTACAAGTATATCCAGATTAAATAAGATAATCTGCTAAACCGTTTTAATCACGATTCGCGACAAAACACGTTTTTTCTGATGCCATACAAAATACGCGTGTTCAGGCGACCGAGAGCGTGCTAAAAGAATTTGTTTAAGTCTACTAAATTACTAGTACATATATGCAAAAATTGGATTATGATAATGTGACCGACGACTCAGTGGTTAAGTACCACATGTCAACAACCCTAAGCTTTAAAAATAATAGAACCTTGGTGGCACTTGGTAGTGATCCTACCGCCAGAAGCCGCGGGTTTGCTCCATGTACAGCTCACACATTTATGTGACTGCATTTATGTTTGTCTCGAGTCTGGGTGTTGTTTTATGGGTACAACACAAGCATGTCGTCTGTTATCCATAATACAAGCATTTTAAGCCTTGCTTACTTGGGGACCATAATGCATTGTGTAGGTAAAAAAATTGTATAACAATTTTGGTCAGAGAGTCGCGTTAAGGCCAAGGATTTACGGCCATTATGATAGGAATAAAGAAGGTTAGGAGTCTATTTACCTTTTTCCTGCGCCACAGCATTGCTGTCACTCACAAATTTCTTAATAAGTCCTAAATATTTGTTCCATTCAGGTGATTTTTCATCGTCAATCTGGTTGAAGAGTTTTATGGCCTCTTCGTAACCTGCAACTCTTGCCTTCCACAATTTATGAACACATTTCTCATCCGTCGGTAATTTCTTATATTCATTCTCATCCTCCATTTTGTCAAATACTTAAATTTTATTTTGGTTATGCAGAAATCTGAAAGAAAGGTTACCACTATATCTTATCACAACTTATAAACAATAGAGTAAGGGCGCATTCACATAGCAATCCGTTTTACAGGTCCGTTATTTTATAGCATTAGTAATTGTAAGAGCAAATTCACATTTACAGTCAGTTTCTGAAATGCATTTTAATCTCAATCTCAATTTTAATCTTCTACATTAAGTCTCTTTTTTTTCTTCTTTAGTTTTTAATTTAATGTGTCATAAACTTTTAAAATGCGTTTTAGAAACAGGCTGTTGGACAAAAATCTTTATGCTACTGAAATATTATATGTGCAGGAATATTTTTTCCCTATTCCCTTCCTTGCAGCAACATAAAAATAATAGGAAAAGAGTGGTAAATTAACAAAAACGCTTTTTATGGCAATGTATGTACAACAATAACTTGTTACTCATTGATTTTACTTCAAAAGGATGCCAGTTAACCCTGAATGTAAATTGCAGTAAAAGTAATGCACCACTTAGTCTATATGACCTTTTTAACGTTTATTATAAGGTCATGTACTCTATACCACTACAATATTATGATGTCGTTTGCGAGAAAGGTTCCATTACTTAATAAATCATCAATTTTAAATTAAGTGTACTTATTTTATTTTTTTCTTTTATAATACAGTTAGGAATCCCGTTATCCCACTAATATTATAAAGGCGAAAGTTTGTGTGTATGTTTGTTACTTTTTCACGCACAAATGGCTAGGCCAATTCTTATATTTGGTATGTAGGTAGCTGATTCCTTGTATTAACACATAGGGTACTTTTTTTTATCCCAAAAAAGTACGTGATTTCTATAGGCTTTGGTCAAAAATCTGATTAGTCAATGGCGCATTATTATTATAATGTAGGTGGTGCTACTGTGCATACAATTTAAATGCGGGTAACATCGCAGGCAGCAACTAATAGATTAATTTAATATACAATTATTGTTTATACTTTTTAATTTGTTGTTAGGAAAAAGTTAGCCAGTGAGTCACCTCAAGAGCCTCGGAGCCGTATTTTTCTCTCAAATTTATCTTTGTAACTTTGTATACAAATTGTTATAATATAATATTTCGCCTTTGGGGCAGGCAAAGAAGATTGGGACTACAGGCACTTTAAATTTTCTATACCTAAGTATTGACAGTACATACAAATTTAGTAAACTTTGGTCTGAGAATCGCCTTTTTATTCCTCCAACAAATCAATATATATTACAAACAACAAAAACATCTGATCTTGTTTAAACAATACAGGGAGGATGGGTACCTATATAAGTGCATCCTAAAGGTATCTAGTACCCTTATTTGCGGTACAATGAACTAAATTACTACTTAACATAGGATGTATAGACAATTTACTACGACATCTACAAAACAATAGGAATACAGATACACATTCCATTGTTAGCTTGCAAATTAAAGCTTGCTTATTGAAAAGAAATGCAAATTAACTTATTTGTAAATAACATTACTACCAACTTTCTTTTCAGCGTAGGCGTATGTTTTTAAGACTAGGACAAGAAGTATAATGTACAAACTGATGATTCAACGGCTCCTTTCGAATTTGGTAATGGCTACCTGGCCAATATCGCGGAACAAATAGATAATTGCGAGCCGGTTCATTTATAGCACTCAATTTATGGCGAGATAGGAAACTAGATCACATGCAGCGGCTGCGGGCGCCCAGCAACGGTCACTTTCTCGTTCAACAAACAAAAATTCTATCAAATGTCACGATTCTTACCGTTAATATCTTTCCTTTGTAATGTCTTCTCGTGAAAAAACGGATATTGTGCACTAGTAATGCAAACTATAAATCGTTCACATTATTCACAAAATAGATTTAGCAGAACCGACAAATTGCAGTCTTTTTTCTTTTCCGTCGTCGTTTTTTTGAGTTGTAAAATGAAAATGGATGGACGGAATAATGTTGCCATTAAAACTTTAGAATTTGTACTTTTTAAATGTCACACACAACACAACTTTTGATCACAGCTGTTTTGAAAATTATTTTTATTGATAAATATATTAAGTACTAAGCACATAATATTGATCCGTAGTTATTAATATCTTTTAAATAGTTAAAATCTAATATTGTAGTTTTCAAAACGACACAGTCAGCAATCAGCAAATAAAACAGAAAAATCATCAGCGATTTCCTTGTTTCTAATATCTTTTTGATACTAGCAACATTGAGAAGAACAGACAATGCATTAATAAACTAAAATCTTTTTTTTTATAATAGCTATCAGAAAAAAATATTTATTACTGGTAAAATGGGGTTAAAAACTCAAAGCTCATCGTAGGTGGCATTACTGTTGAGTGTTCTGAAAACCCTCTACGCGTTGGCCTACACGTTGGCCAACGCGTAGAGTTTGATTTGGTTCGGGCCAATGTGCGGACGATAATTGAGGCGCTGACGACTGCTGCGATTTATTTATTTTCAGCATACCTACCGATACTACGTACTAAAATAGACATGGAAAAAAGAAGGTGGTTGATGTTGTCAATAAATCGAAACAAAACAAGGTACAAGTACCTACCTAACTAAATTATATTGTTTATTTTTGCTCGTTGCAAACTAAACACGCGGCCAACGTGTGGACGCGTGGCCAATAACTCGGCCACAACCACGGTCAACTCCTTTGATCTGTGTCAAAAAATCGACACCACACGGATTTCGCGCCAGCCTGTGGGCCAACACGTACCATCATTCCAACACCTACCAAACCCCCCTCTACACGTTGGCCAACGTGTACAAAGAGTATATAATCACTACGTTTTAAGAGTCGGGACTTCATACAAGCTTTTTGACTTGTTTTTGACAGTCAATTCACGCTAAGATCTCGTGCCAACGTACCAACAACAGAGACACAAAAAAAAAAGTAATGCCAACATTCTACAAAAGCATACTAGAGATGTGGTACGTTACAGTACAGAATGTATCGATATCGATAAAAAAGCGTGGCGTGGGTACCTTGCAGACAGGTTTTCTTTAACATACAAAAGGAAAATAAAAATCTCTTTAATTAGTTTGGAAATATTGAGTATTATTCAAAATTCAAATACCTACCTAATAATTATAATTATTATTATACAATTTATATCATAACAAAAACGAATAAAGTTACGTTTACAATGTTAGAATTATTTTTTTTGTCATTTTCTAATCTGGTATTTTAGGCGGAGTCTTCAGATGTTGTTAGCTGATCGATCGACACACGTTTTTGCACTGTTCTGTGAGCGAAGGCATTCATAATCTGAAATAATAAATAAATAGAGATTAATGTTATTAACGTTTGAGTACACACTAATTCAAAAGAGATGAGGGGTATTTAAGTGTTTCTGAAAGAAAACAGCTTATTGAAATGACGTTGATGTGGCTGATTAAATATCATAAATTCAAATTATTATAGTTTACCGCTTACCAATGCTTGCTCAGGGCTGGTGATTGCCCAGTCGACGTGTAGCGGGAGCGATGGCGATGTGCTCGACCGCCACAAAGGGAAGATCTTCCGGCCAGGCTGGGCGTTATGCCTGGGGAACCGCGGCTCCGACAATGTATGTGTCGGAGGTTGTATTGTATATATATCTCCATATCGTAGAAACTTCGATAACGTGATTCATGATTCTAAGTGGCGCCGTCATGTGTTCGCATTGTGAACTTTTTCTTCACTCTGTGGTTCTTCTGAATGGCGATAGGTGTCGCCACAGACGTCACATCATTGCTTGCATCTGCAATAGATAAATTTGTAAAATATATACCTACAGGGTGTAATCGTTAAGGGTCAATTCATACTACAGCAGAGTCGAGTCGAGAAGCTCATCGAAGCATCAAATTTCCGCGGTTTAACATTGTAGTGAGGGTTATTAGTTTCCATTGCCAGTTTAATTCGCGCGAATGCACGCGCTGTCGCGCGAATGCACGCGCTGTTGCGCGAATTTCCAATTAGCATCGGTCAAAAAGATGACTCTACTGTAGTATGAATTCAGACTCGGTCGCCCAGTTACTGTTATGATTAAAATAATAAAACTTCATTTAACATGAACAATCTAATAATGAATTAAACAAATGCAGCCGCAAATATCTCATTTACATTTTATACCCAAATTTACGAAAAAAAATTTTTTATCGATAATTTGGTACGTAGTAAGAACATCCCTATGGCGCACATGATTTTTGGTTATGAATTCTAAGGCAAAGTATTAAAGAGACCAGAACTTCTTCCTAATTACTTAACATCAATATAATAACATGAAAAACTACTTACCGCTTCTCATCTAGTGGGAATTGAGCCAGGAATACACGCTTTTGATTAGATTTCCTACCCGATTTTATCCCACATATTTCACAGGTTTTGTAATGCATTTTGCTGTTATGCACGTAAATTATAATAAACCGGTATGCACTTAGTTATATGGGTAGACTCCGAAAACACTAAATACGCACGTGACGTGCAGTAAAATTAGCTAAAACTCACACTAAAACTACGCGTTGTTTACAAATATTCAAGACTGCCCGTCACCATTTTGACTAACAGCAGGGCGAGACAAGGAAGGTTAGACAGGAAGTAAGAGACAAAACATGTCGCCATTAAAATTAGCGTAAAGTCCATATATATTTTTTGCAGTACTGAGTTTCGCCAGCCTGAACGTGTAGAGGGGGCATAACCAAAAAGTGAAACTCTGATAAGGACAAAAGATATTTCGTCCTTTTCGTTCCTTACAGTTTTTGTATCTTGTGATCTCATTCGCACACGGTATTATTATTACCGTGACATCTCTATATTTTATCCTTACTCTATAGGTTCATTGTTTATGTTTGATGCTCACATCAAACATAAACAATGAAAGATAAACATATAAATATAAACATAAACAATGAAGATTTTTAACTAATTACTCTCAAGTAATTAGTTAAAAATCTTGTTATAAATGTATGCGACGTGGAGTGTAATACGATTAAAAGAGGAACTGCGGAAATGGAAAGCCAAGACCACCGGCAAAAAAGTCTTATTAATGGAAAGGTAAATAATTAACAGGCATTATTATGATTTGGAGGTTATGCTGTGTTCTTTTTATTTATTTATATTTCTTTTTGTAGACTGGAGGTGTACGATAGGAATAACCTTATCGGGGTTGAAGACGAACTTGAGGATGATATTCCTGAAATTCCTACCATGGATAAGTTCAGAGATATTAATTCCAGCAATAATCTTCCACCACTGTATAAACTACACATTCAAGAGTTTTCAGAAAGGTAACAAACCATACATTAATGATTTCCTCATTTTTCCTTGTTATTTAATAATGTTTTAGATAGAATTAGACATTTAATGACATACATGTTGTTTCAGGTTTCAAGCACCGCTCAAAGGGAGAATTCATTTTGAGTTTGGATCCCGTTAGGTCCTGGAGTTGGACCACCACGAGATGTTTCAATACACCGTTTCATGCAACTTCTTTTTAGCAATCGATCTGAGCGTTCTTGTGCTAGTGGGTTAACAGATTTGATTTAATATAAAGGGCACAGCACTTTTCTTAAATGTTCGGTATAAATTTTTAATGTCTGTATAATTATTTTTTATATTATAATCTCCAGGTCTAAAATGGGCAGCACATTACCTCGACCATTTACTGGATTTCCAATTTTTTTTCGAAGAGCCTTTTCCCACTGTTTTCTTCATTTTATTTCTTTATGAATAAATGGATCCCCACATTTTTACAATAGATAGCTGCTGAGTCTTACTGCGAAATTATTTAGTTAGTAAACAAATATGATTTTTACAAAAATAATATGGAAAATGACAGCTAGCTGTCAAATATTCAGAACACTCGACAAAGCGACATCTGAAGTGAGCAAAAGGCGTTTTTAACCCCATTGAAAATGATTTAAGAAATTATGAAAAATAATTCGAAAACTTTGTTTCCAAATCCAAATTCTAAATAATTTAATTTATGATTGTGATTTCATGAAGAAATTGAAATATCTAGTACACTACGAAAATAGTCTTCATTCAGTGGGGCATTCTCTATGATCCGTTCTTTGTTGGTAGAATCGAATACCAACATAATAATATCGCTACCAAACAAACAAAATTAAATTAAACAGTGTTGAGAACAACAGCGAGCGAGACGTGTGTCGCGTTGCTGCCGTGACTACTGTGCGTTCGCAGTTCGCAATATCGTTTTTTCCATGCATTATTACCGTATATCGTTCTTATTATAGCTATTTGTGCGTGAAAAATTAGTTTGAATGGATAATAAGATAGAATAAGCATGTATATTTAGTTATAATAGACTAAATAAACAAAAGTGGTGTATTTTCATTCGGTGTGTGCGTTGTTCGACAAGAAGAAAAAATTCTAACAGCTGTTTGGGCATATTATGCTTCTTATTGTAAGTATGTGACATTTTATCTTTATTAGAACCTATTTAGAAGTGTTGTTTAGAAAATATTCCATTATTTATTGGTAAATCATTAAGCTGAGCCGCTGAAATTTTGTCCCTATCGGTATATATTTTTGTAGGATTCATACAAAATCAATGACTTTTCAGCAATTCCAGGACCAATAGTTATGATAACTTCGAGAAATAACCCACTTTCATACCACCCTTTACTTACAATACAACCCATCATTCCTTTGTTAATTTTTACAACTTTGTGGAAGGTACATGTATACTATAAAAAATGGTAAAGGTACATACAATACTTTTACAAAAACGAGTATAAACATGCATACAACAAAGTTATAGATGCTATAATATGTATAATGTCATTATTCTACCTACAATGGTATATTAATTTATTCCACAGACTGCTGCACTTGAACCATTACTAACCTATCCTGTACCTTGTATCCTGTAGTTCCTGTACCTATCAATGAAGATTATCCTGGAACACCTTCACCAAATAAATCATTACAAAATCACCAAATTAGAAAAAAGAACTTTGAAAATCATTACAAAAAATAATTTAGATATACCAACTTAAAAAAAACGATTTTTCTTTTTTTGCTGTTTCATGGCCAATGTAATAATTTATAAAAACTTTTGATGAAAATGAGACGGTACACTAACTATATTTTATGGCTATTCTTTAAAAAAGACTTCTACAATAACATTTTGATAATCCACTTATTATTATTTTCCTTGTTGATAGATGAAAATTTTATTTATAAACTTGTTGAGTATATTCGTACATAACTTGTTGGAAAAATAACAGAAATAGAACCAAATACCTTAACTAACCAACTGTTGCACATGCAATGCGCATTTATTAACTAGTTAATGTCAGTAGTTATAAGGTTTAAATACTCTATTTCAAGATTTATATAAAAAAAAACACTTACACGAGAAATAAATAAACTATCACTAACAATAAAAAATCAATTCGAAAAATGTGAAGACATGGTACCTACTTATAGCACATAATATATAGTTCAAAAATGGTTACTTAAATCGTTTTGCACTACTGTAATAGTGTTTAACTACTATTTACTCCTACAATAGTAAATACTTGCCTTATTTACATTTGTAATGAAAAATTAATATAATTCTTTTGTACCTATGTGATTTTTTTCATGATGGTGTGAAAAGATAGTTTAAGACTTAATGAAGAATTAACTTTAAAAATGATACACCTTAAAAATTAATGGAATGTTTAGCATGATATGATAATTATGTTTTACTCAATTGCACACAAGTCTACACGGAAGAATTTAAACGCAAGTTATTTATTTTAATGAAGTACCTATGAAACAGCTTCCTGGTTTAAGATAAGCATTAAAAACTTTGTCTTAGCACTGATAATCAATTTTCTTAAAATGTATGAAATATTTTATTATTTTGGTAAATATTTTGTGTTTTTTATGATCCAAAGATGTTGTTTTTAAATGTTTTTATAAACTTGCCTTCTTATTTTGAAATTATTTTTTAAATAAAAAAATTTCCCCTGTCCCAGATTGGATTGGAATTTTGTGTTATAATGGTAACATACTAATATAAGCAGTATTAAAATCATTGTCTACTTATTTTTTATTGGAGGTGTTTGGTCCCCCAAACACCTCCAATAAAAAATATCCTCCCAGCCTTCTTGTGGCTGAGATGATGATGATGAATTATTTTTTTATTACAACTTAACTAAGTATTTTTTTGGTGATTTTAACATTTAAATGCTATAAATAATTATCATAGTTTATGTCTATTTATTTTATTACTCAGGGAAGGAATGAATAAATAATTTTCCGAAAATAATCAATTAATGAAAGTTTAGATCAAAAAGGCATTAAGAAAATATCATAAATTACACAGAAAAACTATGAATAAAAAACCTTGGCACACCCCTATAATGTTAATTTTGGTGTTCTTGTTTACACAACGCAAAAATCTATGGAGCCCATTATAAATTAGCATCGTAAATTAGTCACAATGTAAATCAGGCAGACTTCCAAACCTTATATTATGTACCAATATATCGTCTTCGTATGTTCGTATTTGTTTGGTGTACCCACAGAGCATTGAAACTCATTGACTTCTGGGATGTACCTAAATATTCTGTAAATCTCTGTAAATACATATAATGATGCAATTCGAGTCTTTGGATTCTGCAAGTGCTGTGTGTAAATGATTTGGTATATAATCAAGGTATTTAGATTGATGCCAAGATTTTCAATTCCAAGAAAGATTTATAAAAAAAGTAATATCGACATTTAAAGAACTCCCACAAGTTTTCTTTTTGACTGGGCAGACGAAAGTCAAATACGAATATAAATATACTCTCGTGAAGTTGCGCGGCAATGGACGAGCTCCACCTACGCCTACTTACTTCACTTTTCTTTTGCCTTCTAACTCCGTTTCTAACTTGACTTAACTTCCCGAGAGTGTACAACTAGCGTTAAGACAAGCCTGTTACGAAAAACGATCTTTGCAGGCCGGTCTATTTAGTTCTATTACGTAACATTAGTAGGTGCCTAATTGTTTCACATACTGGTAATGTCTGGTTAATATTAATGAATTAATACCAATTTAATAGCTATTATTTCTCCATTATAACATTGATAGGTAGTTTCCATGGACTTCCGTAAATTCAACCTTTTTTCGTTTTTACCGTACTGTTGGCAATTCAATTAACTTTTTGTTTTGGTATCTATCTACCGAAGATCGATCAGTTAGTGTAAGGTCACTAATTAAACTATACGGGATGTAATTATGGGAGCAATTCGCAAAAAAAATGTCTACCATAGAGAAGAAAAAGTCTACATTTTTTTCTGTTTGGCTTGGAAAATAAATAAACCTTTGAAAAGCTCTCGAGTTGTCCGAAAAGGGATCGAAAGTACACCTAACCTAAGTACACTAACAAAGACGCTTTTGCATTATTTATAAGCGAATAAATACTTCAGTCTATTAGAATGATAATCCTGCGGTTGTTTGCATTGGCGTAGGCGTACTTGCAAGTTTATAAAGTGTGCGCAACGCTGACGCCACCATAACTTAGCAATATGTACTTCTTATATTTTACGACATAGGCCCAAAATCGAACTGCACAGATACGTAAAAATTAATATCATCATCATATCAATCCATAATCATCCCCGAATCATCAGAAGACCCGAAGTGCAGAGTCTTCTTTCAATCGAAAGGGATCAGTAGAGCACTACCACGCTGCTCCAATGCGGATTGGCAGAGGTCGGCTTTTTCAATCTGCCTGCAGGCCACTGACTGTCATCCATCGACTACATCCGGAAACGAAGTCTTAACGTGCCCTAGAAAAAAAATTACATGCATTTAATTAAATAAATGTAATGTAAAGGTAATCGGTAAATATAATTTTTATTTAATTAATTAAATTAAATAAAACACTCTTTGTGGGGAAGGACATTCGATCATCGACACCAGTATGTAGAAATTCCTTCAATTGACATCATAGTTTTTTACAAATGACTTCTAGTTCAAAAGCTGATAAAAAGTAAATAATTTGAATATCTTGTAATTGTATAACCGGGTAATACACGATTACTACTTACATAGTAAAGAAATCGATGATGTCAGAAAAACAGGAACCAATAGTAATAATAGATTACTTTAAAATAATAGTACTTAATTCTATTTATTTAATTAACTTTATTAACCACAATTACATAAGTACTGGTACAATAGGCGGATTTAATTCTAAATTGCATTCTCTACCAGTCAACCATTGGGAAGTGCAGAAATTCACGAATGCGGCTTTCTACGTGGGTTGAAACTTCTTAACATTTTCTATGTGATCAGTCAGTTGTTCCTCGTGACTGTACGTTGCTACGCCAGTTCTGCTTGAGCAGTTACGTCGTGCCCTAGGGTTACGGAAGTATTCAGTTCCCAAGAGTCGAAAAAATGTTGGTGTTGGTTTTGAATAGGTAGAAACATAGAAATAGAATTCTTCTGTTTAAGTTTACCTACTGACTGTTGTGACTCTGCACTGCGTCTCCGAGCGAATTTTATTCGCAAATTCTGTGACACATTACTTCATATGGAAGTATCTGCACTGCAATTTTTTTTCCCAGTGCGGTCATAGATATAGATTTGATACTACACAAAACATTCGCGCGGAAATAATTCGCATTAGCGATGAAATTTCGCAGTGCCTACATGCCCTGTTTGTTACCCACCCTCCAAAGAAATAAAGGTTCGATAGTTCTGTAATAGTCTTAATTCGAGATACGACAGCTGATTAAACAATGAACTCTTGCTTAGGAATGTTTAGTTTTTCTTTCTATGTCAAAGTCCTTTGAACTATTGGACTGAATTGTCATTAGTTTAATGAACTGCAAATCTATTGGTGTTAGAAATCCCTGACTGTGTTTCTTGCCTATTAACCTTAAAAATGCGTAATTCTAATTGTATCCCACATTACTGTATATCTTTCTAGCCTAACATTTTATAATTTTTAATTCTCCAGGTCTAATATCTTTCCGAGCCAGTTCTTCCAAGACAGTTTGTTTTTCGTCCATGTTATTGAGTTTCACTGCTGAAAAATCCGTCTGATTTAAAATATAAATCGACAGGAAATAAAACGTTCACAAATAACTTTATTTGCACATAATAATATGTTACCGCAATAAGATGATAAACTTGTTCAAACATCATATATTTTTACTGTGCTAAGTTTCTTTCCAGTTCTTCTTGGCACAAACCTGCCGTCGGTAGGAAAAAATTGTGACGATTCGAAAGACCCTATAATAAGGCCTATTTTTAAAAAGAGACTTAGACTGGAAATCTAAGTATAGTGGAACGGAATATGTGTGGAAGAGTCGACAATTCATGATACTTACATCTTCTGCTTACCTTAATAAAGTCCATCAACTTGTGTAACGTTATCTGACCTGCCGATTGGCTTCCCGCCAACCAACGGTCCCTATATCGACGGTTTTAGTCTTGTTAACTTTAATACTTAGCAACGATGTGGCCTCAATCGACTAACTTATAATCTGAAGTACGAATAGAATATTTCTTTCAGTATATCCTTTATTATACAAACAAGCGTGATGTAAAGTGGTTACCGCCGTGAACATCAGTAACACCAGGGGCGTCAAAGTGTTTCCCGCTACAAGAGAGGTAATAGGGAGAAAAGGAAGTTGGGAATAGATTAGAACTTAAACTACGATATAATGGTGCTAATTCTGTTGTACATTTAACTAGACTAAACTAATTTGACAGGACCAAAGGTGTTGTTGTCCTTTCTTGGTTTACAATTAGTGACAAGGATAGCAACACTTCTAGTCCTGTCAAAATTAGTTTAGTCTAGTTATATGTACAAGAGAATTAGCACCAATGTTAATTATACAGAATTGTAAGTAACAAACCAATTGTGGTTTATCGAAGACGCTTCCGTTGTCTGTTTGCTTAGATCTTCTAAACAACTCAACGGATTTTAATTCAGTTTTCAGCAATAGAAAGATAGAGCTATTCAAGAGGAAGGTTTATGTGTAATACACACAAAAAATTTCCGAAATTCCCAAGGGAAAGCGGGATACACAAACAAAAATTGTGCAAGTTTCGCCAGTGTTAAATAAATGGAAATAATGACTGGAAATTATACTTTCACAACTTCCTGTTAGAATTACTGATTGTGTTGATAATGACGATGACAAAGCGCTTCGACAAACATTACACATATTGCAACAAAACCTTTAAACGTGGTTTTTGATGTAATTTTTTCCCTTCGTTTCATTACCAGTTTACAACAAAAAAGACTACAGACACTTTCTCCAGCCATATCATCATCAGTTTTCATCGATCCACTGCTGGGTATACCTAAGACTCCTGTCGTCTACACCATCCCTCTAGTCATATACAACTTGTAAATTAATATAAGACATACTATAAGACGACATCAAAACCTTTATTAGACACTATTCCGTACAGCTCTGGACGGGGAGGTCTGGTCTACTGTCTGGGGAGGGAAGAAGAGGAGGCTTTTGCAAAGCAGTGGGTACATGCATAGCTATTTAAAAAAACTATGAGCAAAATGGCCGCCGATAAAAGTATCGGTTAACATTATGTACGTTTTTTTTAATTAACGACATTATTTACTTGTAAATACGTTTACAACTGTACTATATCCATTCTGCAAACTCTTACGCAGATAGAAAGCTAAGTATGTAAGATCAATATCTTGACAATGACGTTTGTCTTACAAATTCTGCAATGGACGACATGATGTAAATATTATCATTCGACACTTAGAAAGTTGGAGCTGAATTCAACTACACCTTTCCTCGCAAAGCGGTACCGCTATCACGGAATCCTTATTAGTAAACCTCTATAATTATCGATTTGGATAATCTACCTACTATAGGTCATAGATTCAGGTGGTTGTCTGAAAGTTCAAATACGAGTTATAGTGTTACTGCTATTAATAAAATATAGGGAATCTAAAATCTTTACATTTTTTATGTTGTAAAAATGAAGTCACTTCCGCTGTCTGTTCGCTTAAATCTTTTAAACTAGGTACTCAAAGCATTTTAATTAGGTTTTCTGCAATAGATAGGTTTATATGTATAATACATACAAGTTTTTTTCCGAAATACCCACGGAAAGCGGGATACACACACACACACACGCAATCTAAGCTGCGCGGGTTTCGCAAGTATTAATGACTGGAAATTCTTCATCATTCTCTTCATCATGTTATAATATAATTGGAAACAACCTGGTGGTGGAATTGCGCGGGTAAAACCATAGACTTCAGCAGTCTATAATTAAAATCCAAAGCACAAAAACTAATAAACGGAAGCGATGACACAAATCGATTGTTCGCTAAAACTTGTCGCAACTGCAGGCATACTTCGGTCGTGCAGTGATCCCGGCGTGATTCACAACATAAGTCAAAGCAAATCTCGGTAGTTGCACAGTGCACTACGTGACTAAAAACATGTCGTTTTCTTTGAAACTATCCGACATCTCGCGGGGAATCCTCTTGTGACTTTCAAATCGTGTTATTAATATTTTTATATCAAAGGAAAACCATATGTATCGGGGACGCACCCACAATAAAGTCGTGAGTGCCTTGCTGATGCATTTGTATTGACTTAGCTCCTAATTAATATTGTTTTGAGTAATATTTAAGTTCTTTAACACATTTTGCGCCACTGTTCTTTTTATTTTTATTTTCTCTACTATAAGGTACAACATTTATTACTCCAGTTAGCGTTGGCTGAAAGAGATCTCTTAAAGAGATAAGCTCACCTTTGGACACTACTATTAATACTGTAATTAGGTTTAATTTATGTGCAATAAAGAATATATTATTATTTTTTGTAGAAGGTTGATAGCGGGTGATAAAACATGTGGCATGAACTTTAAAAATGCATTTGAGCTAGATGGTTTTTTAACTGGCTAGCTGTCTAAGAATTTAAAGAAGAAAAGGTAGCTTGTGACTTAATGTGGAATTCAAATTAAAATACGTTGCAGAAACTGGCTGTTAGTATGATTATTAATAATAACATAATGCCATTATGTTCGGTTTGCGCGTGAGACCCACGTCCACCGAGTAATGAGATTAAAATGTACACACGACATGCACTAGAGAGGATTCCAGACTTGATTTAATTACTGTTATACATGAAACTGCATGTTTGCGAATTATGATTCACTATGACTATTGTTCATATTCTATTAACTAGGTACTATTCTCTCTATATTACTACTATTCTATTAATAAAAATAGTTAAAATCTAGGTCTCAATCTGAAGCGGTAGAGGCTAGAGTAACACTCGCGCGTTGCCAACCCTTAAAAAACCCTTACACTCTCTTTATGAACGCCGCTTTCGTGAATTTCTGCACTCCCAATGGTTGACTGGTAGAGAATGCATTTAGCATTAAGTCCGCCTATTGTATCAGTACTTTGTGTATTGTGGTCAATAAAGATTATTAAATAAATAAATAAAACCATATTCCCTTGGGAAAACCTCGGCCTAAGCGTCCGCGGGAGGAAATTCCTCTGAAACCGCACTGTGCACGACCATTTAGATTGCAAGATGTGAGGATGAACTGACGGTGGTCCCGAAACCCCTCTAATTTTATACAAACAAATAAAAGATGATAGATTGCGGCTACCAGTTCCAGAGAACGTTTCGTATAAACAAACATGCACATCGGATCTTGATGTTTATTAACGTAATAACAAACTTCAAGTTGGGAATAAACGCAACGAACTGTATTTTGCAATATGGCACAGTTATAAATTATAATGGATTCCAAATTAAAATGTAATTATAAGTTTTTAGTTCTTTGTTGCTTCACGCCAATATTCTGTGAGATGGTGCTACTTAAACGGTCGAGTTCTATCACTCCATCTCTTCATATAATAAACCATAAAACCGATTTAAATGAAATTAATGATCATTTGATATCTGCATTAGACAGTATACGATCCACAATCGTTTTTTTATAACGAAGCCATACTTGCGTATAAACATTGAAGTTGTGCGAATAAAAGAGCTAATCAACCAATAAATAAAATAAATGTGATATTTAATTTTGTATTTTATTCTTTCAAGACTAACTATGCCAATCAATATGACAATTTGTATACATATTGTCAGGACCACAAGGAAGGATACAAGGTACTTCTTATCCTACGGGATAAAAATATTACCATGGGAAAAATAATGTACTCATACACAAATCATTGACTTGACTTGACCTTGTGGACGCAGCTGCGGTGCGGTTAACAATTACTCTAAAATTAAAGAAAGTTTTGGTCCCACGAAATTCTTAATTGATGAGTGTCGGTCAAAAGTCAATTCAATTTCGGAGAAAACGGAGAAAGGTTTCAATTCAAGTACTAATTGAGTCATGACATGATGCATTCCGGATTCTGATAATGTTGAACAAAGACTGACCTTCAATACCCATAATGCCATAATGAAATGGACAATATAGGCATATTTTAAAATGATACTACGCCATCGCTTTTTGAACAAAAGTATTTTTTTATTTAAATCTACAAAGTTTTCAACAATTTTTTTTTAGAAATATGCTAAATTGCTATTCGCAATTAAAACATCCTTTTTATCTGCTTAACCTCTTTAAAATATTGCTGATAATTGGTAATAGGATGGAGATAAATGGAGGTTTCATTCACCCAACCTTATATTTTTTTGCATTTTTTACACCTGTACACATAATTTTTAGATTTTCATTCACATCATTTTCAGATTTTTAGAAAAAAATATTTTTAGGAAAAACAGTTGGAGACTTTTTGAAACAAAGATATAATATTCCCGTGGTTATTGTATAGATGGTACATCTTTACGTAGTGTAAATTATTTTATTATATTTTTTAAGGTTTTTAGTTTTAGGTTTTATAAAATTGGTTTATAATAATATGTTTAGTTTAGTTTTAGAAGTAATATAATATTATAAAATAACTTACTAATTATTAAATAACTATCTTTTAGTATAAAATGAAACCTACCTGCCTGTATGTTTAATCTTTAAAACTATACAACGGATATTGATGCGTTTTTTTAAAAATAGTTAGTGTCATTCAAGGGGAACGTTTATATGTAAAATACATTCTAAAATTCCCACGGGAAAGCGAGATACACGCAAACGAAGTTGCACGGGTTTCGCTCGTATTTTATATGATTATTTTATTATATGAAACACTCGTCACGAGGATTCAATCACTTTTAGAATTGGCTAGATGGTTGTTAATTGAACTGTTTATTTGTAGAGAGCGTAAATAATTTAATTGAATACAATTTACAATGCCTACTTTGAACTTTCCTTTGCTGGAACATTTTATGACAGTCGTTTAGCCAAGTCGGTGGCCTATGGCCTTCTAGCGGCTTGAAAACACTACGACAAAAAACAATAAACGGCGTGGCAGAGTACGCTCTAATCCCCGAGAGACCCGTATCCCTGCACTGGGATGGTTATGGCTTGATATGGAGTAATAGACTTTGACTCTTCTACATGGGAGTTCTCTTTATGTGCTGAAACCTAAAGTCGTAAAATTTATAACTGTTTTTCATATTATACAATTTGAGCCGTGAAGTAATCGAGGACAACAAACCCGTAAAGGGTTCGCGTATTGTATGACTAACAAGTAATACAAGATACGCCTATTGTTAGCTGTTGCCGGGCATTTATCGTCTTACTTAATTTTTACTTAATTAACACACTGATAATATTTTAAAGTAAATAGGTTAGGCATCATATAATAATATAAGCCAGAGCAGTATCTGTTGCTTTTAACTTTTTTTATCTCTCTGTCTATCTGTTGTATCTGTTCACTCACGCAATGCCGACCCTGTAGAAAGTGGAGCTCTGGAGACATTACTCACCGTAGAAACACAGGCCGAGACTAATGCTATTTGGCTACGATCTTCTCTAAGTTGGAGGTCCTTCCCTAGACCGGCTGCTTCGATTTGAGCGGATTATCCGCCCTACCTTTCTTAAAAGTAGATAGGTTAGGCATCATTTAAAAATATAAGCCGGAGCAGTATCTGTTGCTTTTAACTGGTCAGTTATGGTACATTAAATTTGGCTTCTACATTTGATTCAACAAAAAACCCCTTGAGTAGTAGCCAAATGTTTGTCCCAATAAAATGGCGCCGAGAACCAAACAATTTTAGCTTCGATGCAGGTCAACGATCACATGGTTGAACGACCAGTACAAATATAGTTTGACCGAGTTCGTAAAGTATCCAGGAGGATATTGCAGTTCTCCAAAATTTATGTTTGGATTGTGGTTTCTTGAAACCAATATAATAAACAAACGCATTAAAAATTTCAAATGAGTGACTGATGAGTAAGTTTTAAAAACCGTTTCGTAATATCCTGCCTGAAACCTGATAAAATTGATAGTAAAAAGCGGGAATAGTAAAAGGAAGAGCTTCTCAATTCGACTGTATTTTTTTTTTGTGTTTTGTTTTAAATAGTTTTTTTTTATTTTTAAAAAAAGCTTATGACTTATGGTAGATAAACAAGCAAGCCGGCCACCAGGTGCGACATGTACAAGGAAGATTTCCTATCTTTGCACATGTATTTTCATTAATAGGCAGAAAAGAGATAGAAAATGAAGTTTTGAATTTGAGAGAAAGTTGGTCTTCCCGATATTTTACTCACCGAACGAAACGCTTTGGTGTTTCACGCTGATATTCTATGTGACTTCCATCCACGAGCTACGGGACAAGCCCACCACACATTCCCACCACTGTGTCTCCTGTTTAGCCAGAATAATAGACAATAAGCTATGAAGCTTATTGACGTCCCGGGGAAGAAAACTACAGCTATCTTGGAACTCACAACGAATTTAATCAGAAAGAAGATAGTCGGAGTAGGAAGTATTGAAAGGACTTCCCTCCTTAACAACTACGTGAGAAACAGCAATTTGAAGCAAAAGGCATTATACCCTGGAGAGATGGCAAATCAAGTGAGGCTCCATTGCCGAGCACCACGGTCTATTGTTACATTACTATTGGGACCTAATGCTATGAGCTGTTGTTTACTATTTTGATTCCAATAATATGTATTGCAAAACCTTCTAAATGCCTGATAATTCTCTCTGCTTGCTACGAGATCAGAATAATAAACTACGCCCGAAGTGACTTGTAAAGAATCCAACATGATTACGCGTTCGTCATGCCAAAGATCACACTCCCACAGAACGTGATGAGCTGTTTGTTCTACTCTGGTATTCGCGCATCCACGAACTAGCCCATTTTACAAATAATCTACCACTGATCTGATGAATTTACTGCTTTTGTATTATTTAGGCTATCTGGTGCTCATCAGGATATATCGTAACAGGTCTTTAATTTGGCTAGTTATTAATTTGACTTTAACAGTATAAATAGTTATAGGGAGGTACTTTATGTTTTTTACCTTATGTTAATCTTTATTACACGTATTCTTATTAAAATAATACATAGTTATATTATCTGAATGAGCTTAATAAAAGTTAATTATGATCTCTATTAAATAATAATTATTTGAAACTCGTTAAATATTAAATGGTTTAATTATCAATATAACTTCCTTCATTTGTTATTTTTATATATTTTTTTAATGATAAACTCACTACACTACCATCTTTTGACGTTGTAACATTGAAATTATGACTGTCACTGTCATACTAAAGAAGTTAAAAGGAGATAGCTTGAGACTTGTGGGATTTAAGATTAAAATAAGTTTCTACATACAACGAAGACTGTTTAACTACTCACAAAATTGAGTTCGTTTAGCTTCACTTTAATTCTAGCTAGTTAATGTTAGGAATCTGTTAAGTCGTATTGAAAATAAAATTATTATTACTGTTTGTTATGATAATATAATATAATGTTGTTTCCCAGTTAACATACTATCTGCCTGACAACAACAGTAGTTAGATAACAAGGCAATAAATATTCAATATGAAAACTACTACTTATCTGAGCTTATTTTTACATGTCTCGATTGCAATATTTTGATAAAAACGATATTATAGGATTAGACTTATCATAAATGATATATTATTTTTCTTATTTACTTTTCCTCAAAACATACTAAATATGTAGTTGTTCTTACATTATTAAAGTACGCGTCAAAATTTTTGCTCACACCGTTTATTTACTCATGTTCTCACAGTTTATAAAACAATTGAAAAGCGACTGTTGTTATGCACTGAGTAATAAGTATGAGTTCCGAACTTCATTTTACGTCTTGCGACTAGTATAATAAAAATTTGCTAATTTGATACGTCATTGCAAAGACTAATAGAGAAACAAAATATTATCGATCAGCAAATGTTACCTCTTGATGATGATCACAAAAAAGATGACAGAGAGATATTCTCACACATCATAGATACTTTGATTAATACAAATGCTTTGTTTTTTTATGGCAACACTGTTTATAATTCCTTCTTGTATGTGACCACTTTGCAATAATACACGTGAACATAAGCTCGTGTATTTTCATTGAGTACCAGTGAATATCTACTATAGCAATTTACATGGTCCTTCGAGCCGGATACGAATCAGCGACTTATGAATAAATTATTTTACTATTATTATGTATGTATTTATTAATAGATTTAAATAATTATAGCAGCATTCATGAATTTCTGCACTTCCTAAAATGGTTTGACTGGTGGAGAATGCAATTAGGATTAAGTCCACCTATTGTAATCATCTATGTTATGTGATCAATAAAGTTAAATAAATAAATAATTTAGAAATTTACCACAAAATTAAATGCGGGCTGTATAAAATGTTAGATATTTTGTATTTATGATTGTGAGAGCGGCAAATGGCAATCCAACACTGACCCAGCCTCGCTTCGTTAATCCCTTGCAACATTACCGTTAGCTGGCGCAATACTTGCGACGATAAGCGACAATTGTCATCCATTGTCTTCTAACTGGTCGTGTTTTAGATTTCTAAACATTATATTTGTTAAACTATAACTTAAGGGGTTCGATGGCGTTGCTGTGTGTCACACTGACACAAACAGGCAAGCTACTTCACGTGTTTGTATGGGTTTTGTTTTTGGCGAGCTTCTCCGTACTTCAGCAGGCACGTTAATAAATAGAAACATGAAAAGTGGGATAATTTTGCTGTTAGGACTACAATCCGCGTCACGAGAGATGAGACCTCACCTACGCAGTAGACGATTTGTATACCATTTTAGTAGAAATCGTCTACTGCTCAAATCAGCAATCAATCAGATCTCATCTCTCGTGGCGCGGATTATATCTACATGAACATGAAAGTACTAAAATATATTTTACTTCGCCCTACCCCGCCGCTTCATTTTATTTTATTTTTTTTAATATTTTTTAGATGTCGTTTGACAATAAAAAATCCCATAGCGCGACTTGTGGCGCCATCTGTTGGCAGATAGCCAATCCCATACAGCGCTCTCTATAGTAGAAAATATATTTTCCCATTGGAATGATATACTTTCACGCGATAAAAAGTAATCCTGACAATATATATACAAAT
Organism: Endotricha flammealis; assembly: GCA_905163395.2. Taxonomy (NCBI): domain Eukaryota; kingdom Metazoa; phylum Arthropoda; class Insecta; order Lepidoptera; family Pyralidae; genus Endotricha; species Endotricha flammealis. The sequence continues at coordinate 5,521,267 of LR990871.1, read as the reverse complement.
TTTCATAATGATCGGCTGATTATTCAAGCCGTGAAGGAATAATAAACAAACAAACAAACTTGCTTTCTCATTTATAATATTAGTATAATAAATCTTGTCTTACAAACTTAAGTTAATATCCTGAGTATGTCTTATCGTGTTCCAATGAAGGCAAAAGTATTTCATTGGAGTTGAACTGTGAAGGTCGAGCTCTCAGGACAATGGTCGTTATTTTTAGACCACTTTTATGTTGCTCTGATAATCCTTATATTGGCTAAATTGTTAGTACAGTCAGCTAATGAAAGAGATTAGCAAGTGCCTTAAATATAATACAAATTTTCTAAATATCGCGTGATGGGATTTACTCGAAATTTTGGTTATCAATTGTATTCATATTATTATGTATTACTATGTAATTACAAAGTTTCATAACGATTTTGTTTATACCACTAAACTAAGGTGGCAAACAAGCCTGTTGATAAGCAGTCACCGTAGCCTACGCTTGTAATACCGGGGGTATCACGCGCGTTGCTGACCCTACTCACTGTAGAAACACAACATGGCCGAGACTCGAGACATAACGAACATTATTGACATAAAAATCTTTGTTTTTAATTCTAAACCCTGGTTACGTCTTTCAATGGTTGACTGTACATTTTTTTTTTCTTGACGATGTTGTGCAAGTTAGTGAAGCGCTAACGGAATACGCTTCACCAGCAACATTGGTTTTACGTGGGCGAGGTGTCAACCCGCCGCACAACCCCCGAAATGCTGGAGGACCACACCCGTCGTTGGTCAGCGAGTCCATCGGACTTAGCCGGTTAGTGTAGCTAGGCTGTACTACCGACCATTCCCCTATCCGCCACCTTGGGGACGCTCCCCTACGCTGTGAGGGCCAGCGCGGGGTTGACTGTACATTAGATTGTTTTGTGATTTGAGTTAATGTCTCGATCTCGACACTCAATTTAATCGCTTTTTCCACTAGGGTTTTTTTTCAGGGTCAAAAGGCCATCGACCATGATGCAAGCTGCGTTCTTAGTTTTAACCCGAGCTCAATTGCCTGTTAATGTTAATGTCTTCTTTATTACTATTTCTTTCTATATATCTAATTATTCTCGTCGATTTAAATTAAAACATAATATTTTTGTACACCATTCAGTCATTCGGTACACTTAATTAGATTGTTTATAAGGTTAGATACGGTCAGTTGCACCAACACATTTCTAACTTATTTCCATATCTCAAACTGTTTTTTTATTTATTTTAACATAGTCATATTTTAATTTGTCGTACAACTCTGAAAATGTTATTTGTACACCTCTCTAATAATAGAGTACCTACGTAAATCTAACTCGTTTCAAAACCGTGTTATTATGACCATTGTTATTATGTAAAATACCCAAAAAAAATCACTTATTTCATAAAATCAAACAGTGCTTCATTGACTATTGTTAACAAAACAAAAAGGAAGTGTTGCCGAACAGTTCCGTTAGGTCGCGGTTGGCATAAGATTAAGAAATAAAATTTGATTACATTTCCTGTGATGGTAGCCTATAAATAAACTAACATGGCGGCGCGGAAGTAAGTCGGCCTCGACGTATTTTGTCGTTGGAATAAGGAATATGTTTTATGATAAATATCCACGGAAATATACAATAAGAATGTAGCTTTGTAATCATGTATATTGACGGGAGCATAGAATACAGAAAATGTGTACATTGTTAACTACACCCACCCCCACAACGATACCCCCGGAGGATTATTGAGCTTCGTTCAAGTTAAATTGCTTCCAAGTTTTTTTTTTATTTTACTTAATACTATGGTAACGAAGTATAATACGAGGGCAACGACACTACCTATTTATTAGTGGTGTCACTAAGAAAATTTATCGTTTTGATGGTGCCGTTAATAATGGACCAGAAAATGGTGAATCGAAAATACGAAAGCTTACAACGCTTATTACATTTTTTATTGCAAAAAAAATCTGTCACTCTGTCATTTTATATCAATCGTATCGTCAAGGTATTGTCAATAAAAATCGTACAATATCGTAAATAACGTCAAATTTTAAGACGAATTTGACATTGACTTGACAGACACCTTCGCATTTATTATTCATATGTTCATATCCCGTAGTTTTTTATTCTGCGCCCATAATGACTGTGTAATGAATAAACATTTCTTTTATCAAATTAGGTATATCGTCATGGAAACCGAACCCCGTAACGGGGTGATCCTGTTTCATGAGCCACTTTCATCAAACGGGACACAAACAAGCAGGTCACTACAAATGGCACGGAGCTGTAAACCTGATTACCTTCAAATGTGAAACAATCACGGAATAATACATCCAAATATAAGTTTTATGGTCTAGCAACTGTGCCATCGACATGATCCTGTTTATCCTATGTTTGTTGGGATTGACTCGTTCTCTATCAATTTCCTCTTTATTTATTTTCTTCTTGTTAAAGGCCGGCAACGAACACTTCCGAGATCCTACTTCCTATTAATATTATAAAGGCAAAAGTTATATGTATGCTTGTTACTTCTTCACGCTCAAATGACTGAGCCAATATTTATGATATTTGGTATGTAGGTAAGGTAGCTGATACCTTGGATTAACACATAGGGTACTTTTTATCCCGAAAAGTACGCGATTCCCGTAGGATTTGGTCAAAAGTCTGATATAGATGGCGCTGCTGTGCATAAATAAATACACGCAAACGAAGTTGCGCGGGTTTCACTAGTATATAGGGTAGAAATAATGCTACACAGCAAGGTAACGCTGCAAGCGTTTTGGGCACGCAGCCACAGGGACTGCCTTTTCAATTATTAATGTTATTTAAGTTTTGTTTTTTGAAGTGAAAACTTCTTTAGCGGCGCTTGGCACTTTTTTTAGATGGATAAAAAATGTAAAACTCGCGTCAGATCCGTAGCCTGATCGAAAAAACGTAAGATTCCCTAACCATTCCAAAATATTCAAAAATGCACAACGTTGATGTTTAAGTTTTCACTTCTGCCGGCACTCCCGGAGTGCAACCCGTCCTTTTTTTAGCTTAATTTTTAAAGAACTGTTTCATTTAGTTGTATAATAATTGACGTTAACAATAAAAACTAGTACAAATTATTCCTGTTGGCACAACTGGTACAAATCATTCGTGGACCAACTGTTATGCCTGGTTGTGCATAACAGTTGATCCACGAGGAAACAGTGGTACAGACAGACGCTGCAGAGAACCTGATCCCACAAAGTAAGAAGTAGGTTTTTTTTTGTTACTAAATTAGATTTCAACTTATTTTGTTAATTGTCGTTTAAATACGTTGAAATTTTCATAACAAAACTTAAATCTTATTTCGTTTAAGCCTGGTTTCTCTGCAGCCGACTGTACCTAACTAAAAAATTCTCTGTATGAGGTATTTTTTAACATTATCGTTGCGGGGACAGCGATTTTGATGACACATTCATATTTTTATCGTGCGGTTGGTAACGGCCACTTTTATAGACACCCCGCGCTGACTAAATTTAGAATTTTAAAAGGGAAAGCGCTCATAATAGTCCCGAGCAACATTAAAATGTCTTAAGTGTTAATGCGCCCTGTTTATTTATGTGACGACCTTTATGTTTATGTTTGCAAAAGGACGCTTTTCATATTTTATAATTTGAGTGTAACAGAAATAATGGACAGTGTTGCCCGCATAATTTTATTTTATACCCATCCTGTAAATATTAATTACGTACCTATATGACCTGACTACCTGATATGATGTCAAGTAAATTACAAATATCATTTTTAGGGTTCCGTAGTAAACTACAAGGAACCCTTATAGTTTCGCCATGTCAGTCTGTCCGTCCGCGGTCTAGCGCCAAGACGCTTAATGCTGAGAGCTGTAATTTAGTATGTATACACATATTTATCAATGCTAACAAAGTGCTGGAACAAAAATTAAAAAAAAAAAATTTTTTTTTGGGGTAAAAGTACATAATGTGGAAATGATTTTTTTTTTCGCATCGACCTCTTGTTGTGGCCTATCGTTAGATAGGTCTCTTAAAAACGTTGAGGGTGTGGGAAGACCATTTTCCGATACAATGGTCCGTTTGCGAATTATTTACATTTAACGTGTCAAATTTCGTTTTCGGTGGTCCCCTCCCCGATCTATCTCCGAAAGTCTTGTGTTTAGAAATTTGAAAAAAATAATGGTAGTAGTCCATATAGTGAACCTACTAGGAAAACTATAACGGTTGAGTAGGCACTACTAGTTACCGAGTAATAGCCGACGATCTTATGAAGTCAAATTTCTTTGACGAAAACCTACAAATGTCATCGAATGTGGCATTGTACTCATCTGCAAGCAAGAAATGCGTAGCCAATACGGAACCCTACATTGTGCGTGGCCCGACACGTACTTGTCCGTTTTTTTTTAAATAATATTTGTAGTATTAGCGATATGTACATAATATCTATACTTACAAGATACTTACTAATAATAAAAAATATGATATTAAAATTTGGTTAATCGCTAATCTCAGAAATGACATTTCACCAAAAAATTAATATAAAAGTAACAACATTTTTTAAATTTCCACCTTTTATCTTTGTCCGTCTATAGTGTATAAATTATAAATAAATTAGTTGCAAACAAGAAATCATTTATGAAGAAATAGATTTATGTTGCTGACAGCACATAATTGGTTTAACATTTAACTCTTAAGAAACTGTTAATCTGTTTCGTAACTATTAACTATAATATTTATTAGTATACAATTTCGTTTGCCTGAATTCCACCATATCTGTTTTATTCCCTGTAAATCATAAAAAAGGGAAGGATTTGGACTGGCCAAACATTCAGTTAAGACTTTGTATGAAGGGCTAAAAAAATTATAGATAGAAAATACTTTATATGCAACACACAACTGCCAATAATACAAAGAAGACTAAAGTACGACGAATAGACATACTAGTCTATTCGCATTCTATGTATGCAACAAGATGGCCTTAATACTCAAAAAAACGTAAGGTGGCCTTGAAAAGATTGCTGTCAGCAATAAGGCCGCCTTGTTGCAAAAACACTAGTCAGTAAGTTTTCTGTATATACCTACTGTATTGTTTTTTTCTCTGTGTTTTGCAAATAAAGCATATTCATTCATTCATTCATTCAATTTTTTCAAGACCAACGAATTTCTGAATGGAGTTTTAATCTATTTTTGAGCGCTATGCTCCACGCGGAAGACATGGCAAGCAAAAAAAAACTATTAAAATAAATACAAAATTACGTAGCTAACACAGCTGTGTTTATAAACGCATAGTGTTGACTCTCAGACATCAAATAGAATATTAATCGAGTTGTACGTCATTCGACATTACATTCAATAAATACGCCTTTGGACCTTGAATTTACTATAGAGGTAACAGAGATACATAAAATAAAAGAGTTTTTTCATAGCAAGACTCTTATTTTTTTGTGATATCCTATCTAAGAATAGTAGAAATCTATAAAACTGCCTCTACTGCCAGTTGCTTAAACTTTTAAACATACCAGCCATTTGTCTTTCCTAGTTTGACTGCGATAGCCAAAGCCGCTGACAGGCAGAGTGGATGCCTTTGAGATGTGGTGGTGGCCCTGGTGGCGTCGACTTTTGAGAATACCGTGGAAAGCCCACCGTACAAATACGTACAAACGTCTCTGTACTAAGAGAACTCAGATTGGAGGATGCACAGCGTCTGTCCTCTACTTGTCTGCAGCGCATTGTGCGATACTTTTTAAATCGTAACGTGATATCCAAATACTCTATTTCATTCTATACCTAGAGCCGCCGCTGGATTGAGTTGAGTGTGCAAAATATGAGGGAGGACCGCATTTTGTGAATGATTTTGAGCTCGGGAAACCTCAAGGTCTAGTAGACAAGAAAGAAATATGAGCATAAATCTGATATACTTTAATTTAGTGGTACACGCCACCAGAAATTGAACCGGAGGAGTTCAGTAGTTCCTTATCCACACGCTATCTTTAACAAGGAATTTAACAAGGAATAAACCCACAATGTTTGAACCAAAAACCGGCGTTATCCACTAGGTTATCAGCGCTCAAAATAAAACAGATACAGTATGACAGCCGGTGGTGCGTTGGTTTGTAGTGATTTTACCTTCGGGCGCGAGTTCGATTCCGCTTCGGGGAAAACATTTTTGTGATTACATTTGTATTTGATCTGGAGTCTGGGTGTTTTCTATCTATTTATATATATAAAATTCAAAGTCCTGACTGACTTAACTATATATCAACGCACAGCCTAACAACGGGTCTAGAGATTCCAAATTTGGAATGTAGGTTCCTTACGACGTCTAGGGGTGTACTAAGAAATAATTTTTCAAAATTCCCACGAGAAAGCGAGATATACGCAAACGAACTTGCGAGTATTGTACTAGTGAAATATCCTAATTAATATTATAAACGAGAAAGTGAGTTTGTTTGTTTGTTCACGGCTTAACTATCATCAGATCATTATGAAAATTTCTATATATATTGTCAGGGGTACAGAGCCCAACATAGGCTACTTTTTATCCCGTGAAAGTCTGTCATTCCAATGGGAAAATATTTTTTCTACTATAGAGGGCGCTGTATCGGCCAACAGATGGCGCCACAAGTCGCGCCGTGGGTTTTGTTGTCAAACGAGATCTATGTCATAAAATTAACCGCGAGCGAAGCCGCGCGGAATAGCTAGTATGTGTATAAATATTTACAATTATATATATCCGTTATCTGGTAGTAGTTTGAACCAAAAACCAGTCTGTTAACAGGCGTTATCCACTGGGTTATCAACGCTCAAAATAAAACAGATACAGAACATAATCTTCATGAGTGAAATCGGGACGTAAGTACGAACTAAACGGTTCCATACATACCGGGTTTCTTTCGCCATTTCTTTTACCGGTGGCCATTTTGCTTGTGTCCGAAATGGTGGTAGTATATAACGTAGTATATTCTCTTTATACATATATACAAATTGTAAATGACAAGAAAAAGTGCCTGTGAAGGTCTAATTTCTGAAATAAACGATTTCATTTCATTTCATTTCATTTCATTTCATTTCATTTCATTTCATTACATTACCGTGATGCAACTGTAACTATTTTTGGTCATTCGCTTCATACAAAATGCGTGCTTAACTATTAAAAAATAAGGTTTCTAATCGTCAGTATATAAGTTTTAGGTCAGTGTACGATGTTAACAGATAGTACACTATATATTTGTATGCATTACGATTTTATCCCTGAAGTGATGAGATGAACGAATGTTTCATTGACTTGGCTAATAATATTTTTAGGCGAACTTTTTAGTTTCGATATGGACATAATAGTAAACGGCAGTAAAAAAGGTATTTATTTATTCAGGGACTAGGCCTTTACGGGCACTTTCCCTTGACCAAGTGTACATTGTATGTTGTAACTTGTTAGTAACAGGTACTTTCTTTCTTAGCCTAAACTGTCCCATTGCTGGGCAAAAGCTTACATGCGATCCTACTCGGTAACTATTAGAGCGCATACCAATTTAGTGAAATATTTCAAAGGAAATATTGGGGAATGTGCTTTTTTTTTGGGACAAATCACACTGATTGAGCTACCCCCAACCCAAAGCTCCCAAAGTAAGTTCGAAAATTGTGTTATAGGCATGGGATACTAACTCAACGATACTATATTTTATAACAAATACATATAAATAGATAAACATCCAAGAACCGAGGCCAATCAGAAAAAGTTCGTTTTTCATCATGACCCGACCGGGAATCGAACCCGGGTCTTGTGGGTGGCGGTCTGGCGTGGTAACCAGTACGCCACGGAGGTCGTTGTGCTTTGTTTGGGGCAGTAGAGATACACCAATGCCACATACTTATCTGTGCCTATGGCGGAGTTGCTAGGATCGAAGCTATGGAAGATAATTGTTAAGGAATTCAAGGCGTATTCATTAGTTCTGGTTTTGGCCACCGGCGCAGAAAAGTATGTGGCACTGTAGCTACGCCGACAGCTCAGTATTGTCAATAAATGTCAATTTAACAATCATAAATAGTGATTGCCAATAAAGAAAATAGAATAGGATGATTTTAATTTATTTAAATGTACGTCGAAACCGGCTTCAGTCCACGCGGATGTGGTGTTTTGCTGTATAAATTGTTGATTAACTTGCTGCATATGGAAACTAGTTATCTTTCCTTGGTAATATTGTTCTTGTCAGTAGACAAGTAACATGTCTATTATCGGACACTTGATTTGTTACATCTTCAAGTAGAAAACTAAGTGAAAACGCATTTTAAAATATGAAATCTTATAAACCGACTTCAAAGCAGAAGGAGAATTCAAATCGAGAGTTTTTTCACTACTATTTATAGGAATACTTTCTTGCTTTATATCAAACCGACAACCAGTCTCTGAAACGCATTGTTATTTTAATTCTAAATTATGTCTCATCTTTATTTTCTTCTTTAGGAACAATCTCCACGAGCGAGAGAATAGCGACGACTCCGAATGAAAATCGCGACTCCTTCTCTCGTGGAGATTGTCCCTTAGTTTGATAGTGACAGACACCTAATTTAAATTCGTCATTAACTCTAAAAATGCTCTTTATAAACTGGCGGGACTTTCCTCTCTTCTTTCACACGTTGAATGTCATTTATTTATACAGTTTTAATGTTTACCATCTCGGCTTTGGCACGGTCGCCATGCCAGCTCACCAGCTCAGTTAATTAATGACGTCTTGAAACGTCCACATATTTATTTGCTTTTGAAAATAGTTACTCTGTTTTGTTTTGTTTTTCAGTAACTGTTCTATTCATATTGTCACAATTTAAAAGTAGTGACTTTTTATGTCATAGGCCTGAGAAACAAACAAGCGAGCGAACCACCCAATGGAAAGTAGTTACCGGCGGTTATGAACATTCCATCAATAATTAATTAAATAAATTATCACACAGCGCCACCTCGTAGCGCAAAGTAAACGAAAGCTTGCTTACAAAAAAAGACGGGTTGCACTCCGGGAGTGCCGGCAGAAGTGAAAACTTAAACATCAACGTTGTGCATCATTGAATATTTTGGAATGGTTAGGGAATCTTACGCCTTTTCGATCAGGCATGCTACGGATCTGACGCGAGTTTAAAATTTTTTACCCATCTAAAAAAGTGCCAAGCGCCGCTAAAGAAGTTTTCCCTTCAAAAAAACATACACAAATGCCATCTCATAAATGTTTGGCCCGAGGGGGAATCGAAGGTTCTATGGAGAAAAGGATCTCAAACCGATAAAAAAAACTCTTCGCTGATTTACACCGATATTTTGTAAGGGTGGTGGTGGTACTCAACGGTGGTATAAAATTCTATAAAAACTTTTTATGACATATAACATCATGACGTGTTTGTATAAAATACAATAATTATGTAAGTACATAAATAAATAATAGTATTACAAAACGAAACAATGTTACAATGCAATATTATAAAATTTTCAAGGAAGTACCTAAAATACATATCTTAGCAATATACATACTATACTACATACGTTTGTGAGAATTTAAATATTATTGTGGTCAATATTGAACAATAACTTTTGAATAATGATAACATTGTTATGAGTTTATCATCAGTTAAAATATAAATCTAACCTATACTAAAATTGTGTAAATAAAATGTATACGGGACAAAATGGAGAAGATAAATAATTATTTTTAAATAAATTCTTCACGTTCACACAGCACCACCTGGACCTGGTAAGCATACCTCTAAACTTGGCACAGAAACTCCAAACAATCATCTGATTTTAAATAAAAATACAAATAAGTACACACGGCAAGCATTAAAAGTAGATTTAACAATAGTCAATCGTCAAATCAAATATTCAATAATATAATAAGTATTATAACAAGCTCTTTAGAATGTCACAATTTTTTCCTATCAGACGGCAGGTTTGTACTATAGTGCTACAATGACGACTCGACGACCTCCGTGGCGTAATGGTTACCACGCCAGACCGCCACCCAGGAGGTCCCGGGTTCGATCCCCGGTCGGGTCATGATGAAAAACGAACTTTTTCTGATTGGCCTCGGGTCTTGGATGTTTATCTATATATGTATTTGTTATAAAATATAATATCATTGAGTTAGTATCTCATAACACAAGTTTCGAACTTACTTTGGGGCTAGCTCAATCTGTATGAATTGTCCCTACACATATATTTATTTTATTTTAAAAAAAGATTTTTATGAACGATTGTCACTTTTCGACAGTTCGCCTTTGACAAAACGTATGAAAATATGCCACAGTAACGCCCTCCTACAAACGTCACTCACGTTCTTATACATCCTTGTACATATGTAAGAAGAACTGACAAGAAACTTAGCACCATGTCATTTAGTATCATGTCATTATATGTAAAGAAACAACTGACAGCAGCTGTCTATATTCGCAAAACCACCAGCTTGGTTTGAAATGGTACTAAAGTATTAATCTACTTATGATGCTGACTGTACCTATTTACAAATTTATAGATAAGCCGGCCTATTAATACTCATGTGAACACCGCGGTCACTGACTCGTTATAAATACTGACACGATCCTCCCTCCTCGTATATAAATACCTAATGTACAAGAAAAATAAATATATGCCAATGTTATTGTTTAAAACAAGGTTATTGAAATATTTATGGTTTTTATTATATGAATTTATCAGTTAGAAGTACACAATAACAATAAAATAAGCGCAAATTGCATTGTTTCAATACAAAATTGTAAAAATATGTTTATAAAAAATTAAGATTAGTTTTACGATCCTTCTTTGTTGATTCTCTATTTTCTATCTTGAAGTGCACTACTCCTGAAAATCGGGGTCAACAGACGGACAAACTGTCAGAATTTTATAGCAATTATAAAACATCAGAGAGAGATAGTTGGAGAAAGTCCTCCCTTACCACGCAGTAGGACGGACATAAAAGGCTATAAGAACAAATTAAACAATAAGGGAAGTAGCTGAAATGACTACATTATATTTCCAATATGGAAAGAGATAAACTACCAAAAATTAAGGAAAAGGCAAGTCCGTACTAAGACCCTGTCTGTACACATGTACGCGCGTTGGCGGCGTCGCGTTTAGTGCTACATCGAGCTCTTTTTATGTTAGACCTCACGTTGAAATGATTACAACTCCGCGATTGATAAGAAAACGCGGCAGCACTCGCGTGTTACCTGCTAAAACATGAATTTTATTACATTTTATTACTTTCACATGTGTACGAGTACGATTAACAAATTAAAATGCAACACCTTTTACTTACAATTATGTAATGCTTTATCAAAGTGATGAATTAGTACGAGAATACGTTATAATCATAATATTGTATAGTTGATATGTGCGAGACAGACAAAACAGAAATTCAATTATAATTATATTTTTATAAATTGAGATAATTGTAAAGCAATTTATAAAATTTTAGAATATTATGTAATTATTATCTGTATAAGAGACGGCACAGCAGCATTTTTTTTAAAATAAGTAATAATATATGTATAGGGACAAATCGCACAGACTGAGCTAGCTTTTTCATCATGACCCGACCGGGAATCGAACCCGGGACCTCCTGGGTGGCGGTCTGGCGTGGAAACCGCATTATGCCACGGAGGTCGTCCATGTAAACAGTCCGGTCTACTGGCTACCACTTTCTCTCTCTGCCTCAATTTAAGAGCCGCACTCTTGTCAGTGAGGCAGCCTCTATTTTTCTTGTGCCAGCTCCTTCATCGCTCTATGAGACACGACGCCTGCCTTGATCCATGTACGCCCTTCTCTGCCTTTCCCTTCCTCTTCTACCCTCTATCTTTCCTTCTAGATGTTTCTGATAAGCACGTCGTGTCTTATAAGATTTCCCACAAAATTTTCCGTTGTAGTTTTTATTTCTTTCATCAAAATTTTTTTTCCCTTACTTCCGCAGCACTTCTTTCCTCATTAGTTTTTGTCCATTTTAAAGGGTGCAAAGTGATTATCTGTAAAATTAAATAAAATATCACCTTCAGAAGAACTCGTGTATATTTAGTTTAGATCCTGTTCACCTTATTAAGTTACTTTTACGTTTTTCGTCATATTTGTTGGTTGTCGAGTTTCATAAATAAATTCACACGATAATGGATTGTAGAATGTCAATAGTGGACGTAGAGCCTTGGTATTGTTGATTTAACTACAACGCAATATGAAGGAGGGCAAAATTATTTCGCCAATTTAACGTTTACAGATAAATTTAAGAAATAAAGTGTTTGTTATGTCAAAAATGTGTCAAAATAACAAAATTTGCGATGGATGGATTGAGTTTTTACGCGTTTCAAAAAAAAAACCAAATTGAAATTGACTGGAAAATAAAACATACAATAAAAACCTTAAAAGGTTTTGAGTATTAAGATGGTCGTGGCTTGTAATGTACATAACTACAGCTAGTTTCTGAAAACGTATTTTTAAAGTTAATGACCCATTAAATTATAATTGTCACTGGCAAACTTAAAAAAGAAAATAAATATAGCTTGAGTTTTAAAGTAGAATTAAAATTTAATTGCGTTTCAGAATTTTGTTAGTTTAATATAATCAGCTAAATATATCTGCTTTCAAACGTCGTATTTAAATTAGCATAAACTTGAACTTGTTGTGTTCTTACGGTAAGGTCTCCAGAGATAGCCTTTTTTTTTTCTTTACTCCACGTTGCCGACCCTCTCTAGAACAGGCAACGCGCGAGTGATACTCACTCTCGGTATTGCAAGCGGCAATCAGGAGGGCCGTATGCTCGTTTGCCACCTTAGTGATATAAAAAAAACCTGACTGCGTATTTAGAAGAGAAAAACACTAAGATTAATAAGCTTGCGGTCGCGCCCTCCAATCATGGTTCGTGACATTGCCTCCTTGCCACTTCATCAGACAAGTACTAACATTGTGTAAACCTACGTGATTAATTCACACAATCGATGTTATATAACTTCCTACTGTGATGTAACAATGTAATATAGTCCGTCGTGCCAAACCTTGTTTTTGATACAAATCTACTTGGGCGAGTTTGTTTCCTGAGAGATGAAATGGACACCGTTATTTTGAACTATGTCAGTATTGTGATATATAAAATATTATTGGTTATTTATTAAACTCCGCTCCTAATTATAAACACGGATAATTTACAGACTATTTGCAACAAGGCGGCCTTATTGCTGCCAGCAATAAATATTCTTACATTTAGTCTAAACCCTACTTCTTAGATTTAAAAGAGAAACCTATGTACAAATGGTTTCACATGCTTTTCATTTGGCTCGACATAGTACGATATTTGGATGCAGCAATCAAGTACAATCAGATACGAATTCTTCATAGATTACTATTGGTACGAAAAACGAAGTTAGGCCGCCGGTCTAAATACAATAACATCATTTGTTCTACCTGTTTGACACGTTTGTATAAAAATGAACATAATGCGTAACTGAATAAAAACTATAATAGGCTGTAATTTTTATAACATTAATAAAAATGTCACGTACTGCACCCGATGCATTATTGTAAAATGTTGACCTTAGTTGACCTTGTATTGGCGGTCGATGTACACAAAAAGTTGACCTTTCAAAGGTTACTTTTCTATTATCTCCAGGCTTCCGGATTTCTATCACAAGACCGCTCACTGAAGTACATCTTGCATTTACAAAAAAGGCATATTAAAGAGCCTTCTCTTGTTACCGTACTTCGGAAGACACTTCACTTTTAAGGGAGGTAGAACAAATCGGAGCAGCCCGTCTCTGGGGAAGGACCTCCACCTTACAGAAGATCGTAGCCAAATAGCATTGGTCTCGGCCATGTTGTGTTCCTACGGTGACTAAGGTCTCCAGAGCTCCACTTATAGGGTTTTTTTTTTGGCAACACGTGAGTGATACCCCCGGTATTGCAAGCGTCTATAGCTGGTTTGCCACCCTTAAGGCATAAAAAAAGACACGTTAAGCTGTCGGTCCTAGCTGTTGTCGATTGATGACTAAGCTAAGTCGGTGGCCATCAGGCGGCTTGGAAACACTGGCTTTCGCCAAACCGCATTGGAGCAACGTGGCAGAGTACGCTCAAATCCTCTTCGATTGAAGGGAGACCCGTTTCCCTGCAGTGGGATAATTATGGGTTGATATCACAGAAATAATATATTTCTGTGGTTGATATTGATGATAATGGTGACTTCTTTTGTAGACTCATTATTTTTGTTAAACACGTCACATTATTGCATACGACAAAACAATAAATAGGTTTGTTTGCAAGAGTTATTAATTTTAATTGCGTTTTGATGGGACAATCATCATTTTCTGCCTTTTGTTTATTATTATTATGTTCTAGTTTGGTTTCACAAAGAAATCGCATATGTACACTTGAATAAGACTATTATATTTAGAATGTTAGTAAAGAAAAACTGTAATATAAACAATAATTTGAAGTAGTTAATCTATAACTAGAATTATTTGCGATTTTCGATGAGTCGCAGAGTATCAGTGTGAAGCAACAATACGTTTCGTCGACAGTACGTACAATATCCTTTTTTCTCCTTATTTTCTTCGATTGAAGCGTGACTCGTATTCCTGCAGTGGGATGATAATGGGTTGATATCAGATGATATGATATGAAACGATATTTATTATTTCTAAAACTTCGTCTCTTCCCGTATCTTTTACTGAATTTACCTATAAATTGATGTGTCGGTTGTATTGTAACTATGCAAGCACGCAAGCGGTGTCAAGTTAGATACATTGCGCTCACGCAGGCATCTAACATGCAGCTGAAGTAAAGGTCGTAGAATTACATCACAGGGCTACCTTATTGCAATTCATTATCTTTTTGATGTTTAATTAATTCTCATCTCTCGCCAGTTTCTGACAAGCTTTAAAAAAATAAAATAAGTGACAAACTATTTCATTATTTCATTAGTTTGACAGTGACAACCATAATAATATAACGTGTCATTAAGTTTAAAAATGGTTTTGAGCAATTCATCAATCATATTGTGATAAACAATATGTCTAACTTAAAATAACAATGAACCTAAAACTAAAAACCTTAAAAAATAGAATATAATAACTAAAATATATTATTAAAAGGAGTATTAAGGCAAGGTTCCGAAGATACTGGCAGCGTTCCCTCTTTGAATAGATAGACTAATTCTTTGTCCGAGTAGAGTAGAATCGTTTAATTATTAATTTCTCAAATATACGGGTCTTTATACATGTATCAAGGGAAGGAAAATGCAAACGACGCCGTCGTTGTCATAAAAAGAGGTAAAAGAGTTGGTACAAGATAGATTTAATCTGCCTATTGTATCAATACTTTTGTCTTGTGGTAAATCAAGATAAATAAAATAACATAAACAACCTTTAAGCATACAAAAGATAGATTTAATTAACCTACAAAACGGCATACATTGTCTATCCGGTTTTTCTACACGTTTCTTTTCTATGGAACCGTGATGAATTACAGGACAATCCAGGTCATCGCATGACAATACACTACACCACACCTTGTTCTTGTCGTTTGACATTGCAATTAGTCACATGAGATTTGAAGAAAACAAAAGCTATTTTATTTATATTTTCGTAGTTTTTCACGCTATTCTGTGAACGTAATGTAGTCTTCGTTTTTTTTCTGACTAAACTGGTCCTTTTTACCCGACTACTGAGTTGGATTATGTTTTTTTAAGCTATTGCATAGCTTTTATCGCTGGCTTTGAGCGCGGCGACCGAAACAAGAAATTCTGTAACGAAAATAAAACCTAACACCCCCCACTCCGCGCGGCGTTGAAAGCCGTGCATCGTCTAACGTCGTTTCAGTTTGGCAGACTTCGGCACGGTGTTTGTGTACGTGCGACTAGACGTATGCGTGTAGACTAGCTGCTAACTGCTCATAATCATAAATGATTCTATCACTTTTAGACAAGATGCTAGGTGATACAGCGTGCTTTTTGGCCGCGTCCACGAGTGAGTTCGAGCCCGCGACTATGCAATAGCTTTACCAGTTGGCAGTCGCCAAGTGTAAAATTCATAAATGACGGATTGTATCCATATTAAAATGTATGGGCTAAAAATAGACGCTTTGCCAACCCTCCCAAGTGGAGCTCTGGAGATCTTCTATAAGTTGGAGGTCCTTCCCCAGACGGGCTGCTCCGATTTGAGCGGATTATCCGCTGTGCCCTGCCTCTCATTAATTGACGTTCATGTCGTTAATTGCATTTATGTTATACAAACATTTTTTAATTAATTTATTTGTCTTTTGTGGCGGGAGGGCACGAATTGATTTGTCACGTATGACAAACTGTGGATCGAGTATTTTTTTCTTACACCTACTTGTTATTATTATTATGATAAATAGGTCCGCATTTAGTTAGCCAGTTATGTAATGTAGGTTTTTCTTGTAATTGCGACTTTTATGAAAACAAGTATTACTCGTCAATTGCATTGCATCATTTGAAAATAACTAGATAATAATTCATTTTGCGTGATCTACAATAAATAAGCCCGTTTTTATAGGTTCCTGGTTTGTTACAGATAGCTTAACCGTGTAAAATTTATGATATTGTAAAAAATGTTCAAACTCATAATTCATTCAATATTGTGTGTAGGTCCAAAAGGTAGGTAACAATTATTTTTTGACCCACATAGACACATCTATTTCATGTCATTCGGGAGGCAAACAAGAGTCAAGTTAAGAGAAAAGGGATAAGGAAAGGAGTTCTGCTGTCTGATCCTTTTACTCACCGAACCAAAACGCACAGTTGCTTCACGCCGATATTCTGTGAGAGTGCGGTACTTACCGAGTTAGCCCATTTCAATGCTCTATATCTATAAGAATAGTTGATAGTACGCATTTTTCGTGTATATCGCGCGATGAGTCACACTGTGTTGTTGAAGTTTGAACGCTCTATGCTAATTCGCATACGTTAAGCATGTTAATCGGTTCATATATACATGACAATTTCATTGTTGGGAACGTAGCAACGGACGCGTACCGTTTATAATGGTCTATTTGCAAAACACATCATTTTTATCACTGTATTTTTCATATTAAAAATATTTATTCAGAGAGTAGGTCCTCAAAGCCACTTTCTCTCGTCAAAGATCACAAAACATTATACTAATTTATGTAATTAATCTACTCTATAAACTACTATCATTTCTTAGAACTTTTGTTGGTACAATCACTGAAAGAGGTGACCAAGGTGTCAACGACCGAGCGGACCTCTTTTGATAGTTGTCATTCAAGGAAAAGTATCATAAAACGAATATAGAATATAAAAATCACAAACTATTAAAAGAGGTCCACTCGGTTGTGGACTCAGGTACGAGACGGAACCCGCGACCCCGCCACACTCATATGACGGAAGAGGTGGTAGTCAGTCAGGTTTTATGCCTCTCAAATATCGTTATATTAGAAGGGAAGAGCCCGACAGATCCCCACTGCTTCCCCAAGCGGCGGTACATGCAGTAATATATTTTACGGACTTAAAACAAAAAGTAGGATTAGAGAACAAAGAACAAAGATTTTGACGAATGTAGGCTGCATCATCGTTATGAAACTTTTTAAATAGTACAATATGAATAATATTGATGAATAAAATTACGCGTGAATATTCGAGAATTCAGTCTCGAAAATTTTCAGTTTTCTATTGAAGACCACAAGCCTAATAACGTAATGCAACTTGTTTGTTTTGCACATTAATCGTAAAACAATCCATTGTATTGGAATGGTAACAAAAAAGCTTTAAAAAATATGAAAAGGACAACAATCATTGTTTTTTTTGACCAAAACAAGTACTTATACACGCCATACATAAATCTGTTACCCTTTAGGTTGCTTTAAAAATATTGCTTAAAGCAAAAAGATTTGTAAGTTTTCCGTCTATCTCCTTCTATTCTTCTAACTACATAATATCTATTGCAAATAAAGATTAGGTAAATATTGAAAAAAAAGGACAGGTTACAACTCCGGGAGTGCCGGCAGAAGTGAAAACTTAAACATCAACGTTGTGCATTTTTGAATATTTTGGAATGGTTAGGGAATTTTACGCTTTTTCGATCAGGCTACGGATCTGACGCGCGTTAACAATTTTTTACCCATCTACAAAAAGTGCCAAGCGCCGCTAAAGAAGTTTTCACTTCAAAAAGTAATAACTTTTTGTTGTGTATTGAAAATCAAGCATATTTTTTTTCTATCTAACAAGTTGAGTTGACCACCTGCATGAGCAAAAGTGGAATTTTTCCTTGTTTCATTTCTAAGATTTGTTTTTATTTATTAGAATTGATTGACACAGAAACAAAGAATACTTAGATACCTAATAAAGAGTTCACTGACACATTTATTTGTAAGAAATGAAATAACGTTAAGTATTGCGCGCTTTACGATTGAAGGAAGTGACCTCGTTGAGGTTAATGCCAAGTGATAGTGACTGTGCTCTGAACTCTTCAAACGTAAATACAACGGAAGTCTTGCAATTAAATGCAGTAAGTATGTATGTTAATTGTATTGGACAAAAGATGTGAAAAAATTGGAGAAAGAAAAGGAAGCAATTCGTTATTTGTGTTCGTATTTTTGTGACAGACAAAACTGTTAAAGAAAAATTAAAATTCTTGATTAATGATTTAAATTTTTTATTTTTATTGTTGGTACTAACTTTTTTTTTTAAAGCTGGCAAATTCAATATTAATACAAGAAATGTCAAACACAAGTAAACAAATATTTAATTAATATAAAGATAACATTAGAAGGATTCGAGATCGCCGCCTTGTCAACGAAGGTCGTCAAGATGGCGACCTCGGATCCTCACCATACCACGTTGCCCTTTTAAAGTGTACTTTTTTGTTAAAAAGTGTTCATTTAAAATACTCGACATTGGCGAAATTGTCTATGTGTCGTTAAGACACGACAGAAACGCCATTAATTAAGAAAGAAGAACATTAGAAGAATACCAAGGAATACCAGATAAGAATGTCCCCAAACCGGCGCGGCGGCGGCACCAACTATACTCTGTGTTCAACTATACTCATCCTATTATATTACCTGAACAAAGCAAGTGTGAAGAAAGCGTACTAATATAAAGTTACCATCACATTTACAATAACATGTGTAAGCAAATCCGGATTGTTTAATGCAGACAATGCGCATTGAGTATCGTGCCGAAATAAAGAATAGCTCCACCTTGTTATTGATAAAACATAAAATAATGCCTTTGTTTTTAAAAAAATTATCATGTTTTGTTCCGGATTATGACGTTTTTCAATCCTTCAGACTCATTCTGATTTTTATGATAGAGGGAGCAAATGAGCAATTGGATCATCTGATGTAAAGCAATCACTGAGCCTAGAGAACCCAGGAGGAATCGCAGATGCGTTGCTCCATTTTAAGTTGTACCGGTCCGGAAAAACATACGTGCTAGTTGACGGAAAAAAATTGGTAAAATCGAATGCTTGAGTTTTTTACATGCAAAATGATGAATATCTCCTACCTCCTACTAACTACCTCTGGTGCTGCTAGCTGATTCCACCGCAAAGAAAGTTTCGTGAAAATGAATAGTACCGTCATCATATGATTAATTTATTAGTGAGTTTTAATACAGTTAACACAGGACATAATTGCAGCAAATTCATTCTATTGTCCGGGGTGGTAGTAGAAGTACACAGTCGGAAAAGCGTTCATTAAAAAGCAGGTTCATTTATTTACTTTATTATGTTTTGCAATGTTACCTACTTCTTGTTAAAACAATTTGAAATAATGTCACTGTTTACTTCTTACAACATTGCTTTTTATTCTTGTTTTATTTTTTTCATTTCCATTCATAAATGTAAGACACGATTTACAGATGAATCTATTTAAATATAAAGTCACATTTGCATGACTAGATGGATTAGGGTCTGATAGTCACCATAGTCACGAAGTGCACGAATTCTCTCAAAACGTGTAATTGCAATTTTCCACTGTAGTATACGGTAAATCCTAAAAGGGACCACTTACGGGACAAGCCCACCACACATTCCCACCGTTGCGTTGTTGGGGTGTTATTCTGAATTTCGACCATTAATTATTTCGACAGTCAAAATTTTGAAACTCATTACTTCGACTGAACATATGCATTTCTGAATTTAAATTTAAATATGGAAATTCAGAATGACACCTCCACCGTTGTCCCTTGTAGACCCAGGATCAACGGCAGCAAGGCGACAATAAGCAATGAAGCTTATTGACGTCCCGGGGGAGAAAGTATAGCTGTCTTGAAACCAACAACGAATTTCATCAGAAAGACATTAGATGGATGGATGGAAGTATTGAAATGTCTCATAGCATACATAAAGCATTATAGCCTAGATAGATGGAAAATCAAGCTCTATTGCCGAGCAACAAAGCAACTTGTTATAAAGTAACCAAATAAATATTAGATATTTCTCCATATAAATTAATTTTGTTGTTTTTATTGTTCATAAAACGTTTTATGATGCCACAGATAGACAACACTCAAAACCCCTTTATGACACACCTGCGATAAATGCGGCCTTGACTGAACTATCCGAAGCATTAACTGTAATCTTAGCTCTAGTTTGGTATTCCTTAATACCTGTTAACCTACATTTGACCATATAAAACTAATATTACTTAAGAGAACCAAGATTTTTTATGCTGAAATATTCTGGAATTTTAATACTTTTAATGTTCTCACTCTCGCGAAGTTGATCGAAAGGAGTATGGACGCACTGACTCCGTTCAACTTCAGCGTCACTTTTCTTTGTCTTCTAACTCCGTGCTTAACTTTACATCAATTTTTTTTTTTTCATGACGATGTTGTGCATGCTGGTGAAGCGCTAACGGGATACGCTTCACCCAGTGGCGTGCCTAGGGTTCAATAGTAAGGCATGCCAGTTAGGTAGCTACCTACCTATTTACTTATATTTTTTGAGAGAATTGATGCTACCTATTTAAAGTTTCATAGAATACAATTAATCGATTTTTTTAAATTAAATACTTATCTTATCAATCGTTTCGAGATTTAAATTACCTACACATGCATAATTATTATTTATAATAACATTTCGAATTGAATTTATTTCTTAAATTAGGCGGTAGGTACTTAATCCAACCGAAGAATTAGATTTGTTGTATTTTTGAAAAGGCAAATTCTTATTGTGCGCATAATGAATGCACAACAAATGCACAAACCCACAATAACTACCTATCTACTAATCTTTTAAAAACACTGCGATTGTGGTTATTCCGTAAATAAAATTATGATTGAAATATCGAGTGAAATATGTAGGTGAGTATCTTAATTTTACGAGTTTTCGTTAAAAATATGCAAAACTTAAATAATATTTAACATCGAAAGCAGCCAACTATTGAATTACTTAGTTAGAAATACTTACACAAGTCCGGAGTAGGTTTCAGAGTTCTGTTCATTGGTTCTGTTGTTAACTAACCTTTAGAATAAGTCTTTTAACAGCAAATCTATACGATTTCACATTTACTAAGTTCACAAATCTTAAAAACACACATATCACTTCACACGAAACAATATTCACCGATTCTAAACTCGTTATTTAATGCAAAAGTCAATTTTTTTCACAAAACAACAACAAAACAAATTAGCCGCACGCATTAGTGAACAATAATAATATGAAGGAAGTTCGATCGAATCAAAAGAAGGATCCGCGCGCGACCCGCGGCTAAATTCATTGGCAATCAAGGCTTATTTTTCCATAGTAATTTGTTCAATTTTGACAGATACGTCAGATACGTTTGTGTGCGTTTTTTCATACGTTAGAGCGAGAAGTCTAAAGCCGTTGGGAAGCACGGTACAAATCTCATATAAAGCCCATTTTTGAGCGACTCTGTCTCGCTCGCTCGAGACTGTGTCATCATTATGTCGACGGAGATGTGTGCGTGCGCCGCGTGCAGTGCGGATGGAGAACACAGTTCGCATCAAAATATTAACCTTCATTTTTAGTTCATCCGTCGGCCGCGTAGAGATGGCGCGCCAATGAATTTAATATTGAATATTTTGATTTAAAAAAAATAATAAGTGTGATTATGTAACTAAACTTTATTGAGTTTTTTTATATTATATTGCGTATTTTAGTAGGGCAAGCCCGGCTTTTCGGCTTTATTGGAAGTACCGCCACTGGCTTCACCAGCAACATAGGTTTTACGTGGGCGAGGTGTCAACCGGCCGCACAACCCCCGAAATGCTGGAGGACCACACCCGTCGTTGGTCAGCGAGTCCATCGGACTTAGCCGGTTAGTGTAGCTAAGCTGTACTACCGACCATTCCCCTATCCGCCACCTTGGGGACGCTCCCCTACGCTGTGAGGGCCAGCGCGGGGACTTTACATCAATTTGCTTGTGTGGATTGTTCTATGGCTGGCTAATGTGGTCTATTTCGTCAAAAAACTTACTTATTAATTGTAATGCCTTCGGGACAAGTCCACCACACATTCCCACCGATGTGTCTCTTGTGTAGCCAGGATCAACAACGGCGACCTCTGGTTGACAATAAACGATGAAGCTTATTGACGTCCCGGGGGAGAAAACTACATACAACTGTCTTGGAAGGAACTCACAACGAATTTAATCAGAAAGAAGATAGTCGGAGTAGGAAGTTTTGAAAGGACTTGTATTGCCTGTCATCTATTGATCTTTATTTAGAACGATTATTTCGTTCATTGCACCCAAGAATGTGCAAACGCAAGAAACTACATTAATTACCATCTATTTTTATGTGTGCTTCCTCAGTTACGAAATACGTATCCTTGATTTAATAATTTCCGACTGACGCTAGTGACGCAACGCAAAGGTGGACAATGGTAGTGCAATAATTATCTCTGAGATAGGTGGACCTTGGCTTATATGGTCATACTAGTATTTGTTACTTGGTTTAGCTAATCAACGTTTCCTCATTCGTCATCAATCCATAATTTTTATCTGAAAATGAGCTATAAATGTAGAGTGGTGGTATAAAACTTTCCAGAGATTTCTTTCCAAACGAAGTTGCGCAGGTTTCGCTAGTTAAAATTAAAATATGTTTCAGAAACTGGCGGAGAATGTGATAATTTAAAAGAGGACTTTGTTCGACGATAAGTACACCATATTGCATAATTTTGTATTGGCTGATGGTCGTTTTACCCGCGAAATCCTGTTGTGTCCGAGATATCCTAGATAAAAGCTATCCTATGTGCTAATCTACACCTAGTTTTAGTACTATAAACGTTTACGGAAACTATCAAACATAGTACTGATAACAGGACATTGACGTCTCTCAGCAGATTGCCTTGGAGGCTGACTTCCGTCTTTAAGGTTCTTCCGTTCAACGTACGCAAATGTATGATCATTAACATACTTATTGATATGTATAGGCTTACACCCTGTTCACAAGAAGTAGTCGCGTATCGTGTTAAGCTATATAGATAGGTTCCAACCCAACACACAAGCATTATAAATGATAGAACATAAATACAACCTAGTCAAAAACAAACCGGTAAAAAATATACTTCTTACTTATTCCTGTGCTTAAACTATAGTTATATCCATCGAATATGATACGTACTCGATGTTTGGTCCTAATTGGCGCTGTGCGAATTGTATACGATTGAGAATAAAACATCGATGTTATCATCCAACCACTCGATCATCAGTATATTAATTGTAAATGTAAACGGCCAAGTTATCACTGAATATTTTAATTTATCGTACGTTTTGCGATATCTCTTTCATATCACCTAATTATCCAGATAGTATCTATGTCATTAATCAATAGGCTTTCAGTGGAAACTTCAACAAACTCTTTCTTTAATAACATACATCAATAATAAAACTAAACAAAATAATAGTTTATGATATAAGTGACGTAAGTCCGACGAATAAGAGACTAATTGCGTTCCTCTGAAAACACGAGCATATTATTATTGTCTTTATCAAATGCTTGTATGTAGTTCATTTCTGTAGATGACTAGGTAGATTATTGCGACACAGACACTTTCATTTGCTATCAGAATTTCTTCAACGAATCGAACGATAAGTCCCAGTTAGCCTATTTATCAAATAAGAACTGTCAAAATGTAAGGCTTAATCGGACTAAGCTACTTTTAGAGAGCTGTCAATAGTGGCAAAATCGCCAATCTTCGCGCTAAAAGTACCTATAAAGTCTGAATAAACCCGTAGGATTTATGACAGTTTCTATACGAAATCTATAATATAATTTCACGAGTAGCTTACACGTACGTAATTTCAAAATTCCCATTTAACGACAAATAGTTCTATAACAAATTAATTGACTACAGAACATGATCAGTGTAACTTAACAAAAAAGCGGTCAATTAAACTTGCCTCGGTCCATTTCGCAATATGATAGACTCCTGCAAAAACACTCTAGGAAGTCGTCTCGTTCCGAGTGAATGATAGTAAAGATACTATAGAAACTCACCACCACCTAGGATTAAGGCCTATTTACTTGACACCAGTATATTACCTGTTGTATACAATAATGTTATAGCAATTTGACATGCATCGTGTAAACGACAGTTGCTTACAATTCTTGAAGGACAATTTTATTATTGCTCGTCTAAAGCTAAACTGTCGTGCATCGTCTAAAGAGTTAGAATGGGTTACGGATCAAAGGAATTTCGGCTGTTGTTTAATATTTTGACTGCAGCTGGATACATTGTCTTTTGACGCTTCTATCTTGAAATCATATTACTTACTCCATTTTGGTTTAGGAAATAAAATGCATTTTGTATGTGATTTGAGTTTGTGTTTAGGCATTTACTCACGTTTAGAAATTTCGCTGTTGAGTGAGGATTAACGAAATAGAAAAAACTATTTACGTATTTATAAACAGAGATCATTATTTGTTTTAGATTACATTTTAATATCTTTCATGAGATATAGGTTCTTATCATTATCACCGATTATAATTATAGTTTTATTATTGTAAATGCCGACGTATGACGTAGAGATTTTATGCTTTCTTTATTAACAGGTGGTTTACTTGTTGTCCTTTTTTATGACGGATATGTGCCGGCAGCCCCACCGCTCGGGGAATATGTGGCGGGGACGTGGGGCTCCCCAGCTGGATGTACCCACTAAAAAACCATCGAGGTGCCCTATTATGGTCCCCATTCGTGGAAGAAAGTGAGACAATATCCGCGACCCCGCCAGAGTGGGTGTCCGGCCAGGACTCTGCTGCTCCCCACCATTATTTGCCTGCCTATGAAATAAAAATGTAACAAAGAAACAGAACAAAATAGCGAAAAAATATTACGTAAAAAACTATAACTTACTGATTATATTTAATGTATCGATCAGTATTTTCAATATAATGAAAGTTGGCCATTTAGAAACGACCTTAAAAGCAAATTGCTATTATAATCGATCATGTCTGCCCACAATATCCTGCGAAGGTCAATTATAACACCCAAGTTCACTGTCTCCCATGGGGATTAAATTGTTGACAGTGTATGCGACAGGCAATTGGTTTTCAAACCGTTTATTTGAATGAGCAGTTCTTTCATATAAACATGGGCAAAGGAACTTGGATTACATGAATACAACGTTCAACATCACAGCAAACCCAAGTGCTTAAACGTTACAGCGGTTTTTAAGGTTGAGGTTTATAAGTCAAAACTGTCCCAGTGCTGGGAAAAGGTCTTTCCTACCTGACTTCCCCCATCTATCTCCTACGAGTTCTTTACATACTCCCCGCCACACTAAGCTAATACACTGCCCTTGCCCCAACTGTCCAATTTAAGCCTATAGTGACTAGTGTAGTAAAGCGAGCTCTAAATTGACCATCACCTTCTCTTCGGAAAGTGAATGTGTCATATACGTCGCCGTCGCCACGAAGATGATTTTTTTTAAATACAACAATAAAAAACTAGGCGATTGAAAAGCATTGTTCAATAAAAGGGCTATTCAATTATACGGCAATTTCAAACAGTTGCCTGCGACATACACAGCAAACATTTATGTCATGTTTGCCTTGAGTCTGGCTGTGTTATGTGTCATTATGTATTTAGAAAGAAGATATTGTACCTATAATCTGGTACTTTCAACACTTTTGAGGTACCGTAAAAAGAGATAAAATACATGATTTTTAAACAATCATAATGTCAATAATTTTGTTCGTCCTTTAGGCATTAAGTCCGCCAATTTGTGTATAAAGAGATTTGACGGGGGGGTTGTGGTCCGCATTGTCTCAAGGTTATAATTTTTTTTGTATGAAAATTCTACCACGACACGACATAAAATATGATAACTATAAAATTGGTAAAGGCGTTGTTACTTGAGTCCAAAGTTTTCATATCGATGTTCCCGACGTGTAAACGTGCAAATGTTCTTATACGAAAATACTCGAATTGCTTTACATATAAGAGCTCATGTATGTACGTTTAGTCATTTACCTATTATAAATGACAAAAAAAGTTGTAACGGCGGTTTTCTTTCGCCATTTCTTTTACCAGTGGTCATTTTAATTTTCTTTCCGAAATGGTTCCGAAGTTTATAGAGTAGATTAATAATAAAATAATTTATTACTGTATTTAATCCTCGACGAAAGAGTCTGTGAATAAAAGTATTGAATATTGAATCTATTCGTCGGAGTCGGCTCTGCAATACTAAAAAAAGTCCTAAAGGTTATCCCTTTCTTTGTAATAATGTAAATTGCCTGTCATTTCAATAAATAAGTGTGGCCTTACGAAAAGCAAACCCATAAACATGGCCAGACCGTCAACATTTCTCCCCAGGGTCACTACATCATTAGAGTCCAAGTTCATCGCGGCCTCGCCGTCAAATGGCTTTCCCGAAGTTCAACATCGCTGTCACGCGACGGTACCTTTCGACCCCTATGGGTTTAGTGCTGTGAGATAATAGAATCTATCGAAAACAGACAATTTTAATTCATATTACGTCTAAATTATTTTAAATAAAATTAAAGCTTTATAAATAAATGCAACTCTGTTACCGATTTACAGACAGTTTCTGAAACGCATTTCATTTCCAGATTAAGTCTCAACATAATGTGTAACTAAAGAAGAAAAATTGGGATAACTTGAGACTTAAGTGAAATTAGAATACGTTTTATAAACTGGCTGGTATTTCAGCTAGCTTATTTACGATACGACTCACTATTTGTATAGTTAAACAGTTGGTTCGCCATTGAGTATAGTATAATAATCGTCTTTTTATCATTCGCAATGAATACTGGAGTATAGGCGGTTGCGTCACCCAATTTTATTTAATAACTATGTCCTATATTGGCTACATATTTACGTAGTTGGGAGTCAACTAATAATAGTAATAGCTAATCAATTATGACTGTAGGTTGCTATTCACGTACGACGGCGAGTAACAATTTTTACATGTAATGTTAATAATCAAATATTTATGTATACGCTAGTATATATTAAATCTATGGTTAGGACACAGTATTCATAGACAGCTTACAGCTACTTTAGCTTAGCTACAGTTAGTATAGCAACAAGGCGGGCTTATTTCTAAAAGCTATTTAAATAGGTTACTGGCCATCAATTTAAGTTTAATTTTTGTTGCATCTTCTTTTGTTTTGTATTGATTTTATATATTGTTTTCCCTTCTGTTGTTCATTTTATTTATTTCTAATCATAATATTTTACAAAGAAAACATTTTTCATTCACATTGCTCTTGTAAATTAAAGTGTTTTGCTCATTTAAAGGTATTTATATAACCTATCTGTCAGAAAAATGGACAAGAAATCCAGCTATATCGCCAGTTTATGGCCCTGAATGTGTAAAAGATTAAATTGTTATTTTAAAAATACAATTGTATAATATTTTATCGATATCGATGATTTTCGTAATCAGCCACCATTAATGTCACACTTCAGGGTTGCCGCAAGGACATGTTGCTCAGTCATGGTCGAAATCCAGCCTTGTGGTGTGCTTTCGACGTTTTATCCCACCCAATAGTTTTTTTCCGGTTTGACGGCGATACGAACACAAAAGATTACTTTCTTTTGTTATGAGAACAACGACTTGTAAAATTGTTTGATTAATTTTAAATGTTATTTTGTGTTTAGTTTTCATTACACAAGTCCTTTTAATACTTCCTACTACGTCTATTATCTTAATGACTAAATTGGTTGTGATTTCCAAGACAGCTGTAACTTCTCCGGGGCGTCAATAATCTTCATTGCTTATTATCAATCTGAGGTCGCCGTTGTTGATCCTGGGCTATACAGGCGTCACAGCGGTGGGAATGTGTTTTACCGTTGTGTCGTGGCGTGGTTTTGCGAGGGTTTAAAGGGTTCAATCAATTTCTCATTTATGTACTTACTTGGTCATCATCCCATTCTACTTTTACAAGAGATGCCGCCAACCCGACAAGAAGAAGATTGTTTTAATCCAACGGCCTTGTTGTAACAGTTTTGGAGAAGCACCATAAGAAAACATTTCTATAGCTGTTTCTAAAGAAGACCAAATCGACCAAGTTTAAAACTGACGACTTAATCGCAAAAATCTACGAAATCACATTCAATCAATTGCGTAACGTAAACACAGCTATTGTGCACAAGTACTTAACCATGTTTCGCAAAAGTTTATCTTTAATCATCATGTTAAAACAAAAGATCTATCTTGAGAAGCTATCTTGTGGACGTAAAACGTATCTTTTAAAGATATGTATCTCTAAAAGATACGTAATTAACACTAATTAATATAAATAGCATAATGCAGATGTAAGGCCCCCACTATCGCGTACTATTTAATAATGAAATCAAATAATAATTATGATAACTCGATAAGGGAGATTACGTTATGTAACCGAGGAAGTTTCGGTTACGTTCGACAATGCTGTCTAATACCCAGAAATGAGATAGTAACTATACATCTAGACGAAATCTCATTTGCGTATTCATGACGTTAGAAGCGTGATTTTCCGCTATCGTAGGCGTTTTTCGCATATAATTATTACGACTTTGTTGCTATCAGCAAATGATTAGAGCGGGGCGGCGAGCGGTAAGTACAAATGTACTAAAATGTTGAATGAACGCGATCTCTGTCGCTTAGCCAGTAGCGTTCGCTGCCGCTATGTCCATAAGTTGTGACTGAAAAACCGCAAATTCGGAAAGGCGGCACGTGCAGCGGGGCGTTCCAGCGTGCACGGAACCAGATTTCCAATCTAAATGTGACCAATCGGATGCCGTCATTCAAGGCCTAGTATTACCACGTCAAAACAATTTACGAATCTCAGACTTAGGACTTTCGGAAGCCTACTTCAGGTCAGGCATCAGTCGGTCTAAAAGTAGATATCATAGTTTGTAAGCTTATACAAAATAATAAAATATTTTTTTATTAATTCCTGAGAGATTGTTAAAGGGCTGGTACTGGTAGCATGGTAGGCAAAGTCCAAAGAGCGAACTACTAGAAGTGGTTGTATAAATAACAAATATTATGTTTTGTAGATAAAACTGGGGAGAAGCAAGAGTTCGTCATCAGCGTATCAAAATTAAATAAACACGCGTGTTAACACGCGTGTTTATTTAATTTTGATACGCTGATAAAAAATATTTTATTATTTTGTATAAGCTTACAAACTATGATATCTACTTTTAGACCGACTGATGCCTGACCTGAAGTAGGCTTCCGAAAGTCCTAAGTCTGAGATTCGTAAATTGTTTTGACGTGGTAATACTAGGCCTTGAATGACGGCATCCGATTGGTCACATTTAGATTGGAAATCTGGTTCCGTGCACGCTGGAACGCCCCGCTGCACGTGCCGCCTTTCCGAATTTGCGGTTTTTCAGTCACAACTTATGGACATAGCGGCAGCGAACGCTACTGGCTAAGCGACAGAGATCGCGTTCATTCAACATTTTAGTACATTTGTACTTACCGCTCGCCGCCCCGCTCTAATCATTTGCTGATAGCAACAAAGTCGTAATAATTATATGCGAAAAACGCCTACGATAGCGGAAAATCACGCTTCTAACGTCATGAATACGCAAATGAGATTTCGTCTAGATGTATAGTTACTATCTCATTTCTGGGTATTAGACAGCATTGTCGAACGTAACCGAAACTTCCTCGGTTACATAACGTAATCTCCCTTATCGAGTTATCATAATTATTATTTGATTTCATTATTAAATAGTACGCGATAGTGGGGGCCTTACATCTGCATTATGCTATTTATATTAATTAGTGTTAATTACGTATCTTTTAGAGATACATATCTTTAAAAGATACGTTTTACGTCCACAAGATAGCTTCTCAAGATAGATCTTTTGTTTTAACATGATGATTAAAGATAAACTTTTGCGAAACATGGTTAAGTACTTGTGCACAATAGCTGTGTTTACGTTACGCAATTGATTGAATGTGATTTCGTAGATTTTTGCGATTAAGTCGTCAGTTTTAAACTTGGTCGATTTGGTCTTCTTTAGAAACAGCTATAGAAATGTTTTCTTATGGTGCTTCTCCAAAACTGTTACAACAAGGCCGTTGGATTAAAACAATCTTCTTCTTGTCGGGTTGGCGGCATCTCTTGTAAAAGTAGAATGGGATGATGACCAAGTAAGTACATAAATGAGAAATTGATTGAACCCTTTAAACCCTCGCAAAACCACGCCACGACACAACGGTAAAACACATTCCCACCGCTGTGACGCCTGTATAGCCCAGGATCAACAACGGCGACCTCAGATTGATAATAAGCAATGAAGATTATTGACGCCCCGGAGAAGTTACAGCTGTCTTGGAAATCACAACCAATTTAGTCATTAAGATAATAGACGTAGTAGGAAGTATTAAAAGGACTTGTGTAATGAAAACTAAACACAAAATAACATTTAAAATTAATCAAACAATTTTACAAGTCGTTGTTCTCATAACAAAAGAAAGTAATCTTTTGTGTTCGTATCGCCGTCAAACCGGAAAAAAACTATTGGGTGGGATAAAACGTCGAAAGCACACCACAAGGCTGGATTTCGACCATGACTGAGCAACATGTCCTTGCGGCAACCCTGAAGTGTGACATTAATGGTGGCTGATTACGAAAATCATCGATATCGATAAAATATTATACAATTGTATTTTTAAAATAACAATTTAATCTTTTACACATTCAGGGCCATAAACTGGCGATATAGCTGGATTTCTTGTCCATTTTTCTGACAGATAGGTTATATAAATACCTTTAAATGAGCAAAACACTTTAATTTACAAGAGCAATGTGAATGAAAAATGTTTTCTTTGTAAAATATTATGATTAGAAATAAATAAAATGAACAACAGAAGGGAAAACTGAATATGTTGAATGATGTACTTAATGTATTTAATTTAACATTGTTCATACTCTGTAAATATTACACAATTAAAATTATTTAACTTATCTTAAATAATACAAACATGATTCATTAATTTCATACTTAAAACTGCGATCTGAGAAGATAATGTTTTGTACGGGATACCATAATGAGGCAATTTTTAGTAGACTGTGTTTGGAATTAAATGTACTTTTTACGGAATAAAAAAAAAATCTAAACGTTATTGGTCATCAGGATTTTTTTTATAAAATTTAAAAAATATATATTTTGAACAGTTTCGAATCTTGTCAATAGATGGCGTTGTTACAAATACGTATTATGATATTTTGCATGTAAATAAAGTAAAATATTTACGATTTTGTTTGTAAAAAATATTTTTGCGATAAAATAATAATCATAACATAAATATTTGTTGTAATTCTTACAATAGAATATATTATTTGCATTCTTTTGATAAAAATAACACTAAAATATAAAAAAATATTCTGATAACGGACAATCGCCTCACCTCACGTTGTTGTGTTCCTATACGGTGAGTAAGGTCTCCAGAGTTCCATTCCACTTCACACACAGAGGGGGGGTTGAGAGGGTTGGCAACGCGTGAGTGATACCCCCGGTCCTGGTATTGCAAGCGTCTATAGGCTACGGTGATGCTTACCATCAGGCGAGCCGTATGCTTGTTTGCCAACTTTGTGGTATAAAAAATTTTCTTATGTTTCATGTTATTACAGCAAGACCCTTCTTATTTTTTTCGATTATTCTAAAAAAATACTCCGCACCATAATCATCATTATTTCCCATCAAGTCCGTAGCTACCCCTATTTCCATTCAGAATCAAGAACAAAATAACAGGAACATAGAAAATTTAGATAGATTTAAATCACATTATAATAATTTCTGTCTTTTTTATTGTATTTCAATTGAAGCAGGTTTACAAAATTCATGATCACCTTGCGGCAGGCGGTAGTCGTATAAAAGCAATACTTTTTACGATGTTCTTTTTATTGCGTCCCAATTTCCGCCATATTTGTAAACCTATATACAATACCATAGATTTTATTGCCACTCGCACCAATTTAAATAATGTGAGACCAGTTATATACCAATTTTATACTATTTATCCTATTTATGTAGGGACTATTTACGTGTGGAGCCACTGAAATATAAAGATTTAGATCGATCTCGAAGGCAGCGGCGCCTCCGCTGCGCCGCCGCTGATTTCGAGTATGCAACGGCCTTACTAAAACGGCCTATAAAACGCGGATGGCCGCTGCAGTGTTTGTTTCCTGTTAAAAGGTCCATTTACACGACGCTAATTACCGGTTGCATACAATAATGTTGTAGCAATAATTGACATGCATCGTATAAACGACAGTTGCTTACATACAATTCTTGAAGGACAATAATTATTGCTCCCACTAGTTTGCATTATTGCTTTCGAATGTACAAGAACCTGGTGTCGTCTGAATGCGCCTTAAGGATAATCAATTTAGGCTACTGACGGTACCACAGAACTGGAGTTTATGGACGGTACTTTAATATGCCTCCGCTGTCAGTCCCATTGTCAATTAGATTTTGAATCCATGGACCGTACCAAATTGGTACGCAGTTGAATTTTTTATAGAATTAAACAAAATTAGTAAAATATTAAGAAATAAAATGTTTAGTGCTAAGTAAGGAACTCTTTGTTGGCGAGTCATACTCACAGTTTAGTACCAATGTATTTGAGAAACAAAAAAACATAGGTTTCTCGAAAACGGATCACAAATTTTAGTTTTTTATTCTAAAAATAACATATTCAGGTCGTTGATCTGATTAGTAAATATTCTTTAAATTTAATTTTGTTTTCGCTAAATAAATCCAATTTTATTGGATTGATTTGATTTTTTTATTGAATTATAGGTATAAATACTTATATATAACATGGCGTATTGATAAGTGGAACAGAATTATAAATTATAGTAGATATTACAAGGAAAATAGTTTACATAATAGCAATGAGATTTTATATATAGTAAATAACAGATCACTGCATAATAGACTTAAAATTAATGCCACATTAAACCTGACGCTGTCATTGTCAAATTAGAGAGATACACAGTAAGTTTCTGAAAGACATTTAAATTTTTATTCCGAATTAAGTCTCAAGCTATTTCTTTCTTTAGTTTGACAGTGACAGCCAAATATAATGTAACATTAACGTTAAAAATGGTTTTGAGCAATTCACCGTGACACTTAATGACTTAATGAGTCGCTGATAGCAGTCTGATAGTCTCATAAAATTGATGACATACTTCAAGTGCGGCAATGTTTTCTCGCTACGCCCACAGATAATTAATTATTCTGTGTACGTGACTAAAAACTATTATAATATTACATTAGTACTGGCAATACTGACGTCACAATTCCATTGTTTCAGTTGAACGCTGCTGTGGAGTTTCTCAATGGGTATGGGTCTGCGGTGGACTTCGCTACGAATGCAGACACATTAAGAATGCGGACATCTTGACAAAAAAACAAATGAATGCGAAATTAGGCCTCAACTAGTGCTGTACAAATAGCTTGATAAAACACAGTATCAAACAAAACCCGTTACGTTGCGATAGCAGTTTGATAAGTGTGCTGATTTCAAACGGGCGTCACTGTGTTCGCGGTTTCACCGAGACGTGCTAGTGCTGTGCGGTGATAAAGTGTTTAATGTTTAGAAACATTTCGACTGGTACATTGTGTTGTGTAGAGTGTGCAAACGCATAGCTACATTGTGTAGTTTTTTTATTATTATTTAGTGTATAACAAAATGCGTTCTGAAGAGCTGTGGTGTAGTGTTGCGGCTTTGGGATGGTTTGCCACATTCGTTGGCTGCCATGCGCCTGGCAGCGAGTTGGAGTCGGTCCGATATGGGCCGGCGGAGGAGCGAATTGACACTTTCACGATTGCGAATATCAATTTGACATACGAAGACGAACATGGTGGTGTGTACACTGAGATATCAGAGGTAAGTGTTTATTATCGAATTAGAACATATACCGGCTTTTTACAAGTTTACATACAATGAAACCATATCATTCTGTCTTTGTCTACTAAAGGAAGTAAGAAAAAGATAACTTGAGGTATTAAATTGAGTTTAGTTCTTTCAGACCATCTGACTATCAAACTGACTAATCTTTCCAAATAAGACTAAGAACAAGTGTCTAACTAGTACAGTACTTTCCTAATAAAAAAGTTGTAAAGTTGCCCAAATTAACGGGTTTTTTTTATTTTTTTTTATTTTTTTATTTTTTTAATTACATTATTTCTGTAATTTGTTAACATTTTTCTTCTTCTATTTCTATTCTTATTTGACACGAAAAGGTGAAGTAAATATTAATTATTTATATTGTTACGAAACATTGCGTCTTTTTCGTAAATCAAATAATAATTACGCAAACTAATTAAAGAAACCGGATAATGATATTCAGTTAATTATGCATGCATAATAATTAAAAACATTAGCACTTCAGATGTGCGAATAGTTAATATTACTTAGTAACAGCTCGCTTATCAATATTTTAATTCTTCCTCATTTATTCATTCTTAAACTCTCGCGAAGTTATGTGAAGTGTTGTGTACGAGCTCTTCGTCCTACTACGTCTTTATTTTTTTATCTTATAACTTCGCGCCTTCGGGCGTGTACTTTGGTCAACTTCGTGAGAGTGTAGAGCACGCAGTATCCAGTTTCCTAATTCATTAGAAAGTCCGCTACCTAAACCATACGTTATACGTTTCATTTTATTTATTTCACAAACAATATTACATAATGTTGAAAATAGTATGAAGAAAGAAAAAAACAATATGAAATAATGATATTAAATTATAACTAAACAATCATGGGCATGCCAGTGGTGTCATTTAAAAACTCAACAATGGAGTATTGACGAAGATTATGTGGAGCTTTGCTTAGAGCTCCACAAACCAAAGGGGAAGGACCTATCTTATGTTAGGTCACGTCACATATCCTATCATAAGATACAAAATAATAAAACATTTTTTTCAATTTGAACCTGTAGTTCCTGAGATTAGGGTGTTCAATAAAACAAATCTTGCACTTTGTATCAGTATCTTAGAATAGAACTATAGACAGTGTAATTATTATATTATCAATAACAATATAGAAAAAATAAACAATACAGCGAAAAACAGGCTGATAAGTACGATCAAAGGCATTTAAATTTCTCAATTTAAGAAATTGATAAAAAAAATACGTGTTTTTAATGTCAAAATATTTCTTTTACGTAATATTATGAATGTTTTTACACACCGATAAACGAATGAAAATAATGACAGGCTATCTGTTTCGGTGATCGCCGTAACAAAAAACAGAACGATGTCTAATACAGATCTAGGTTTATTTAGTTTATGGTTGAAATAACTATATGAATTTAAGACGGTACTAGTCTTTACTAGGTTTCCTTCAGGACTGTTTGCTTATTTATATGCCTTATGTTATTAAAAAAAACAGGTAAATATGTCGAAAACTTGTACTAAAGAGTTTTTTTACCCATTGACTGCTTAAATACTATACAGGTTTTAAAAACGTGATATAATAAGTAGGCAGTCTAAATACATACCTACCTTTTAAGTTCAAGCTAAGAAAGGTCAAAATCCGAATCACCATAATGTTATCCTCGATTTTGTGAAGGTAAATAACTTATCTGTATTAGTATGAGAAACGCTTATGGATAAAAATGTTTGAAATAGGCTGTAGTTTCTACGAAATAAAATTTGTATTGCTGATCGATATTCGACTATTGATAATTAATCGATAGTCTACTATCGATTATGAACTATCGCAAGACTATCGATCGTAGTATTCGTAGTGGATATGTTACAGTCAAAGTGATTAAATTGCCAATATACTGGTCATTATATATAATAACCAAATTGTCTAGACAATGTAAAAAATTAATCACTTTGTCCGGACATTATTCATAACTGCGGGTCAATGTTAACCAAAGTAATAAAACGCGGAATCGTAAGAAAAATTCGCGTCTCACTCGCTTCGCTCGCTCGGCGGTGTTATAAACACAAGGTAACCCTAACCTAACCCACCAATGTCTGTCTGAACCAACAGATATTGGATTCAATTTCGAGATTGATATCGAATTTTTCTTACGATTCCGCGTTTTATTACTTTGGCTATCTTGACCCGCTGCTGTTATGAATAACGTCCGGACAAAATGATTAATCTACTTATTTTATTACTTTAACCAAATCTTCGAAGATATTATATATAATTGCTAGTTAATGTGATTAATTCTGTCACATTTATCACTTTGTAGTAGTATATACATATAATATCCGGATTTATTACTTTGGCTGTAACAGATATATATGGGGGGACTACCGCACCGTGTTAAACAAAAATTAGCACGTTCAATGTATCGAACGAATCATTGTATCTAAAAATGATCTTCCCACACCCCCAATATTTTTAAGGCAGCTTTGACGGCCATGGTGAAACTATGTTTTTTTTGTCAGTTTACAGAACCCTAAAAAGCGTACAGATTTAAGATTACTAACTGACTCAAATTCGTCTACTTTTTCCAATGTCTGCAATATTTTCCCCAGAAATCATTTCAATACTTCCTACTCCATCTAGGTATTTTCTTTATGATTAAACCCGTTGTGAGTTTCAAGACAGCTGTAGTTTCTCCCCCGGGACGTCAATAAGCTTCATTGCTTATTGTCAATCTGAGGTCACCGTTTTTAATCCTAGGTTTTAATTTTTTTTAATTTTTTTTTAATTTTTTTTTAATTTTTTATACCACACAGGTGGCAAACAAGCATACGGTCGGCCTGATGGTAAGCCGTCACCGTAGCCTATAGACAGACGTAAGCAATACCGGGGGTATCACTCGCGCGTTGCCAACCCTCCCAACCCCCCCAAGTGGAGCTCTGGAGACCTTACTTACCGTAGGAACACAACATGGCCGAGACCAATGCTATTTGACTACGATCTTCTGTAAGGTGGAGGTCCTTCCCCAGACGGGCTGCTCCGATTTGAGCGGATTATCCGCTGTGCCCTACCTCTCTACAGGACGCTGGTGGGAATGTATGGTGGGCTTGTCTCCGACTCCCCTTCCCCCAAAAGACTAAGAGTGCTTTATACTACCATAATTGTAAACACAAGCTAAGTTTATTTACTTGAAGTCTCACAAAAGTACCTACTTTTGTGAGACTTCGAGTAAATAAACTTTATCGTACATAAAACTGTACATATGTACGATACGTTATCAGATAAGATAATTACGTTATAGACTATAAGGTGTGAGTGTGTTTATTTTCGATTGCAAATAAACTTATTTGAATGCACCTAATTTGTTATTTATCATAATAGATAAGTTTATTGTTTACACCATATTTTCGTGATGAATAGGTCTTTGTCTTTTGTCTAGGAGTTTCCTTTGTTAGGGCCAACTTGGTGAAAATGGTATGAGATGGTTCAGGATAAAGATGGACGGCGTAGACAAAAGGAGGCTTATTATACCCAGCAGTGGGTCGATGAAAGATAATGATGTTGATGATTTCTCCTATGTATCTATAAAAAAGCATATTTTTTTCTATTTTTTATTTTTTTATACCACACGGGTGGCATACAAGCATACGGCCCGCCTGATGGTAAGCATCACCGTAGCCTATAGACGCTTGCAATAACGTGTTATATCACTCATGCGTTGCCAAAAAGGTGGAGCTCTGGAGACCTTACTCACGGTAGGAACACAACATGGCCGAGACCAACGCTCTTTGGCTGCGATCTTCTGTAAGGTGGAGGTCCTTTCCCAAACCATATATGTATAGGGCTGTATTTATTTTTAAAAAAACTTAGAAGTTGGGCTACGACACGACACCGGGCAATATATAGCGTTATTGTATTTATTTATACTAGTAAAACCAGAGCATGTTCGTTTGCGTGTATCCCAGTATCCCGTGGGTATCCTATCTTCTCGTCCTGAATGGAACTTCTGTCCAAAACTCAGCTCAGGTCTAGAGGTTGGCCGGACTAACATGACAAACGCGACAAAATTTTACTCGCTCCGCTCTGCTAATAGCGCATCTCGGTTATGTCTACAATAGACAAAACAAGCATTGCTATTGGCGAAAAAGCTTTGTCGCGTGCGAGAAACTATCTCGAGTGTAAGCATGTTAGGCTGGCAGGACGATGATCAGTCAGTGAGGATTTTGCTTTTTGTAACTATTGGCTACGCACGGGTTATAAGTGTCATTTTAAACTGAAATATTGTTATCTTTATTCGTCAGTACTCCTCAGCACAACAGTAAAAACTTAATCTAGATTATACTGTTATCTAAATCCATGTTTAAATCTCACTTAGTTAGTATTTTGCAAAAATAAAGCCATGTCATTTTATTATACCTAATACTTATACCAATTGCAAACCGAACTTCTTTTACATCTTAAATTTTTTATAAATTTATCTCCTTTGTTAGACCCAATTCCAGACGAGATAGTCTCAATTCCCGACGCGATAGGTGCAATTGACTCATTAACAGCGCACGTGCAGAAGGTGGTTAGCGATTGCTCGCGCCGCGTCCCAGTGAACGCTCATCGTCGCTGGGAACTGCCGCCAGATGCCCGTGCTCTGTTAACTGAGAAAAACGCAGCTCAAAGGGCTTACTTCTCTTTTCCCTCTGAGCAGAACCGTGTCCGCATGCGCGCTGCCCAATCAGCGGTTAAGCGTCGCATTAGACAGCTTAGGAACGATCAGTGGGACGAGACACTTACAAATATGGTCCCCTCTCAACAAGCCTTCTGGAACCTCACCAGAGCCCTTAAGGCAGATACAGTGGCTGCCACCCCCCCGTTAGTACAGTCAGATCCCTCCCTCCCCCTCGCCTTCGAGGACGAGGAAAAAGCTGAATGCTTAGCATCCAGTCTTGAGGCACAATGTGCACCTAGCACACTCCCCGTTGATCCAGATCACCTACTCGAGGTCGATACTGAGGTTTTCAACAAACTCGCGAGCCCTCTCACAGATGCCGACCCGCCGATAGAGCCGGTAACCCCCGATGAGGTAGAGTCCCTTATCAGAGATTTACATAATAGGAAGGCCCCGGGGCCTGACGGGATTTCTAATAGAGTCGTCAAGGTCTTCCCCGCGCACCTTATTCTTCTTCTGACCGCCATTTTCAATGCGGCATTAAAAAACAGTATTTTCCCCAAATCTTGGAAGGAAGCCACCGTCATTGGCATTCCAAAACCCGGCAAGCCCAAGGATCAGCCCTCGAGCTATCGCCCAATCAGTCTCCTTAGTTCGATAGGAAAGATCTATGAGCGCATTATTCTCGCTCGTCTCAAAGATTTTTCCCTTACTAATAATCTTTTACCTGACGCACAGTTTGGTTTTAGAGCCAAACACTCTTGTGTCCAACAAGTGCATCGCATAGTCGAACACGTGTTGGACCGGAGAGCGAACAGATCCCGCCCGCACAAAACGGGCGCTCTCTTTTTCGACGTGGCAAAGGCGTTCGACAAAGTATGGCACAACGGGCTTATCTATAAGCTCTACAAACTTAATGTGCCAAACCGTCTCGTGCTCATCATACGAGACTACTTGTCGAATCGCTCTTTCCGCTATAGGGTGGATGGGGCACTATCCCCCCCTCACACCATTAGAGCCGGAGTACCACAAGGATCCGTGCTCTCCCCCCTCCTATACACGCTTTACACAAGCGACTTCCCTCAATTTAGACCCAGTCCACTTGTGACTCATACTGCCCTTTTCGCAGATGATACAGCCATCTATTGTTCGGCTTCTAGTACACCCGCCATAGTAAAGTCCCTCCAAGCCGCCGCCAACTCCCTTGGCGACTGGTTTAGGAAATGGCGCATAGAAGTAAATCCAGATAAAAGCGCCGCTATCCTCTTCTCCAGAGGTACTACGCCAAATCCCTCCACTAAAGTCAAGATGTTCGGACAACCGATCCCTTGGGAAAAGAAAGTCCGTTATTTAGGTGTCACACTCGATAGGGGACTCACCTTCGAACATCATATAAAGATTGTCCGCGACCGCGCTGCTTTCGCGCTAGGCCGCTTACATTGTCTGCTCAATGGGCGCAGTAAACTCTCTCTTAGAAATAAGGTGAGAGTTTACACAACGTGCATTAGGCCGATAATGACATACGCAAGTCCAGTTTTCGCTCACGCCGCGCCCTCTCATATCCACAGGCTGCAAACCATTCAGAATAGGTTTTTGCGCAAAGCCATCGGTGGGCTTTGGTTCGTTAGGAACAAAAACCTCCACATTGACTTAGGTGTGCCGACCATCTCGCACCACCTAAAGCAATGCTCTGTCAAATACTTCGACTCGCTCAATCATCACCCAAATCCGTTGGTGAAAGCCGCAGGGGATTATTCTGCTCCGGCTGGCACCAGCAGGTCCAAACGTCGTCC
The DNA here is from genome assembly GCA_905163395.2 of Endotricha flammealis. Lineage (NCBI taxonomy): Eukaryota > Metazoa > Arthropoda > Insecta > Lepidoptera > Pyralidae > Endotricha > Endotricha flammealis. Next base: position 5,480,495 of record LR990871.1, on the reverse strand, counting down.
GCGGCACGTCCTCAACGACCCGGACGACTCCATTACAGTCGCCATCGAGGCGTATAAACAATTAGATTCCGCGACACAAACTAGACACACACGTCCGTCATATCGGCCCCGCCGGCGGGGCCGCGCGTCGCGCCACCTTCCTGTAGGGACTCGGTTTTCGCGGTACCGGCACGTGCCCGGCCGCTTCTCTCCAATCCGTTCGCCTTCCCCCAGTGTCGCCATAGGCCGAGGTTCGAGCCCCCCTCTGGGGCGCCCCTAGGCAGACGCTGTAAATTTTTGGCGGTGAGAGCCCTACGCTCCCGCAACAGTCCGGTGTCTCAGAAGAGGGTGTTAGTACACCCGAACTGAACTTTTCAATTAATAAAAAAAAAAAAAAAAAAAAAAAAAAAAAAAAAAAAAAAAAAAAAAAAAAATGCGATAGTTTATGAGGATGGATGTACGGATGTTTGTGACTCTTTCACCCAAAAAATATTAACACAAAAGCACGTACAGTCAAGTGCAGGTCGACCTTTACATATTTGTACCTGTTCTTAAGTTCTATGTCATAAGAGCCAAAATTGTACTGCAAGTGTAAAGGTCGACGTGCACCTGACTGAAGGAACCAGTGTGAATGTTGTACGTACAATTTATGTGTATTTATTTATTGATCCGTCTCTTTATAAAATCCATCTAACTCTGCCTACATCATAATAATTAGGTTTTCTCCAATCAACGTATATTTGTCTAATCAATCGCCGATTAATTAAACGTTGTCTATGTGTTCTTTGTGTGTGAGATTTCTTGAACCTAGGTTTCAAACAAAAAAGTACTATTGTCCTAGTACAATAAACTATTGTGTCATAACAATTACAATTCAAGTGATTTTCAAGGATTTTACATCGATCCTTTTACTTCATTGAAGCGTGGCGTGTGGTGTAGAAATCAACTTAGAATAGTGCAGAAAATCGTCAAAATATAATTTATAACTTGTACGGTCAATGCAAAATCCGTGTATTTAAAAAAAAATTACCGTTTGCTTCAATACGTCCTAAACTCCTAACTCAGTCGACGTACACATACTTACAGCCAGTTTCGCATTTTTAAAATTCATTAAATTATAGCTGTCACTGTCAAACAGAAGAAGAATAAAAGAGATAGCTTGAGACTAAAAGTGGAAATTTTGTATGCGTTTCGGAAACTGGCTGTTAGTCTCTCGTATTAATGAATGTACGTTGTGTGCGTGTCTGAGAAAAATACGTGACGGACTTTTTGTGCGCCAAGCAGACTCGATCGCACAATATGTGTGGCGTGTTGCCCAGTATTGTTGCACCAATCTCCATTTACTAATAGAAAGATACAATCGTGATTTAGTTTAGTTTTATTTATTCCAAATATCTAAGATATGGACCCTGATTTTGCAACTTCGGTGTGCCACCTTATTGCTATATTATACCCTAAATTACACGATACATTATCTTTAAAAAATCCGCCGGTCATTCAATTCGAAGTTTCTTGCGATTTCAGGATTTTTATTAAAAAGGAAACCAGTGCAATGACCTTATTAAAGCGACAGACTCTGGGCAAACCCATTCACTTCGTATGTGGGTTAATACTACTGATTGAGTATATATCTTTATTAAGTAAAAATAATTGCCAAAGTTTATTGCGATATTTTTAATTCCGCCAATGTCATGCAAAAACCTATCTATATTATGTAGCGTCAATAATGTAATCACAAATACACAAGTTGAGGAAATTGCCTTGTAGCGACTGCAGATTAGAATCACCATCCTTTCTGCTCCCACGCTGTCGTAGACGGCGACTGAGGGAATGTAAGTAAAGAATGGGCAGCAACTTTACTCGAAATCTCCAACCAACCCAACTGCGCTCGCCAACCCGCCTGTATGTCAAGCTTGGCGAGTATTGAAACTGTTTTTTCTTACGAGAATAGTTCTGATCATGGATCTCGATCAGGATTGGCCGTATAATACAATAAGAATATCAATTATATCTAATTAGTTGGTACAAATTCAAACAGGTGGTAGGCTATGTTTATTTTAGGGTTTCCTATGAGAACGAAAACAGATTAATCAGGCAGTCTGTTGGTATCTATTACAATCGTATTATTTTAACTTTACAATGGAAAATTCTATTTTCATCATGCGAATAACACCTACACATTGAAAATAGGTTTCCTTTCGAGAATTCTTAAAACACGTTTTTCTTGTATTTTTCCAACATTATATTGCATTTCGTTATTTAATTATTTTCGTACATCGTAAAATGTTTATTAGTTCTATTTTGAATTTTATACCCCAATTTTAAGAAGTAAGTGCCAATATTAACAATTCCACTGTTGAAAATGGTAGACATTCAGATTTTTGGTGTATTACCATGGTGGCATTGGTGGCTGGAGAGGAGGGTCCGACAGACTCCCGTGTCGCTTCCTCAAACGACGCGGCAGCTAGTTTATTAAAAAAAAGTTTTATAGGTTAAGTATTATATAACTTATTTTAGTTATTTTCCATTAATATTAATGTATAAATAACCTATAAAACTTTTTTTTAATAAACTAGCTGCCGCCTATATTTATACATTAATTTTAATGTAAAAATATATTTTTATCCCGTGTTTATACCCTTTGTATCTGATGTGTTATTTAATATGTGTCTGATAGATCTCAAGACGCTCATTGAATAAACATTATGTGCCAAGGCCAAATCGAGATCCTTTGTATGGGATCGAATACGATTTGATTTGTTTTGACAATCTGGTTATATTCACTGTTTTATCTTATTATTAATTTAGTTAAGGCGTTCGATGGCGTCGGTGTCGCATTCAAAAAAACGAACATGCAAGTTATGCAACGTCGACTCTAACCAGAGTTTGGGTGGGTTTCATACTCGCGAGCTTCTTCGATTTTGCTTTGGGCGATTGTACGCTAACCAAATAGTAAGTATAACATTTCAAGGGAACGAATTAGAATTTGCCAATAATTTCAGATTGAAATTATACTGTATTGACATTGAGATTAGATTCAAGAGTAAGCTGTTTTGTTAAAAAAAAAGTCTATAGACGTTTTACAATAAGTACTGTACCTATAGTGATCAATTTGATGTATTTTGTTTAAATTTAAAATTAACATTGTATAGAATAATTTTAATCGGTGTTATTCGAAAACATTAGCGAAAATAATAAGAATGGTTGAATAAAATTTAAGTATTTTTAGATATTCAAATAGTCTTCAAGTAGAACTATGTATATTTCTGTATATTTTAATTAAACTATCGCGATTGTGAACACATTACAACATTTTATTAACGGATTGAACGCGCACATAAACATTTCTACGTCCATTTGCTAATTGGGCATTTTAAGACTCCGGTGCCTTTTTGCGAATTAGGCATTAACCCGCAAAGAGCTAAGTGGCCTATGTTAGAAGGTTGGATGTACTGGGAGGCTGAATGGATCGGGTGTGGGATCACCGTTGACCTCCTAGGTACTATGATAGTCCAGTTCCAGTAATATAATAGTTATAATGTAAAACCAGGTCAGGATCAGGTTGCCTGGAAGAAATTGCTATGCGATAAGGCCGCCTATTGTATATTTCACCCGATTTTTTTTTTGATTTTGTTATTTTTGATAATGTTTTGGTGCAATAAAGAGTATTATTATTATTATTATTAAAACATTTGACGAGCAGTTTTCAATTTGTCAGTTTCTATAGACGCTTGCAATACCGGGGGTATCACTCACGCGTTGCCAACCTGAGACTCAGACGGGCTGCTCCGATTTGAGCGGTTGATCCGCTGTGCCCTACCTCTCTTTTAAATAACAATTGTCAATTTATCTGAGAAATAACCTGTCAGCGCGTGGTCAAAGGGTCAGTATCAGAATACTGACTCTTATCAATTACTACCCTACTAAACGGAGGTTGTAAGCCTCAAGCTATCTCTTTTTAAAAGCTTTTATTTAACTTGACCTGTATGTATGTATGTATGTATGTATGTATGTATGAATGTATGTAAGGGCGGAATCTTGGAACGAAAATTTGAACCACTTCCCGAAGACCGATTGAGCTGAAATTTTGCTTAAAACTGTAGATCAGATGACAATACAATATTATGATAACAAAATTACGATACAGCCGTTTGTGTTCCGTTTTTCGTACAAAACAGTTCCGACCAAAAACCTATAGGGTACTTCCGGTTGTCCTAGAATCATGAAATTTGGCAAGAAGCAAGATGATGTAGTACAAGTACAGGAATAAATCTGAAAATCGTGAATTTGTAGTTACTTCTTCTTCTTTAAACAACCAGTATAATTTGACCCTACCCTTGGTACATTTTACATTGGTACATGGCTCTTTTTATACCGGTTATTAATTAAAATGTATTTTATCTATTACTAGCTTTTTCTCGCGGCTTCGCTCGCGGTAATTTTATGACATAGATCTCGTTTGACAACAAAACAACCCATAGCGCGACTTGTGGCGCCATCTGTTGGCCGATAGCATCCCATACAGCGCCCTTTATAGTAGAAAAAATATTTTCCCTTTGGATTGACATACTTTCACGGGTAAAAAGGTAGCCTATGTTGGGCTCTGTACCCCTGACATATACAAATTTTCATAATGATCAACTGATTAGTCAAGCCGTGAAGGAATAACAAACAAACAAATTCACTTTCTCATTTATAATATTAGTATATGACTAGTATGAGGAGCTCGATGGCGTCGCTGTGTGTCACACTCTAATAAGAACACTTAGAACACACAAGTTAAGCGACGGCGACCCTAGCCAGCGTTTGGATGGGTTTCGTTATCTCGAGCTTCTTCGTGCTTCGGAGGGCACGTTAAGCCGTCGGTCCCGGCTGTTGTCGATAGATGACAGTCGTTAAGCCAAGTCGGTGGCCTTAGGGCGGTTTGAAAACACCGACCTCTGCCAATCCGCATTGGAGCAGCGTGGCAGAGTACGCTCTAATCACCTTCGATTGAAGGGAGACCTTAGACCAGCAGTGGGATGATTATGGGTTGATATGATGATGATGATGACTAGTATGATTATGGGAAGGAACCCTCACGCACGAGTTCTACTTGCCCTTGGTCGGTATTTTATTTTTGATGGGTACATAAACCCGTTTAGTTTGTCGCAGGGTGACTGTAGTGAAAATCAGGAAATTATAAAGGTATTCAAATTGCTGGTGCTAGTTATAACAAATAAATTCATTAGACAAGTACTCGACAATAGATGGCACTGCGAAACCTGTCCAGTGATAACTAAAAAGTAAAAAATAAATTATAAGTAAAAAAATATATTTAAAGACAAGCTTTTATTTAATTGCGCTAAAAAGAATAAAATAAACTTTTCTTTTAAAATTTTAACTATTAACTTATAACGTCATTACACAATTTATATGACATAAAAGCTTGTCGCGAGATTTACCTGTTTAGGAAAACATAATTATCGAACTAACATTTATTCGTACTACGAGTAAATGTTAGTAATTAAATCTCGCGACAAGCTTTTATGTCATATAAATTGTGTAATGACGTTATAAGTTAATAGTTAAAATTTTAAAAGAAAAGTTTATTTTATTCTTTTTAGCGCAATTAAATAAAAGCTTGTCTTTAAATATATTTTTTTACTTATAATTTATTATCTTTTTTTGTTTGACAATGACAGGTATAATTTTATGAGTCACCTTATGCATTTCAGACACTGGCTGTATAATATAATAGTAAGATAATAGTTATTAAGCAAATCAATTAAAAAAATATTGAAAACGTATTTCCTGTAATATGTAAATCCCACCAAAAACATTCTGTAAAAACTAGCCAAGTCTCGATGGAGTTGCTTGTTTATCTCTAAAAAGTAATGAAATCTAGACAAAGTCGTGCCAAGTCTAAGGTTCCTTACTGCGATTTCTTTATTATTATATAGTTAATGTTGTGTGACTTGGCCATTGAAGGATACACAAGGGGACAAGGGTACAAAACCAGGTCCTCCATTATTCCAGTACAGACGGACTTGTGTACCCTTCAACGGCCAAGTCACACAACTTACTACTGATGACGAAAATTTCTGCGTTCTGGTCTTATCCAGAAGTTCCCAAATAGGGGCCTGAAAATGCGGCGAAATGGTTCCAGTAAAGGATGGTACGGCAGTGTTTGCTTCGCGCTCGGCTTGGCGGAAGCACTGCCGTGCCCCCTGATGTACGAATGATTTTATTTATTTAATTTTTTTTTCATTTACAGTCGGGAAAGTTCGGCGAGGGTCACATAGGTCCCGCGCACGGTATTGCAGTGCATGTGCGAGCGAAAGGTCCGGGGGGTGAAAGAGACCACTCCGGGTGTACATGGCCATTGCTGTCGGTCATAGCACCCGAGGAGCCATTGCCACAGGAGCCATGGATAGCAGTTATCAAGAGAGGCAATTGTAATTTCGAAATAAAGGTTAGTCTTCATATTTAAGACGCAAAAATCTAATTCATACCCAACCATAAATAAATATTCTTGGACGAATCGCACAACGCCATCTAGTCCCAAACTAAGCAACTAAGCTTGTACTATGTGGGTATGGGTACTAGATTGCTGGTAAAAATACTTAAATACATACTTTGTTGGAAATAAATACTTATTAGACACAGAAAACACCCAGCGCATGATTCGAACCCGCGGCCCTTGGGATAAAGTGACCATTGCTAGCCACTCGACCACTGGAACATAATCATCTCACCGTAGGATAGGTCTCCCTTGCACTATTAAAAAAAACAGTAAAATAAGCCATAACTCCCGTTCGCAGCATCCAATAACTTATCAAAATAAACAAACTTGGCGCAAGCATTACAAAAATTAGTAAACAGCGATATTCAATTCATTAACTACTTAATTGAATATTGTCAAAACACTTAAATTTTTTAAGGGTGCTCTAACAATAATTCGTGATCAAACTTTTAACACTCTTCTGTACTTGAGTGTTAACCTACTTCTTTTGTTGAATATACAGTCAAGAGCAACGATTCGGTCGACCTTTACATATTGAACTTTGTACCGTTCTTAAGTTCTATGTCATAAGAGCCAAAATTGTACTGCAAGTGTAAGGCTCGACGTGCACCTGACTGTACATACTTTTGTAAGTAAATTAAAGAATTGATAAGAGTCATAATAATACAATGGCTAATCCCAAAAATAAGCCATTAAAATAGATAAATTATGTTTTTGTCGTGTCCTACATAATGGAAATTGGTATTTTGTACCTACTTCTGATATCGAAGACGGATTGAGTGATTACCAATGAGTAATAAAATGTAGGTATATTTAGAATTGCTTATCTACTAAGTATATAAATTGAATATTGTAATATCGGTTTGATAAAAACAAATAAAGTTTTGAATGTAAGTAAAGTATGTATGTCATGGACCTAGAAAAAAAGGCGGACGGAATTTTGCTAAGAAAGAATTGAAGCACCCTAATGGCGGCGGCGTAACTATGTGTGAGTGTGAAATGGCTGACCGGCACGCACACATTCACACCATAGTAAGCCGGCCGGTTCGTATGTATACGCGAGATGGCCTACTATGGGTGCTTCACTTTTTAGTTTCAGTGATGGTGTCCGCCTTTTTTCTAGATCCATGATGTATGTATTAACGAAATCCCAAGTATAAGAAATGCTTATTACAAGTGTGACATATTCACCGTTTCCTGGGCCCCTACCATGACCGCTTAAAACAAAAAAAAACGGCTGAGTAAGAAAGACAGCGCAATACATGATGTAAGGCGACGTCTCGTTTACACCATCGTTTAAGGATAGTTATAAAAGGTTGTGGTACGGCCCCTGTTGGACCAACTGTTGCACAAATATACTATAGCCAACCGAATAACTTGGAAAAAGTATTCCTGTTGGCACAACTAAGACAAGACCACTCACACCAACAATTAAAATTTTTCTTGGTCACATCTATCTATCTATATATATAAAATGCTTTGTCCTGACTGACTGACTGACTGACTGACTGACTGAGAATCAACGCACAGCCTAAACCGCTCATCGTAAAAATCTGAAACTTGGCAGGTGGAACTATTATAAGACGTAGGCGTCCGATAAGAAAGGATTTTTCGAAATTCGAACTCTAAGGGGGTAAAGAAGTGGGGTAAAGTTACTATGGGACAACTTGATTCCTTGGTCCAATCTACTTCAAATTTTGCATAAAAATTGTTTAAGAGAATTGATGGAAGATGTGATTCTTATTTTATTGAAATTCTTGAAAAAAATGTATTTTGTGGGTAATTTTCTTCGAGTTGATATCTATACTCATACTCCTTAGTGCTTTTGATTTCAATTACATTTCATTTTGACACATCCGTGAAGTGAAGTGTGTCATCTGTCATGTAATATTTTTATAAATTGTGAATACTCCGAATATTCAAACAAAATGATTTCATAATGTCGTCGTTATTTATTCTGTTCGTGATCTCGGAAAAACAGCTAAAATTCTAACTATAGAGCGGACAGAATCATATTCATCGATAATAACAGTAAGTAATTAAATATTTAATTGTATGATATTTGACAGGGTTCAAGTTAAATTGGTCAATGGTTGAAAGGCATATTGTTATTGTCTCTTTCTCACTTATAGGAAATCTCATTACGTCGACTCGCTTTATTTTTTCGTAGTGTTGTTGTAGGGATGGTTGTAGATAATGAAATACCAATGTATATACATTTTTTTTACGGAAGTGGTTGGAAAACAAGCTCAGGAATATGGATTATTTGATGTTAGGTAATTACCGTCGAGTCGACTATGTATGGAGCACATAGATTCTAGGGTCCTAGACCAAGACTGTTGCCGACCTATAACAGGAAAAAACAGGATATGTATAGCGAGAAATAGTATAAATAAGTAAGGAGTTAGAATTTCGGATATTTCACTCAGCGAACGAAACGCATTGCTGCTTCACGTCAATATTCTGTAAAAGGGTGGCACATCACCGATCGGGCTAGCCTATTTCATAAACGCTCACTCCAAAGATTGTAATGAGAAGTTTAAAAATAGAAAAATAATCATCTATACATATGAAAATGTTTTGTCTTGACCGTAGAGACCTGAAACATGGGTGGGTGGAATAAGAAAGCATTTTTTGGAATTCCCACGAAAAAGCGGGATAAACGCAAACGAAGTTGCGCGGGTTTCTCTAGTTGAGTTATAAGATTTAACGTACCTTAGTCATTATATTTTTCGTTGATTGAAGTTTGTATTGTCAAGATACTTGTTTCTTTGTCTGTCTGTTTGTTCAAGCTATAACTTCTCTTACCAACTGGAACTGTAATAGCTGAAACTGTTTCCATTCTCTTTAGGTTCTGATAAATCCTTACTTCTTATAAACGCAAGTTTGTAAGTATGAATGTTTGTCTCTTTTACGCAAAAACGACTTGGTAGATTCGCTTGAAATGGGTAATTAAATTATTTATTTTATTTTTTACCCGGATATAAAGCAATATTATCGTATTCTATAATAAGTAAATTAATAAATATAATAATGTTTTCATTGCAGGTCCAGAATGCATGGCGCGCGAACGCATCCGCGGTACTCGTGTACAACGACAGGGACACCACGCTACTCGAGAAAATGAAACTGTCTACTGACAATGGACGTAAGTACACCATATTATTTTTATAAGGCTGTAATATTTTTATAAAACCGGTGCTAAATTATTTATTCGGTCTAATTCTCTCTGTAAAAGTCGATGCCTTACGATCTTCGACCTACTTTTCAACAGCCGCACAGATGACATACTTATTACTATAGTTAGTCATACTAACATCAATAAATTAATATATATTCTTATATATTAAAGTATGTATAACGTGTCTATCTAATAAAAGATTTTTCAAAATCGGATCTGCAGATTCGAAACCAACCACCCAAACCACAAACTTTACCACTTTATAATATCGTATTGATATGCCTGTAATATTCCCCTGCAAAGGCACTCTTTCATTCTAATCCTCTCTGCAAAAGACGATTCCTTGCCAATCTTGGACCTACTTTTCATCAGCTGTTCCTTATCCAATAGGTCAGTAAGGTCTTGCCTCTTGATAGGCATCTATCGCGGCGCGGTGACAAAAATGGAAAACAAAAACAATCTACCCAAACGCGATTTTCCGTAGTTTCTATATTTTGTCGTTGCGTTCGTTGGTTTGAAACAGACACAGGAGAACTATAATGAAACATACATTTTTACTTCCTCCTGTGGCGGCACTAAGGAGGAACAAACAAGCAATATACTTTGAAATTTCTGTAAGGAATGAACCACTTCCAATCCTAATGGGCTAATCAGGCTAATGGTTTAGGAATTAACTACACTGGGCGTCAAAAATAAGTAGTACAGTTTTAAAATTGCAATATCTCCTAAACTACAGAAGCTAGACCTTTGAAATAAAAAAAAGTTAAAAGACAATTTCATTTCATTTAATAAAAACTTCATGCATAATATCGTCTTTTAAAGATTGATTTTTATTGCAAAACTCTAACTTGTATAGTTTCAAGAGTAATTGCAATTTTAAAACTGTACTACTTATTTTTGACGTCCAGTGTAGATAGGTATAGGACCTACGTTTAATTAGTGCAACTATTATTTTATAAATTATTTATAAGCAAATGACTATAATAATTTAGTATGACTAACTATAGTAATAAACAACTAGTTAACTTATTATTGTACTGTAGGTACTAGGCACGTAACTAATCGTTGTACATTGTATTTTTTTTACCTATATTGTAAACAAGCGTGACGTATAGATAGGTACTATAAACAAGTCATTATGTATGTGACGATAAACTACGTGCAATCTATAAATATAATTAAAATTGAATTGTCTATTTGTATCTATACCATTAAAAAGAGGAAAGATTTGATTGGTTGCAATAAATAGGCTCCGAAACTACTTGACCGATTTGAAAAATTATTGAATGGGAAGTTTGGAAAATCCTTGTAAGTATGTATTATACAAAAAAATCGAGTAGTAAAAAAATCTAAGCGAACAGTAATGTAGGGTAAGACTATCATAGTTTATTGTCAACAAAACAAATCGGACTTTATACAGAAATAGTTTGACCTATACTTGAGTTAAATATGATCTATCTAAAACATTGATTAAATTTTAATAATATTGACGTGTAGAGTATTAAGTTAAACATTTATTCCCATCAAATATAGATAATCATTATTACTAAATTGTTTGCCATCCGGATAGGGTGGTATAGGCTAGTGTTGTAATGTAAATAATCACTGTTCTATCGACATCGATACTATTCAACCATACCTGATACGCAATTTCAAATTTAATTCTATCGATAATAAAATTAACGATTGATAATAAAATTGAAGTGTTATCGCATTCGAATTGGGTAATTTCCTTTAGTTACGTAGTTGGTAATTGATAGGTACTTAGCATCGTAAATCGTAAAAAAATTAAATGTTTTTAATTGACCATGAATCACTTTTGATTTTAGGCAACCAGTGTTTTTCACCAACAGGAATAGGTATTGTAATAAACTTTATTTGTCATCAAAAAGAAAATCAATTCCTTTCAATTATGACAAAAATATAAATTTGAAAATATATTTTTTTGTACAAAAATGAAATTTTTGTACAAAAGTGACATTTTGACGTAAAATATTCAGCTTACCTACCTTCTTACCTACAGTTGGCATCAATATCGATACTTGCATGCATCGTAATTTTTGTTAATAAATCTATCGACTATTGATACAAAATATCGATATTTGTGTTATCGGTCACTCAAGACAAACAACACTAGGTCAGACTATCCAATAAATCTTGTCCGTCGCCCACGCGAGGGGTCATCGACTTACCAGCCCTTAGCAGCCACTCAGGGTTACCCACTGTGCATACAAATATAATAATATTATTGTATGTAGAGACAATAATACTGTAAGTATTATAAACAATGCATTATCTTATTTAAACTGTAATAAAATGGAAATTTTAAGATATATAATTAGCATAATTAAGAGAGTATCTGAAATTTTAAAGTTAAAACACATGAAATTAAAACTGTCACTGTCAAATTAAGAAGAAAAAGAGATAGCTTGAGACTTAATGTGGACTAAAAATTAAATTGCGTTTCAGAAACTATCTGTATCATTGTCTCACAAAAACTTTTCTTTTTAAATTAATTTGACAATGGTGCTAATTCTGTTGTACTTTTAATTAGACTAAACTAATTTTGACGGGACCAAAGGTGTTGTTGTCCTTCCTTGGTTTACAATTAGTGACAAGGATAGTCAAAATTAGTTTAGTCTAGTTAACTGTACAACAGAATTAGCACCATTGTCAAATTAATTTAAAAAGAAAAGTTTTTGTGAGACAATGATACAGATAGTTTCTGAAACGCATTTAATTTTTAGTCCACATTTAGCACCAATGACAGCATGAAAATGTAACCATTAACTTAGTTTTTAACCCCCGACGCAAAAAGAGGGGTGTTATAAGTTTGACGTGTGTATTCAGTGATTTGTTATTTACTATAGATTCGTAATGTTTGACACATACCCGCTGCCACGTCGACTGAGGCCACAGTCTTAGTTGAATTTCTTCCGACTTAGTCGTAGTTTGACGTTCAGTGAATGCGTATCTCACAATAATATCACAAAAATGGTTAAATGCACTGTTAAAACATGTATGTCGTGATCCCAAACTAATAACAAAGCAAGTGGTATTACTTTTCACAAATAAGAATGCTTAATTATGTTAAAATTATACCAAAATAGTATTAAAATCGAAATTAATATATTACGCATTGTTTTTGCCAACAGTGTTGCCAGTAAAAACGATTTTAAGTTTCCCAAATGTTGGGAGTTTAGTCAATGACGAACTCATACGCCTTTATGTATCATTAGTAACACAGTAGAAGTAAACCTACAACCAGGCTCAAACTAGAATTAATTATTTACTTAGAATTGATTGATACTAAAATCAATCGCTAGTGCTACGCACGTCAAGACAAGAAAAAACAAATCATTTTCCTTTTTTTGATATGGCTTTTAACTGACATTTGACATAATGATATTATTACTATGACAGTGAAGTAACAATTTCATCTTTTTCATTGTGGTAACGGTGTTTAATTTAAATTGTTTCTGCAATTATCAAATGTTCGATTGAGTACAATAGTTTTTTTTGTTTTATGTTGTATTTTATTCAAATTATTTAAATTTATGATTTTATTTTATTTAAATTTCATTTTCATTTCTTAACAATAAAAAAAATCTACTGAAGACTTGGCTGTATGGGCATAGTTCCCTTTGCCTACCCAGAATGGGTGAAGAAAACAAAAAAAAAATCTCTGCTAAAAGTTAGTAGTAGCACAGAATAGATAATAGTAGTAGGTCTGCATCGGTTAGATTCATCAATGACTAAAAAATGGAAACTTCTCCATTCCGCCATGATTCATTCTTGAAATATAATATGTATGTACCAATATTTACGCATCTATATATTTATTTCTTCCTATCTTTAATTCTTCTGTCACCTAAGAAACAATAATATGGTATAAAAACTTTATTTTTATTTTTTAAAAAGACTCATATAACATTCATTCAATGGGAAAATTATTCATGAGCTGGCAACTCTGACCATTTTTCTGGGAGTAATGCTTTTGTCTCATTTTGACATAATTAGTTTGACTCTAGAAAAAAAGAGACAAACATATTTTACTTTGGCATATGCTCGGAATATGTATCGGTTTCAAAGCTACGTCTTTAACACTCTGAAGTGGTTGCGGCTTTTTACGAATGCTTTGTATGGCGTTACTTCTCTTGTCTTAGAAGAATATATAAAACCTCATTGTGTGTATTTGTGTATCTGTGGATCTGTCTGTGGCATCGTAGCAACCAAACGGATGATCCGATTTTGATGCAGTTTTTTTTTGTTTGAAAGGTGACCTATGGGAGTGTTCTAGTTATGATTCATGAAAATCTGTTCAGCCGTTTGAAGATCACTTTCAGCTTTTTTTCTATAATAAATAAAATAAAATAAAAAAAAATTATTTTTAACAATTTTACATACAGTAACTTAAAACTAATACATTTTATTCTTAAATTAAAGATCGTGTACACTTCAGTATCCCTGAACTCCACACTAGGATTCCCTGTGTCGTGTCGTGGGCGTCCAGGTCCTTCCCGATTGAAAACAATTTTTTACTTATATAATTTAGTTTACTCTATTTAATATATATTATAATGTGTGTTATAGTGACGACACTTCAGTTAAACATTATTAAAATATTCCGTAGTGGATAAAAGCCATATAAAAGCACACTCACAGCACAACTCACAAGCCGAGTAGAGCCAAATTGAAAGAAAAAAAAAATGTTTTGCTTATTTTCGCGCCATACATTATCTGTAGACACATGCAGTGCCACAAGCTTATCTGTGCCGGCGGCCAAAATTAGAACTAATAAATACGCCATAAATACGCCTTGAATACCTTGATTATCTTCAATAGCTTCGATCGATCCTAGCGCCCCGGCAATCGGCACAATAACTTTGTAGAACTGTACATCTCTTTCCATCAAATCGGAGACACGAATGAAACAAACATTAACCATAATACATGTTCGGATTCACACTGCATACAAATGTCAACATTAGCATAACGTAACGTTAAATATTTATCAAAATCTCTTTATCCCCGGTGCCTTGTAAATACTGAAACATAAAGGCAGACAATGGAAATTGTACATGGAGAGCAGGTATGCGGAAATAATTGTTATTTGCAACGTTTTAACCATATGAATAGTGTCCATAAATATGTTGATCAAGGAAGAATGTTTCGTTCATTGCGGAAAAGTGAAATTAAGGCTTTTTCACAAGGAACTACAGTTTTATATTGGGTAAAATTAAATAAAAATTTATAAAAACATTAATAATAACATTAAAAAACTAAACTAACATTAGAACTGTTAGAAATTAAACTGCTTAGATCACACAAACTAATATTAAAAAGGCATGTTATATACATTATGCCTTTTTATTTTTAATGTTTATTCAAATCTCTCGGGTCTCGTTTTAAAAACAGAATTATGAATTTTAAAAACCATAATGTCAAAGTCAATTCTTTTTTATTCAAATAGGCCTTGGATGGGTTACATTATCTCGAGCTTCTCCGTGCTCGACCTGGCTGTTTTCGATGGTTGACAGGCTTGCCAAGTTAGTGGCCGTTTGAAAACAATGGTCTGTTACCGGCTCTTTATAGAAATATATACAGGGTGTATGTCGCATTAATTCCGGGACGGGGTATACACGTTTCTACATTTATAAATTTTATGATGATTAGTAAAATACATACTGATTATGATTTCGCTAGGTAGTTTATCATTACAATGACGTAGGTGCATGATAATAATATTATAGCAGATAAATATATTATCATGACCATCATCTGCATTATCAGACCTTGTAAGTGTGTCTTGATTGCAAGGCCGCCCGGTCAATTTTATAAAAAGCCGAGCCCTTTAAAGAATATTTTGGTTATAAACATAAATCTTAAGATACAATTATTCGGAAAGATGTTGTAACTACTTATGTTCAAAGATGGGCATGATCAGATTCTTCTAGGCAGACAAAGAAAATAATCAAATTATTATTTTATTTTCAACATTGTTCAAAATATCACACACTCTAGGCATATGAAATGAAATATTATTCGTTGTCTTTGTCATCTTCGGAAAGCTTATACAAAATCTTCTTATTCATATTTATAAGGTCGTGTATCAGAAACCTTTAAGTCCAAAAACCTCGATCTTTAATTATATAACAATCTATTTAAAGATTATATAATTATAATAATGCACAAATACATAAATTTGTCCATGTATACTAATGGATGTATTCTGTTACGAACTCAGGAATAATGAATTTATACACATCCGATAAAAGAATGCAAAAATAGCATTTCTGTCTATTGAAAATTCATTGTGAATTAAAATGCATTAAATAATTATGTTTTTATAAATAAATTGTATTTTGAACATTTAAAAGTATTTTAACTATCTAAACTCGTGCATCTCGTATACGTGTATCCACCTTTCTCGTGGAAATTTCGGAAAATATCGGAAACAAACCTTCCTCTCTATTTCTGAAAAGTGCATTATAATCCGTTGTGTAGTTTAAAAGTTCTAAGCGAACACACATCGAAAACGACTTCATTTTATACTATGTAAAAATGTATTTTTCACTTCTCATGCTCAGAAAATGCTTATTTGCGCAGGATATAGGCTGCACAAAATCGAATTTTGTGCACAAGAGCAAAAACGTATCTACTCATAAATGTATCTATATTAAGGCAAAGGAAATAAGTCATACAGCCAAACACAACAAAAAGTTCAGAGATAGAATTTGTTATTTTATAATATTTACTTTAATTTATTTGCCTTATGTGTTTTTTAAGTCATAAAAGATATTAAAATTTAAAATAAAGTACGGTAGGTTATTTAATTAATTTAAGAAAATTATTTTATTACAAAATTAATTTAATAGTAGGCTGTATAGGTCTGCAGCCCAAGCCTAATTTCAATGTTGTAAGATTTAAAAAAAAAAAGTGGCGGGAAAGGGGAAACAGGTCTTGTTTTTCGTGCGTTTATACTTTATTTATTTATTTCCTCGCAATCGAAGTGAAAAGCAGAGTTTATAACTCGTCCACAAAACCATTTCTATCCTCGACATTACTATCAGTCTCGGATAGAAATGATTCGTTTTGTGCACTTGTTGTAAAATCTACTATTTTTATTCATAGTTTATATTTATAACGTTTTTTTAAATATTAATATGTGTTTAAATATGCTATGAATGTGGTATTTTTTACCCGGTATCGAATATTTGTGTTCGCATTTGCCTAGCGACGAACTGGTTAACATTCTCCGCTATTCTATATCAGATATTCTATGTGTGCTAATTCGATCAACACAAAGGTTTCACTGCCAAGGTCCGCTGTCGCGTGCTGATGCGGTTAAAATTAGCATGAAAATATAGGTTACATTACAAATAACTTAATCTTATTAGATGTTGACGACAGTGTAAACGCAAGCAATATAATTGTTATGGTCTCTTCTCTACACGAAGTTGAACGAATACGAGGATAGGCTCTTCGTTCTACTTCGTCTTTATTTTTCATATGTTTTGAACAACTTCGGTCAACTTCGTGAGAGTAAATCTGTCCGTATGCAACGTCTGACTTCAGCGAATTCTGTGTGCATCTAAAAGGGTGATTAAAGTTGTAAGTGCATGTTTAATATAAGACCCTAATGTTAAACATTTTGAACACAACGAGTTCTGTACAACGTTTGCGCCGACCACAAATGTTGAGAACACTTCACGAATATTTTTATAGTGTCGTTAGAAGAGATTTCTTCGTTTTTTCGTGGTTCTAGTATTTTGTGCTATTAACCATGGTCTTCATTGTCCGTGCCCTATATTTGTCCGTGGTCTTACTACTTTGTATTATTCCTCGTGGTCCTTCTATTTATAGAATCAAAAAATTAACCTCTATAGCTTTTATTTTTATTTTGATATTAAAAAACCGTAGCATGTAGCGGTCGCATGTGACAGTCGATGGATGAATGACCGACAACATTATCTCAATTCTATGACTATTCTTAGTTTAATAACACATAAACATTTCATATAAACAATTATGATTGATAAATGTTTATTTAAACTAATTACATGTTTTTTAACTTAACATTGACATTAAACAGACTCGCTATAAACAAAATGCCACCACATATTATTATATGTTTGCTTGCGCCATCTGGTGACGTTTGGCGTATTTTTTGGTGGATCCATTCGAATCTTGATAGTTCGGTCACAAATCAATTAGTTAAGTGCCGTTACTGATTCTATTTCCTAAAAACAATTGATTTTAAAAAGAAGTTTTTATCAATTCCACACATTGATACATACATTGTAAGTATTTTATTTTCTCTCAACATTTTTGTTTTAATATGGATTTACATAATAATATATTAACACTAGCTTTTCCCCGCGGCTTCGCTCGCGCTTAATTTTATGACATAGATATCGTTTAACAATAAAACAACCCATAGCGCGACTTGTGGCGCCATCTGTTGGCCGATAGCCCATCCCATACAGCGCCCTCTATAGTAGAAAAAATGCTTTCCCATTGGAATGACATACTTTCACGGGATAAAAAGTAGCCTATGTTGGGCTCTGTACCCCAGACAATATGTATACAAATTTTCATAATGATCGGCTGCTTAGTCAAGCCGTGAAGGAATAACAAACAAACAAACAAACAAACAAACAAACTCACTTTCTCATTTATAATATTAGTATGATATTAGTATGATGTATGCAATGCAGTAATTTGTTCATTTAAACATGATTTTTTAATTTTTTTATGCGTATCATCTAATACTCCGCAAATCAGTGTATTGCAAATTTGATATTCTTTTTACATGTTGTTGATATATTGGATAACTAGGGCCGTACGCTTTTATTTTAAAGATATATTGCGTAGGTACTTTAACAAAAGTTATTAAAATAACTTTGTTTGTATGGAATTTTTCTTTTAATAATAACTTGACTGTGACTACTTGACATGCACATTTGACACATATTTCTGGCATAATCAGTAACTTCAAACTATTGATATTTTATTAGATCTGGTTGTGGTCGGGCTAGGGGCCGTGATCCCCAGCCAGACCACAATCGTACTCTTAGTACTCAAAAACTACAAGACACAAATTCCTGGGATAAGTGGCACAGTAAAACACAATTCAAATTACCATCTCCGTTCCATGTCGTGATCGGGTCAGGAATCATCACACGTTAAAAAACATGTCCCTTCACTATAGCAAAAAAATAAAAACGTCTATGAAGTGTTGAGTTTTTTTGTTTGTGGTTGCACGGTGGTTGCCTGGTCATAATTATAGAACTTCATAGGTGTGCATATGTCAAAAATTAAATAAAGGTCTGGAAAACACATCAACCTGTAAGCGACCCAAATTGAGTCTTGGGCTCTTGGTCTCCGACAGAAAGTACTCTGCCCTTTCCGTGGTTGTTTATGGGTGCGGTTTTCTTTCGCCATTTCTTTTACCGGTGGTCGTTTTACTTTGTTTCCGAAATGGTGGTAGTTTATAGAGTAGCTTATTTATTTAATACAGAATATTATTTTGTAACACTCATTGTAAATGACGTGTCTAAATGCCCGCGAGGGCCCACAGAATAAAGTATTTTTGGTTTTGACTACGAAATTACGAGTGGCCCTTATTTTGTTTTGAGTAGTTGTAGTATTGGATTGGATAAAAATAGGTTCAATGTGGTTATGACTAAAGACATACAGCTGACATAAGGTTCGTTTTAATTATGCGTGACCGTGCGGTATATCTATGGCGTAACCTATCCTAATTTAGTTTCTCGAACTGGCTTTCATATGAAATTATTAACCTTATATTAACTTGTATTAGGTATATTTTTAAACAGTGAGTTATCAATTTATCGTTTGTACAACTGTCGTCAAACTAGTATACTACCTAACACTTCGTGGTTCACAATTGGTGTCATTGCCTTGGCTTAACTTCGTCAATCGACAATAGTTACCGACTGTTTAGAATAAATTTGAAACAAGATGGACTTTAAATATAATTTTTAATATTATGTAAAGTATTATGATCTGCTACATGTGGTATTATTTATTTAATAATTACCAACATATTTCATACACATTTTAATTGAGAAATAGGTATCACTGATTAATTATCTTTTATCATTTAAAATTCAGTGTAATGTCCAACAAACGTTCGTGTACTATCAAATAAATATCAATATTTGTGCAATGTTCAGATACAAAAACAAAAAATTGCAATACCATTCAGCCCTCTTATCATGTAAAAACGTAAATATGAGTGATTGTTAATCTGCGTTTTTTTTTAAATTATTAATATACCATTAAGGTGGCAAACAAGCTTACGGTCCGCCTGATGGTGAGCGGTCACCGTAGCTCCATTTTATTGTAGAGACGACAGGTGGAGTGGTAGATGCTCTACCACTCGTCTCCACTGTGTCTCCACTACTATGAATTGGTAGTGGCTCGTAAATGGGCTGGCTCGACCGGCAGTACCACCCTCTCACGGAATATCGACGTGAAATAGCTGTATTAGGCCGGCTGTGTTTCGTACGATGAGTGAGAGATCCGGACCCCTGTTTCCTACTCCCTTTTTCACTTTCCTCCCCCGTCCTTCCTTTTTCATACTTTCATCGGTGGGCAACGCATCCAAGATCTTGTAGTCGTGGATGTCCATTGGCAGCGGAGATTGCTTACCATCAGGTTACCGCAGCTCGTTCGTCTTAATCTGTCATATATATAAAAAAACTATCAACTCTTACCATTTTTTTTATACCACAAAGTTGGCAAACAAGCATACGGCCCCGCCTGATGATAAGCATCACCGTAGCCTATAGACGCTTGCAATACCGGGGTATCACTCACGCATTGCTAACCGTCCCAACTGGGGGTCTCTGAAGACCTTACTCACCGTAGGAACACAGCATGACCGAGACCAATGCTATTTGGCTACGACTGTGAAGCTGACTATGAAGAAGTTATGAAACTATGAAGAAGTTATGAAACTATGAAGAAGTTATGAAACTATGAAGAACTACGAAAATATGAAGTTTCTAACAGATATTCTGTTTGTTTCAGGAAACATCAGCGCGGTGTTCACATACAAATGGAAGGGTGCGGAGATCACGAGACTGATCGACAACGGCACGAGGGTGCTCATCGGCATCAGGCCAGGCCGTACCTTCACTAGCGTCGGGAACAACATCAACAAGTCAGTATTTAATCCATACTAACATTGTAAATGCGAAAGTGTGTCCGTTTGTCCTTCCTTCACGTCGATTCATTGGGGATAGGTTATGGTATGGAAAGTGACATAGGGTTATTTTTTTATCGCGGAAAAACAACTTATTCCCATGGGAAAAAATAAAATTTATTATTATTATTATTTTTCAGGACTTCAGTACTATTCGTATCGATCTCGTTCATCGTCCTGATGGTGATATCACTGGCTTGGCTCGTGTTCTACTATATACAGCGCTTCCGATACATACACGCGAAAGATCGGCTCTCTGTAAGTATTTATGCTATATTTTATATACGTCTGTTTTGGAATTCACAACGCACAAGAAAGAAAATGAAAAGAACTATGAATACCAATTTGTATTTGTTTTACACAATTCACACAGGACCAACTAGTCCAAAAGTAAGCTAGTAAGTTATGGGTATCAGACAACACATAAATAATTGTAAATATTATAATATGTACAAAGAAAACACCCAGATTCGAGAACAAACATAAATGCCAAGCCAAATATTAAGCTTAATATTTTTTTTGTACCATTTTATTTTATTTTTTTGATTCCAGAAACGATTGTGTTGCGCTGCCAAGAAGGCGCTATCAAAAATACCTGTAAAAAGTTTAAAGACTGAAGACAGAGTAAGTACCTTATTATACATCTCTTTATTAAGAGATAATAGAACGAATATTTCACTCATTGGATTTTTTAGTTAAATAATTTTTGTAACTAAGTAAATACTTTTGTAAAATCTGCGCCACGAGAGAAGAGATCTAATGAGCAAGTGATTTGACATGCGCATTAGATGACTTTTATACCATTTAGTAAAAATCGTCTACTGCGCAAGTCAAATCACGTACTCGTCAGGAATCTTC
This sequence comes from Endotricha flammealis, assembly GCA_905163395.2. Taxonomy (NCBI): domain Eukaryota; kingdom Metazoa; phylum Arthropoda; class Insecta; order Lepidoptera; family Pyralidae; genus Endotricha; species Endotricha flammealis. Next base: position 5,458,736 of record LR990871.1, on the reverse strand, counting down.
TCTAGTGGCGGGAATGTATTTACTTGGTTATTTGTTTTTATAAAAAAAAATAACTATTCATGTGTTTTCTATAAATATTTATTATTTATGTGTTTTATATTAATTTCAGGAGGTGCAAGGCGATGGCGAATGCTGCGCCATCTGTATAGAACCTTATAAAGTATCAGAAACCCTAAGATCTCTTCCTTGTAGGTAAGCTCCATTATTGACTAAGTTATCATCATCAACTATAATGCTACTGGGATATGGGTCTTTTTTATCACTTATGGTAGACGAACATGCAAGCGAGCTACTTGTTAGAAAATGGTTATCCCATCAAATCGTAGCCAATTAGCATTCGGCCATGTTGTGTTCCTACGGTGAGTAAGGTCTCCAGAGGTCCACTTGGGGGGTCGGGAGGGTTGGCAACGTGTGAGTGATACCCCGGTATTGCAAGCGTCTATAGGCTACGGTGATGCTTACCATCAGGCGGGCCGTATGCCTGTTTGCCAACTTTGTGGTATAAAAAAAACATTAAAATGTAAGTCAAAGTCCGAGCCTCGTAACGCAACTCTTCCACTACAAAAAGCCGTTAGATCTTGTGTAAAACCAAGACTGATAAATTCTGATAATGTTTACTTAACTAAATACATCGACTGACGGTCGTGTCCCCAGTTCATTGCTTATTTTTTTAAATACTAATAAGGTTGCAAACAAGCATACGGCCTGCCTCGCCTGATGGTAAACATCACCGTAGCCTATAGTCGCTTGCAATACCAGGGGTATCACTCACGCGTTGCCAACCCTCCCAACAAAGAGCTCTGGAGACGTTACTCACCGTAGGCACACAGCATGGCCGAGACCAATGCTATTTGGCTACGATCTTCTGTAAGGTGTATAATATTAGAAAAATAGCAACCCCAGGTTCGCTATCAAATTTTTGTGGGTACACCCAGCTGGGGATATCCATAGTCCCCGCTGCATGTTCCCTAAGCGGTGGGTTGAGATTTTAGGAATTAAAATATATTTTATTGTGTTACAGACATGACTTCCACAAGAACTGCATAGACCCGTGGTTGCTCGAACATCGAACCTGCCCTATGTGCAAGATGGACATACTTCAGTACTATGGATATGTGGTATGTAATGTAATAATTAGTCTATTAGCGCTAATTAATAAATTAAATCGGATTGTACGCTAACCAAATAGTTAAGTCTACAATTACAAGGGTACTATAACAATTACATTTGCTAATATCATTAATTTTAAATAGAAGTTATATGGAATTGAAATAAAAATTGCGATTAGATTCAAGAGTAAGGCTGGTGCGGAATACGCACAAATGAAAAACACAGTTTTTTTAAATTTGTTATCTTAGTTAAATCAAAACTCAATCAAGTATACTAACACCAGTAGCACCTATACACATTATTTTATAATCTCCCGTTTCTTGACATAATTTTTTATAATATATTTTGTACAGTACACTGGCAGCCAGGAGAGCATGCTGCAAATAGAGGTGGAGGAGGCGAGGAGTCGCGCGCTCAGCCCTGCGCGCAACAGGCAACCACTCACGCTGGTTAGTACTATAATCACTATTCCATCCCTGTCGAATCACCACTGTTATCGCCAAATACACAGCGCCATCTAGTCCCAAAATAAACAAAACTTGTACTATGGGTATTAGGTAGCTTAAAAATACTTTACTTTTACTAATATTTTGTACTTACATAGAAAATACTCAGAACAAAAAAACAGATATATTTAAACACATTATTGCACATAAATATTTGTCTTTAAACTTTACTCTTATAAGTCAGTACAAAAAAAATTGTAGTAATTGGGCATGACATTACTTGATATTATTTATTGTGTCCATTACTAGCCACTCGACCATCGGACACACACAAATTTTATTACTGTAATATAAAATATCTGTGATTGGATCTGTCATAAGTAATCTGTATTTTTGTAGCTGACGAGCGACAACTCGTACGAGGAGGCGGCGAGCGAGCGCAGCAGCCGCGCCTCGTCGCCCGACGAGCTCGTGCCGACGCTGCGACGCGACGCGCCCGCGACGCGGTGCGAGCACTTCACGTAAATAACAAATTTTTTTTACGGGTCGGTTTCAGGGGTTCCTTGTAAGATTCAGATAGGAAATCTGTTAAGAAAATTACCGTATCAGCTTGCTCGTTAATTCAAACGTCACCATATGCTATCTATCCAAAAAATCTTCCTAAAACATCTAAATTCAGTGTTGAAACTACATGTTGGTTCGAATGGATAACAAAATAATATTAATCATTTATTATTTTGCAAGCAAGTGCTAAGTTTCTTGTCAGTTCTTCTAAGTACACAATCTGCTATCTGAACGATTCCAAAGAACTTGTAATATGCTTAATTGAATAAAAATATTTGACTTCGACTATTATAATCTGGACATCTGATTCTCGACACGTACCATGTACTCTTTGTATTTTCATGTATCCCTTCATAATAATACCAAATTTACAGGTCTCCCTCACCATCATCTTCTGGGAGCCCACGAGCAGAACCCTCAAGGGCAGAACCCACCACAAGTACTGACGGGCAGGCCTAGGGAACAAAACGACCCACCCTCCGTGCCAAATGCAATGTGTAACTAACGTGACAGTGCTAAATTTCCCAAAACAGTGCGTGAGAGACAGTGATGTGTTCAATAAAATAAAATAAATACTCAAAAAAAAAATATATCAAAAAAACATTGTGGAACTTCCAGTGAGTTTAGGTTATCACGTGATATTTTTACTTTATAAGGACAATTATAGGTTTTTATTTGTAGTCTTTTTTTTAGATAGAAATCCGTAACTCCGCCTAGTCAACGAAATAAGTGTTCCGCTTGCCCGCTGTGGGCGTGCCATTTGCGACTGTATGGAAATAACTAACGCATATATATTTTTAAATATGTGTCAATAACCAGGTTATATTCTCGTAATTAGGTTTAAAAAAAAATAAGTTTCAATCTCAAGCGCCACCTTTTACACGAAATATGAAATGGAGATGAGTGAGTTTGAAACGAGATTTATAATTTGTTACGAGAATAGAACCCTTCAGGAATTCAATCTTTTGGAACTTTCTTGCAGTAAAAAGGTTGTTATTACTAAAAAGGGTTATTCATATAAAGAAAACAATATTAACACGTTGACTGTGGAAAGCAAGTCATGTGAAATTTCATATTGCGTTCATTCCGCGCCACGAGAGATGAGGCGTATCACGTGATTCAACCTGCGCATTAGACGATTTCTATACCATTTTACTAGAAATCATCTACTGCGCAAGTCAAATCAGCACATTAAATAAGAACCCAAAAGCTGTTTTCCGCAGTCAACTTGTTTTTGTAAGGTGACGCAAATCAACTTAGTGTAAAATAAATGAATAAAATCTAAACCCATAATAAATTAATAAAAATAAATGTAGATCAGCTAAGGTTTAAAACTTGTTTTATCACTGTCATCCTTAAAAAATATTAAATGAAGAGTGAGATAGATGGTTTAAGTCTTAGCTGATATTCATTTTATATGATTGATAGTGTTAATAAAAAATTTGAGCTTAATCGTCACATAACAAGTAAATTAATCAGTAAAACCCCCATTTATTAAACAAAGATTTACCGAGGATTAAGTAAAACCTGTTTTGTCACTGACCTTGAAGTGACAAAACAGGTTTTAGTTATTACTTGGTTTGTCTTTTTTTATAATTTTATTGTTAAACGTTGCCAATGTACATTGTCTAGCAATATTATATTTGCTCAACTATTTCATGAAATATACAAAAAGTTTTGCTCTTTAATTTTTTTTTCTATTTTTATTTTGCAATTTCTTGTTAACAAATCTTGTCATTTATTACTGTAACAGTTTCTGAAACACGTTGTAATATTCATTCGACATTCAAGTCTCATGCTGTCTCTTTTCTTCTTTAGTTTGACAGCGACAGCTATATTTTAATGTGTTAACTTTTTCGGAAACTGGCTGTAAATTGTTTATGAAAAAAAAAAGAATCTAGTTTTACATTGAGTTGGCAAATCTTTAACAATATGCAATATATTGAGTCACTGTACTTAATTGGTTCTTGATCTCATTATGATGTCCTTACCTGGCAAACAACTTAATATTTTTTTGGTGGCCCTACCTTGTATATCGGTCTGCTTTAATTCATTTTACGAAACAACAAACATATTAGCTTAAATTATTAATAATAACATATGAAATAAGCAAAAAATACGATTGAGTTTCATTAATATTTTTTTCTTACTTGGACGCACCGTGTGTGATCGCATGTACGTCTGGACACGCTAGGTGTGTTTTTAAAACACATCTAATATGTGTCGCGCGTCTACATTACTCGTGGCGTGTCTTCAACAGTAAGTAAGTATTCATTGCCACACGGTGGATGAAATATTACCTATGCTTTTCTGTATGTCTCGGATTATTACATTTATTACGTCTTTCCTATGAAATAAGCATTCAAGGTAGGTTCAGTAACATACCTTGTCTTTCCATGAAATTAAAATGGTTCATTCAAGTGGATATGCAATTTTTATGAAGTGTAGTTTATTTCCTATTATAATGAATTAAAGTGGACCCAGATCTCACGAAAACGGCGGTTGCAATGTGTTTAGAGCGACCTAGGAGTTCTAGAAGTAAGGGTTTCCGTCCATAATAAGTGTAACTAACCAATCAAATAGTTTTATATTTTTGCTTTTGTATCTTTTACGATGTCTCATCATAATTTTCCAAATGCATATTTGTATGCATACTTTGTTTTTCAGACTTCCTTTTTGTGGTAATCAAATATCGTAGTTTTTAATGAAATTTATATTCAGAGTCTTTATATTAAATGATATTTTGAAATCAGTGTAGTAAATTATGTCCAGTAATTTTATTTACTTTTATTAAACTACAAAGTCTGAAAAAACGAAGCGTATTGTAACGATGTACTATTTCAATACAGTAATTTTCGGGATGAATATTTTAAGGACCGGTTTTATACGTTTCCGATAAGTTATAGTTATATAGTCTTCAGATAAATTATTGAAAATCATAATAGCATTTTGTAAATACTTACGAAATCATGCCATATTTTTTTATGTTATGAATATGAATTTAACAAAAAAAAGTACGAAACATACTCGTTCTAGAACACGTTCAGTGCCACCGACTCGCCTAGCGTGTCGACATGAACTTCATTACAGTGCCGGCGACTCGCCTCGTGAGTCGCGAGTCCACTGTGAAATGTACTGGTACTGAGGAAATATAAAAATCGTAGTGACATTGAATGTGTACAACAAAGATTAAAACTTGTTTTGTCACTGTCTTTCTTGAGCAGAAATCATATCAGTGCGAAAGTGACAAAACATTTACTTAATCTTTTGCGGTCTTTGTCTCACTTTTTTGTATTTTTTTTTGATAATCTGCGCCTCTATATACAGAAAAAAGTATTGGTATTCCTCCCGAAATTAATATACATTTTGTTTTTATTATGAATTGTCGTACTGCCAGATATTTGGGCAATTTCTCAGTCAGGTGTTTTTGATTTTTCGTCAGAAATATATTTTTATATTTTTTGTCATTTCAAAGGTTTATATTTATATACCCTTTCATGAGCTTAAGAGCACCTTCATACTGACTTTCGTTCGGCGTTGGATGGGCGTGTAACCATGTACGAAATAAGCGTAGCGATGCGTCTTAAACACAACTTTGTTATGTACGTACATAATATCATGTCGCCCGCCCGACGCCGGACGAAAGCCAGTGTGAAGGGGCTTGTAAATATAATACGATTAAATTAAACTAATGTCAGACACTCACTAGTCAGGTATTTACTTTTTTTTACAATATGTAACATCGGTGCGTCAGATACAAATTAAAATATTTGAACAGTTTGCATTACTATACCTATGTGAATTCATTAAAAATTTTGAACAAAGACACTTCGATATTGTAAAAAGTGTTCAAATATGAGAAGTGTGTCTTTCGCCTTTACCGTTTTCTAGTGAGTATCAGGCTTAGAGGGCGGAAAATATAATTAACACTCATTTCGTGACTCTGAAATGGTAGTTTTAAAATCTAGTCTGTTTTGTCGCTTTTGAATTCAAATAATAAAAGTATGACAACTGTTTCACAAGGCACCATGATGCATTATTTCTCTATTACTGCGAGTCTATGTATTCTTATAAATAAAACGAATAAGCAAGCTGCATTTTGGCGTCAACTAAGATGCGATAGCGTCAAGAGATCGTGATTTAAAAATTAGTTCTATGGGTCTAATTCATGATTTCGATAGCGTAATGTGTAATTACATATACAGTTTATATCTTGAACGCTATCTGAAAAGCTGAAGCCAATCCTTTTGTCTATTTTATAATCCTTATGGCCAGCCGAACTTAAATTACAGTGTGTGTATTTAAAAAATACAGTGTTTATTTAATTGTATTCAAAAGCGACTTCATCCATTAAAAAAATATTGTTAGGTAACAAAATATTTAGTTTATAAGTTGGCATTTAAGTTATTACTTATGCAGTACACCTAAGGTACTTATACGAGAAATCCATATGGATTCTATATTAACAAGGAGACTGGTATGTACTTTTTAACCACAGATAATGTAAGGATATTTACATTCCCTAAAAATGTTCTGTAACATGCTACATGTGTACATAAAAGTGTTGAAAATAAAAACCAAAACAGTATTGAAGTTTGCTTTTCAATATTTCCTTTTAGTCGTATAGATAGAGAAAATTCGTATAGATTAGATGACAACGTCATCTTCAGGTTCTGTCCACACTTCTGAAGTTTTAGGCGAGTCGTTGCAAATGGCAAGACGGCGTTTCTACGATCTTGAAAAAAGGTTTAGAATACAGCCATTTTTAAGAGCGCGCATTCCGTCCATTAGCTCCGCCATTAGAACGAGTGATAGCTGGTAAACGTAGATGAAAAAGTAAAATATTGTTCAATTACGCATTAGAATAGACTATGAAGTATATTTATATAGCTTTGTTAACATTTCTTGTTTTCAATGCGTTATTTATCGAACTAGCAACATAGCGCGCTCTTAAGAAGCCATATTTAGAGTTTATTCAAGAATATCAAGAATTAGGTCATCTCTCACCTTCGCGTATAATGGACCTTGCATATTATTTACCGCATCACCCGGTTTTAAGAGAAAAAAGTGAAACAACAAAACTTCGCGTTGTATTTGACGGACCCGCAAAGATTACCACCGCGGTCGTCAAATGATATACAGGGTGTAGGTGCAACTGTTGATTTAGTACTGTATTTATTTGGTCAGATATAGACAGCACAGTTTTGTAGTTACATAGACATAATGATAAATGAAGATTAGATATAGTGGCAAATGATTGCATGGAGACAAAAGAAAATTAACTAGACTACAACAGTTTAAACTTAATACAGTAACTTATGCACCATTTTAAGTAGGTACTCGTTGTAATTGTCCCAGGGCACCGTTTTTTGTGTCATACGAGAGACAAGCAAGCAACGGGACGCCTGAAGAGGTTACCGCCACCAATGATCATCAGTAACACCAGAGCAGCTACTATTAAAAACAGCAAAAAACAATCTAAGAAGATTTTGATATTATTCGATTTATCAAAATCGTTTTCATTAACTCTAGATACTGGTCGTCAATGTACAGTCGCCTCGAGTCGAGGATAGCAGGACCATCTTTAGGATGATTTTTGGTTGCAACATCCAACATCCTAGTGGACACATGTGGCTCTAATAAACAAAAACCCTGTTTGGTAACAAAGAAAAGGACGAGCTGACAAAAACTCCGCTTACATGATGTGCAAGCGATTTTTTTCTAAAATGGTTTTCCTATCTTCGAGGCCATCGTACACAGACACTAGATAGGTAGCCACTAGGCAGCCCACAATAATGTGATCGGTACCTAAACCCTGTTTCTTTTAACTTAACCAATATATTAAACAATCGTAGCATGCCTTTTTAACGAAAATAGGCAATTAAAATTATCATTCACACCCAAATATTTTTTGCGTAGGAATTGTTGCGCGTGTCGTCTCCGGTCTGGTTTAATGCTCTAAGACTACAAAGGACATTGGTCAAGCTAAAAGAAACAGGGTTTACCTACTTCAACTTTCGGAAGGTTTTTACTAAGTTGAAGAAGTCTCACTAGTTCAAAGAACGAACGACGAACTGATCAATTGAACTAGAGGGAATTAGGGTTCATTCCTAGGAAAATTT